>OY720350.1:14491541-15157592 GCA_963082975.1 Labia minor | reverse complement strand
AATGACGCGTAGGAAGGGACGTAAGAGAGATGGGACAAGGGCTCAGGATAGGGACACTTGGAGAAATGTGGTTGTTGCGGCCAAGAACTTTCGAGTATCTTTGAGCTATATAAATAAATAGATATAACATTTACAATAATAATATATATAATTAATTTACTGATTAAATTAAAATATATTTTAAATAAGAACACAAAAAGAAATGAATGTTTTATGTAATATAAGGATTGAAACAAAATGGATGAAAACCTTTTACTACTTTCAACCAAATACTATGTACCACTCGGGGGTACAGGGGGCGGAGCCCCCGTCTAGGTGTGAAGAGCGCCGAAGGCGCTCTGAGCAGCTAGTTTTTATATAAAATGACAGCTCTGAATGACTAGTATAAATAATCTTATCTTATTATGCTAGCTAAAATTGTATATATCTATATATCTGTCTATAACCATTGGTTCTCAAAAACCGCTGTAACGATTTTTTTCAAATTCACACTAGATATAGTATTTATAAAGAAAAATTGAGTTTTATTGATCACATCTCTTGAAACTTACAGCTTCATTATTAATTTCTTAATTAAAAATTATATATGGGTGTGACGTCATCAATTTTACTTCAATTAATATTTTTTTTATTTTTAAAATATTTTAAAATAAAATAAATTTCGAAATAAAATTAAAAATATTTATTTTTAATAATATATATATATATATATATATATATTTATTAATCTTAATTAATTAATTATTAACAAAATAAAATACGGTTGGTTGACTCCCGCGTTTTTTTAAATGAATTGTATTAACATTTTTTTATATATTTAAAATATTTTAAAATTCATTATTTAATTTCGAAATAAAATTAAAAATATTTATTTTTAATAAAATATATATATATATTTATTAATCACTCTCAAAAAAAACAAAAACAAAAACAAAAAAACATAATTCTTGCAAAGAGAGTAAAAATGTCATGTTAATTAAATAAATATATCAGTCTAATGGGTAAAGGCACTGTTTTGAATAGTCAACCTAGCAGGATCGAAACCGGCGGAAAAAAATTTTTTTTTTTTTTATCTATTATTTTTTAATAAATTACTATTTTATATTTATTTATTCATTGTTCTTTGATTAAATTTAATTTCTTTTATTTTATTTTATTAATTAAAATGATGCAACATTTAATAATTGTAATATTGTAATAAATTTCTATCTTGAAAATTGTTACATATTATTTAGGATATTTTAAAAACAATTTCTTTCTTTAATATATTCTTAAAATTGAATTTGTTTAAATTTTAACACATAAATATATCTTATCTTATTATGCTAGCTAAAATTGTATATCTTATCTTATTATGCTAGCTAAAATTGTATATATCTATCTATCTATATATATTGGTTCTCAAAAACCGCTCTAACGATTTTTTTCAAATTCACACTAGATATAGTATTTATAAAGAAAAATTGAGTTTTATTGATCACATCTTTTGAAACTTACAGCTTCATTATTAATTTCTTAATTGAAAATTATATATGGAAAACGTCAAAATTGGCCTCCATTTTTATTTGTATTAATATTTTTCTTTATTTAAAATATTTTAAAATTTATTATTTAATTTCGAAATAAAATTAAAAATATTTATTTTTAATAAAATATATATAGATATTTATTAATCTCTCTCAAAAAAAAAAAAAAATAAAATAAAAAACATCAAATCTGCCTGCTAAGACAGTAAAAAAATGACAATTTTTTATCTAAATATATTTAGTTCAGATGGTAAAGTGATGTTTTAACGAGTGGATTTCGTCGGTTCGAAACTCTCCGGGTGAATCGTTATTTAAAAATGAAAATGAAAATAATGAATTTGTTATTTTTTTTCTTTTTATCTATTGTTTACATTTTAATAAATTACTATTTTATATTTATTTATTCATTGTTCTTTTATTAAATTTAATATTTATTAATATTATTTATTATTAATTTATATATTGATGACATCACAAATGACATTTATATTGAAATTTGACTCCCGCCTTTTTTTAAAGAATATTGTATTAATATTTTTTTTATATTTAAAATATTTTAAAATTTTTTATTTAATTTCGAAATAAAATTAAAAATATATATTTTTTTTATATTTAAAATATTTTAAAATTTTTTATTTAATTTCGAAATAAAATTAAAAATATATATTTTAATAATATTTTATAATTATAAATTACGATATATATTTATCAATAATAATGAATTATTTTTTTTTAACTTAATTACAGAGCCGAGGCTCGGGGTCCCGGTATGATCTTAATATATTGTGAGAATTAGATAAATAATGTAGAGAGAAAAAAATATTTAAAAATAGATATTTATTTAAATGAAATAAAATTATTTAATTTACAGAATGAAAATGTCTATAATAATGTCTAAACATTTTTTCTTTATAATTATACATTATAATAATACTAATTACAGTAGTTATAATATATGGGGAATTTTCAACTTTGACTGCCGATTTGACCATGTTCCCAAACGAATTTTAAAAAAACCAAGACCACTTTACATTTACACATTTTAAGCTCTAATCGAATCCAAAATCAAAATTTAAAAAATCGAAAAACAAACTCACAGATATATAGATTTTATAAATGAACATTTATACAATTTATTTTAATTAATTTGAAACATTTTAGGAAACAAATTTTTAATGGGTCATTTTTAGAAATCCCATTTAACAATTATAATAAATAATTAAAAAATTGTAAAATTTTTAAAGTATATAAAAATAAATTGTATAAATTGGTTAAAGGGTCGAGTGATAGTTCGGTGTCCCAGGTATATATTTTATATTAACACGCCTACTTTTCTGTATAATAAAGATATAAAGAATCATATTTTAATTTTTATATAACCAAGAAATCATTTTTTCACTTAAAATATAGTTGTAAAGCCCAAATCTCCGATCCATATAACATCATCGACTGGGCCGCTACCAAAAGGAGTCTTCTCTTGCTCTGACTAGGGCCACCGGTATTTGCCATTAGTCTCGAAAAAATAATATTAAATTTTATATAAATTTATAAATTAGAATATTTGAATTTGTTTAAATTTTAACACATGTAATCAATCATATGCATAAAGAATAGAAAATTTTGAAAATCAACTTGGTATTAAATTCAGAAAAAAAAAATACTCAAATATAGAATATATAGACTATTCGAATATAATTGAAACTCTTTCTCTCCCTCTATTTTAAATTTGAAAAAACGGAGTGTTAAGAAATTAAGATTCCTTATACAACATGGATGGTTAAATGAATTGGGCTCCCTACCTCCCTGAGAAATTCACATTAAAAATGTTTATAATATTTTAGTTTATTAAATCAAACTATTATTTTTTTATTTCAATATTTTTAATGTTAATACAATAATTTTTATTTTATAATCTATAAAATAATTTAATTATTTTTAAAAACAACGGTCTTCAATTACAATTTTTTTACTCTCTACTGACTGTTCATTTCATAACTGAAAATAGTGTCGAATAGAAATAGACGATATTACTTGGATTAATCTTATTATGCTAGCTAAAATTGTTTGTTTGTATTATTGAGGACCCCAGTTCAATTCATTTTAATCAGATTGATGCAATGATGCAACATTTAATAATTGTAATAAATAATTAATTGTAGATTAATATTTTTTAAAGGGTCGAGCGACAGCTCGGTGTCCCAGGTATTAATATTACCAGCCAAACCCAATAATAATGAATCATTTTTTTTAACTTAAGTACCGAGCCGAGGCTCGGGGTCCCGGTACTATCTATATATATTTCTATATATATTTCTATATATATTGGTTCTCAAAAACCGCTCTAACGATTTTTTTCAAATTCACACTAGATATAGTATTTATAAAGAAAAATTGAGTTTTATTGATCACATCTCTTGAAACTTACAGCTTCATTATTAATTTCTTAATTGAAAATTATATATGGGTGACGTAAATGGCATCCATTTTGAAATTTTACTCCCGCCTTTTTTTAATTTTGTATTAATATTTTTTTTATATTTAAAATATTTTAAAATTTATTATTTAATTTCGAAATCAAATTAAAAATATTTATTTTTAATAAAATATATATATATATTTATTAATCTCTCTCAAAAAAAAAATAAGTTGACCTGTGGCCAGGTCCGAACCGACCGACGGTCTGAAATAAATTAATTTCCAGCTACAGAAACAATTTCAAATAATTTTCATATATCTATTAATGTAATAAAAAACAGATATGGATACATAAATAATAAATATAAACATTTTTAATTTTATTTTATTTATAATATATATGCAAGACCAGGCTGTGACGTCATGCATGGCTGGATGACGTCATATAATTTCAAATCAAGAAAAAACTAATAAATATGATTTTTTTCGAGGATAAAACCAATACAAAATGCATGATTCGTGGTGATATATAAAAAGATCTCCTTTGGTGTGAAAATAACCCTTTCCTTCCTATCGTCGATCGCTAATACTACCACTTCCGGTTTCCGGAATTGCACCAAAAGTTGATCAATTCATCCCACTGATGCATTAAGTAAATATACCAAATTTCATCAAAATCGGTTGAGCCGTTCAGGCTGTACACATCTATACGGACGGACAGACGGACGGACAGACGGACGGACGGACGGACAGACGGACAGACATCATGCTAAAAATACTTTTTTCTGTTTAGAAAATGCATGATTCGTGGAGATATGTAAAAATCTCCACATGTGAAATTTGGTGTGAAAACAATACCTCCCTTACTATCGTCGGTCGGTAATAACAACAAAATAAAAAATGGTTTTGAAATAATTTTTTTTTTTTTTTTTAATCTATTATTTTTTAATAAATTACTATTTTATATTTATTTATTCATTGTTCTTTTATTAAATTTAATATTTATTAATATTATTTATTATTTATCGATGACATATGACATTCATATTGAAATTTTACTCCCGCTTTTTTTTTAATAGATATTGTATTAACATTTTTTTATATTTAAAATATTTTAAAATTTATTATTTAATTTCGAAATAAAATTAAAAATATTTATTTTTAATAAAATATATATATATTTATTAATCTCTCTCAAAAAAAAAACAACAAAACAAATAAATGTCTTTGAAAGATGGTAAAAATATCTTTGTAATTATCAAAATATCATAGACCAGCGGTAAGAACAATTGTTTTTACTCCCCGAGTTCGAAGGATCGAAACTCGCCGCGTGCATTTTTTTTTAATCTATTTTCGTGATTTATTTATTCATTGTTCTTTTATTAATTAAGTTTTAGATAGTTTTATAATTTTTAATATTTTTTCAATAAAATATTATTTAATACATTTAATAATTGTAATAAATAATTAAAGAATTGTATATCAATATTTTTTAAAGGGTAGAGCGAGCTCGGTGTCCCAGGTATTAATATTACAAGCCAAACCCAATAATAATGAATCATTTTTTTTAACTTAAGTACCGAGCCGAGGCTCGGGGTCCCGGTACTCTTATCTTATTATGCTAGCTAAAATTGTATATATCTATCTATATATATTTCTATATATATTTCTATATATATTGGTTCTCAAAAACCGCTCTAACGATTTTTTTCAAATTCACACTAGATATAGTATTTATAAAGAAAAATTGAGTTTTATTGATCACATCTCTTGAAACATACAGCTTCATTATTTATTTCTTAATTAAAAATTATATATGAGAGACGTCAATGGCATCCATTTTGAAATTTTACTCCCGCCTTTTTTTAAAGGATATTGTATTAATTTTTTTTTTAAAATTTAAAATATTTTAAAATTTATTATTTAATTTCGAAATATAATTAAAAATATTTATTTTTAAAAAAATATATATATATATTTATTAATCACTCTCAAAAAAAACAAAAACAAAATAAAATACGGTTGGTTGACTCCCGCTTTTTTTAAAATGATATTGTATTAACATTTTTTTATATTTAAAATATTTTAAAATTCATTATTTAATTTCGAAATAAAATTAAAAATATTTATTTTTAATAAAATATATATATATTTATTAATCTCTCTAAAAAAAAAAAAAACAACAAAACAAATAAATGTCTTTGAAAGATGGTAAAAATATGTTTGTTATTATCAAAATATCTTAGACCAGTGGTAAGAACAATTGTTTTTACTCCCCGAGTTCGAAGGATCGAAACTCGCCGCGTGCATTTTTTTTTAATCTATTTTCGTGATTTATTTATTCATTGTTCTTTTATTAATTAAGTTTTAGATAGTTTTATAATTTTTAATATTTTTTCAATAAAATATTATTTAATACATTTAATAATTGTAATAAATAATTAAAGAATTGTATATCAATATTTTTTAAAGGGTAGAGCGAGCTCGGTGTCCCAGGTATTATTATTACCAGCCAAATCCAATAATAATGAATCATTTTTTTTAACTTAAGTACCGAGCCGAGGCTCGGGGTCCCGGTATACATATTTATGTATTATTGAGGACCCCAAGTTCCATGCAATGATGCAACATTTAATAATTGTAATAAATAATTAAGGAATTGTATATCAGCTCGGTGTCCCAAGTATCTATGCGCACGGCAGTGCGCCGGCCAAGTTCCAGCAAGCCGCGCGCATGCCGTAAGTATATTTACACGAATGGTTTGGAGTCACTTTTGACCCCCCTGTATCTCAGTGCCTATTGCAAGTACAGAGATAAAATTTTATCTACGTAGTCATATACTAGAACTAAAGAAGTATGCCAAATTTCATAGTTATAGCTTCAGTAGATCCTGAAATATGACCCTGTGAAAATAGCTTATTTTGGAACTGATTCACTGATTGGTCAACAAAATTCTTAGGGTATTTCCAATTGTCCTAGCGCTATGAAATTTGGCATACAGGTCGTGTGTTATAAGTAGGTTAACAAAAAATTATGAAATTTAAGAAATCGGTCAAGCTTGAGTTGTTATAATCGAATATCAATGCGATTTTAACGAATTCAAACGAATACATTGGTTTTGTCAGAAACTAATCAAGCTAGGACTTCGAAATTTGGTACACCGATATTATTCACAGTTTGTAGATTTCTTTTAAAATTTCGTCAAATTCGGTTAACCGGAAGTGGTACTTTACCTACACTGGTTGCGTTTACCTTTCAAGTAAAGTACCAGTTTGCTTCGAGATATTTGCTTCATATTTTGTATATAGATTTAAAAATATGAAAAAAATTGAGATACCAAATTTCATCATGATCTGACTACCTGAAGTGACATTTTACCTATACAAGTAGGGTTAGGTGTAAATTATAAATATATATAATAGTGTTAAACCATTTTACTTTATAATTTAAATTAATGTTTGTTTATTTTTATTGTTATAACTTAACAGTTTCTATATAATTTTCAATTAATATTAATAGTTCTAATTATTTATTATTCAATACAAGTTGGAAATTCAGAACTATAAAATAAAAGAACAAATAAAATTATTATATTTAATATATAAACAAATATAATTTTAATTTAAAAAAATTTGCAATTTTTTTAAACACAAAATTACTTCAAAGGCTAAGAATGGACGCGGGCGCGGCACAAAAAGGAAAAAATAGGAAGCTTTCTTAAAAAAAAGTATTGGAATCTAATCAAAAACATACCTGTTAAAAAGGGGGCCAAGTTCCTATCGGCTATTTGTTTGCCTAAAAAAGGGTTCAAATCCATCCCAATGCCAAGTTTAGATGCACTTCAAAATCATTCATAATCATTTTTATCAACAGCCTGATCCACTGGTAAACTTTTGGCATTCCAAAGAATCGCCACCACACCCCAACCAGTCCTCCGCCTCCTGAATCCAGGCACGCCACTTTATTCACGTCAACGGTCCATCTGGCCGAAATTCACTTGACCATACACCCAACTTAAAATATGGTATAGTTGTTAAAATACGTAGGTACATGGTTTAAAATATCTAAAATTATAATACTTAGAAATTTGAACTTGGCAGGTTTTCGTACTGTACGTAACACTAGATTAATTCTATAATTATATTTATTATTTAAATATATAAATTAACCCGCTAATTCTAAGTATTAAAATTGTAGATATTTTAAACCAAGTACCTACGTATTTTAACAACTATACCATATTTTAAGTTGGGTATATGGTAAAGTGAATTTCGGCCAGATGAACCGTTGACGTGAATAAAGTGGAGTGTAGTGTGCCTGGATGCAGGAGGCGGAGGACTTGGTGTGGGACTGAGTGTTTTGTACAGCACGAAAACCTGCCAAGTTCAAATTTCTAAGTATTATAATTTTAGATATTTTAAACCATGTACCTACGTATTTTAACAACTATACCATATTTTAAGTTGGGTGTATGGTAAAGTGAATTTCGGCCAGATGGACCGTTGACGTGAATAAAGTGGCGTGCCTGGATGCAGGAGGCGGAGGACTGGTTGGGGTGTGGTGGCGATTCTTTGGAATGCCAAAAGTTTACCAGTGGATCAGGCTGTTGATAAAAATAATTATGAATGATTTTGAAGTGCATCTAAACTTGGCATTGGGATGGATTTGAACCCTTTTTTAGGCAAACAAATAGCCGATAGGAACTTGGCCCCCTTTTTAACAGGTATGTTTTTGATTAGATTAATATTACCAGCCAAACCCAATATAATAATGAATTATTTTTTTTTAACTTAATAACCTAGCCGAGGCTCGGGGTCCCGGTGTGATCTTAATATATTGTCAGAATTAGATAAATAATGTAGAGAGAAAAATTATTTAAAAATCGATATTTATTTAAATGAAATAAAATTATTTAATTTACAGAATGAAAATGTCTATAAATTTATTGCCTTTATTTGGTTACATAATACATATATATATACAAAAATTTAATTGATTTATTTGTTATGACAGAACCAGGCCCTTGCGGGCATAGGCCTCTCCCAAAATTCTCCAAGCGGTTCTTCGTCTTGCAATCCTCTGCCAATCCGTTCCCGCTGTTTCGTGAATTTCATCCGACCATCTTTTTACTTGTCTGCCTCTTTTCCTTTTTTCTTCCAGTATATGCCATTCCAAAATTCTCTTAGACCATCGTTCGTCATGTGTTCTTACTGTATGTCCGGCCCACTTCCACTTTATTTTTCTTATATAAATGTTGATGTTGTCCATATTTGTTATTTTATATATTTCTTTTATTCTTTTCCTATCTCTTCTTGTAAAACCAAGAATACTCCTTATCATGGATCGTTGAGCTGTTTCCAATTTATTCATGTTTTTCTTTGTTAATGTCCATGTTTGTGCACCATAAGTCATCACTGGTATAATACATTTTTTAAAAACTTTGATTTTTGAGTCTAGGTTTATTTCTTTATTTTTTAGTATAAAGGCCGTAGACCAAAATTTTTTCCAACCTAAGTTTATCCTTCTATTTATTTCTAGCGTTGTTCTATTTTCATAACGTATTGTTTGACCAAGATAAACCACTTCTTCCCTACACTCTATGTATTTTTTATCGTCGTATTTTATTTTTTCTTGACAACCATTTGTAAGTATTACGGACTTCTTCTCATTTATCCTTAGACCCACTTTTTTACTTTCCTTGTTCAAGTCTCTCAGTAATTCGGTTATTTCCTCTTTGCTTTTCCCAATCAGGACTATGTCGTCCGCGAATCTTAAGTTGTTCAAGAAGGTACCATTGACATTCAACCCCCTCCCCTCCCAATTAAATTTTCTAAACATTTGCTCCATTGTGCAATTGAATAAAATTGGTGAAAGTGGATCACCCTGTCTTACGCCTCTTCTTACAGGGAAGAAGGGTCCCGGCTCATCCAAGAGAATTCTAGCCTCACACTTCTTATATAGATTCTCAATAATCTCAACGTAGTTTATATCTACTCCTTGAGAGATCAGAGCTTCCAGGATGCAAGCCTGGTTTATAGAGTCAAATGCTTTGGTAAAATCGATAAATGCTAAATATATTGTGAATTGATATTCTCTAGATTTTTCTAAGATCTGTCCTATCACGTGTAAATGATCTATTGTGGAATATCCAGTTCTAAAGCCGGCTTGCTCTATTGGTTGGTTGTTAATTATAGTTCTCTCAATTCTTCTCTGGATGAGTTTTGCAAAGATTTTTCCCATATTTGATGTTAGAGTAAGTGGTCTATAGTTGACAATATCTTTCGGGTCGCCTTTTTTGTACATAATTATAATGTTAGACTTTTGCCATTGCTTTGGTATGGTTGTTGTTATTAAAATATTATTATATATGGACGTTAATGGTTTTATTATAAAATTAATGAGTTGTTTTAGTATTTCGTTTTTTATTCCATCTATGCCGGCCGCTTTACCAGATTTTAAGTTTTTTATCTCGTTTTCAATTTCTGATTCTAAAAACTCAGGAATGTTTTCATTTGAGCGTTTTTTGTTGTAAAACTTATTGGTACTTTCACCCTCATATAATTCTTTATAGTAGTCTGTAGCTATTTGAACTATTTCTTTACGTGCATAGTTAATATTTTTATTTTTGTTTATCAGACATGGAATTAGTTGCTTTCCCTCAAATATCATTTGTCTTATCTGTTTTACTGAAGTATGTGGTTCAATTAACTTTTTTATAATTTCATTGTTGTATCTTTGTATATCGCTCTTTATGTTATATTTAACTGTTTTACACATTAGATTATGTTCAATTTGTCCTACTTTAGAATTTCTTTTTGTTTTTAATTTATTTCTTCTTTCAATGAGGGCTTTTGTTTTTTCGGATAGTTTTGTTTTTGTTTCACTTATTTCATAGGATTCATTTTGTACGTTTGTTAGTAAATTTTCTAATATATTATATTGATTTTGCAACTGGTCTTTTTGTGTGAAATCTATATTTATTAGCTCCCGCTTGAAATTTTTTATCGTTTCTATTTTAATATTTTCTACCCCTGATTGGTATTTTTTAGTCCATTTAGGATGTGGGCGCTTTTTAATATTATTTATCAGTATTTCAATTTTTAGAAGTCTATGGTCACTGAAGAATGGAAATTTATCAACTATTTCAAATTTTTTTATTAAATTAAGGTGTGAAGTCACCATAAAATCAATTTCACTCTTAAATACACCGTTAGGAGCGATCCAGGTCCATCTCTTTCCCGCTCTTTTCTTATAATAGGTGTTTATTATTTTAAAATTATTTTCTTGACAGAACTGTACCAATCTCTCCCCTCTGTCGTTTCTTTTTCCATAGCCATAAGGACCAATCATTCTATTTTCTTCCTCCATTCTTCTACCGATTTGACTGTTGAAGTCGCCCATAATTATCAACTTGTGGTTATGTGAGTTGGGGTGTTCCCGTATAATTTTGTTTAATAATTCATAAAAGGATTCCATTACCTCATCATCAGCTTGAGTTGTAGGGGCATAGACTTGTATTAAGCTAATATTTGTTGTTTTACCTATATTCAATGTTATGAGAGCTATTCGATCTGAATATCCCCTATATTTTATGATTTTATTGGACCAATGATTACTTATTATGAATCCAACACCTCTTTGTCCTGGTATCTCTCCATTATAATAAAAAATATTTCCATTCTTTCTTTTAATTATTTACTCTCCCTGCCTTCTAACCTCAGCAAGTCCCAGGACATCTAGTTTTGTTTTTTCCATTGCATTTTCTATTTCTATTAAACTTCCTTCGTCTTTTAAAGATCTCACATTTAAAGAACCAATAGCAATTGTATCATTTTTTAATTTAAGCTTTTTGCTTGTTTTTTTCTTTTCATTGGAATTATTATTTATATCTTTTATATTTAAATTTAAATTTTTAAAATTTGTTTTACTATTTATAGAATCACGAGCCGGAATTTCAATAATTTCTTCACTATCATGTTATAGTAGTGTATGTGCCTAGTGTTCCGAAATCGGAACACCTGACTTTATGAACCCATAATTACGACAATAACAAAAATTTCTGTGTAGTGTGTCTACAACACGTTAGTGTATATCCAGAAGATAAGTAATAACAAAAAAATATATTTATAGAACCAAAAAAGTAAAAGTAATACTAACATGAGTTGAAAGAAACGTTGCAAAAACCGTCCTATTTTTTACTTCAATCTTTTTAACCTCATAGCGACAGTGTTACAGGTCTATGCACATTTAAATAATTAATACAAGCCCAAGCAACACTATCACTATCACCGACTAGGTGATCAGAACGCACTTTGGTGTCGACATTAATAAATAAAAAAATAAAATAGTGACTCGAGTCGAGTGTTCCGAAATCGGATCACTAGGCTCAAATGGGTTAATCTCTCTCAAAAAAAACAAAAACAAAAACAAAAAAACATAATTTGGAATTTTACTCCCGCCTTTTTTTAAAGGATATTGTATTAATATTTTTTTTATATGACATTCATATTGAAATTTGACTCCCGCCTTTTTTTAAAAGAAAAATATTTTAAAATTGTTTATTTAATTTCGAAATAAAATTAAATATATATATTTTAATAATATTTTATAATTATAAATTACGATATATATTTATTATTCTTCCAATAAAAAAAAAATATTCATGCACTTAGAAACATACCTAATAATACATTTTAATCAGATTGATGCAATAATGCAACATTTAATAATTGTAATAAATAATTAAAGAATTGTATATCAGCTCGGTGCCCCAAGTATTAATATTACCAGCCAAACCCAATATAATAATGAATTATTTTTTTTTAACTTAATTACCTAGCCGAGGCTCGGGGTCCCGGTGTGATCTTAATATATTGTCAGAATTAGATAAATAATGTAGAGAGAAAAATTATTTAAAAATAGATATTTATTTAAATGAAATAAAATTATTTAATTTACAGAATGAAAATGTCTATAATAATGCCTAAACATTTTTTCGAGCGACAGCTCGGTATCCCAGGTATTAATATTACCAGCCAAACCCAATAATAATGAATCATTTTTTTTAACTTAAGTACCGAGCCGAGGCTCGGGGTCCCGGTACTTTTCACTTAAGTGAAAAATTATTTATTTGGAGATAAAACCAACGTTTCAGCAATAATATGGAAAAATAAAAATTTATTGATGAAATGTCAGTTTACCTCTAAATAAATAATTTTTCACTTAACTGAAAATTCCATTATTTTATTCCAATTAATCCTTCTGAATGAATTTAAAAACCCCACCAATTTAGCCAGGAGGCGCTGAACACCATTTTCAAAAGTTAAGCTTAACTTGTCTGCTTGTCTGTTATATGGTGTGTGCAGGTCTGTGTTTTAAACAGTTTTAAAGCTTTTAAAGTTAATTGTATTTGAATCTTTTTGATTAAGATTATTAAAAATCAAGGAAAAAAAAACAATAAATCTTGATATTCCAAAATGTCATTGAAAACAGCTCATGAAATACATTTAATGAATATGAAATGTGTTAGATTATTAGAAAAATCGCTTGAGGACAAACTAATTCCGGTAAGAAATTTATTCTATCTAATTTGCATTTATACATTAATCTTTTAATCTATTATAAAATTATAGGAAATGAAGGAGAATATATCAGAGATGAAACAATTGGATCCAAAAAAAGAAGAAATTCGTTTATCATACAAATTATATAGAAAGGTATGAATGAAAGATAAAAATTGTATAGAAATGATTTAAGAAATTCAAGTGAAATTAAGAGAACTATTGATATTAAATCTAATATGTTTGATACAAGAAAAAAATAAAATCAAAAAGTTTCATGATAAAATATTAATAGAAAAATATCCTAAAACTAATAACAATTGTATTTACATTATATATAATTATTATTATAAGATTTCAATTATTTCAGCCTTTTATATATAAGATTTATTTATAAAACGCAATTATGCATCATCATAATATTAAATAAAGATAAGAATTATAGAAATATAAAATACATTTTAAAATTAAATAATTTATTTTTAGGATGTTAATACTTTGGATGAGAAATTCGAACTTTTGTCGGAATGTTTTCGCAAATTATGAAAATATTTAAATTTACTGATTTCTACTAAAAAAAATTAATATTTGCAATATTTTTAATGTCATTTGTAATTTTATACATATATCTAATTCAAATAAAAAAATTATAATAAAAAGAAGTTATTTTATTTTATTACAAATTTATTATGAGAATGTGTGAAGAGGGCAACAAATGTGACATGTCCTCATCGAAACAGAATCCTACTCAACGTCTCTGTTTGTGTTTCTTTTTAAATCCATTAGAAAAAAAAACATTTTTGTTAAATTTCAATATTTATATGTGAAATTTGGTGTGTTTTCTGTTAATATCATGCAATTAATAAAGTGTTTGTAATTAGAAATAATATTGTACATAAATAAGAACCTAATTGAAAAATCTATATATATAAAAAAAGGTTTTTGTCTGCACATTGCTCAGAATTTAAAAATTTTTGCATATCTTCGCGTTTCATGACCTCTAGAATCCAAAAGTGACTTTAGAATTTTTCATGTCTGTCTGTCTGTCTGTCCGGAAAATTACTATTTTATAGACTCAGAATTGGCTGAACCGATTTCTTTGAAATTACATCACAATATTCTTATATACCCCTAGAGTAACATAGGCTATAAATTTTATTAATATTTAATCAATAACCGCAGAAATTAATTTTTTAAAGTTTATATAATTCTCCGTGTTGTTCATTCAAGAGCCTGGCGTGGCTCACTGTCCCTAGCGGAATCATTTCAAACAATGAATTATCATAGCGATTCCCAATTAAAGAATTATTATAATATTTCACTTTTTATTTTAAATTCTAATATTTAAATATCAATTCAATTAAATCATTTATTCTAAAAGTTCCCATTTTAATTAATTTAATAAAATATTTAGATCATATTTATATTAACTTAATTTTTATTTATTCTTTCTAATATATTTTTATATTTCTTCTTTTCTCTTTGAAAGTGAAAGGTTAAAAAATCTCACTAAGAACATTCAATATTTCTATACACAAATTATTCAGAGTATTGGCAAAGCGTATCACTCACAATCAGTTTAATTTGAAATTTATATAAATTAACAAAGTGAAAATTTTTATTTGTTTAAATTTTATTACAATGAATGAAAAAAAATTAAATATATAGATCACATGATTAAGCGAAGCAAGAAATTTGAGGGAAATAACTGTTGGACGGAGGTCGGACATGACAGAAACTGTAAGCGAAATCTTCATATTGCGACTAATAATTTTCAAATCCCCTAGCACCACAGAATTATATAAGTTTCTTTTAAGGGAGGAAAATAACTATGATCTAAAAAAATTAATAAAAAAACAAATAAATCAATTAATTTAAATTAATACTATTAATGAATGTATATATTGGTAATTTATCTATAGTTTTGTACCGTTAATTTTTATAAATTGTCTCAAGTTTCATTAAAATTAAAAATATTCAATAATAATCTAGCAATGAAAATAAAATATCAAAATGTAATGATCAAGAAATATTATACTATTATAACATAGAAAATACTTAAGAACCATAGGCGGAGGAAATATTAGGAGATATCATTGCGGGTTCAGGCCAAATCGATCAACATTAATTAAGATATTTTCATTATGACAGATATTAGGAAAAAAACTGCGAATTCAATATTTCTGTTCACTAATTATTTGTAGACTTTAGTAAAACATACACATGACTCAATATAGATTAGCATAAACTTTTTCAAATTTTGATCTTCAAATTTGTCTTGAAGGTAGTAAAGAAAGAATAAGATGCGGAAATCAATTGTAAAATATTAGGTTACCCAGACGACTTAAATATAATAGGAGATTAGGAAATTGCAATTGCAGATAGCGAGGAAAAATTAATGGAGGTTTGAAATTAATAGTGATAAGAAAAAATATTTAGTAACAAAGAGGAAGAGTATTAACATACAAAATCTTAAGATACAAAATGTAGAATTTCAATATGTAGAAAAATTGAATGTAATCACGAAGGATAATAATATTTGAGAAGAATTTAAATCGGGGTTGCAATCGGGAAACGCCTGTTATCTTTTCAATAAAGAGGTTTATCTCTTCAAAATTATTATCAAAGGGAATATATAAAAAAATTATTTTGCCTGATGCATTATATGGGTGGGAGGCATGGTCTATGACCCTGGGAGATGAGAGTAGATTCAGAGTATTTGAGAATAGGATTCTTCCCTGCATTTATTGGCCAAAGAAAGATGAGGTCACCGGGGAATGGGGGAGACAGCATAACAAGAAATTGCATGGTCTCTCTGCATCTTCAGAAATAGTTAGGGTTATAAAAGGGAAAAAGCTGCGATAGGCAGGGCACGTGGCTAGAATGGGAGAAGAAAAAGATATTGGTGGGGAGACCGATTGGAAAACGTCCGCTTGGAAAACCAATGACGCGTAGGAAGGGACGTAAGAGAGATGGGACAAGGGCTCAGGATAGGGACACTTGGAGAAATGTGGTTGTTGCGGCCAAGAACTTTCGAGTATCTTTGAGCTATATAAATAAATAGATATAACATTTACAATAATAATATATATAATTAATTTACTGATTAAATTAAAATATATTTTAAATAAGAACACAAAAAGAAATGAATGTTTTATGTAATATAAGGATTGAAACAAAATGGATGAAAACCTTTTACTACTTTCAACCAAATACTATGTACCACTCGGGGGTACAGGGGGCGGAGCCCCCGTCTAGGTGTGAAGAGCGCCGAAGGCGCTCTGAGCAGCTAGTTTTTATATAAAATGACAGCTCTGAATGACTAGTATAAATAATCTTATCTTATTATGCTAGCTAAAATTGTATATATCTATATATCTGTCTATAACCATTGGTTCTCAAAAACCGCTGTAACGATTTTTTTCAAATTCACACTAGATATAGTATTTATAAAGAAAAATTGAGTTTTATTGATCACATCTCTTGAAACTTACAGCTTCATTATTAATTTCTTAATTAAAAATTATATATGGGTGTGACGTCATCAATTTTACTTCAATTAATATTTTTTTTATTTTTAAAATATTTTAAAATAAAATAAATTTCGAAATAAAATTAAAAATATTTATTTTTAATAATATATATATATATATATATATATATTTATTAATCTTAATTAATTAATTATTAACAAAATAAAATACGGTTGGTTGACTCCCGCGTTTTTTTAAATGAATTGTATTAACATTTTTTTATATATTTAAAATATTTTAAAATTCATTATTTAACTTCGAAATAAAATTAAAAATATTTATTTTTAATAAAATATATATATATATTTATTAATCACTCTCAAAAAAAACAAAAACAAAAACAAAAAAACATAATTCTTGCAAAGAGAGTAAAAATGTCATGTTAATTAAATAAATATATCAGTCTAATGGGTAAAGGCACTGTTTTGAATAGTCAACCTAGCAGGATCGAAACCGGCGGAAAAAAATTTTTTTTTTTTTTATCTATTATTTTTTAATAAATTACTATTTTATATTTATTTATTCATTGTTCTTTGATTAAATTTAATTTCTTTTATTTTATTTTATTAATTAAAATGATGCAACATTTAATAATTGTAATATTGTAATAAATTTCTATCTTGAAAATTGTTACATATTATTTAGGATATTTTAAAAACAATTTCTTTCTTTAATATATTCTTAAAATTGAATTTGTTTAAATTTTAACACATAAATATATCTTATCTTATTATGCTAGCTAAAATTGTATATCTTATCTTATTATGCTAGCTAAAATTGTATATATCTATCTATCTATATATATTGGTTCTCAAAAACCGCTCTAACGATTTTTTTCAAATTCACACTAGATATAGTATTTATAAAGAAAAATTGAGTTTTATTGATCACATCTTTTGAAACTTACAGCTTCATTATTAATTTCTTAATTGAAAATTATATATGGAAAACGTCAAAATTGGCCTCCATTTTTATTTGTATTAATATTTTTCTTTATTTAAAATATTTTAAAATTTATTATTTAATTTCGAAATAAAATTAAAAATATTTATTTTTAATAAAATATATATAGATATTTATTAATCTCTCTCAAAAAAAAAAAAAAATAAAATAAAAAACATCAAATCTGCCTGCTAAGACAGTAAAAAAATGACAATTTTTTATCTAAATATATTTAGTTCAGATGGTAAAGTGATGTTTTAACGAGTGGATTTCGTCGGTTCGAAACTCTCCGGGTGAATCGTTATTTAAAAATGAAAATGAAAATAATGAATTTGTTATTTTTTTTCTTTTTATCTATTGTTTACATTTTAATAAATTACTATTTTATATTTATTTATTCATTGTTCTTTTATTAAATTTAATATTTATTAATATTATTTATTATTAATTTATATATTGATGACATCACAAATGACATTTATATTGAAATTTGACTCCCGCCTTTTTTTAAAGAATATTGTATTAATATTTTTTTTATATTTAAAATATTTTAAAATTTTTTATTTAATTTCGAAATAAAATTAAAAATATATATTTTTTTTATATTTAAAATATTTTAAAATTTTTTATTTAATTTCGAAATAAAATTAAAAATATATATTTTAATAATATTTTATAATTATAAATTACGATATATATTTATCAATAATAATGAATTATTTTTTTTTAACTTAATTACAGAGCCGAGGCTCGGGGTCCCGGTATGATCTTAATATATTGTGAGAATTAGATAAATAATGTAGAGAGAAAAAAATATTTAAAAATAGATATTTATTTAAATGAAATAAAATTATTTAATTTACAGAATGAAAATGTCTATAATAATGTCTAAACATTTTTTCTTTATAATTATACATTATAATAATACTAATTACAGTAGTTATAATATATGGGGAATTTTCAACTTTGACTGCCGATTTGACCATGTTCCCAAACGAATTTTAAAAAAACCAAGACCACTTTACATTTACACATTTTAAGCTCTAATCGAATCCAAAATCAAAATTTAAAAAATCGAAAAACAAACTCACAGATATATAGATTTTATAAATGAACATTTATACAATTTATTTTAATTAATTTGAAACATTTTAGGAAACAAATTTTTAATGGGTCATTTTTAGAAATCCCATTTAACAATTATAATAAATAATTAAAAAATTGTAAAATTTTTAAAGTATATAAAAATAAATTGTATAAATTGGTTAAAGGGTCGAGTGATAGTTCGGTGTCCCAGGTATATATTTTATATTAACACGCCTACTTTTCTGTATAATAAAGATATAAAGAATCATATTTTAATTTTTATATAACCAAGAAATCATTTTTTCACTTAAAATATAGTTGTAAAGCCCAAATCTCCGATCCATATAACATCATCGACTGGGCCGCTACCAAAAGGAGTCTTCTCTTGCTCTGACTAGGGCCACCGGTATTTGCCATTAGTCTCGAAAAAATAATATTAAATTTTATATAAATTTATAAATTAGAATATTTGAATTTGTTTAAATTTTAACACATGTAATCAATCATATGCATAAAGAATAGAAAATTTTGAAAATCAACTTGGTATTAAATTCAGAAAAAAAAAATACTCATATATAGAATATATAGACTATTCGAATATAATTGAAACTCTTTCTCTCCCTCTATTTTAAATTTGAAAAAACGGAGTGTTAAGAAATTAAGATTCCTTATACAACATGGATGGTTAAATGAATTGGGCTCCCTACCTCCCTGAGAAATTCACATTAAAAATGTTTATAATATTTTAGTTTATTAAATCAAACTATTATTTTTTTATTTCAATATTTTTAATGTTAATACAATAATTTTTATTTTATAATCTATAAAATAATTTAATTATTTTTAAAAACAACGGTCTTCAATTACAATTTTTTTACTCTCTACTGACTGTTCATTTCATAACTGAAAATAGTGTCGAATAGAAATAGACGATATTACTTGGATTAATCTTATTATGCTAGCTAAAATTGTTTGTTTGTATTATTGAGGACCCCAGTTCAATTCATTTTAATCAGATTGATGCAATGATGCAACATTTAATAATTGTAATAAATAATTAATTGTAGATTAATATTTTTTAAAGGGTCGAGCGACAGCTCGGTGTCCCAGGTATTAATATTACCAGCCAAACCCAATAATAATGAATCATTTTTTTTAACTTAAGTACCGAGCCGAGGCTCGGGGTCCCGGTACTATCTATATATATTTCTATATATATTTCTATATATATTGGTTCTCAAAAACCGCTCTAACGATTTTTTTCAAATTCACACTAGATATAGTATTTATAAAGAAAAATTGAGTTTTATTGATCACATCTCTTGAAACTTACAGCTTCATTATTAATTTCTTAATTGAAAATTATATATGGGTGACGTAAATGGCATCCATTTTGAAATTTTACTCCCGCCTTTTTTTAATTTTGTATTAATATTTTTTTTATATTTAAAATATTTTAAAATTTTTTATTTAATTTCGAAATAAAATTAAAAATATATATTTTTTTTATATTTAAAATATTTTAAAATTTTTTATTTAATTTCGAAATAAAATTAAAAATATATATTTTAATAATATTTTATAATTATAAATTACGATATATATTTATCAATAATAATGAATTATTTTTTTTTAACTTAATTACAGAGCCGAGGCTCGGGGTCCCGGTATGATCTTAATATATTGTGAGAATTAGATAAATAATGTAGAGAGAAAAAAATATTTAAAAATAGATATTTATTTAAATGAAATAAAATTATTTAATTTACAGAATGAAAATGTCTATAATAATGTCTAAACATTTTTTCTTTATAATTATACATTATAATAATACTAATTACAGTAGTTATAATATATGGGGAATTTTCAACTTTGACTGCCGATTTGACCATGTTCCCAAACGAATTTTAAAAAAACCAAGACCACTTTACATTTACACATTTTAAGCTCTAATCGAATCCAAAATCAAAATTTAAAAAATCGAAAAACAAACTCACAGATATATAGATTTTATAAATGAACATTTATACAATTTATTTTAATTAATTTGAAACATTTTAGGAAACAAATTTTTAATGGGTCATTTTTAGAAATCCCATTTAACAATTATAATAAATAATTAAAAAATTGTAAAATTTTTAAAGTATATAAAAATAAATTGTATAAATTGGTTAAAGGGTCGAGTGATAGTTCGGTGTCCCAGGTATATATTTTATATTAACACGCCTACTTTTCTGTATAATAAAGATATAAAGAATCATATTTTAATTTTTATATAACCAAGAAATCATTTTTTCACTTAAAATATAGTTGTAAAGCCCAAATCTCCGATCCATATAACATCATCGACTGGGCCGCTACCAAAAGGAGTCTTCTCTTGCTCTGACTAGGGCCACCGGTATTTGCCATTAGTCTCGAAAAAATAATATTAAATTTTATATAAATTTATAAATTAGAATATTTGAATTTGTTTAAATTTTAACACATGTAATCAATCATATGCATAAAGAATAGAAAATTTTGAAAATCAACTTGGTATTAAATTCAGAAAAAAAAAATACTCATATATAGAATATATAGACTATTCGAATATAATTGAAACTCTTTCTCTCCCTCTATTTTAAATTTGAAAAAACGGAGTGTTAAGAAATTAAGATTCCTTATACAACATGGATGGTTAAATGAATTGGGCTCCCTACCTCCCTGAGAAATTCACATTAAAAATGTTTATAATATTTTAGTTTATTAAATCAAACTATTATTTTTTTATTTCAATATTTTTAATGTTAATACAATAATTTTTATTTTATAATCTATAAAATAATTTAATTATTTTTAAAAACAACGGTCTTCAATTACAATTTTTTTACTCTCTACTGACTGTTCATTTCATAACTGAAAATAGTGTCGAATAGAAATAGACGATATTACTTGGATTAATCTTATTATGCTAGCTAAAATTGTTTGTTTGTATTATTGAGGACCCCAGTTCAATTCATTTTAATCAGATTGATGCAATGATGCAACATTTAATAATTGTAATAAATAATTAATTGTAGATTAATATTTTTTAAAGGGTCGAGCGACAGCTCGGTGTCCCAGGTATTAATATTACCAGCCAAACCCAATAATAATGAATCATTTTTTTTAACTTAAGTACCGAGCCGAGGCTCGGGGTCCCGGTACTATCTATATATATTTCTATATATATTTCTATATATATTGGTTCTCAAAAACCGCTCTAACGATTTTTTTCAAATTCACACTAGATATAGTATTTATAAAGAAAAATTGAGTTTTATTGATCACATCTCTTGAAACTTACAGCTTCATTATTAATTTCTTAATTGAAAATTATATATGGGTGACGTAAATGGCATCCATTTTGAAATTTTACTCCCGCCTTTTTTTAATTTTGTATTAATATTTTTTTTATATTTAAAATATTTTAAAATTTTTTATTTAATTTCGAAATAAAATTAAAAATATATATTTTTTTTATATTTAAAATATTTTAAAATTTTTTATTTAATTTCGAAATAAAATTAAAAATATATATTTTAATAATATTTTATAATTATAAATTACGATATATATTTATCAATAATAATGAATTATTTTTTTTTAACTTAATTACAGAGCCGAGGCTCGGGGTCCCGGTATGATCTTAATATATTGTGAGAATTAGATAAATAATGTAGAGAGAAAAAAATATTTAAAAATAGATATTTATTTAAATGAAATAAAATTATTTAATTTACAGAATGAAAATGTCTATAATAATGTCTAAACATTTTTTCTTTATAATTATACATTATAATAATACTAATTACAGTAGTTATAATATATGGGGAATTTTCAACTTTGACTGCCGATTTGACCATGTTCCCAAACGAATTTTAAAAAAACCAAGACCACTTTACATTTACACATTTTAAGCTCTAATCGAATCCAAAATCAAAATTTAAAAAATCGAAAAACAAACTCACAGATATATAGATTTTATAAATGAACATTTATACAATTTATTTTAATTAATTTGAAACATTTTAGGAAACAAATTTTTAATGGGTCATTTTTAGAAATCCCATTTAACAATTATAATAAATAATTAAAAAATTGTAAAATTTTTAAAGTATATAAAAATAAATTGTATAAATTGGTTAAAGGGTCGAGTGATAGTTCGGTGTCCCAGGTATATATTTTATATTAACACGCCTACTTTTCTGTATAATAAAGATATAAAGAATCATATTTTAATTTTTATATAACCAAGAAATCATTTTTTCACTTAAAATATAGTTGTAAAGCCCAAATCTCCGATCCATATAACATCATCGACTGGGCCGCTACCAAAAGGAGTCTTCTCTTGCTCTGACTAGGGCCACCGGTATTTGCCATTAGTCTCGAAAAAATAATATTAAATTTTATATAAATTTATAAATTAGAATATTTGAATTTGTTTAAATTTTAACACATGTAATCAATCATATGCATAAAGAATAGAAAATTTTGAAAATCAACTTGGTATTAAATTCAGAAAAAAAAAATACTCAAATATAGAATATATAGACTATTCGAATATAATTGAAACTCTTTCTCTCCCTCTATTTTAAATTTGAAAAAACGGAGTGTTAAGAAATTAAGATTCCTTATACAACATGGATGGTTAAATGAATTGGGCTCCCTACCTCCCTGAGAAATTCACATTAAAAATGTTTATAATATTTTAGTTTATTAAATCAAACTATTATTTTTTTATTTCAATATTTTTAATGTTAATACAATAATTTTTATTTTATAATCTATAAAATAATTTAATTATTTTTAAAAACAACGGTCTTCAATTACAATTTTTTTACTCTCTACTGACTGTTCATTTCATAACTGAAAATAGTGTCGAATAGAAATAGACGATATTACTTGGATTAATCTTATTATGCTAGCTAAAATTGTTTGTTTGTATTATTGAGGACCCCAGTTCAATTCATTTTAATCAGATTGATGCAATGATGCAACATTTAATAATTGTAATAAATAATTAATTGTAGATTAATATTTTTTAAAGGGTCGAGCGACAGCTCGGTGTCCCAGGTATTAATATTACCAGCCAAACCCAATAATAATGAATCATTTTTTTTAACTTAAGTACCGAGCCGAGGCTCGGGGTCCCGGTACTATCTATATATATTTCTATATATATTTCTATATATATTGGTTCTCAAAAACCGCTCTAACGATTTTTTTCAAATTCACACTAGATATAGTATTTATAAAGAAAAATTGAGTTTTATTGATCACATCTCTTGAAACTTACAGCTTCATTATTAATTTCTTAATTGAAAATTATATATGGGTGACGTAAATGGCATCCATTTTGAAATTTTACTCCCGCCTTTTTTTAATTTTGTATTAATATTTTTTTTATATTTAAAATATTTTAAAATTTTTTATTTAATTTCGAAATAAAATTAAAAATATATATTTTTTTTATATTTAAAATATTTTAAAATTTTTTATTTAATTTCGAAATAAAATTAAAAATATATATTTTAATAATATTTTATAATTATAAATTACGATATATATTTATCAATAATAATGAATTATTTTTTTTTAACTTAATTACAGAGCCGAGGCTCGGGGTCCCGGTATGATCTTAATATATTGTGAGAATTAGATAAATAATGTAGAGAGAAAAAAATATTTAAAAATAGATATTTATTTAAATGAAATAAAATTATTTAATTTACAGAATGAAAATGTCTATAATAATGTCTAAACATTTTTTCTTTATAATTATACATTATAATAATACTAATTACAGTAGTTATAATATATGGGGAATTTTCAACTTTGACTGCCGATTTGACCATGTTCCCAAACGAATTTTAAAAAAACCAAGACCACTTTACATTTACACATTTTAAGCTCTAATCGAATCCAAAATCAAAATTTAAAAAATCGAAAAACAAACTCACAGATATATAGATTTTATAAATGAACATTTATACAATTTATTTTAATTAATTTGAAACATTTTAGGAAACAAATTTTTAATGGGTCATTTTTAGAAATCCCATTTAACAATTATAATAAATAATTAAAAAATTGTAAAATTTTTAAAGTATATAAAAATAAATTGTATAAATTGGTTAAAGGGTCGAGTGATAGTTCGGTGTCCCAGGTATATATTTTATATTAACACGCCTACTTTTCTGTATAATAAAGATATAAAGAATCATATTTTAATTTTTATATAACCAAGAAATCATTTTTTCACTTAAAATATAGTTGTAAAGCCCAAATCTCCGATCCATATAACATCATCGACTGGGCCGCTACCAAAAGGAGTCTTCTCTTGCTCTGACTAGGGCCACCGGTATTTGCCATTAGTCTCGAAAAAATAATATTAAATTTTATATAAATTTATAAATTAGAATATTTGAATTTGTTTAAATTTTAACACATGTAATCAATCATATGCATAAAGAATAGAAAATTTTGAAAATCAACTTGGTATTAAATTCAGAAAAAAAAAATACTCATATATAGAATATATAGACTATTCGAATATAATTGAAACTCTTTCTCTCCCTCTATTTTAAATTTGAAAAAACGGAGTGTTAAGAAATTAAGATTCCTTATACAACATGGATGGTTAAATGAATTGGGCTCCCTACCTCCCTGAGAAATTCACATTAAAAATGTTTATAATATTTTAGTTTATTAAATCAAACTATTATTTTTTTATTTCAATATTTTTAATGTTAATACAATAATTTTTATTTTATAATCTATAAAATAATTTAATTATTTTTAAAAACAACGGTCTTCAATTACAATTTTTTTACTCTCTACTGACTGTTCATTTCATAACTGAAAATAGTGTCGAATAGAAATAGACGATATTACTTGGATTAATCTTATTATGCTAGCTAAAATTGTTTGTTTGTATTATTGAGGACCCCAGTTCAATTCATTTTAATCAGATTGATGCAATGATGCAACATTTAATAATTGTAATAAATAATTAATTGTAGATTAATATTTTTTAAAGGGTCGAGCGACAGCTCGGTGTCCCAGGTATTAATATTACCAGCCAAACCCAATAATAATGAATCATTTTTTTTAACTTAAGTACCGAGCCGAGGCTCGGGGTCCCGGTACTATCTATATATATTTCTATATATATTTCTATATATATTGGTTCTCAAAAACCGCTCTAACGATTTTTTTCAAATTCACACTAGATATAGTATTTATAAAGAAAAATTGAGTTTTATTGATCACATCTCTTGAAACTTACAGCTTCATTATTAATTTCTTAATTGAAAATTATATATGGGTGACGTAAATGGCATCCATTTTGAAATTTTACTCCCGCCTTTTTTTAATTTTGTATTAATATTTTTTTTATATTTAAAATATTTTAAAATTTATTATTTAATTTCGAAATCAAATTAAAAATATTTATTTTTAATAAAATATATATATATATTTATTAATCTCTCTCAAAAAAAAAATAAGTTGACCTGTGGCCAGGTCCGAACCGACCGACGGTCTGAAATAAATTAATTTCCAGCTACAGAAACAATTTCAAATAATTTTCATATATCTATTAATGTAATAAAAAACAGATATGGATACATAAATAATAAATATAAACATTTTTAATTTTATTTTATTTATAATATATATGCAAGACCAGGCTGTGACGTCATGCATGGCTGGATGACGTCATATAATTTCAAATCAAGAAAAAACTAATAAATATGATTTTTTTCGAGGATAAAACCAATACAAAATGCATGATTCGTGGTGATATATAAAAAGATCTCCTTTGGTGTGAAAATAACCCTTTCCTTCCTATCGTCGATCGCTAATACTACCACTTCCGGTTTCCGGAATTGCACCAAAAGTTGATCAATTCATCCCACTGATGCATTAAGTAAATATACCAAATTTCATCAAAATCGGTTGAGCCGTTCAGGCTGTACACATCTATACGGACGGACAGACGGACGGACAGACGGACGGACGGACGGACAGACGGACAGACATCATGCTAAAAATACTTTTTTCTGTTTAGAAAATGCATGATTCGTGGAGATATGTAAAAATCTCCACATGTGAAATTTGGTGTGAAAACAATACCTCCCTTACTATCGTCGGTCGGTAATAACAACAAAATAAAAAATGGTTTTGAAATAATTTTTTTTTTTTTTTTTAATCTATTATTTTTTAATAAATTACTATTTTATATTTATTTATTCATTGTTCTTTTATTAAATTTAATATTTATTAATATTATTTATTATTTATCGATGACATATGACATTCATATTGAAATTTTACTCCCGCTTTTTTTTTAATAGATATTGTATTAACATTTTTTTATATTTAAAATATTTTAAAATTTATTATTTAATTTCGAAATAAAATTAAAAATATTTATTTTTAATAAAATATATATATATTTATTAATCTCTCTCAAAAAAAAAACAACAAAACAAATAAATGTCTTTGAAAGATGGTAAAAATATCTTTGTAATTATCAAAATATCATAGACCAGCGGTAAGAACAATTGTTTTTACTCCCCGAGTTCGAAGGATCGAAACTCGCCGCGTGCATTTTTTTTTAATCTATTTTCGTGATTTATTTATTCATTGTTCTTTTATTAATTAAGTTTTAGATAGTTTTATAATTTTTAATATTTTTTCAATAAAATATTATTTAATACATTTAATAATTGTAATAAATAATTAAAGAATTGTATATCAATATTTTTTAAAGGGTAGAGCGAGCTCGGTGTCCCAGGTATTAATATTACAAGCCAAACCCAATAATAATGAATCATTTTTTTTAACTTAAGTACCGAGCCGAGGCTCGGGGTCCCGGTACTCTTATCTTATTATGCTAGCTAAAATTGTATATATCTATCTATATATATTTCTATATATATTTCTATATATATTGGTTCTCAAAAACCGCTCTAACGATTTTTTTCAAATTCACACTAGATATAGTATTTATAAAGAAAAATTGAGTTTTATTGATCACATCTCTTGAAACATACAGCTTCATTATTTATTTCTTAATTAAAAATTATATATGAGAGACGTCAATGGCATCCATTTTGAAATTTTACTCCCGCCTTTTTTTAAAGGATATTGTATTAATTTTTTTTTTAAAATTTAAAATATTTTAAAATTTATTATTTAATTTCGAAATATAATTAAAAATATTTATTTTTAAAAAAATATATATATATATTTATTAATCACTCTCAAAAAAAACAAAAACAAAATAAAATACGGTTGGTTGACTCCCGCTTTTTTTAAAATGATATTGTATTAACATTTTTTTATATTTAAAATATTTTAAAATTCATTATTTAATTTCGAAATAAAATTAAAAATATTTATTTTTAATAAAATATATATATATTTATTAATCTCTCTAAAAAAAAAAAAAACAACAAAACAAATAAATGTCTTTGAAAGATGGTAAAAATATGTTTGTTATTATCAAAATATCTTAGACCAGTGGTAAGAACAATTGTTTTTACTCCCCGAGTTCGAAGGATCGAAACTCGCCGCGTGCATTTTTTTTTAATCTATTTTCGTGATTTATTTATTCATTGTTCTTTTATTAATTAAGTTTTAGATAGTTTTATAATTTTTAATATTTTTTCAATAAAATATTATTTAATACATTTAATAATTGTAATAAATAATTAAAGAATTGTATATCAATATTTTTTAAAGGGTAGAGCGAGCTCGGTGTCCCAGGTATTATTATTACCAGCCAAATCCAATAATAATGAATCATTTTTTTTAACTTAAGTACCGAGCCGAGGCTCGGGGTCCCGGTATACATATTTATGTATTATTGAGGACCCCAAGTTCCATGCAATGATGCAACATTTAATAATTGTAATAAATAATTAAGGAATTGTATATCAGCTCGGTGTCCCAAGTATCTATGCGCACGGCAGTGCGCCGGCCAAGTTCCAGCAAGCCGCGCGCATGCCGTAAGTATATTTACACGAATGGTTTGGAGTCACTTTTGACCCCCCTGTATCTCAGTGCCTATTGCAAGTACAGAGATAAAATTTTATCTACGTAGTCATATACTAGAACTAAAGAAGTATGCCAAATTTCATAGTTATAGCTTCAGTAGATCCTGAAATATGACCCTGTGAAAATAGCTTATTTTGGAACTGATTCACTGATTGGTCAACAAAATTCTTAGGGTATTTCCAATTGTCCTAGCGCTATGAAATTTGGCATACAGGTCGTGTGTTATAAGTAGGTTAACAAAAAATTATGAAATTTAAGAAATCGGTCAAGCTTGAGTTGTTATAATCGAATATCAATGCGATTTTAACGAATTCAAACGAATACATTGGTTTTGTCAGAAACTAATCAAGCTAGGACTTCGAAATTTGGTACACCGATATTATTCACAGTTTGTAGATTTCTTTTAAAATTTCGTCAAATTCGGTTAACCGGAAGTGGTACTTTACCTACACTGGTTGCGTTTACCTTTCAAGTAAAGTACCAGTTTGCTTCGAGATATTTGCTTCATATTTTGTATATAGATTTAAAAATATGAAAAAAATTGAGATACCAAATTTCATCATGATCTGACTACCTGAAGTGACATTTTACCTATACAAGTAGGGTTAGGTGTAAATTATAAATATATATAATAGTGTTAAACCATTTTACTTTATAATTTAAATTAATGTTTGTTTATTTTTATTGTTATAACTTAACAGTTTCTATATAATTTTCAATTAATATTAATAGTTCTAATTATTTATTATTCAATACAAGTTGGAAATTCAGAACTATAAAATAAAAGAACAAATAAAATTATTATATTTAATATATAAACAAATATAATTTTAATTTAAAAAAATTTGCAATTTTTTTAAACACAAAATTACTTCAAAGGCTAAGAATGGACGCGGGCGCGGCACAAAAAGGAAAAAATAGGAAGCTTTCTTAAAAAAAAGTATTGGAATCTAATCAAAAACATACCTGTTAAAAAGGGGGCCAAGTTCCTATCGGCTATTTGTTTGCCTAAAAAAGGGTTCAAATCCATCCCAATGCCAAGTTTAGATGCACTTCAAAATCATTCATAATCATTTTTATCAACAGCCTGATCCACTGGTAAACTTTTGGCATTCCAAAGAATCGCCACCACACCCCAACCAGTCCTCCGCCTCCTGAATCCAGGCACGCCACTTTATTCACGTCAACGGTCCATCTGGCCGAAATTCACTTGACCATACACCCAACTTAAAATATGGTATAGTTGTTAAAATACGTAGGTACATGGTTTAAAATATCTAAAATTATAATACTTAGAAATTTGAACTTGGCAGGTTTTCGTACTGTACGTAACACTAGATTAATTCTATAATTATATTTATTATTTAAATATATAAATTAACCCGCTAATTCTAAGTATTAAAATTGTAGATATTTTAAACCAAGTACCTACGTATTTTAACAACTATACCATATTTTAAGTTGGGTATATGGTAAAGTGAATTTCGGCCAGATGAACCGTTGACGTGAATAAAGTGGAGTGTAGTGTGCCTGGATGCAGGAGGCGGAGGACTTGGTGTGGGACTGAGTGTTTTGTACAGCACGAAAACCTGCCAAGTTCAAATTTCTAAGTATTATAATTTTAGATATTTTAAACCATGTACCTACGTATTTTAACAACTATACCATATTTTAAGTTGGGTGTATGGTAAAGTGAATTTCGGCCAGATGGACCGTTGACGTGAATAAAGTGGCGTGCCTGGATGCAGGAGGCGGAGGACTGGTTGGGGTGTGGTGGCGATTCTTTGGAATGCCAAAAGTTTACCAGTGGATCAGGCTGTTGATAAAAATAATTATGAATGATTTTGAAGTGCATCTAAACTTGGCATTGGGATGGATTTGAACCCTTTTTTAGGCAAACAAATAGCCGATAGGAACTTGGCCCCCTTTTTAACAGGTATGTTTTTGATTAGATTAATATTACCAGCCAAACCCAATATAATAATGAATTATTTTTTTTTAACTTAATAACCTAGCCGAGGCTCGGGGTCCCGGTGTGATCTTAATATATTGTCAGAATTAGATAAATAATGTAGAGAGAAAAATTATTTAAAAATCGATATTTATTTAAATGAAATAAAATTATTTAATTTACAGAATGAAAATGTCTATAAATTTATTGCCTTTATTTGGTTACATAATACATATATATATACAAAAATTTAATTGATTTATTTGTTATGACAGAACCAGGCCCTTGCGGGCATAGGCCTCTCCCAAAATTCTCCAAGCGGTTCTTCGTCTTGCAATCCTCTGCCAATCCGTTCCCGCTGTTTCGTGAATTTCATCCGACCATCTTTTTACTTGTCTGCCTCTTTTCCTTTTTTCTTCCAGTATATGCCATTCCAAAATTCTCTTAGACCATCGTTCGTCATGTGTTCTTACTGTATGTCCGGCCCACTTCCACTTTATTTTTCTTATATAAATGTTGATGTTGTCCATATTTGTTATTTTATATATTTCTTTTATTCTTTTCCTATCTCTTCTTGTAAAACCAAGAATACTCCTTATCATGGATCGTTGAGCTGTTTCCAATTTATTCATGTTTTTCTTTGTTAATGTCCATGTTTGTGCACCATAAGTCATCACTGGTATAATACATTTTTTAAAAACTTTGATTTTTGAGTCTAGGTTTATTTCTTTATTTTTTAGTATAAAGGCCGTAGACCAAAATTTTTTCCAACCTAAGTTTATCCTTCTATTTATTTCTAGCGTTGTTCTATTTTCATAACGTATTGTTTGACCAAGATAAACCACTTCTTCCCTACACTCTATGTATTTTTTATCGTCGTATTTTATTTTTTCTTGACAACCATTTGTAAGTATTACGGACTTCTTCTCATTTATCCTTAGACCCACTTTTTTACTTTCCTTGTTCAAGTCTCTCAGTAATTCGGTTATTTCCTCTTTGCTTTTCCCAATCAGGACTATGTCGTCCGCGAATCTTAAGTTGTTCAAGAAGGTACCATTGACATTCAACCCCCTCCCCTCCCAATTAAATTTTCTAAACATTTGCTCCATTGTGCAATTGAATAAAATTGGTGAAAGTGGATCACCCTGTCTTACGCCTCTTCTTACAGGGAAGAAGGGTCCCGGCTCATCCAAGAGAATTCTAGCCTCACACTTCTTATATAGATTCTCAATAATCTCAACGTAGTTTATATCTACTCCTTGAGAGATCAGAGCTTCCAGGATGCAAGCCTGGTTTATAGAGTCAAATGCTTTGGTAAAATCGATAAATGCTAAATATATTGTGAATTGATATTCTCTAGATTTTTCTAAGATCTGTCCTATCACGTGTAAATGATCTATTGTGGAATATCCAGTTCTAAAGCCGGCTTGCTCTATTGGTTGGTTGTTAATTATAGTTCTCTCAATTCTTCTCTGGATGAGTTTTGCAAAGATTTTTCCCATATTTGATGTTAGAGTAAGTGGTCTATAGTTGACAATATCTTTCGGGTCGCCTTTTTTGTACATAATTATAATGTTAGACTTTTGCCATTGCTTTGGTATGGTTGTTGTTATTAAAATATTATTATATATGGACGTTAATGGTTTTATTATAAAATTAATGAGTTGTTTTAGTATTTCGTTTTTTATTCCATCTATGCCGGCCGCTTTACCAGATTTTAAGTTTTTTATCTCGTTTTCAATTTCTGATTCTAAAAACTCAGGAATGTTTTCATTTGAGCGTTTTTTGTTGTAAAACTTATTGGTACTTTCACCCTCATATAATTCTTTATAGTAGTCTGTAGCTATTTGAACTATTTCTTTACGTGCATAGTTAATATTTTTATTTTTGTTTATCAGACATGGAATTAGTTGCTTTCCCTCAAATATCATTTGTCTTATCTGTTTTACTGAAGTATGTGGTTCAATTAACTTTTTTATAATTTCATTGTTGTATCTTTGTATATCGCTCTTTATGTTATATTTAACTGTTTTACACATTAGATTATGTTCAATTTGTCCTACTTTAGAATTTCTTTTTGTTTTTAATTTATTTCTTCTTTCAATGAGGGCTTTTGTTTTTTCGGATAGTTTTGTTTTTGTTTCACTTATTTCATAGGATTCATTTTGTACGTTTGTTAGTAAATTTTCTAATATATTATATTGATTTTGCAACTGGTCTTTTTGTGTGAAATCTATATTTATTAGCTCCCGCTTGAAATTTTTTATCGTTTCTATTTTAATATTTTCTACCCCTGATTGGTATTTTTTAGTCCATTTAGGATGTGGGCGCTTTTTAATATTATTTATCAGTATTTCAATTTTTAGAAGTCTATGGTCACTGAAGAATGGAAATTTATCAACTATTTCAAATTTTTTTATTAAATTAAGGTGTGAAGTCACCATAAAATCAATTTCACTCTTAAATACACCGTTAGGAGCGATCCAGGTCCATCTCTTTCCCGCTCTTTTCTTATAATAGGTGTTTATTATTTTAAAATTATTTTCTTGACAGAACTGTACCAATCTCTCCCCTCTGTCGTTTCTTTTTCCATAGCCATAAGGACCAATCATTCTATTTTCTTCCTCCATTCTTCTACCGATTTGACTGTTGAAGTCGCCCATAATTATCAACTTGTGGTTATGTGAGTTGGGGTGTTCCCGTATAATTTTGTTTAATAATTCATAAAAGGATTCCATTACCTCATCATCAGCTTGAGTTGTAGGGGCATAGACTTGTATTAAGCTAATATTTGTTGTTTTACCTATATTCAATGTTATGAGAGCTATTCGATCTGAATATCCCCTATATTTTATGATTTTATTGGACCAATGATTACTTATTATGAATCCAACACCTCTTTGTCCTGGTATCTCTCCATTATAATAAAAAATATTTCCATTCTTTCTTTTAATTATTTACTCTCCCTGCCTTCTAACCTCAGCAAGTCCCAGGACATCTAGTTTTGTTTTTTCCATTGCATTTTCTATTTCTATTAAACTTCCTTCGTCTTTTAAAGATCTCACATTTAAAGAACCAATAGCAATTGTATCATTTTTTAATTTAAGCTTTTTGCTTGTTTTTTTCTTTTCATTGGAATTATTATTTATATCTTTTATATTTAAATTTAAATTTTTAAAATTTGTTTTACTATTTATAGAATCACGAGCCGGAATTTCAATAATTTCTTCACTATCATGTTATAGTAGTGTATGTGCCTAGTGTTCCGAAATCGGAACACCTGACTTTATGAACCCATAATTACGACAATAACAAAAATTTCTGTGTAGTGTGTCTACAACACGTTAGTGTATATCCAGAAGATAAGTAATAACAAAAAAATATATTTATAGAACCAAAAAAGTAAAAGTAATACTAACATGAGTTGAAAGAAACGTTGCAAAAACCGTCCTATTTTTTACTTCAATCTTTTTAACCTCATAGCGACAGTGTTACAGGTCTATGCACATTTAAATAATTAATACAAGCCCAAGCAACACTATCACTATCACCGACTAGGTGATCAGAACGCACTTTGGTGTCGACATTAATAAATAAAAAAATAAAATAGTGACTCGAGTCGAGTGTTCCGAAATCGGATCACTAGGCTCAAATGGGTTAATCTCTCTCAAAAAAAACAAAAACAAAAACAAAAAAACATAATTTGGAATTTTACTCCCGCCTTTTTTTAAAGGATATTGTATTAATATTTTTTTTATATGACATTCATATTGAAATTTGACTCCCGCCTTTTTTTAAAAGAAAAATATTTTAAAATTGTTTATTTAATTTCGAAATAAAATTAAATATATATATTTTAATAATATTTTATAATTATAAATTACGATATATATTTATTATTCTTCCAATAAAAAAAAAATATTCATGCACTTAGAAACATACCTAATAATACATTTTAATCAGATTGATGCAATAATGCAACATTTAATAATTGTAATAAATAATTAAAGAATTGTATATCAGCTCGGTGCCCCAAGTATTAATATTACCAGCCAAACCCAATATAATAATGAATTATTTTTTTTTAACTTAATTACCTAGCCGAGGCTCGGGGTCCCGGTGTGATCTTAATATATTGTCAGAATTAGATAAATAATGTAGAGAGAAAAATTATTTAAAAATAGATATTTATTTAAATGAAATAAAATTATTTAATTTACAGAATGAAAATGTCTATAATAATGCCTAAACATTTTTTCGAGCGACAGCTCGGTATCCCAGGTATTAATATTACCAGCCAAACCCAATAATAATGAATCATTTTTTTTAACTTAAGTACCGAGCCGAGGCTCGGGGTCCCGGTACTTTTCACTTAAGTGAAAAATTATTTATTTGGAGATAAAACCAACGTTTCAGCAATAATATGGAAAAATAAAAATTTATTGATGAAATGTCAGTTTACCTCTAAATAAATAATTTTTCACTTAACTGAAAATTCCATTATTTTATTCCAATTAATCCTTCTGAATGAATTTAAAAACCCCACCAATTTAGCCAGGAGGCGCTGAACACCATTTTCAAAAGTTAAGCTTAACTTGTCTGCTTGTCTGTTATATGGTGTGTGCAGGTCTGTGTTTTAAACAGTTTTAAAGCTTTTAAAGTTAATTGTATTTGAATCTTTTTGATTAAGATTATTAAAAATCAAGGAAAAAAAAACAATAAATCTTGATATTCCAAAATGTCATTGAAAACAGCTCATGAAATACATTTAATGAATATGAAATGTGTTAGATTATTAGAAAAATCGCTTGAGGACAAACTAATTCCGGTAAGAAATTTATTCTATCTAATTTGCATTTATACATTAATCTTTTAATCTATTATAAAATTATAGGAAATGAAGGAGAATATATCAGAGATGAAACAATTGGATCCAAAAAAAGAAGAAATTCGTTTATCATACAAATTATATAGAAAGGTATGAATGAAAGATAAAAATTGTATAGAAATGATTTAAGAAATTCAAGTGAAATTAAGAGAACTATTGATATTAAATCTAATATGTTTGATACAAGAAAAAAATAAAATCAAAAAGTTTCATGATAAAATATTAATAGAAAAATATCCTAAAACTAATAACAATTGTATTTACATTATATATAATTATTATTATAAGATTTCAATTATTTCAGCCTTTTATATATAAGATTTATTTATAAAACGCAATTATGCATCATCATAATATTAAATAAAGATAAGAATTATAGAAATATAAAATACATTTTAAAATTAAATAATTTATTTTTAGGATGTTAATACTTTGGATGAGAAATTCGAACTTTTGTCGGAATGTTTTCGCAAATTATGAAAATATTTAAATTTACTGATTTCTACTAAAAAAAATTAATATTTGCAATATTTTTAATGTCATTTGTAATTTTATACATATATCTAATTCAAATAAAAAAATTATAATAAAAAGAAGTTATTTTATTTTATTACAAATTTATTATGAGAATGTGTGAAGATGGCAAAATATTATCTAATTTCTGTAAAATTGAAATACTAAGATTATTTTACATCCTACCATTTATAGAACCATGATTATAATAAGTTATAATACGCATTTAATAGACATATAATAAAAATATCTTAGAAAACATCAGAAAACTAATTATGATTATATTATTAATTTCACGAAGATTTTATTCTGTTTTATTCATTTTTCAAAAGTGTTATAATACTATGAAATTGACAAAACAATATTCATATGAGATATGAAAGGAACAGTGTGAGCGATAATGAGATTAGAAAGAATATATAGAATATTTAAAATTATATATTCCTATATGAATATAAGCAATTTATATTTTTTTGATTTATAATTATATTATATGAATTTTGAAAATAATCAGCACATCTTCCTATTTTTTAAATAAATCTTATCTTATTATGCTAGCTAAAATTGTATATATCTATATATATTTCTATATTGGTTCTCAAAAACCGCTCTAACGATTTTTTTCAAATTCACACTATATAGTATTTATAAAGAAAAATTAAGTTTTATTGATCATATCTCTTGAAACATACAGCTTCATTATTTATTTCTTAATTAAAAATTATATATGGGTGTGACGTCATTTGGAATTTTACTCCCGCCTTTTTTTAAAGGATATTGTATTAATATTTTTTTTTTATTTAAGATATTTTAAAATAAAATAAATTTCGAAATAAAATTAAAAATATTTATTTTTAATAAAATATATATTAATCTCTCTCAAAAAAAACAAAAAAACATATAATTTGGAATTTTACTCCCGCCTTTTTTTAAAGGATATTGTATTAATATTTTTTTTATATTTAAAATATTTTAAAATAAAATAAATTTCGAAATAAAATTAAAAATATTTATTTTTAATAAAATATATATATATATTTATTAATCTCTATCAAAAAAAACAAAAACAAAAAACATATAATTTGGTATTTTACTCCCGCCTTTTTTTAAAGGATATTGTATTAATATTTTTTTTATATTTAAAATATTTTAAAATAAAATAAATTTCGAAATAAAATTAAAAATATTTATTTTTAATAAAATATATATATATATTTATTAATCTCTCTCAAAAAAAACAAAAACAAAAACAAAAAAACATAATTTGGAATTTTACTCCCGCCTTTTTTTAAAGGATATTGTATTAATATTTTTTTTATATGACATTCATATTGAAATTTGACTCCCGCCTTTTTTTAAAAGAAAAATATTTTAAAATTGTTTATTTAATTTCGAAATAAAATTAAATATATATATTTTAATAATATTTTATAATTATAAATTACGATATATATTTATCATTCTTCCAATAAAAAAAAAATATTCATGCACTTAGAAACATACCTAATAATACATTTTAATCAGATTGATGCAATAATGCAACATTTAATAATTGTAATAAATAATTAAAGAATTGTATATCAGCTCGGTGCCCCAAGTATTAATATTACCAGCCAAACCCAATATAATAATGAATTATTTTTTTTTAACTTAATTACCTAGCCGAGGCTCGGGGTCCCGGTGTGATCTTAATATATTGTCAGAATTAGATAAATAATGTAGAGAGAAAAATTATTTAAAAATAGATATTTATTTAAATGAAATAAAATTATTTAATTTACAGAATGAAAATGTCTATAATAATGTCTAAACATTTTTTCGAGCGACAGCTCGGTATCCCAGGTATTTATATTACCAGCCAAACCCAATAATAATGAATCATTTTTTTTTAACTTAAGTACCGAACCGAGGCTCGGGGTCCCGGTACTAAGTTTTAATAGGATTAATATATATATTGAAATTTAAAAAATATTTCAATAAATATATTTAAAGAAAAATAAAATTTGGTATATGATTTTTTAATTTTTAAATAATTTTAATTTAACTTTTAATAAAATTTAATTGATGAGATCTGATAGAATATTTAAGATTAATTCTTTTCATAGATTTGAATGGCTGGATGACGTCATATAATTTTAAATTAAGAAAAAAATAATAGAAAATAATTTTTCATGAGGATAAAATCAATACAAAGTTCATGATTCGTGGAGATATGTAAAAATCTCTTCATGTGAAATTTGGTGTGAAAACAATACCTCCCATACTATGGTCGGTAGGTAAAAGGGGAGATAAATATGTATTTAAATAAGTTATATTTGAAAGATTACTAAAGATATTTTTAAAATTAATAAAATATAAATTATTTTTATGTCTGTGAGAATTTTTAATATAGTTAGTTTTTGTATAATAAGAAATTAATTAAAAATTTATTATATATTGAAGGGAAATTAAATTCAATATATAATTTATTTAATAATAATTTTTGGATTTTTTTTTTAATTTATTGAATTTATAAAATGTGAAATTTAAAACAATTAAATTGATTGTATCTTGTATCAATAAGCATTTAATTATAAGTTATTAAAATTATTTTCGAATCATTATCAATATTATATTTAATATCATTAAGTATGATTTAATTTTTTTTTTCTAACGATCAATAATAATTTCTGGGTAGTTAATAAAAATAAATTAATAACAGGCATATAACATAAATATTTTTAATTTTATGTTATTTATAATATATATGCAAGACCAGGCTGTGACGTCATGAATGGCTGGATGACGTCATATAATTTTAAATCAAGAAAAAACTAATAAATATGATTTTTCTCGAGGATAAAACCAATACAAAGTGCATGATTCGTGGTGATATATAAAAAAATCTCCTTTGGTGTGAAAATAACCCTTTCCTTCCTATCGTCGATCGCTAATACTACCACTTCCGGTTTCCGGATTTTTACCAAAAGTTGATCAATCCATCATACTGATGCATTAAGTAAATATACCAAATTTCATCAAAATCCGTTGAGTCGTTCAAGCTGTACACATCTATACGGACGGACGGACGGACGGAAGGACAGACATCATGTTAAAAATACTTTTTTCTGTTAAGAAAATGCATGATTCGTGGAGATATGTAAAAATCTCCACATGTGAATGGTGTGAAAACAATACCTCCCTTACTATCGTCGGTCAGTAAAAATTGATAGTAATATTTTGGAGTTCAGAACGAATTAATTGCATTTACATTAATTATTATAGGAAAACTTGATTTGGTTTACGAGCATTTCCCCTGAGTCCAATTCCTGAACGAAATAAAATCTTAGCCCGAAGTTTTACTGTTTGTGATTTCGAGATATAATAAATTTGGAAAACATGTGCTTAGCTAATAGGAATATGTTACAATGTCACGATATATGAGAGACGATAGGAATTAGATGTCGGAATATGGTACTCCACAAAGATTAGAAATTCAACTATTGTTTATGAGGTATTATCTACTTGCTCTAATAGCAACAGAATATTTTAATCAATGTTAATTAAAAAATTATAAATTATTTTTTATGTATTTAATATCCATATCGAATACATGTATGATATAATCTGTGAATATCTGTTTCATTTCTTTTAGTCCTCGTTGCTTTATTCTTATTGAAAGGATTCAATCCCCCAGCCTCCCTGCATGTAATTCAATCCAATCAGAGAATCATATTCAATCTATCAATAATTATACTCCCATGTTATTAAAAGCATTCTCTTCTATTTTTAGTTTTTATCTTCCATACCTTTTCATCTCACATTTCGATATAATGACCTCAGAATAATTCTCTCTCTCTCTCTATATATATATATATATATATATATTGTAAAGGTTTTCTTGGGTTTAGGGGGAAAGGGGAAGGGGAAAGAATGAGGGGTGTGATGTTTGTAAAAAAAGGGTGGGGAAAGAATCAATTAAAAAAAATTAATATAAATAATTTTTTTATTTAAATTAATATTTAATTTAATTTAAATTAAATTAATAATAAATTTAGAATTAATTAGAAGATAATTAATTTTGATTTTAATAAATTAAGAAATACATTAATTAATTTTTTATATTCAAATCAATTAGTAATTATGATTTAAATTACTAATGAGGTTTTAAAAGATAATGAAGGTAGGAGAAGTGAGTGGAAAAAATATGGCGTCCTTTTAATTCGACAAGGGTTGTGAATAAAGGAGGTAATTTTAATTTGTGGTCCAGATAAAGATGTAGCGCTCAGATAACAGTGATTCCAGCGTGAAATAGAGAAAGAGTTGTACAATGGAAGAGAGTGATTAGATTATTAGATGTGAACTTTTATAAATTTTATTAATAATAAAAAAATAACGTTAGAAAATTTTCTTGTATGAATCTTTGTTATTTTAAGCAATATATCATATTAATTAGTTTTACAAATGGTAATAGAAATAATATCAATTAGTAACAAGAACTTAAATTCTAATAAAATAAAATGAATGAAATAAAGTCTTATCCGTGTCGTGGTGTGGAAATGGCGGCTGACATATGATGTCGTGATGATTTCCAAGAGGTCCAGATGAGTAGATTTTGTGAGGATCGAAAGAACCAGGTTGTCTTGTGTCTTCACTGGTTGAGATCACTTTTTTTCCAATTTTATGGAAAAATAATTAAGGAAATAATACTTTTTTGTTTTCTATTTTAATTACAATATTTAAATATTTTGTTTGGAAACGAATGAGAGTTAACAAGCATTTAGAAACGCAAACATTCTATAAAAGTTGATTGAGCAACATAGAACACGTCTATTCTCTCTGATGTCTCGATAAAGAATGATTTTTTCAACAATATCTATAAACAAATTCAACACTCGGATAAATTCCCTCACACCATCACATAAACAAACACAGACAGGGAGTTCTTCCGTTTCTTTCTAATTCTATTTACAAAGTTCTCTTTTAATTAAATAATTTATTTTATAAAATAACTAATTATATCTCTAAGTGAGATCAAATTTCAAATTCTTAAAACTATTAAATTATATTATATTAAAACACATGAAAAGAAAGGGATAGAGATATTGGCATTAATTAAAAAACTTAAATATAAAATAAAGAAATACTTAAAATTAGGGACTGAATTGAAAATATCAGTACAATATATATAGGGTGACCCAGCCAGTAGTTGAACAAATAAAGCCAGTTTACCACGGATCCTGTTGTAAGTTCTATACTATTAACCGTAAAACTAAGCTAATGGATTTTTAACAAAGTTTTATTAACAAAGTTTTATTATTGTAGTTATTTAAAAAAATATTAAACAGTGCTTAACTGACAAATAAAAAGCAAAAAAAAATTCACAACATTTTTTATGATTTTTTCCCAGTGGTTGAACAGACATGTCCAGTTTCTGATCGCTCGATATTCCAGTAATTGAACACCCGTTATTTCATAGTTTTTTTTTTATTTTAAGTTTAGGTACACATCCAAAACGACTTAACAAATATCTAGGCCTATAGCTTGAGCACTCATAACACAATACAAGGCTGATTCACATTCCAAACATTGCTCAATGTTTAAATTATAATAATAATAATAACAAAAAATAATACATATATTTATTTATTTCAAACAAACACCAATCGGCAATATACATATAAGATACAAAATTAAAAAAATTTTATAATTTTTTAAACTTTTGATACGAAATTGCTTTGGGAGTCGAGTCCCGATACTGCATACAGATTCGGCTCACAATGGGAAACAATGCTTTCCCATAATTGGGAACATCTTTTTTTGGCCATTTCCATTGATTTGGCCATTGAGGACACTTCTGCACCATCTTCATCAATTTTCAGAATTATGCCTGGGAAATATTTGTCCTCGTATACAATAATCACATGCTCTTCTATACTTACTGCAAGTTAGGCCCATTGTCATCACTCTCGGATTCGTGCCCGACGATACTTCGACGCTAGACTCAGAGCTGTCCGCTGTCGTTTACTAGAAACTATAAGTTTTTCTTGCTTCTTTATATCGAGTTTCTCTTTCTTATCTAGCCTTTCCTGAATTCTTCTTTTCTTTTCCTTTTCCTTCTCTGCTTTTTCTTTCTTCTTGTCTTCAAAAGACTTAATCCATTGCTTTGAAGTTGTTGCGTAAGGTAAGCGTCGCCTTGTTGTTTTAGTCTTTTGTGGAGATTCATGTGGCCATAATATAGCGTCGGCAAATGCAGGACTGACTTCAATCCCTACGACTTTAGGCGAGTCCGTTTGTCTTGAAAGTGTTGCTTGGATTGCACTAACATTCAATGCTGAAGGTGAAGCATCAAAATTATGATTAATTTCGGGCTCTTTTTCAATACACTCAGACAAAAGGCCATTTGTCTGAGTTTCATTAAGACATTTGCTCCGAAGCCTTTTCTAAAACTGAAACAGTTCACGGGCCTCAATATTACCCTCCCACTCTTCCCCTGCACTTTTCTAAATTCTTCAGGCCTACCCTTGGGGAAGAGGGATTCAAGGTATAAGAGGGATTGAACATTCACAGTCTGGTGATCTTCTATGGCGGGCACCGTTCACCACTGTTCAATTACTGGAATTTGTGCATTTTAACAGTGCCATTAGTTGAACAGTCAGTTTAGAGCTCTAAAAAATAAAAAATATCTATACCTTAATATCATGCTTCAAAATGTAGTCCTTTAGCTTTAATTTAAGACCAATTCGGTAAAAATATCTCTAAAAATGACTAGGATGCACGTGGATTACTTTTACTTACCGTATTTTCAGTAGACTAGTCGTGAATGCAAAAACAATCATTTCATTTGAGAATAAAAATAATATCTCTGAGTACTTAAGTCACGTGCATTAGACGATAGGTGTTTCAGTTGTGACAACATAACAACTTAAAAATAAAATAAAATTTCACGTTCCAAGCATGTTTCCTCTTGAGATTTTGGCGGATTTTTGGTAATTTGTTCAACTACTGGAAGGGGTTCAACTACTGGCTGGGTCACCCTATATATAAGTCGTGATAAATATACAGGTGAATTGAATTAATGATTTAAATAGGTCACTTATTATTATTATTTTCCAAATTAAACATATATAAATTGTGACGATTAAATTTAAATTCTGGTAACAAGTATAACTTTTAATAAAGTTTATAACAAATTTTTTGTTAATAATATGTATAATTATGGCCTAGTTTTATTTTTTTATTAGAAGAAATGATGGAAAAAGTAAAAATTATATGATGGACTTCGACCAGTTGATAAAAATATACCTTACCAGTAGAGGCGAACCTACGCAGCATTAGGAAAGGTGTACAAAAATGGCTTAGGGTGACGAAATTACCCTCCATTACCTTACCTGATATTCGTTAAGTAAACATTTTTTTTAAACCAGGTACTTATTATTCAATAGGAATAGCTATCAATAAATTACTTTTCAAAATCATGTGAAAAGAAATTAGCAAATTTATAAAATTTACCCTATTTATGAATTCATTGATTTACATCATTTGTATTATATAATTCTATATTATTTTTTTTTTTTGACAGCAATATATTCAAATATGATATTCTTGATTGGATTATATTAATAATCCTGATGTATGATGTTGGTTCAGTCGAGGGATATTTTGTGGGGCGCAACTAATAGATAGAGGGACACTTTAATGAACTAAGATCAATTACTTGAATTTATTCCCTTCTTGACGCTGGGTGCTTTCTCCTTTTACGATATGTGGATATTGCCTTCAATTTTCTAGCCGATAAAATCAAATGGTTGGATTGCAAACTGTGACGAATTCAACTGAAATTGTTCCATCGAGATCATGGCAGTAGATGGATGATCTACTGGAAGGGGAGAGCAATGAAAAGGATAAATCTCTATGATTCATGTAAAATATTACTTTTATACGATTTTGAGCAAGTATAAGATATATATCGTTATTTAACATTTTTAATTTGTTTTTTTTTTTCAAGCAATACTAAATCAATTGAAATAAACGAAGATATTTATTCAACAATATAAGTCAAACAATATTAATTAAATATTTTTTAAAGAATTGGAAAAATCAATTTTTATTTAAAAATTTATTATTCATATACGTATGTAGAGATGGATGACGTCATTCATTCGAATTTTACTTTGTTTTTTTTTTTTAACTTATTTTAATCATTCAAATTTTGTTTAAAATATTTAATAAAATATCATTTAAATCATGTTTGTCTAAAGTGCGGCCCAAAACCCTTTGAGATGCGGCCCAAACCCAAATTATGAAAATAATTAAATTTGCTCATTTTCTACTAAAAAAAATTAATGTTTGCAATAATTTTCATAATCATTTATAATTTTATTTTTTTTTTTTTTTCTTTTTTAATTTTATTTATTTTTTTATTTTTATTATGACTCAGTAGATCGGAAAAACTTTTTCGAATCTTGATCTTAATGGGAATTCCAAAAAAACTAGTACGTATGATTCAAATTTGTCTTGTGGGTAGTAAAGGAAGAGTAAGATGTGGGAATCAATTGTCAGAGAAACTTTCGAAATTCGAAATGGGTTAAAACAAGGAGACGCATTATCACCAATTTATTTAATTTAGTTCTGGAATATGTAATTAGCCAAATTGGGGAGAGGTCAAACGGAATCGAATTAAACAAAAAAATTCAAGTATTAGGTTACGCAGACGACTTAAATATAATAGGAGATTCGGCAATTGCAATTAAAGATAGCGTAGAAAAATTAATCGAAGCAGGAAAAGAGGTGGGGCTGGAAATAAATATTTCTAAAACAAAGTATTTAGTAACATAGAGGAATAGTATTAACACACAAAGTCTTAACATACAAAATGTAGAATTTAAATACTTATGTTCTGTAATAACGAAAGATAATAATATTCGAGAAGAGTTTAAAGCGAGGTTACAATCGGGAAACGCCTGTTATCATGCAATAAAGGGGCTTATCGCATCAAAATTATTATCAAAGGGGATAAAAGTTAAAATATATAAAATAATTATTTTAACGGTTGTATTATATGGGTTTGAGGGATGGTCTATGACCTTAGGAGACGAGAGTAGATTTAGAGTATTTGAGAATAGGATTCTGCGAAGCATTTATGGTCCAAGAAAGATGAGGTCACCGGGGAATGGCGAAGATTGCATAACGAGGAATTGCATGACCTCTATGCATCTCCAGATATAGTTAGAATTATAAAATCGAGAAGGCTACGGTGGGTAGGACACGTGGCTAGAATGGGAGAAGATAGAATGGCAAAAAAATATATTGGTAGGGAGACCGAGTGAGAAACGTCCTCTTGGAAGATCAAGGACACGGTGGGTGGATAATGTGGGAAAGGATGTGAAAGAAGGGAGAGAGTAGGAGTTGGATGGTGGTGGCTCAGAATAGGAATACTTGGAGGCAGAGGCGGATTATCCGTAAGGCAAACTAGGCACGTGCCTAGGGGCGTGTAGTTACAAGGGGCGCGCGAGCTCAGAATTTTTAAAATTTATAGTATTATGATGGGCATTTATGGCCGATACAGGGGCGCCGATAAAGTCATTGCCTAGGGCGCTCTGGACCTTTAATCCGCCACTGCTTGGAGGAGTGTGGTTGCTGCGGCCAAGAACTTTCGAGTTCCGTAGAGTCACAGAGATAGATAGATAGATTATAATTTTATACATATATCTAATTCAAATAAAAAAATTATAATAAAAAGAAGTTATTTTATTTTAATAAAACTGTATATACATTACCTACAGTAAAAACTCTTTAAGGACATTCTCAAAACACTGTTAAAAACAATGTTTATTGTGAATTAAAATGAATGAAGAGTAAGTATTAGACGTTTATTTACTGTAATTAATTTTATTTACATTTGTTGAAAAAATATTTATGTGCGGCCCAGCATTTTTTTTTTTTTTTTTTTGCAATGTGACCCTCGAATAGTCATAGTTTAGACACGCATGATTTAAATGTTGTTCTCAATTCACCTAACATTTTAATAAATTTGATATACTTATAATAAAATGAATCTATATATTTTGAACTTGCTTGATTTATATATATTATATACTTATATATCTTATATATATATATATATATATATATATTATAACATATATGGTATTTTTTTATCACAATCAAAAAATTATAATTAATATTATAGTCAATTTAAAATTCCGATAGAGGGCATTGGTAATTTAATTTCTTGTTTGTTTTTAATATTTATAAATAAAAATTTTAATTTGAATCAATGATAAATGAATATATTAATTATTTTTTTCATTTATTGAAAAATATTTCGAACCAATTTTTATAAAATGGTAAATGATGACTCGAATAGTTTGGATGATAAAAGTTCTCCAATGGATATTTCAGAAAATGAGGGATTTCAAAATAATAATAACGAAAATTTAGAATCATCTCAAGAGGACTCCAATAAATATGAATTACATTTATTTGATAGTAATCTCAATAATTTAGAAAAATTAGCTATAGAGTATCCAGAATTAAAATTACTGATAGCAATCAGGCAACCGATTAATAGTTTGATGGGTATTGAGAATTTTAAATATTTAAAAGAATTATGGATCATAGAAGCAGAATTAACAGTAAGAATATTTATATATCATCTTTTATTTTATTATAAATTATTTGTTTCGCATTCCCTCTCCTTATTTATAAGTTTTTCTAGTTATTTAATTTTACTGATATATTTACAAAGTTTTCTTTATTTTTCTTTAAAAAAATTCTTCACACTTTACATCATTTCATGACCAGTCTTTTGATTTGTACATCCTCCTCCTTTCATTATTGATTTTTTGTCTCTTAATTTTGTTCCGTGAATTACCTGGGTTTTAAACTCAAATCAACACCTTCCATAACTCAAATCTATATTAATGTAAGTTTTAAGAAATTTGTATTTTTACTTATACTTACTTAAAAAATACGTTTCCAAAAATAGGCAATATACTTTGTAGTTTTTCAGATTTTATTCACCATATTGTTTTTATCTCTGTAAATATAAAAAGAATGGTTATTTTTTTAGAGTATTCAAAATTTAACAAAAGCTTCAAAAACCTTGAAAAGAATTTTTTTGTATACGAATAAGATCAATAAATTACCGAATATATCAAATTTACATTATTTAACAAAATTATGGCTAGCTGAAAATAAATTAACTAGTATTGAGGTAAGATGTTTTATTCATTTTAATTTTTATATTTTCATTTAGTTATTAGTAAATAAGAAATTAATCAAAATAAGAGGAGTATACAGTATTGCAGTTACAAATACGAATACAACCGGAATTGTTTTTAAGTTATTTTTTTATGCATGATAAAAACATTGAAAGTTAAATTTTACTTTTTTACTTAACTTTTGGATTTTCTGATGAATTTTAACCAATGAATTGAAAGTTTTTTAATGTCTTGATAATAAAAAAGAAGAGGGGCATTTCTCCAGTTCGTCGTGTTAATTTTATGACGCAATGGAGAAATCCAATTGAAATCCCAAAACAATTTCGGAAGGACTTTCCCTACTCAGGGCCGTCTTAAGGAATTCGGCGCCCATGGGCTACTAAAAATAATGCGCCCTTCTTCCTAAGAAAATACTATATCGCAAATAAAAAATTGCCGCCTCAAAAGGCTTGCGCCCTGGGGCTATAGCCCATTTAGCCCTGTGGTTAGGGCGACACTGTCCCTACTGACAAAGAAGTTCTTCCTTTTCCTTCTCTTCCTCTTCCATTCTATAATCCATGTTTGCTTCTATTCTGTGCATATGTGAAATTTAATTATACACACTGATCGCGCGCGCGCGTGGAGCCAATTGAATGCATACTCGGTTTGAAGAGGTATCAGGCATAAGAAATCCCCCCCCCCCACACATACAACTATACTTAATAAATGCTGTCTACTCTTCCTATTTTCCTATATTTGATTTATTCTCATAATATTAAATTATGAATTAATTCAAGACTTTGAACTAAATCAAATATGAATTAATCTTGGCAGAAATTTAAAAATTCGAATGATTATCACTATCCAAAGAGAGTATGCAGTAATAAATTAATAACCTATAATCTAGTTATTTTAAATCGTTGTTAAATGGTATGGTAGAGTCCCTAGGAAGGTTTCATTTTATTCAAAAACTTTGTTGAAATAGAATTTTCTTTAATTTCTTACATAAAAATATTTACAGACATAAAATGCAACTTAAAATAGCTACTATTTTAATCAAGTTTAACTTAAATAATTTGATAAAGTATGAAAATTTAAGAAGCATTAAGTAATATGATGAGAAAACTTTGAAATAGTACTAAGAGGATGAAGAAACATAATCTTTAGTAATTTAGTTTAAAACAAAGTACAAATATCCGATTATCGCAAAATTTATATAAATCATCTGCATACGCTAGAGATAAGAAACTATTATGACCATGGAGAAATTAAACGAATATATATATATAGAATATATATATTATTTTCTGAAATTATTATATAGTTATTTCTTATTATTTCTAACCAAAAAATTTCGGATTAAATTAATATTTAACCCCATTAGTACTAACAGAATTAATTATAACACTTTTAATGATTCCAATTTTACAGAATATAAAATATTTGAAATCGTTAGAAGACTTGAACTTAGCGAGCAATCAAATTTTAAAAATTGGATTGACTTTCAAAAATTTGACAAATTTAAAAAAATTAAATTTAGCTAATAATCCATTATATAGTTTTTCGGTGAGTATACATTTATTATTACAAGAATATTGTACTAGATAATTTTTAATAATATTAATTAAAAGATTTATTAACACTATTGTACGAAAGATAACAATATTGACAAAACCAAATTTTAGGTCTACTAAATTTTTGATGAGTCCTCCTTTTACCAGATTTTCCAGGAGTTAAGAGTTGCTGCGTGAGGGGTGGCAGCCAGGAGAGGCGGGGGTTTCCCCTCCACCATATTATTCTACTCTCTCGAACTAACCTATAAAAAATGTGATATGTGCAACAGAGTTGCGCGGTGTGGTCTTGTTGGAATGGTGGGGGGCAAGCGCGGGAACTGGTTGGCCGAGGGTGGGGGTCGGCTCGTGCACCAACTCTCATCTCCCGGACTATACTAGTCGTATTGACTTCAGTACATCGTATTTGTTGAGAAAAAATAGTAATTTTGTTTATTTATTTTAAGAAGGATTATTTATTCTATAAGCTTTAATTAACTTTTATTTGTTCTTGCCAGACATTTTTGATGTTGTTAACTTCGTGCAAGAAATTATTTTTTATTTAAAATATTTGTTTTTTTTCTAAGTATTTTAGTATATTAAAAATTTAATATAATGTTATTTAAATATTAAGAAGCTTAAAGAGATTGATCTAAAATAATTGGTTTGTTTGTTGTATTGTGTGTATGTTTTTCATTTCATCTTATTTTATCACTTCAAATATTTTAAAAAATATTGATTGATCATGTTATATATTCTAGGATATAAAAAACCTGAAATATAATGTGAACCTAAATGAGCTGGTCCTTGCTGATTTTATGTACGGATTTTGTCCGGTATCCCAACTCTGCTATTATCGTGCTTATGTTATCAACCAATTGAATAACATTAATCAATTAGATAATTTTCAAATATCCAATGAAGAACGTGAAAACATTCAAGTATTCTCATAGAAATAAAAAGAAAATTGATTTTTAATTATAATCTTAAAACATATTTAGTTTATGTTTAAGTATTTTATATGTTTTTCTTAGGAATTTGTTAATGATAAAAAAGTGTCTTATAATATTTTATATCGAAATTATGTAAATGAATATTTCAAAAAGATAAATGAAATAATTCAAAGAGATCATGAAATGTTAATAAACTTTCGAAAAAATTTTAACATTTATCGATTAATTGCAATTCATGTAATTATAATGTAGTATAAATATTTATCGCAAACATTATTTATATTAATAATTTAATTTAATAATTTCAGTTAAATAATTTAAAAAAAGAGGAATATGAGGAAATATTAAAACAAAATTACGAATTGAAATTTAATCATTTGAAATTATCTTTTAAAAAATGGAAAAACGAATCTAATATAAATAAAATTAAAACTCAATCAAATTTAAAGGTAATAAATTAATATTTTGATCTACTAAATATAAAATATTTTAAAATAAATAAATAAACGTGGACAAACTCATGTTTTAAATTAATAAAAATTAGTATCCTCTGACTTTTGTACGTCCTACGCAAGGACAACGCCTATCAAGTCGGTTATATCAATTAGGTATCCTATGATCAGTAGAGCGGGTCCTATCAACCTTTACCTTGATTTTCTTGATCGGAGGCGCTACTTCCCAATATTGATCCCAGAGGCTGGGTTGACTCCGACCCATAGACCCCAGCTAGAGAAATTCCCTTTCCAGGCCAGGGACTTGAACCCGAGACCACGAGAATGTGAGCCAGCTACGCTACTTCCAACCATGTGGCGCCTTAAAAATTAGTATCACAATGATTAGTTTGAAAAATTATATATTAAATTGAATTACATATTTTTTAAAGTTATGATTAGATCGTTTGAGTTTTAAATAAATTTGATATAAATAGTTCTGAACATTAGTTTTAAAAATTAATTTTGATATTAATATTTTTTTGATTTTACATATAACTTTAATTTATAATATGAATAAAATATTAAATTATTAATTGATAATATGTGTGAAAGAGCGTATGTAATTCAAGTACACGATCAATCACACTATATATATAATTATAGATATAACTGGCAATATAAGATAGACTGAATAGAATAGGAGATGGAAGATGATCAAAAATTAATATTATGGTAAAACTATTTACAACTATATTACAAAAGAATTTGGGAAGGTTTTTATAAATTTGGTATTAAAGAACAAATTTTTAAGTATTATCCTCCTTTCCCGTCACTGTTATTGTCAAAACTTATTTTCCTAATGCAGAAATTTTATCGCTCTTTTTTTATTCTGACAATAAGATATGCGTATAGATTTAAAAGATGATTATAATTAGTGATTAGTATAATAAATAAAAATATTTTTATATTTTATTGAATAATAGATAATTATTTCCATCAGTTATCAGAAATAAAATTGTGCCTGGAGCTAGAATCGTGGGGAAATATTACCCTTTATACCTCTGAAGATAAGGAATTCCTTAAGGATATGCAATCATTAATGAATAAATTTACATGTTCCAAAATGAAGTAAGTTAAAGATATTTTATGCGTATGTTAATCAAAAATCATTTATCTTAATTATATATTTTCAGAAAGAAAGGGATTACAGGTGTACAGGTTTTAGGACTTACGCGTGTTCTTAATAAACCACTTAATATTTTGAGTCATTGGTACATTCAACAAGAGGATAATCAAGGAGATTGGAGCTGGTGTATACTCCATGATGTTTTTGATACCAATAGTCTTGATCATTATCCTGTTAACATAATTAAATTTGGATTTCAGAAGGATGTAATTAATATAATATTCGAGGGTGGGGTGAAAAGTTTCCGGCCTGACCAAGAAAAACGATGTTTTTAAATTTTTTTTTGCTTTATTTTCCAATATAATCTCCATCAACACTGATACATTTCTCATAACGGTGTTCTAATTTAGTTAATTAATTTAAATTAAGTCTCATCAACAGTTATGAATCGACGCCAAAATTTGTTTGGATTACGCCAAATTGTCGGTAGAAATGGTTTTTCGAAGCAGTTTTTGGTCTAACGTTAGCAAACGCTGCGCCCACATTGCACACAGCTTTCTTTGCTCAAATGGTTGTGCGAAATATTTCGCACACGTTCAGCTGATATCGTACAGGTCTCAGCTATCTTGAATGTTGAAAAATAAAGCAAAAAAAATTTAAAAACATCGTTTTTCTTGGTCAGGTCGGAAACTTTTCACCCATACTATAAAAGTATAAGTAGTAAAAATTGTATAAAAATTTAAATAATTTATTCACATATTCGCAATATATACATATACATGTATATATATATATATTATCAATGCCTAATATTTGATTCTTGTAAATATTATTTAATTTGTGGATTAGTGGCCAAAAGCAGTATTGTCCAGATTACATTCTTTTTCTAATGAGAAGAAACATCAAATTCTGGTGTCTCATTGGCAGAGGCAAAAAATTACTTCTTACGCAGCGTTATTAAAACCACCCGTTCTGGCATTGAAATGACAGATCACTTCAACCACAAATTCGTATCTTTACTTTAAGTGGTCTCACAAGAATGACCTGCTGATTTCAAGAAGGAAATAGTTTTGTATATATACAATTGATAAATAAATAATTTTTCCTAGCAACTGTCATCAATCCCACTCTCCTGTAATTAATAGATTTAATTGTAGACACTAGTTGAGCATTTTAATCGTTAATAATTTTTTCAAACTAAAATGAAACTTAAAACAAGAATAATTTTTAATTAAACTCTTGGTGGAGTTTCCAGTTTATTGATATATTTGCTTTATACTTTTTACGAATTTAAGATTTTTTCTACTCAATTGATGGTGTAACAGCCGAAATGTTAATAAACTTGAAAATTCACTGGATCTTTAATTAAAAAATATTATAATTAATTTTTATTTTTTTTAAGTCTATTTTAAATTATAGAAGAAGAATGTTACACTTGGGAATTGCCTGGCAGATGCTGATGAAGTGTTTTTGTCACAAATAGAACAAGCCCAATTTAAGGGTTTGACGAATTTTGAAAATTCACGCACTTGTCTACTCCTTCATTGTTCTGAAGATGCTCTTATTTATAAAATGTAATTATAGACAAATTCAAATATTATTATTTTTAATATAATATATATCTTTTTATTTGATTTCTTAGAGTGGACAATATTTGTAATCAGGATAAACAGCATGTGTGTCGTTCAGCGAGTATTAAAAAAGAAAACTTAATTATTCCACTATGTTTAATTAATTTCGAATATATTTTTGAGGTAAATTTCCTATATTTGTTCTTGGATCTAAATTCGCACTTTTATTAAATATCTTGTAATAAATAAAATATGAGACTCTGCCCAAGAATTTAAGTGGACGTCATACTTTAAACATAGTCGCGCGAGGCCTTAAAAGATAACCCCAAATACTTTGAATATACATTCTGTCAAAAAAGTACCGGGAAGGTGCCTGTTATGTCAGATGGCGCTGCAGGCGCAGGCCAATTTTCGTTGTAAAAAACAACATGGCTGGCCTGTGCTGTAATCTTATCTTATTATGCTAGCTAAAATTGTATCTATATTTCTATATTGGTTCTCAAAAACCGCTCTAACGATTTTTTTCAAATTCACACTAGATATAGTATTTATAATTTATAAAGAAAAATTAAGTTTTATTGATCATATCTCTTGAAACATACAGCTTCATTATTTATTTCTTAATTAAAAATTATATATGGGTGACGTCAATGGCATCCATTTTGAAATTTTACTCCCGCCTTTTTTTAAAGGATATTGTATTAATATTTTTTTTATATTTAAAATATTTTAAAATTTATTATTTAATTTCGAAATAAAATTAAAAATATTTATTTTTAATAAAATATATATATATATTTATTAATCTCTCTCAAAAAAAACAAAAACAAAAACAAAAAAACATATAATTCTTGCTAAGAGAGTAAAAAATGTCATATTGTTCATCTAAATATATTAGTCTAGGGGGTAGATCATTCATTTTATGACACATGGAAACTAAAAATTAATCTACACCAATGTGAAACAATCCTATTTAGAACAACCTTAGACAAAGGGAACTCTAATTTAAAATAAAATTGGAACAAATTTCAAATCAAATTTGAAAATGAAACCATCCCTAACAAACGATTAGTTAAATATTTAGGCGTAAACTTAGATGATTTATTATACTTGAATAAACATTTACATATCCAATTAGCTAAGGCAAAGGCTTCATTTATGTCACTAAAGAATCTTTTCTTTAACCGGGACCTTGATCACAAAATAAAAATATTATCCTATCAGCTTCTAATCCGCCCTATCATCACATACAGCTGTAACGTTTGGTTTAATCAGAGAGCGTCTGACATGGAACTCATCCGACTATTTGAAAGGAAATGCCTGAGAGCTTGCCTTGGTAAATACAGATCAGCGCATTCTGGTTATACTCGGTATATCAGTAATGAAAAGATATATAATGAAGCAAACATAAATCGCATTGATTGCTTCATATTAAAATTAATAAGGAACCTTTATTGCCAAGTTGCACAGGTTCCAAATAGTCTCATTAGCTGGTCAATCTTCCAAAACGAGCCATATTTCAAAAACACTTTAAAAAGCGGTTTTATCCCACCAGAGGCGTTCATATTCCTTGATAAACAAGGATATATACAGGATGATAATGGAATCCCAATTATCTATCATGTATTCAGGAGATATGGAGATAAATCCATAACTTATGATCCGTTTCTGGATGGAAGAGATCCTTACAGAATATGGAGATATAATATGCAAATTTCGAACAAAGACAAATTAGATTGGAAAAAGGTGGATAAAAAAAGATGGTGGATCACATAATCTTTTGTATATATATATATATAGATATCTTTAAAAAAAAATGTAAATATTTATTTGTATCCTTATAATTATATAATATATTGTACAATGTAACTTATAAGAAAAATTGTAAATAAATAATATTATCACCCCTCATCCCTCCCCTCTTCCTTCACTTGCAATCTCCAGGTTTTACTAGCCTTTCCTGGTGAGTTGACAATCACAACCCTGATTATATGTATATTAAACTTAAAATATACTTAAGTAAAAAAAAGAAAACAAATGTAAATAAAACATAATATAATTAACTAAAATTGTAATAGCGTATCAATAAATGATCGCAAAAGAAACAATTTAATCTTGTAAATATTGTAACTTTCATCTTTTGTATGTTCTGATAATCAACTATTGTAAAAATTTTTATGGCTAATAAACATACTCTTTAAATTGAATTGAAAATTGTCTAGGGGGTAGAGAGACTGTTTTGACGAGTAAACTTCGCAGGATCGAAACCGGCGGAAAATAATTTTTTTTTTTTTTTTCTCTACTATTTTATATTTATTTATTCATTGTTCTTTTATTAAATTTAATATTTATTAATATTATTTATTATTCATTTATACATATGACATTCATATTGAAATTTGACTCCCGCCTTTTTTTAAAAGATATTGTATTAATATTTTTTTTATATTTAAAATATTTTAAAATTTATTATTTAATTTCGAAATAAAATTAAAAATATATATTTTAATAATATTTTATAATTATAAATTACGATATATATTTATCATTCTTCCAATAAAAAAAAATATTCATGCACTTAGAAACATACCTAATAATACATATTTATGTATTATTGAGGACCAGTTCCATTCATTTTAATCAGATTGATGCAATGATGCAACATTTAATAATTGTAATAAATAATTAAAGAATTGTATATCAGCTCGGTGTCCCAAGTATTAATATTACCAGCCAAACCCAATATAATAATGAATTATTTTTTTTTAACTTAATTACCTAGCCGAGGCTCGGGGTCCCGGTGTGATCTTAATATATTGTCAGAATTAGATAAATAATGTAGAGAGAAAAATTATTTAAAAATAGATATTTATTTAAATGAAATAAAATTATTTAATTTACAGAATGAAAATGTCTATAATAATGTCTAAACATTTTTTTGAGCGACAGCTCGGTATCCCAGGTATTAATATTACCAGCCAAACCCAATAATAATGAATCATTTTTTTTAACTTAAGTACTGAGCCGAGGCTCGGGGTCCCGGTACTCATTTTAATATCAATTGTCAACAAAACGGTTTTAATGTAGGAATTATATATGTAAATTATATAAAAGATGAATGAATTTTCAGTTGAGTGAAAAATTATTTATTTGGATATAAAACCAACATTTCTGAAAAAAGCATAATTGATTGCTGAAATGTTAGTTTTATCTCCAAATAGATAATTTCTCACTTAATTGAAAATTCTATAATTATTTCATTTCCTATATTCCTGGAAACTAGTCAACAGGCGGCTAAATGGCGCTATCCAAATGAGCCGAAACCAAAAAAAACACGTCATAGTCGGTCTAAGGTGAAATTCATGTTGCTCATTTGCTTTGATTATCGTGGTGTTGTTCACTCGGAATTTGTTCTAAATGGTTCTACGGTAAATAAAGAATATTATTTGGAAGTTATGCGGCGTTTGAGAATGTGCTTAGGAAAGAAAACTCATGGAACTTGCACCATGATAACGCACCGTCGCACAAGGCTCATATTGTGAATGCTTTTTTACCAAAAACTCGACAAATATCATCGAACAACCACCGTATACACCGGATTTAGCCATCTGTGACTTTTTTCTTTTTCCAAAACATAAATTGTCACTCCGGGGACGCCGCTTTGAGTCAATAAAGGCCATTAAGGAGAATTCACTAAAGGAGCTGAAGGCGATCCCTACAAACGCGTTTAAAACAGGGCTTTGATTACTAGATTAATCGTTGGCATATGTGTATTGCTTCGAATGGACCCTATTTTGAAGTCGACAAAATAAATTTTAATGATTGAACAATTAATTTGCGTTTTATTAAACAATTCAGTACTTTTTTGATATTTTAGTACATAATATAATATAATTATAGACAAATAATGAGCTGTGGGGAAATCATGGAGTAAAATATTTCTTAATTCTTAATAGAAGTTTATTAAAAGTAATAAATAAATATAGAAATAATATTTATTATATGTAGAATCGGTTAGAAGATTTCCGAAATTCCATGGGATGGAAATGTAATCTTCATGACGATAATAATGATCCACCAGAATGTCTTCCAAAAATAGATTGTCTCAATATGATTACAATTATGAAATTGAAAAAATTCCATGATGATCCCCTTGATCTATCTGGATATCAAATTAATTATATAGGTTATTATCGCTAATATTTGAATATAATATTTTTTTCTTTATGATTAATATAAATTCTATTTCATCGTATATTAATATATTTTGCTTTTAGGTGATTTATTAAAATTAAATGCAATAACAACATTAAATTTGTCCCATAATTCCATTACTTGTGTTGACCCATTATTTGTTTTATGCTCTTTAAAAAGTCTTGATTTAAGTTTTAATATTATCAAGAAATGGTCTAAAAAAATAGTAAGTTTTATATATATATATATATATTTATATTTATAGGTATATTAAATCTAAAAATTCAAAATAATTTTTTTTGAGCTAAAATAATAATATAACTTTACAGAAAATGTTTCAACTGGAATACCTTAATCTTTCATGGAATCTCATTCAACGAATGTATGATTTAATTTTAATCCTTAAAAGTACAACGCCACACTTAAACATCTTAGATATTCGATATAATCCAGGTGTAGATATTAACCATGATCGAAGAAATGCAGCAATTGTTAATAAATGGTTATCATCCGTGGATCATTTTAATGGGTTATCAATGCAAGTCTGGTTTCAAAAAGATTCATTACCAGAAATAGACTTTTTTGGTTCTAAACATGATATTTTAAATAAACAAATAGAGGATATAAGAGCTTCTAAGAAAAATAATCCATTGACGATTTGGAATTTAGATCCAAATACTTGGGAGGAACAATATCAAAAGGTTTATTTATTTATTTTTTATTCTAACAATAATAAGTAGTCTAAATCATTTTATTAATATATATTATATATATTATATTAAGGAATAATTACATAAGTAAATAAATAAGTTGAAGATAATTTAATTCCTTTTTTACTATCTCGCCAGAGATAGTATTGGGATCACGAAAATTTACGATGTCGAGTTTTTGATGTTTTTATACGTTTTGAAGGTTCATTGAAGAATCATTTTCACTAAGGTTGAGAAAAATATCTGTGTGTGTGTGTGTGTGTCCACGGGGGTTTACTGCAGCGAATAACAAATTTGGGGGTCTATGGGGGTCTACGTGTTTTCCCGGCTCTAAAACAAGGTAAATTGTCTTTCGACATGGCTTTTGTAACATTTTTTTATTTTTTTTCAATATGTCTCTAAAAAAAAGGTAAATTGATTTTACGACTTAAAACATTTTTGATTTTTCAATAAGGCCCTAAAAAAAAGAGTAAAATTTTTTTATAAAAAATCAAAATCAATTTATGGGGTCTACCCAAAACCGAAAAACATAGCAAGGGGTCTACGACACAAAAAGTTTGGGAACTTATGCTCTAAACCAGAGGTTCTTAAACTGTGGTCCGCGGACCCCTGGGGGTCCGCGAAGCCTTTACTGGGGGTCCGCAAAGCTGAATTTTTTTTCTTCAATATTATAATTTCTAATAAAATGTGTTCTACAATATGCAAAAAAATCGTTATTCACCAATCACTGTTAGAAATATTCATCAAATATCCTTGTTCTTATGAGATCGTAAGCCAGAAATTAACTAATAAAATTACGTAAAGTACCTAAAGTTGGGATGGGGTCCGTCAAAAATTTTTTACCGACCGACGATAGTAAGGGAGGTATTGTTTTCACACCAAATTTCACATGTGGAGATTTTTACATATCTCCACGAATCATGCATTTTCTTAACAGAAAAAAGTATTTTTAGCATGATGTCTGTCCGTCCGTCTGTCCGTCCGTCTGTCCGTCTGTCCGTCCGTATAGATGTGTACAGCCTGAACGGCTCAACCGATTTTGATGAAATTTGGTATATTTACTTAATGCATCAGTGGGATGAATTGATCAACTTTTGGTGCAAATCCGGAAACCGGAAGTGGTAGTATTAGCGATCGACGATAAGAAGGGAAGGGTTATTTTCGCACCAAATTTCACATAAGGAGATTTTTTTACATATCACCACCAATGTATTGGTTTTATCCTCGGGAAAAATCATCTTCATTATGTTTTTCTTAATTTAAAATTATATGACGTCACCCAGCCCTTCATGACGTCACAGCCTCGGGTAACGCCGGCAACGCCGGCTACTTCAGCTATATATTATAAATAAAATAAAATTAAAAATATTTATGTTATATCCATATCTGTTTTTTATTACATTAATAGATATATTAAAATTATTTGAAATTGTTTCTGTCGCTGGAAATTAATTTATTTCAAACCGTCGGTCGGTTCGGACCTGGCCACAGGTCAACTTATTTTTCAAGTGGGGGTTCGCGGAGTACATAAGTTTAAGAACCTCTGCTCTAAACTGACCGTAAAAATAAAGATATGTTTGATAGTTATTCACATGATTAAAAATTTTATAAAACTGCTATATATAGAATTTCAGCTTGATTGAATCGCTGAAAGTAACGGAATTAATTTTTTAACACTTTAAAAATTGTATAAAACTGCTATATATAGAATTTCAGCTTGATTGAATCGCTGAAAGTAACACTGCAAATCACGAGCCAGCACGTGATGTCGTGCCATCAACAAAGAGTCAAACACGAGCTGGTTTAATAAATATTATTTATTAATTTTAATTTATAATTTAATTAATCAAATTTAATATATTAATTTAATTTAATTCAAATTGCAAGATAGTCGAGTGGAGACACTCCAGATTTTTTTAAGAGAAATTTAATTCTGTAAATGGATACTTGACAAATTACCTACTAAAAAAATATTTTAAAAAACATTTATTTGAAAAATTAGAAATGTACAAAAAAATGTAAATAAATTATATCAGCTTTTTAATTTTTTTAAGTTTATCTTAACAGATTCACAAGACATAATTTATTTTAATTTTTTTTTTTTGTGCATTTGTTTAAATAAGTTTTTTTAATTTTTTTACCGACCGACGATAGTAAGGGAGGTATTGTTTTCACACCAAATTTCACATGTGGAGATTTTTACATATCTCCACGAATCATGCATTTTCTAAACAGAAAAAAGTATTTTTAGCATGATGTCGGTCCGTCTGTCCGTCCGTCCGTCTGTCCGTCCGTATAGATGTGTACAGCCTGAACGGCTCAACCGATTTTGATGAAATTTGGTATATTTACTTAATGCATCAGTGGGATGAATTGATCAACTTTTGGTGCAATTCCGGAAACCGGAAGTGGTAGTATTAGCGATCGACGATAGGAAGGAAAGGGTTATTTTCACACCAAAGAAGATTTTTTTATATATCACCACCAATGTATTGGTTTTATCCTCGGGAAAAATCATCTTCATTATGTTTTTCTTAATTTAAAATTATATGACGTCACCCAGCCCTTCATGACGTCACAGCCTCGGGTAACGCCGGCAACGCCGGCTACTTCAGCTATATATTATAAATAAAATAAAATTAAAAATATTTATGTTATATCCATATCTGTTTTTTATTACATTAATAGATATATTAAAATTATTTGAAATTGTTTCTGTCGCTGGAAATTAATTTATTTCAAACCGTCGGTCGGTTCGGACCTGGCCACAGGTCAACTTATTTTTCAAGTGGGGGTTCGCGGAGTACATAAGTTTAAGAACCTCTGCTCTAAACTGACCGTAAAAATAAAGATATGTTTGATAGTTATTCACATGATTAAAAATTTTATAAAACTGCTATATATAGAATTTCAGCTTGATTGAATCGCTGAAAGTAACGGAATTAATTTTTTAACACTTTAAAAATTGTATAAAACTGCTATATATAGAATTTCAGCTTGATTGAATCGCTGAAAGTAACACTGCAAATCACGAGCCAGCACGTGATGTCGTGCCATCAACAAAGAGTCAAACACGAGCTGGTTTAATAAATATTATTTATTAATTTTAATTTATAATTTAATTAATCAAATTTAATATATTAATTTAATTTAATTCAAATTGCAAGATAGTCGAGTGGAGACACTCCAGATTTTTTTAAGAGAAATTTAATTCTGTAAATGGATACTTGACAAATTACCTACTAAAAAAATATTTTAAAAAACATTTATTTGAAAAATTAGAAATGTACAAAAAAATGTAAATAAATTATATCAGCTTTTTAATTTTTTTAAGTTTATCTTAACAGATTCACAAGACATAATTTATTTTAATTTTTTTTTTTTGTGCATTTGTTTAAATAAGTTTTTTTAATTTTTTTACCGACCGACGATAGTAAGGGAGGTATTGTTTTCACACCAAATTTCACATGTGGAGATTTTTACATATCTCCACGAATCATGCATTTTCTAAACAGAAAAAAGTATTTTTAGCATGATGTCGGTCCGTCTGTCCGTCCGTCCGTCTGTCCGTCCGTATAGATGTGTACAGCCTGAACGGCTCAACCGATTTTGATGAAATTTGGTATATTTACTTAATGCATCAGTGGGATGAATTGATCAACTTTTGGTGCAATTCCGGAAACCGGAAGTGGTAGTATTAGCGATCGACGATAGGAAGGAAAGGGTTATTTTCACACCAAAGAAGATTTTTTTATATATCACCACGAATCATGCATTTTGTATTGGTTTTATCCTCGAAAAAAATCATATTTATTAGTTTTTTCTTGATTTAAAATTATATGACGTCATCCAGCCATGCATGACGTCACAGCCTGGTCTTGCATATATATTATAAATAAAATAAAATTAAAAATGTTTATATTTATTATTTATGTATCCATATCTGTTTTTTATTACATTAATAGATATATGAAAATTATTTGAAATTGTTTCTGTAGCTGGAAATTAATTTATTTCAAACCGTCGGTCGGTTCGGACCTGGCCACAGGTCAACTTATTTTTTTTTTTTATTACTCTATTTTAGTTTTAATTTTTTAATTATTTGGTAAATAATTAAAATATAAAACATACTTATATTACTATTGTTGGGGCTTAAAGGCACTTCAGCAGCTAAGGCAATTTGTGCCATATCAAAGATGTCACGTAAAAAGAAATAGAGCCGTCTTCGCCGGGGTAAGGGAGGTATTGTTTTCACACCAAATTTCACATGTGGAGATTTTTACATATCCCCACCAATCATGCATTTTCTTAACAGAAAAAAAGTATTTTTAACATGATGTCTGTCCGTCTGTCCGTATAGATGTGTGCAGCTTGAACGGCTCAACAGATTTTGATGAAATTTGGTATATTTACTTAATGCATCAGTAAGATGAATTGATCAACTTTTGGTGTATATCCGGAAACCGGAAGTGGTAGTATTACCGATCGACGATAGGAAGGGAAGGGTTATTTTCACACCAAATTTTACATGAGGAGATTTTTTACATGTCTCCACGAATCATGCACTTTGTATTGGTTTTATCCTCGGGAAAAATCATCTTCATTAGTTTTTCTTAATTTTAAATTATATGACGTCACCGATCCCTTCATGACTTCACAGCCTCCTTATATATTATAAAAAATAAAATTAAAAATATTTATGTTATATCCATATCTATTTTTTATTGATATATTTATAGATATATTAAAATTATTTGAAATTGTTTCTGTAGCTGGAAATTAATTTATTTCAAACCGTCGGTCGGTTCTGTCTGGCCACATGTCAACTTATCTTATCTTATTATGCTAGCTAAAATTGTATATATCTATCTATCTATCTATCTATCTATCTATCTATCTATCTAAATATAGCCATTGGTTCTCAAAAACCGCTCTAACGATTTTTTTCAAATTCACACTAGATATAGTATTTATAAAGAAAAATTAAGTTTTATTGATCATATCTCTTGAAACATACAGCTTCATTATTTATTTCTTAATTAAAAATTATATATGGGTGACGTCATTTGGAATTTTACTCCCGCCTTTTTTTAAAGGATATTGTATTAATATTTTTTTTATATTTAAAATATTTTAAAATTTATTATTTAATTTCGGAATAAAATTAAAAATATTTATTTTTAATAAAATATATATACATTTATTAATCTCTCTCAAAAAAAAAACAACAAAATAAAATACGGTTGGTTGACTCCCGCTTTTTTTTAAATGATATTGTATTAACATTTTTTTATATTTAAAATATTTTAAAATTCATTATTTAATTTCGAAATAAAATTAAAAATATTTATTTTTAATAAAATATATATATATTTATTAATCTCTCTCAAAAAAAAACAACAAAACAAATTAATGTCTTTGAAAGATGGTAAAAATATGTTTGTTATTATCAAAATATCTTAGACCAGTGGTAAGAACAATTGTTTTTACTCCCCGAGTTCGAAGGATCGAAACTCGCCGCGTGCATTTTTTTTTTTTATCTATTTTCGTGATTTATTTATTCATTGTTCTTTTATTAATTAAGTTTTAGATAGTTTTATAATTTTTAATATTTTTTCAATAAAATATTATTTAATACATTTAATAATTGTAATAAATAATTAAAGAATTGTATATCAATATTTTTTAAAGGGTAGAGCGAGAGCTCGGTGTCCCAGGTATTAATATTACCAGCCAAATCCAATAATAATGAATCATTTTTTTTAACTTAACTACCGAGCCGAGGCTCGGGGTCCCGGTACTTTAATTTATACTACATACCATGTCTCCTCGGTGATTTATGTAAAGTAAATTGAATAAAAATCTATATCTAAATTGAATTTTAATAGTGAACAAAGAATAAATAATTTAGTATAAATAGTTTAAAACTTTTATATTAAAATAATTAATAAATATATACTTCTGCTTTTCTCAAAAATATTGTATTGTTTTGCAGTTTGGAAGAAAAAAAGAACAGATATCAAACCGTATTTTTACAAGTAATATTTGGGTTGCACTAAATGAATCTAATGAAGTTCATAATTCTACAAATAGAGTAAGTAAATTAAAGGATTTAGACCAGTCTAACCTAACTAACGATGATTACAAGATTCTCAAAACTCAGTTTCTAATCATTAAAGGAATTTTGTGCATCCATTTTAGAAAAATTACACCATATCCCAATAGATCTCGTCTTCATCATTTTATATATGTATATATTATTTGAAACTCAAAATTAAGCAAAACAAAATGAGTTGGGTTCCCTGAGAATACACTCAGTCTTCTATTATAATTTCGGGTTATTCTGTTATTCATCTTGTGAGTCATATTTATACACAATTATTAAAAATTATAGGACTCCACCATTGATGAATCTAGTGGCATGCGACACTGAACTCAGTGTGAACTCATCGGTTTACTTGAATGTAACGAGTGAGTATGCCTCGGATATCGTGAGTTTCGTATAAAAGAAGCTATTCTCTCTATTAATCATTTTCGACCAAATATGTATTATAATTATTTTAATTTGATTTGAGATTGTAAAGTATAAATTATATTTTTTTTTTATCTTTCAGAGTTTCCTCAACTTAAACGGTCTCCAAATTATTGGTTTGAGTCATACGAAGAAAGGAGGAATGTTAAAACGTTTACATGCAGCACAAAATTTGATTACAAATCTTAATTTTTTAGCACGAATGCCTTTATTAGAAGAATTAAATTTACGTAATAATGTATTATATTCCCTTGGCGAAAATTCATTCCGAATTCAAGAATGTCTTGTAAGTTTGGATCTTAGTTGCAACTATCTGTCTAATATTTCGAGTTTGGAAACATCTAATATGAGAAGTTTAAAGGTAATAGTAGAAGTTATATTAAACATATTTATAAGTTAATTAATTCATAATTATTAATCAATTAGGAGTAGTATGCTCACTTTTGAACCAAATTTGTCTTCACCCAAAAAAGAATTCGTAGGTGTTTATTCACATTATCTGTTTTATTATATTCACATAAAATTTTGAACTTTTAATACGAGTAGATAATTTTTTTTTTTTTTTTGTGTATATTTTATAATTATGTCTGTGAAGTCAGAGAGTGTGATCATTATTATCAAAAAGCTGGAGTGTCTCCACTCGACTATCTCGCAATTTGAATTGGATTAAATAACATATATTATATATGTTACATATGTTTGGCTCTTTGTTGATGGCACCACGTCACGTGTTGGCGCGTGATTTGCAGTCGTGTTAAAAAATGAATTCGGATATTTTCAGCGATTCAATCAAGCTGAAATTCTAAATATAGCAGTTTTATATAATTTATAATCATTTGAAAAATTATCAAAAAATATCTTTTTTTACGGGTACTTTAGAGAGACAAAAATAAAAACGTGGTAGGTAATGACCATCTTCCGGTTGAGCTACATTTCTCAAAAGTTGATAGAAAACTACGGATTTTGAATAATGCTCGTGTACCAAATTTCATGATTCTAGTTCAAACCGTTTTTGCGTAATCTGTCAAAATACACACACACACACAGAGAGAGAGACAGACAGACAGACATTTTCCTCAACCTTAGTGAAAATGATTTAGAAACCTTCAAAACGTAAAAAACATCAAAAACTCGACATCGAAAATTTTCGTGATCCCAATACTATGTCTGGCGAGATAGTAAAAAAGAAAGGGAAAAGAAATAAAATTGGTCAAAAAAACAAATATTTCATAAAAACAACGGAATTTATCAGACCACATAGTTTCTGTTCATTTTCTGGATTTTCAACCAATGAAAATGTGAACATTTTCTCAGCATGTGTGAGGTATCCGACTACAAATGTTCTCCTGCTAACAAGATGATATCTCCTCTTAAATATATATTTTGTTAAGTAACTCTATTTGTTAAATAAGATTATTAGTAGGAAATATATCTATCTATTTATCTATATACATATAAAAGGTATTTCATTTTCACTTTTATTACTTAGGTAACGTCACATTAACGTGAACATACTGTTAGTAAAGATATCGTGATTATATATTGTAAGTTAATAAATTAAATTAATATTAATTTAAGATTTTTGAAAAGATATATTTATAATGAATATGTGTAATGAATAAATTGTAACAATTTTATTATAATTACTTTTAAGAGAGATAAATCTAACAGTAGCTTTAAACGTCCAATTAAATTCTGTTCTATTACTGGGTAGAGCTAATTTAATAGACTCCAATATCAAATATTTCATAAAAATTCACATGCTATACGAGTAATTTCAATCATTGATTGGTTGATTTTCACATCTATATAGTTAAATACATTTTTTCTTGAATAAATTGAATTTTTAAATAGTAATTATTAAAAAAATACAGGGTGGCGCAGATGGATCGGGTGGTTTTAAACTAATTGTCAAACCTATCAATTTTAAAGATATTGGATTTAAATAAAGTGCAAAACGTGTAGTTATAATGGAAGTTTATTAACAAAAAATTAGTAAAGTTAGTTTTTAAAATTACATCAATCAAATGCCCTCCTTCTTGAGGGACGCATTCTTGGAGTCGGTCCTTAACGTTCACCAGGAATTGATGTGATTTCAACTCCTGAATGGTCCGGGGTTTGTCCATGTAGACCAGTGGTGCTCAAACTTATTTTGCCAAGCGCGTCCCCTTCTAGAAAATAATTTACTCAGCGCCCCCTTGGAAATGAACTTTTTTTAATTTTAATAATAATTAAACAGAAAGATAAATGTACTTATTTGCAAAATATTATAAATCAAGGTGTAAATTAGAAACATTGAATTTATGTATCTATTTATTGATCTCAGAATAGAAAAGTATTATATAAGTAATTTTCCCTAAATGCACCTGTGGCCATCACTGCCCCCCTGGATCGCTCCAGCGCCCACGAGGGGGCGGTAGCGCCCACTTTGAGAATCACTGATGTAGACCCTTGCTTTTAAATAGTCCCTTAAGAAAAAGTCACATACCGTGAGGTCCGGTGAGCGAGGGGGCCAATGGAAATCACTGTTAATTCGCAGCGTTATGTGAACATGATTGAAGAATCTCCTCCCACAACTTGAAGAGAACAATTACATCTTTAAAATTGACAGTTTGACAAGTAGTTTAAAACCACCCGATCCATCTGCGCCACCATGTACCTACTATATTTTATTTTAATGTATTTAAAAAACGAAATAGTTTCATCCTGTTATTTCTAACTAGAATTGATTAAAATTTCGACATTTTCGATAATTTTCCATAAGAATTAATTTAAGTTTTATTTTTTTAAATTTAGGTATTAGATATCTCTTCTAATTTATTAGAAACTCTGAATGGTTTATCTACTTTTGAGTCTCTAGAAGAATTATATGCTGCCGAAAATCGAATAAAAAAAATTGATTCAGCTTCTATGATATCTTCATTGGAATACTTACGAATTTTAGATTTAACTGGAAATAGAATACAGAAATTTGAAAAATATAGAGCTTATTTTGTATTCAACTTTAAAAGTTTAGAAGTAATGAAATTTTATTATAATCATCTTTTTTTATATCTATGTATAGTATTAAATATTTTATATGGAGAATGTATTTTAGTATTTAGATGGATTAGCTATCGATGAAAATGAATTGCGGATATCGGCACATACATTTGGTCAAGTTCTCAATCAGAAGATTCTTCCTAAATTGATAAAAATTAAAGATTTTCATCAAATCACAAACCTCTCTTTAGTTAATTGTTCAATTCGTAAGGTGATTATATTATTTCTACTAATTTAAATTTTATTTATGTTAATGACTTTAATTATTATTATTATTATTATTATTATAGATTTCCTTGGACAAGAGGGATCTACCAAATATCACTTATTTAGATCTCAGTCATAATGAACTATGTTTTATATCGGGTTTAGATATAATGCCAAAATTAGAAACTCTTTTATTAAGCCATAATCAAGTTTGTATTATAAAATAGCATGTCCATTTAGAAAAAGTAATTCTAATATTTTTTTTTTCAAGATTAGTCAAATTTCATGTAAAATGCCCCCGATGATTCGTCTGGAAAATCTTTTTCTTGATAATAATAATATTAATACGATGAATTCTCTTCATTTGGGAGTGATTGCACCAGAATTACGCTCTCTTTTTATTTTTGAAAATAATATAAGTGAAATGTCAGGTACCAAAGGAGTGAAAATATTTATAATTTTTTAAGATACAATTTCATTCAGACTCAGCGCCCTGGGCAATAGAATAAACTGCCGCCCCTGTATTTGTAAAATTTATTGCATTCATAATCATAATGCTGCCCTTCAGATTTTTTCGCCACAGATAAATGCCCGGTTTGCCGCCCTCTAGTACGGGCCCTGTTAGACTATATACATATATAATATATATATATAGAGAGAGAGTAAAGGGGCAGATTCATACACTTTTTATATTTAGTTTTATAGAATTTTCTCGGATATTGATATCTATATCGATTCATCAAAAATCAATAGCCTTACTGTGACTGACAGTTATATTAAAAACATGAAAGTTGTGTAAATACATTTGTACAATTTTTTGAAACACTTAAAAAATAATGTATGAATATATCCCCATGCGGTGCACTTTCATACAGGCTATGGGGCAGATTCAAAAAAAGATTGAAAGATTGAAAAAAAAATACACAAGTTGTGTATGAAATGTTTATTTATTTATTAAAATCAAAGTTTCAAAACAAAAGGTTCATGAAAACAAATGCAATAATAGTCTCTATTACAAAATAGTACTAAAAAGAAAATACATAAATATAAGTATTTCTTTTTATGGTACCGAGGGAACTAAGTTAAAAACTATTTCACACATAAGTCATTTTGTTCATATATATCTAGTGTATGAAGGTGCCCCTTGTTTGAATCTGCCACTTTTGAAAGAGCATCAAATAAAAATTAAATATTTTATTAACAATATTATATAGATTTTTTAGATAAGTAAAAATAATATATTAAATAATTCTTACATTATGTATTAGGATAATATATATAGATATATATACATCCGATATACAACACTCTTATATACCTATATATATAAGAGAGTTGAAAATCAAAGATTATTCATGCACATTATAACACATTCATCGTGTTTGAGACAAACATAAATTTTCTATCTAGTATATGTTTTTAGGTTTAAATGGACTGACTAAATTGAAATATCTAATTATGGATCGAAATAAAATTGTGTCAGCTACTAAGGATGATTTTACTTTTGTGCCATCTCTGATGGAGCTTTATTTAACGGGCAACCGATTACATTTTCTTTACTTCCTTAAGAGTTTAACAAATTTGGAAAAACTTTTCCTTTGTAAAAATAGAATAGCGGTAAAATTTAATATACATAGATAATTAGAATTATAAAAATGCACTTATTCATAGGTCTTTATTTATTTATTTAAACTATTAATACTAATAGTAATATAAAAATTAATTTTCGATTTTCAAGAATATATTAAAGACATCACTTATTAATATTTTGTTGAAATATTTTAAAATCAAAAATTGGAATATTTTAAAATCAAAAATTGGAATATTTTAAAATTAAAAAAATAACTAAAAAGAAAATTTAATTTGTTAAGGGCATTTATTAGTTAGTTTGAAAGTTTTAGAAAAATATTAATATTTATCTAAACAGTGCACTGTAATGTCTATTTATTTTATTTTTTAAGGATAAAGATCAACTCCGACATTTAAATAATTTGAAAAGACTTAAAGAGTTGTCTTTATATGGGAATCCAATTGTTCAATTAAACAAAAAGCATTACATAATGCTTTTAGAAGTAAGAATAAATTAATAAAGTTATTACATTTATCATTATTATAAGATTTTGTAATTTTTATATTTAAACTTTTTCTTTTTAATTTTATTATTTGTAGATGGTACCTTGGATTAAAAAAATCGATGGATACAAATTAACAGATTCTGGACCATGTTCATTAATAAACGAGGAAAAAAATTTAAAATCTTAATGAAAAAATGTTTATTAATAAAAAATTTATTTTGTAATGGATCCAAATTAATAATAATTGTTCAGTATTTTTTTTATTATATTTTTTTAATTGTTCATAGTACAAATTTTTACAAAATGTAAATATTTTTAAATATGTAAAATATAAATATATTTGTACTAAAATATATATTTTTGAAAATTATAATAGAAATAAAATTATAAAAAAATAATAACAAAAAATATATAAAAATATAATTCATTATATTAAAAAAAAATGTAAAAACTCAATTATATATATATATATATATATATTAAATATTCCAATATAATTGCATTATATTGCACATTTACAATGTTTAGAAAATTTGATCGTACAAACTTTTAAATTTAAATTATGATATGAAAAAAGACCTCATTGACCGACTCCATTAATTCTTTTTAGAATTTGGAATTGGTTAAAATGCATTATAAATAGTACTGACAGAAAATTCAATTTAAATTATTCAAAAAATAGCACAATAGTTAACAAATAATATTACACCCCATAATATAACATTTGTTAATTTTATATTTAATGTATATTATGTGATAAATAAAAAACTTTAAAAAAATATTTAAAATAATCACAACAGCAATTAATATTTTTTGCATTATATTTTTCATTTTCATTATCAAGATAAATAAAAATTTAAAAATGGAAATATTTTTTCTCTAGTATATATTAATTAGATGTCATGGAATAGTATATTTATATATTTTAATAAAATTAAAATTATTTATACAAATTTTGAAAATAAATTACACATATTTTGAACTATTTGTGAATAATAAAATTATCTTTTTTTGTTTATGAATGACACTGTGTACATGTATAACGTATATAATAGTTGAACAATTTTTTTTTTATAAATATTTATTAGTTATCCATTAAAAGATTTGAATTTTCAATTAATTTTTAAAAAATTTTATTACATTGAAAATATGAATCGAAAAAGAAAAAATTAGTAAATAATATTTAAAAAGAACATAAATATATAATTTTTTGATATAAAATTTATACCAAAAATAATTAAAATTTTAATGAATATTATACAAAATAAAATTTTTTAAAATAGTTTTATAAATAATTTTAAAATATGTAAAATATTTAGTCGGAAAGAAATTTATAACATAAAGAATATAAAAATGAGGTAATCTTTTGGATATGATTTTAGTTAATATTGTTTATGAATGACAGCGTATACAACGTATAAATAGTTAAACGATTTCTTTTATAAATATTTATTAAAAGATTTGAATTTTCAATGAAATTTTATAATTATTTATTGCACTGAAAATTCGATGACATTTTATTTACTAAACTCTATTATTTCAATTGTTTTTAAATCTTATTTTCATTGCAATAAATAATTATAAAAATTTAGATAAATATGCATCTTTTATACATAGAAATATTTTCATTAATGACTAAAATATTAACAGTCTTCTATTTATAAATTGGCAAAATAAATAATTTTTTTAGAAAGATGCTTTCTAGTTAATTATGTATAAAAGAGATATTCAACACTTATTTCACTTCTTTACCTATTTTATTCTCGATGTAAGAAATATGGACAATATTTAAAAAAATTGTTTTTCATTTGGTCCCTTAAATGCATAAATAAATATTTAAAAAATATTTTAAAAAAATATATATAAATTAATAAAAAATTATAATTTTAATTGTTGAGATTATAGAGATAAAAAGTTTTCATTCAAAATAATAAAATAATTTGAACTCAATTTTAATAATATAAGTATATTACTAAATATATTATCAAGTGATATATAAAATTTTCTTAAATTGATGAATTTGTTTTCTTTCAATTTTCAAAAAAGATTTAAATTAAAAACAGATGTTAACATAATCAAGTTTTAAAAAATTTTTTTATAGAAATGGCAGGAATTGATTTTTTAATAAAATATTTAAAGATATTTTTGAGCCTCTTAGGTAATTTTTTAAAAAAATAACATTATTATTAAAATTTTCTATAAGTTATTGTCCATATTTTAAATATTTTTATTCTGTTTTAGGCCAATATTTGTCAAAGATTTCCATGAAAGAATCATAAATCATAAAAGTAATAGCTACATCTAGGGTAACACGTGTGAGTCTTGCTGTCACTCCCTTGTAGAATCTAAATATGAAAAAAAAAATTGTCTATAAATGATATTTGAATTCCTTTTAATAATTAATATATATGAAATTAAAATTATATTTACTATAACAACTTTTTGAAATTATTAATTCGAAGATATATTGAATAGGGGAGGAAGAAAACGATATACTTATATTTCCTCATTATTTTCGAAATTTTTGAAACTATTTAAATTATCATTAGAGAAATAAGTTTAATTTATTATATTATATATATAAAAAATAATTAGAAAATTTTTATAAAATTATAATAATATCAATACTTACGCTAAAGGTCCATCGTATTTTAAAACTTTTACTGCACAGTCCCATGAATTTTTATATTTGGACGCTTCAAGTCCCTGAAATAAAATATTTATAAATAAATAATATGTATAATTAGAGTTTTCTTGAGTTGATTTATGTAAACAGTAAATCAAAAAGATAATATGTATAATTTAAATAGAGAATAACAAAATAAAAATAAAAAACAGATTATATAATAGCACTTTAGTATAATTTCGAAAATAAAGAATATTGAATATTTATTTCACTTATGCTAGTGATTAGAAATAAGCCAGCCAGTCTTATCAACTAATATACAAAAACAAATTATTGGGAAAATTATTTTGTATTAATAGGTATAAACTCTTAGTGGAAAAGAATGGTATAATTTAATAAAAATATAATATAAATAATATAATGAATAAAGAAACACTTAATTCATTAAAAACTATTGTATAATTTACCTGCATTCTTGTCTTAACAACATCAATTGGTGTATTTACAAAAACAGATGTAGCGCCAGCCGTTGCCCCAAAAAGACCAACGATTAATTTATTTGGTGCTTCAGGACCCCACCAGTCTTTTAATGACTCCATAACAAAAAAACGAGTTGCTTGATTAGTACCTTGACGTATTACAGTTGGAGTACAGCCTAAAATAATGTTTTCTTAATAACAAACGTGGTTTTTTATAACATCATATTTATTTATAATTAGTAATAATAAATATTGCAGATGTTCAAAACTGAATGTTACATTTTTGTTCACTTTTCTGAAAAAAATTAATTTGTTTCATCATTGTTAATGAAAATTATCTTTAATATCAAGAAGATATTATTCATTTTGAAGTACTCTCAAAGAACATAAATACCGAATTTTCAACGATTTTTTAATTTTCCTTATTTACAAAATTTAAATCACACATTGTTAATAATCATATAATATGAAGGAATTGTTTCTGATTTTAGAGAACAGCTCTTTAATATGGCATGATACTAGTTAAAAATATTCAAATCAATTTCAAATCAATATCAATACCTTGATATAATCCTTTAAAACCCTGCTGTCTTACAATTGAGGCTATTCCATGGAAAAATCCTTTGAACTCAGGTTTTGCTTTCCTTCTATCATGAATAAATTTTACCTAAAATAATAATAAATTATATAAACATATAAACCAATCAATTAATTTTAATAAATTACCTTGATTGTCTCCATTGGAGTAACGACAAGAATGGCTTCCGTAACTCCTGCACCCAAGCCGCATAAAAGTCTTTCTCCTCCAGTTAATTTTCTTGTAGGATTGTAAGAGCCATCGGGTCCTTGTTTTTTAAATAATGTTTGTCCTTTGTAATATTCAAAAGAACCAAATCTACAAAAGGTTGAAACAAAATATAATAAATTTTAAGATATAAGATACCTGGGTATGATCTCTTCTTCTCTCAATTAAATATTTAATTCTCAAAATCTTTTTTATACAGTTAAAAACAATAATTATGTTTTTAATAAATTTTTGAATAATATTCAGTGAAAATATTAATACATATTTATTTATCAAGTGAGGATTTTAAATTAAAAGATAAACATTTTTTAGTGAAATAATATAATAAAATTTTATATAAATAATGATAATAAAATATTTTAAATGTATCAATATTTAAAGAAGAATTGTTTACCGAACACCTGTTTTAGGGATTGACATATAAAGAAGAATAGGTAAGCCTCGATAGAGCCCAAAAAATCCATGTTTATTTATAGTCTTTCTTACACAGTCCCGGACTCCAGTGAATTCTTTCTCTCCTGCTCTATCTAATTGCAGTTGTGTTTTCACATATTCCGTAGGATATGTTATACATATTTCTATGCCGCCTGTTATTCCACCTAAAATAAAATTTAAACAAAATAAATTATACTTAACAAAAAGTTTATTATAAATTAGATATGGACTTATTATATATAGAATAAGATTTTTTAATAATACTTATATTTTAAAAATTTAATTTATATAGATTTTGATTATATTTATTTATTATTTATTTATTCAATTAAAGAGATTATATACAAGCCGGTATATCTCTATCCTCCCCCTTTTTGGGGTAGAGGATTTACACAAACAGAAAACATCAAAAAAACAAAAAATTTATTAAAAAAATAATTGAAGATAAAGTTTAGCAGTTTTTTCAGATCCCTGTGCCACTTGATAGGTATTTAGTATTAAGTTGATAGAGTAAGTAAATGTTTTATATTTCTCGTCTATTAATATAAAATCTATTATTTCTATTAGATCTTTTCTTATTTTTATTTTAATTTCAATTAATCAGTTAATACTTTTTGTTGTTTATGATATAATGGCCTAAATTACATTTTTTAATTATTCATAAATTCTTATCAATTTTTAATTATGGTACATATATGCACTAAATATTGTTTGTATATATACAGTTCTCTATCCTAGAGATTTAAAAATTTGATAGATTATATTATAATTAACATTTTTCTAATTAAAGTATTTCAATACCTATATTTTGGAATTTTTCTTAATTTAATGAATAAATAGTTTGAACAAAGGTAATAATTCTTATCTAAAATTCTGTAAATATATATATCAACATAGATTTTTATTCTTCAAGAATGTATTGATAATTAATAGTTAAAGTTTTCCATATATTCATATTAAAAATTTCAAAAAGTCAAATATTTAAAAGTTAAAAGTTAAAATTTCATAATATGATCCAAATGTTGAACAAGAAAAAAAAGAAAATGCTTAAGAATTTTCATTCTGAAAGGTATAGCGATCAAAAAGATAAAATAGTAGAATAAAATCTCATTACTATTCTAGGTCTCTATAACGTATATAATTTAGTAGGTTGAATAATTATAAAAAAATAATAAATAAAAAAATTCTTATCAATTATTTATTAAATTATTTATTTAAATTTATAAATTTAAAAAGTTTTTCAATTTTAAATAAAATAAAATAATTAATTATTTTTAAGAACGTAGGAATCGATAAAAAAAATTCTTTAAAAGTTTTAATTTAGTGTTGTGTTCATAAATATCTTTTAAAATGGAGAGGTATTAATTTAAAATTTATAATTAAATGATAATTGATTTAAAAATTCTCTAATAACAAATTAGAAATAAAACCTCCTTAGAATTTGTAGAATTTATACAACTTTTAATTAACTTTCTATATTATATAAATATTATATTATACAGCATTATAGTAATAATATTATAAGGTAAAAAAAAATATTTGCATATTTATTTTGTTTAATCTAATGTATTATTCTTTATTATTATCTATTTATGAAAGATTAAGTCGAAGTTTCAAAATAAATATTTAAAATTACAATAACAAAAAAAATTTGTGGTATTATATAATAATAGATTCTATACCCAGACAATTTTAACTAAATTTTTTTTTCATTAAACATAGAAATATATTATGGTTAATAAATCGATAAAGTACTTCAAAGTAAATTATCATTGAATATTATCAATATGAGAATCATATTTTTAAATTCAAATTTATATTTAAATTTCGGATCTTTAGTTAAAAATCAAATATCAATTTTCAATGAATGTTATACTAGAAATTATTATATTCAAAATTATCTTGATCACTGAAGTACTACACTAACGTCGTAACTCAACCATTATATTTAAATTTGATATGTTTAGAATTTATGAAGAAAGTAAAAATAAAATTCAAGAATTTATTTTTATGTAATTATATGAATTCTAATAAATTTTAATTAGATATTATATTAAAATATAATATAGGTATTTCATAATCATTTAATAAAATATAAATATAATATAATATATAAATAAAATGTTTTTATTTTTACAGGAGTTGAGGGAATTATTAAAATTATGATAAGACATTTTTTCAGTTATATAATCATTTTAGTTATTAACATAGTTGTTTATTTTTGTTTTATAAAGAACAAATAAAACAATTATGACTTGGATAATACCTGCGATAATGCCTCGTATGCCGGCTTGTCCGCCTCCCGCAGCTGCTGCGGCAGATGAATCCTTATTAAGCCATGGTCTTTGAATATACGGATTATATCCAATAAGATTTTTCACTGAAGGCCTATCAACCATTATTCACAAAATCTGTAAAAGTGTTAATAATAGATATTATATTTAGTAAATTTATGAAAGTGTTAATCAATTTCAAAAGAGAATAATCTGGAGTGTCTCCACTCGACTATCTCGCAAATTTGAATTGGATTAATTAACATATATTATATTTAAATTAAATTTAATTAATTATAAATTAAAATTAATAAATAATATTTATTAAATCAGCGCATGTTTGGCTCTTTGTTAATGGCACCACGTCACGTGTTGGCGCGTGAGATTTGCAGTGTTAAAAAATTAATTCTGGTACATTCAGCGATTCAATCAAGCTGAAATTCTATATATAGCAGTTTTATACAATTTTTAATCATGTGAAAAACTATCAAACATATATCTTTATTTTTACAGTCACTTTAGAGGAAAAAAATCAAAACGTGATAGGTAATGACCATCTTCCGGTTGAGCTACATTTCTCAATAGTTGATAGAAAACTACGAATTTTGAATAATGCCCATGTACCAAATTTCATGATTCTAGCTCAAACCGTTTTTGCGTAATCTTGTCTATATACATACATACATACACACACACATACGCATACAGACAGACTTTTTTCTCAACCTTAGTGAAAATGATTCACGAACCTTCAAAACGTATAAAAACATCAAAATCTCGACATCGTAAATTTTCGTGATTGCAATACTATCTCTGGCCAGAGATAGTAAAAATATGTAAAAAAAAAAAATACGATAACTAATCGCTGGGTAAGCTATGAAAACATTCTGTTATATCATCATGGATAAAGATTAAATAACAAATTCTAAAAGTAAAAATTTAAATAAATCTTATGCAAATAATATATAATACATGTAAATATATATTCATATATTTATTGAATATTTTCACATATAAATATGAAATTTTATTGGGCCTATTGATGAATTTAAATGACACTCTAAATTAACATTTACATTCTTAATCACTAAATAAATTCATTAAATTAGTTTAAAAGTCTTGAGAAGTTCAAAGTGCAGTTGAGCTACAACTTATTATATTTAAAACGAAGTACATTTGGAAATAGTATTTAATTCATTTATGAAAAGAAAAATTATATTAAAAGAAATCAGTAAAATATAAAACTAGATGAAATTTAAATAATAATTATATTTAAAAATTACTTTTAAATCGAATATTATTTGGATGACATAGACATACTGAAATATTTTCAAAAGTGATTTTTTTTTATATCAATTAACAATTTTCTAATTCTAAACTTTTGCAAAGAAAAAAATCTGGAGTATCTCGACTCGATTATCACACAAATTTGAATTGGATGAATTAACCTATTTTATAATTAAATTAAATTTAATTAATTATAAATTATAATTAATAAATAATATTTATTAAACCAGAGCGTGTTTGGCTCTTAGTTGATTCGTGATCGCAATACTATCTCTGACGAGATAGTAAAAATTATCAAATTTTAAAAATTATTATTTCCTTATTTTCATTTGATAAATATCTAAAATATTATTTAATTTCAATAATTAAAGTAAAATTATAATAAAAGGATATTTTGAAAAATTGACGCTCATATAATATGAATAAGTCGTTCGTCAGGGTGTGTCAAACTCGCGACTCGACTTTTTTAAAAAATTTGCAATTTGTTAAAATGTTTTTTTGCGGCCCGCCTAAAGTTAAACCTTGTTTGTTTGGCCCAAGTGTACCTATTAGTTAGAACTCCTGTCGTACGTGAATGAAATTTGTCTTTAATTAGTGTGATTAAAAATTTTGTACATAATTATACAATTTTTACAATATTTTAATAATTGCTTTTGTTATAAGTAAAATTTTGATCAATTAAAAAATGGATTTATATCAATACGATTATATCCTCATTTGTCTTAACAAAAGAGAATTAATTTTTTAATTTAAGTATAGAAAATGTTTTCTATTGACGAAAGTTATTATTTTAAATTATTTATTTTATTTTCTTAAATTAAAGATCGGAATATTGGTTGAAGATATCTCAGAATAGGGTCAGTTGGAGCAATGTGATTTTTACGACTAAGAACTTTTACATTTATAAGATAGAATGAATTTAGAAAAAAAATAATAAATTTAAGTTTTCTATTTATACTTTCACCAACTTATATATTAGGTTGTCCGAAAAGTAATTTCGCTTTTTCCCGACAGAGGGTTAATTTGTATTTTTTGGCACTTAAATCGTAAAACTATTATATGTTTTGAGAGTTGATATAACAAGGGTTGTAAGTGAATAAATTCAAGTAATTTTACTTAATATTTTTTGGTTTGTGCCCTTTCAAATATGGAGAGCAATAAGAAGCATTTTCGCCATATTTTACTTTTTTATTATAGAAAAGGCAAGAATTCTGTCCAAGCCAAAAAAAAAATTGACAGATGTGTATGGTGAGGATGTATTGACAGTACTGGCAAATTTCGATCTGGCAATTTTGATGTCGAGGATGCACCACGGTAGATGGGTTGGGCGTTACAAAAATGATACATTGTTGAAGTGCATCATTACCGGGAATGAAGTATACAACAATGTAAAACGCAAGAGATAATGCAGCAAAAAAGATGAATCGCCTTAAACCATTTCGAAAGCAAATAATCATCAAAAAAAGGTGATGCTGTCTGATGGGATTTTGAAGGAATCATTTGTTTTTTTTTTGAGCTTTTACTGGATAATACAACAATTAATTCTGAAGTCTATTGTCATAAGTTGAACAAACTGAATGATACACTTCAACAGAAAAGGACAGAATTAATCAACAGAAAGGGTGTAGTGTTCCACCAAGATAATGCGAGATCTCATACAAGTTTAGTCACTCGCCAAAATCTTTTACAGCTTGAATGGGATACCACACCCACAATATTCTCCAGATCTGGTGCCTTTGAATTATTATTTGTTTTGGTCATTAAAAATATTTTTAGACTGAAAAACCTTTAGTTAAAATAAAGACGTCAAAAATCACCTGGATCAGTTATTTGCCAGCAAGGACCAAAAATTTTATGAGCCTGGAATCATATGCTACTAAGGTGTTGGACCAGAATGACCAATAAATAACTTAATAAAATATTTACTCATTACTCGAAATTGATATTTCATTTTCACGAAAAAAAAACGAAATGTCTTTCCAAACGTCCCAATAGTTTATACAGAATAAATAAAGGAGTGGGTATAAATATTATTTTATACTTTTTCCTTTATTTATAAATGCATATTTCTGTCATTTTTATGTTGTATTTGAATTATTTATTATCTAAAAAATATTAATATAATCAAATGTAATCAAATAAAGACATTTTAATTTTTAAATATTTTAAACATGAAGTAAAAATTATTCATACAAAAATGAAATTTTACTTTGCAAATTTTTTTAAAGATTTCAAAAATTTTACTTAAAAAAACAATTTAGCAAATTTTAAGTTAATTTTTAAAATTTAATGTGAACTTCAATTGAAACTTTTTAGTAAAATTGGTAGTAGTCATGTGTAATTAATCAACAATTTAAATAATTATTTTATAATAAAGTGTAAAATGGGCGAAAAATAAATAACAGGATAAATTCAGACAGCCTTTATAAATAATTCAAAAAGTATTACTTTATTATTAATTTCAAGGAAATGATTTAAAATAATATATGAATTTTTATTCATCCTTTGTTTTTTCTTTATTTTATAATGTAAGCAATTCCAAACTTGTAATATGAGAAACCATTTTCTATTGATTTTTTCATTAGATAAGTATTATTCCTTATTGTGATTATACACGTGAAACATTGTTAGTGAGTAGTTTATTAGTTTTATTAAAATAAATTATTCTTAATAAGATATATTATGGTTTAGGATAAGTAGTCATCACACATAAAAGTTAAGTAAAAATAATAGTTCAAATAAATATTTGAATATATTTATATTTATATTATATTTAACCATAATTTTTTCTAAGATGAAACTTTCTTTAATTTTTAATATATCTTCTAAATAGGAATCTAAATAATATACATTAAACTAATAATTCACATTAATAAATTATCCTTATATGACATTCCCTTTTATTAACTTCTATAATATAGTATATATATATTACTTTAATTGCAGTTACAATAATAAAATTTTAAAATAAAGGGTCAAGGAAAAATTAATTTGACCCGTGATAAGTTGAAAGTTTTTATTTGGGGTAGTATATATTATGTAAGCCGGCAAGACATGTCAAACTATTTGTCATTTTGAAAAATTAAAAAAAATGTAAGATTAATATATGTAATAAAATATAATGACTTCTTGATTATATTAATAATTTAAAAAATAAAAAATACATAATTTATAGATCATAGTAAATTATATCGATAATTTTATAACTTTATAATGATGAATGTTTGTTTATAATTGAATGATTATTAGGTTTTATTTAGTGTAAATTTATATTATAAACAATAATTACAAAAAAAGAAAAACTTACTTTCAGAATTATAAAAGAAATGGGTGAAGACTGACTTGTTCTAGAAGTGGCTAGGAGTGACTTTCATTTAATGTATTTACAACTCTCTTATTCGATTGAATAGACTTCGGAGTTTTTCGATGCCGATCGGATATTTCCGGCTATCATGCGTTTCGTTCGTTTCGTTAGATATGAAACCGTGAACTTTATGGATAACTACACTATCTAGATCTATGGATAATAAATATATTATACCAAAAATTATCGCCAATTATAGGTTTTTTAGAATAATTTCAAAAAGGAATATATAATTTACTATCCCGAAATATAGATCATTCTCATGGCACCACTAATAGAAAAGTACATTAGAATATTAGTAATTAAGAAGGGAAACTATTCTTCTTAATATTAAGTTGACCCATTATTTGGAAAACTTTCATTTTAATTTTCTTTTATATTATAATTTATTTATTTATAAATTTATCGTATAGAAATATATATAGTATATTGAATGAAGAAATTTGACTTGAGAGTATAGTTGTTAAAATACTTAATTTCACTGGCCTATTTTTCTAATATATTGAAAGGTCAAATAACAAATAAACAAATGGACGCTAACTTTCAAGCTATATAAGAAGAAATTGTCCTTTATTTATATTTTATAAGTATACTAGCTGCTCCGAGCGCCTTCGGCGCTCTCCACACCTAGACGGGGGCTCCGCCCCCTGTACCCCCCCGAGTGTCCCTATTCTGAGCTATAACCATCTAACTCCTACCCTGTCCCATCTCTATAGTTTTTTATATATGTTTATTTATGCAGAAAAAATTAATTGACATAATTATTAATTTAATAAAATAAAATTTAATTTAATAAAATAAAATTATTTAATAAAATATTAAAATAATAAAAATTAATAAATTTGTAAAAAAAATATATAATACTTAAAAAAAAAGTGGCTTTGCGAGTTTCGAACTGAGAGTGCAAAGTCATAAGATAACGCCTTAGACGGTTCACCCACGAACCACTTTTGTTTGCTAGTCTCCTATTACGATATATACATGTCAAATTATCGCCAGCAGTGCCTCTATGATCTAGCATTGTAACTAAACTATTTTTATTTAAATATTTCCCCCTTGACATACCTTACCAATTAGCGGTTTAATAAAAGAAGTCTGATATGCCCTGAGACCTACTGAATATGCATAAAAAATTTCATAAGAATCGGTCCAGCCGTTTCGGAGGAGTATCATTTCAAAGTTTTGTGACACGAGAATTTTATATATAAGACTAGCTGCCCCGAGCGCCTTCGGCGCTCTCCGCACCTAGACGGGGGCTCCGCCCCCTGTACCCCCCCGAGTGGTACATAGTATTTGGTTAAGAGTAGTAAAAGGTTTTCATCCATTTTGTTTCAATCAGTATATTACATAAAACATTCATTTCTTTTTGTGTTCTTATTTAAAATATATTTTAATTATATATATTATTATTGTATATTATTGTATATGTTATAACTATCTATCTCTGTGACTCTAAGGAACTCGAAAGTACTTGGCCGCAGCAACCACATTTCTCCAAGTGTCCCTATCTTGAGCCCTTGCCCCATCTCTCTTACGTCCCTTCCTATGCGTCCTTGGTCTTCCAAGCGGACGTTTTCCAATCGGTCTCCGCACCGTTTTCCAATCCAATATCTTTTTCCTCCTCCATTCTAGCCACGTCTCCTGCCTATCGCAGCTTTTTCGCTTTTATAACCCTAACTATTTCTGAAGATGCATAGAGGTCATGCCATTCCTCGGTGACCTCACCTTTCTTTGGCCAATATATGCTGGAAAGAATACTCTGAATCTACTCTCATCTCCCAGGGTCATAGACCATGCGTCCCACCCATATAATACAACAGGCAGGCAAAATAATTGGTTTATATATTTTAATTTTGATTCCTTTTGATAATAATTTTGATGAGATAACCCTCTTTACTGCATGATAACAGGCGTTTCCCGATTTCTACCTCGATTTAAATTTTCTCAAATATTATTATCCTTCTACATATTCAAATTCTACATTTTGTATATTAAGATTTTGTTAATAAATATATTTTCTTATCACTATTAATTTCAATCTGAATTAGAAGAAAATTATAAATTGCCTCCTATTCCAGCCCATTTACCTATCCAGGCATCTTAATTTCGTAACACTCCGTTTTTTTTTAAATTTAAAATAGAAGGAGAAAAATAGTTTTAAATTATATTCGAATGGTCTATTATATTCTATATATGAGTATTTTTTTCTGAATTTAATACTAAGTTGATTTTCAAAATTTTCCATTCGTTATGCATATGATTGATTAGATGTGTTAAAATTTAAAAAAATTCAAATATTCTAATTTTTAATTTTATATACAATTTAATATTATTTTTTATTAATATCATATCAAAAAAGAGAATTTATTAAAAATTAAAAATAAAAAAAGAAGCCTATTAATAAAAAAATATAAAAAAGACATAAATTTAAAACATCTCGTTTATATCATTTGTTTAAAAAACATATTTTAATTAACCAAGAAATCATTTTTGCACTTAAAATATATTTGTAATTAATAATTGAAACAAAAACAAAAATAATATAATTTAGTCATTTTAATTGACGATTAGAAAATATTTTTGTATTCATAAAAGTTTAAAAATAATATATTCTGTTTTTTTAAGCTTTCACTTTCAAATAGAAAAGAAGAAATATTCAAATATATATAAATAATATATATATATAAAGAATTAAGTTAAATATGATCTAAATATTTTATTAAATAAATTTAAATGACAACTTTTAGAATAAATTATTTAATTTAATTGATATTTGAATATTAGAATTTAAAATAAAAAGTGAAATATTATAATAATTTTTAAATTCTGAGCACAGAGCATCCAGCTGCAATATGCAGACAAAAACCTTTTTTATATATATACATAGATAGTTGACGCTAGGGATGGCAATATGGGTTTTTCCAAGAAGGAAGAGAAAGTTAATATCATTTTAGATCAGGGGTGAGCAACCTTTTTAACCCACGGGCCAATTTAAATTTTAAAATTTTGTGGCGGGCCGCACTTACTAACAATTTACAAAGCTTTATATATATACTAATATTATATTATATATATACTAATAAACATTATAATATTGTTTATAAATAATCGAGACGAATAATAAAATTCTATTTTAGAAATGCTCGGCGGGCCGCAGAAAAACATTTAAAGGGCCGCATGCGGCCCGCGGGCCGCGGGTTGCTCATCCCTGTTTTAGATGAATGAATGGATGAAAATTCAAATTTTATATATAGTTTTTTATATTTGTTTATTTATTCACAAAAAATTAATTGACATAATTATTAATTTAATAAAATAAAATTTAATATTAAAATTTAATAAAATAATATTTAATATTAAAATTTAATAAAATAAAATTTAATATTAAAATTTAATAAAATAAAATTTAATATTAAAATTTAATAAAATAAAATTTAATATTAAAATTTAATAAAATAAAATTTAATATTAAAATTTAATAAAATACAATTTAATAATAAAATTTAATTTAATAAAATTAATTTAATATAATAAAATAATTTAATAAAATATTAAAATAATAAAAATTAATAAATTTGTAAAAAAAATATATAATAAAAAAAAAAAAAAAATGTGCCTTTGCGAGTTTGGAACTGAGGGATGCAAAGCATAATTTAACGCCTTAGACCGTTCACCCATGAACCAGTATTGTTTGGAAGCTTCTTATAAGGGTATATATATGATGTCAAATTTTTGCCACCAGCGCCTCTATGAGCTAGTATGGTAACTAAACTATTTTTAATTAATTAGCATTTCCTGGACACACCTTACCAATTAGCGGTTTTCTAAAGGAAGTCTGACATGCCCTGAAACCTACTGAATATACATAAAAAATTTCATAAGAATCGGTCAAGCCGTTTCGGAGGAGTATGATTTCAAAGTTTTGTGACACGAGAATTTTATATATAAGATAAATATATTTTTTTAAAAAATTAATATAAATATATTTCTCCTATATATGTATATATATATATATATATATAATTTCTCTTAAAAGCACTTATGATATGCGCTTTTCGGTATGGCCATCGAGCTCGTCTTTCGATTCTGAATTTATCTCATCAATTGTGACAAAACGCTTTCCTTCCATTGGTCTCTTCAGTTTTGGGAATAGGAAAAAGTCACAGGGAGCCAAATCTGGTGTATATGGTGGTTGAGGCATGATTACGATGTTGTTTTGGCTAAAAAATCACAAACAAGCAATGATGTGTGATGCAGAATCCATGATTTGTTTTTTCACAATTCCAATCGTTTATACCACTTATAAATATATTTTTGAGACAAAGGAAACACACCGAATGCCACAGTCAATATTTTAAGAGCGTTTTGCCATTTTTAACTCAAAATTTAATACAGATTCATTGTTCCATTTTTTTAAAGTAAAAAAACGAAGAACACAGAAAAACGTGACTAACTTTTTCATTTGTCAAAAACAAACTACGAATACAAAATGGCTGATAATGTCATTAATGTACATTTTAAGTGCGTCGGAGCACTTTATTGCATTTTTAACTCAAAATTTAATACAGATTCTTTGATCCATTTTTTTTAACTAAAAAATCGAAGAACACACAAAAACGTGACTAAATCAATAGAAAATTAAATTAAATTAATTTAAATCATGAAAAATAGGTTTTGAAACAAAAATATTTTAAATTTTTTAATAAAAAAAATCTATCCAAAAATTTAACCAAATTATAATTTTTTTAAAAAATTATAAATAATTAATAAATATTATGTAATATATTGTAAATGTTACTTATTCATAACATCTAACGTACTGAGTCTAAAATAATTTTTGTTTTTTAATTTATCTATCTATCTTTGTGGCCTCTACGGAACTCGAAAGTTCTTAGCCGCAACAACCACATTTCTCCAAGTGTTCCTATTCAGAGCCACAACCCTCCAATCCCTATCCTCTCCCATCTCTCTCACGTCACTTCCTACATTATCCACCCACCGCGTCCTTGGTCTTTCAAGCGGGCGTTTCCCACTCGGTCTCCCCCCCCCCCCAATATATTTTTCGCCATTCTTTCCTCCTCCATTCTAGCCACGTGTCCTGCCCACCGCAGCCTTCTCGATTTTATAATTCTAACTATATCTGGAGATGCATAGAGGTCATGCAATTCCTCGTTATGCAGTCTCATCACCTCATCTTTCTTTGGCCCATAAATGCTTCACAGAATCCTATTCTCAAATACTCTAAATCTACTCTCGTCACCTAAGGTCATAGACCATGCCTCACTCCCATATAATACAACCGATAAAATAATTATTTTATATATTTTAATTTTTATTCCCTTTGATAATAATTTTGACGCGATAAGCCCATTTACTGCATGATAACAGGCGCTTCCCGATTGTAACCTCGCTTTAAACTCTTCTCGAATATTATTATCTTTCGTTATTACAGATATTACAGATAGTTATTACAAGTATTTAAATTTTTCAACATTTTCAAATTCTACATTTTGTATGTTAAGACTTTGTGTGTTAATTGTTTTTTTTTAATTATAATATTTTTTTCATTATTTATTAAGATAAATTTGATGAATAATTGTATATCATGCCATTACATATATATATATAAATATATATATCACGTGTAGAATGATTAAAAATTACTATTTGTAATTGTAAATCAACCACATGCATTAATAGGCCTTGATAATAACATTCTATAAATGATAAAGTCCCAGGGTCATACCTCTCTATTTTCTTGCTTCTACTAAACAGAAATTTATAATTATGCTTAGAATTTAAATAAAAATATAAGTGATTATACAAATTTTTAAAAAAATCTTTTTGAAATTCATAATTTTTAGAGATGTTAGAAAGATTCATCAAAATTCTAATCAATCAAATAGAGCTAATTTTTTTATATTATTTGTACCTCAATATATAAATAAGATATAATTTTTTTATAAATTTGTCGAGTGGATCAAACCAATGTATCTGATTTTTGTTTCCAATCTTTCTTGAAATTTTTGTAAAAAATAAATATGTTTCCCTTTTGTTACTTATTTTCACTGTTTTCAGCAAATTTCCAATAAAAAGGAACTTCCCTTGATTTGTTATGTACCAAAAGATTTGTCCTGAGGACTTTACGGTAATGATTGGTTTTGAGGGAAGAGACATAAGAGTAAAGAAAGAATCAGAAATAAAATAGAATGAATCTTAATGAATTAATATGAGTATAAGTTTATATTTATATTAAGATACTCGTTCATTAAAAAAAATTATATATGACTATATCTTGTTTATAAATATTTTTACTGCACAAAATTTTTTCGTATTTATCCAGGAATATTGTATCGCTATAAGTGTTATACAAGGTTATATGTATATACGGGGTTATAAGTTATGTTATGAGTGTGGGGTGAAAAGCCTGACCAAGAAAAACGATGTTTTAAATTTTTTTTTTTTTGCTTTATTTTTCAACATTCAAGATAGCTGAGACCTGTACGATGTCAGCTGAACTTGTGCGAAATATTTTGCACAACCATTTGAACATGGAAAAGCTGTGTGCAAGGTGGGTGCCGCATTTGCTAACGTTAGACCAAAAACTGCTTCGAAAAACCATTTCTACCGACAATTTGACGCTGAAGGCGTAATCCAAACGAATTTTTGCGTCGATGAGACTTAAATTAAATTAATTAAAATAATTAGAACACCGTTATGAGAAATGTATCAGTGTTGATGGAAATTATGTTGAAAAATATAGCAAAACAAAATTTAAAAACATCGTTTTTCTTAGTCAGGCCGGAAACTTTTCACCCCACCCTCGTATATAAGGTCCACCGAACTTGAGTAAAGTGTAAAGTCCATTTAAATTTAAGAACAAATAATAAAACAATAATTTTGAGGAAGCTGGCTAAAATGGAGATTTATTCCAAAGGTCAATAATTATAAATTAATTTAATGAAATTATTAATTCTTAATAAGATTTTCATTAATGTATATCAATTATAGAAATAGAAATATTGCTTTTTAAAAGATCTGATATATATTATTTAATTTTTGTATTAAGTAGGGATAGTTAACTTTCTTGAATTATAGATAAGATATATATAAGATATATCAATAATAAAAATATTCATATAAATATTATGTTATCTAAACCACCTTGAATCATTATAATAGATAGATAAATAGATTAAGAAATTATTATGACACATTTCATTTAATTTAAATAATTTCTGTCTTTAATGTATTTTTTATTTGAGTACTAGAGAGAGTATCTTTAATAACTTTTTAACTTTTCCTATATTATTCATTTTTTTCTTTTAATTTGAATTTTGAACATTAGGTATTATTTTAATATAAAGTTGGCAAGAATTGATTAATTTGAAATTTGTCATTTATGATTGATATGAATTGTTTCATTGAATTTTTCAAATAATTATATATTCCTTAAACTAGTTTAAATTAATTAATCTGACATTTATCTATTTATCGGTAATTATCCAGTTTAGCCCCGTGGGGTAAGGGAGGCTAATTACCCTATTCTGCCATTTGTATATAATTTTATATAAACCTTTATAAATTATTTAACACTCATAGTATTTTATTTCTAAAGGTATGAATCTTTTAATTTTATATTTTTATTGATTTTATTTAATAATATTTATTATAGATGATGCAAAATGTGGTGATAAAAATTACACATATTATAAAGCCAGATTTGTTTTGGGCTATTGATCTAAATAAAAATACAAGAGAAATATTGGAAAGTTTGGAAAAAATTGAGCCACAAAATATTAATTTTCATTATGACGTAGGAAGTGTGAGTATATTTATTTGTAATTAAAATTTAATTTAGAATTAGATTAGATGAACCGTCTATTTTCATAATTAATCTACCTATCTCTGTGGCCCTTAGCAACTCGAATGTTGTATCTGCAACTTCATTCCAACAGATGTACCTATTCTCCTAAATTCCTCATGTCCCCCATTAGATTGTCTTCCCACTACTTCCTTGGTTTTCCAACAGTTCGCATATTGACAATAAATTAAGCATAAATTATTTGATATCTATTAAATCTTTTATCGTTACTTTAACGATAATATATTTTTTCAGATTGTTATGGCAGAATTCGAAAAACGGTGGTGTCGTGTAAAATTACTATCTTTACAATATACATCTAATGGAAGGATGTTCAGAGGATTTCTCCTAGATCATGGGATATATGATTATTTTTCAGAAAAAACTATTCGAAAACTTCCTATAGAATATCAAGACGAAGATCCCTTAGCTATGAAAGTAAATATTCCTCATTTCTTATTAAGAAAAATTAATATATTCATCTAATTTTAATTATATATTTATATTCTAAGTTTATATATTCAATCATAGGTAAAAGTGTCTGGTATTACTGCATCTAAAAGAACTGTGGATTTTCAAAATGAAAGAATAAATATTGATCAGAGTCGTTATTGGTCACAAGCATCATTTATCTACGTAAAAAAGTAACTATCACTTTAATTAAAAATTATAATTACATATTGTTATAGAAATATTCGGTATGCTTGGCATCTTTAGTCACTTTAATTGTAACTAAAGTTGAATTTTTTGGATCTTATCATCTTTAATTTAAAGTCAAATCTTAATTATTTTAGGTATGTTTGAAATTAAATTAAAACATTATCATTGCCTTAAAACGTGGAAATTTTATCTATAAAAAAGTAATTCATTATACATAATAATGATATGTATATTATATATTATATTATATTATATTATAAATATATATATATATATATATATTTATTTATTTAAATAAACGGTTAATTTTTTTTTTTAGAATAATAGATAAGTGTACGAAAACTACAATTAGACCCGTTAAATTTTTATCAGATAATTTTGTGATTGCTGATGTTTATATTGATATTTACGATCACACATTAAACCTTAGTGAGCAACTAATACAAGAATGTTTTGCCGTGCCTAAAAAAGACGAAAACTTTCTTGATAATTATAATTTTATTGTTGAAGATATTGGAAATTTTGAAAATTATGAAGTATTTGAGGTAAAATTTATAATTTTTGAAATTTAAAAATATTTTTATAAATAACAAAATTATTTATTTGTTTATTTATTGTTTAATAATTCTATTAAAAACAAAAATATAAAGGCAAATAGATTAATGATATAATAAGAATGCATATAAAACAAATTAAATTTTTTAGTGCTCATCTATCCAATTGGAAGTAGATATAAAAGAAAAAGATTTGACCATAGATAATGATGATAAAGAAAGGATCCATTTATCGAGTTCAAATGAAACGACTAATCAATTTGAAGAAAATAATAAAAATAATACAATGGATATTTCCAATAAAATTCAAAAAAAGAATCAAATAAATTCATATTCAACTGAATCCAATCATTCACGAATTATTGCCAAAAATGATAGTAGTGAAGAATTAAATAATGAAAACGACACTTTTTCTGTGTCTAATTATCCAGAATTTGAAGAAGATTTATCTAATAATATAAATTCTTTGACAATACTTAACAAAGAAACAAACAATTTACCAACTAATTCTGGGAGAGGCAGGGGTAAATCACTATTTAAACTTAATGAATCAAATAAAGCTAAAGAAATTCCAAATAATTATATTGGTAGAGGAAAGTGGCTACAGGAACTTAACAAATCTGTTGGACAAAATAAATCAGTTGAGACTCAAGATCCTTTTTCAAATTCATCTTATATTTTTTTACCAGCAGGACGAAATCTTGATAATTTACAATAATTTTGATTTATATATAATTCTTTTACTATTTTAAAATATTAAATTATTGCATGTTTCTATTAAAAATATGTTTTTATTTTTATAAGGTTTTATTTGGAATTTAGTAAACTCTAAAATAAAGTCTTAAAATTAACATTGTAATTAGTTATATTATATCTAGTCAAATACAATTTTTATATATAAAGTAAAGGAATATATATTCCCAAACAAAATGTGTTATATGTAAAATATTCAATGTTTTGTGCAATAATACTTTTGGTCTTTAAACGGCCACTTATTCTTATTTAGTTATCTTTTTGTTTTAATTGATTTTAAAATTCCCTTCAAGATATTAAAATAGATATTAAATATATTATTTTAAACATTTGATGATGTCCACAATTTTCTATTTAAATTTTAAAAAAAAATACCTGTTATAAAAAAATAAAATAATTAGAATGGCAATAATAATATTGTAAATCTCTATAATAAATAAATATTTATATTATACCATGATTGTATTATTTTTTTATTTTATTACTCGTCTAGATCATGGATGTCGAGCAAAAATTCTGACTATCAGCCGCAACAACCACATTTCTCCAAATGTCCCATCATACATTGTCCACCCATATTAAAATCTTACTTGAAAATCCAATTATGAGATCAAAATTAAAATTATTTATTCATATAATCCTAAAAATTAAAAGAGATAATAAGTGAATGTTTTCAGTGTGTTAAATAAGTTAAAAAGGCCAATATTAGAAAAAAATAAATATAAATATTATAAAAATAAACATTCTTTCAATTGTATTCTTTGCAACATGTAGATATCAAATTTTAAAAAATTAATTTCTGAGATATGCAAGAATATTGTGATGTAATTTCATCGAAATCGTTTAAGACAATTTTGAGTATAACGTCAAAATTTCCGGACAGACAGACATGAAAAATTCTCTAAAGTCACTCTTGGATTCTAGAGGTCATGAAACGCGAAGATATGCAAAAAATTTTAAATTCACAGCAATGTGCAGACAAAAATCTTTTTATATATATATATAATTATGTACATATAAATAAATCAAATTTACAAAAATATATATATTTTATATCAACAGGCCTACTTTTCTGATCTAAGAAAAGCATAATAGCAGCATAACTGAAATGTCAGTTTAATCTCTAAATAAATAATTTTTTAAGGCCATTCATTTCTGTCATCCAGTGAATTAATACGTATGTTTAAGGCTGTTTTATGACTATTTTTTTTTAATTTATGTTCTTTTAAATTATTTGAATGGCGATTCGGTGAATCAGGTATTAATATTACCAGCCAAACCCGATAATAAAGAATCATTTTTTTTATTGACCGAGTGGTGGCTCGGTGATCCATGTATAATTATTGAGGACCCCAGTTCAATTCATTTTAATCAGATTGATGCAATGATGCAACATTTAATAATTAAAGAATTGTATATCAATATTTTTTAAAGGGTCGAGCGAGAGCTGGGTGTCCCAGGTATTAATATTACCAGCCAAACCCAATAATAATGAATCATTTTTTTTAACTTAATTACCGAGCCGAGAGGCTCGGGGTCCCGGTACTTTGACCGAAATTTAATAATGTTTATCATTTTAGTTTTAAGAGGTGAATAGGTGAATACTATCGTTATTTATTAAAACTTCATTCACTAGATAAATAATTCTTTTGGTTAAAATTGATAATATTATATTAGAAGCGATCCGCAAAAATTGCATAAGAAAAGTTTATTTGGAATTAAAAAAGGAGCCCAGTGGTAATTTGGTTATCCAAATTTTGTCATAATAACTCGATTGAATAATTACCATAAAATCTATTTGTCTTTTACTATTCCTAATTGAATTTTAAATTAAGCGCCAAGTTATTTGTTCTTTAATGAGTCACAAGGGTGGTTTTATTTTTATTTTAAACCCACGCAATAAGAAAATCAGTATTTTATTAAATTTTTAGTTTTACTTTATATTAATTATAATAATTATTTTTAATTTATTTTATTAACATAATGTTAAATTATTAATAATGGAAATATATCATGATGAAATTGAAATTGAAGACTTTGAATATGATGAAGATGAAGAAACATATTTTTATCCATGCCCATGTGGAGATCGGTTCCAAATAACAAAAGTAAAAATTTAATTTTTTTTATTTTTAAATATATTTTAAATTATTAATTTTTATAATAATTTTAGGCTGAACTTCAAGCGGGAGAATTTGTAGCAAGTTGTCCAAGTTGTTCTTTGATTATTAAAGTAATCTATAATAAGGTAAAATTTGTCTTTATTTTATATAAATTGTCAGTGATTAAGATTTTTAAAGCTTTTTGAATCTTTTTTCGAAATGTTTTTAACAATTTTATTAAAATTATAAATATTATTTATTAATATTGAATCATTTAAAAATTAGAAAACAAAAGTATTAATCTTTTAAAATTTAATATAACATAATTATTTATATATATTTATTTCAAAACCCTTTTTATTCTATTATGTTATAATTATAGGAGGATTTTGCAACTGATTGTGAAGAGGAAACTAAAGAAATCAATAAAAAAGAACGTTTACAGACTGCCTAAAATTAAAAATGGCTAGAAATGGAATGGGTCGAGGTGGAGGTCAAGCTGGAGGTTTTGGAAAAAATTCAACACCAGGACTTTCTTTTAATGTGGAATTACTTGGTCATGGTTTAGGGGAATTTCACCAACCTCCACCTACCTATCCACCTCTTATTAATAAGCCTTTACCTTTAGAATGCACAGACACTGATGAATATCTTCTCGCTCTAAATCGAGATTTTCTTGACTACCTCAAGGAATCACCTGCATTTTTTCAACCAGTTATCGTTAAAAATGATATTGAGCGATATTCAGATCGTTACCAAACTACAGCACAATCACTTAAAAGACTTTCCAATGCACCTTTTGATTGGAGTCGATTCCCTGAAGAATTGCATCCACGGAAAAAAAAGAAAAGAAAAATTACAAACATTGTGGTATCAAAGAAAAAAGCAAAAATTGATTTGAAAAATGATGATATAAATATCAAGTAAGTATTAAGTTTTTATGTGTTAAATTTTTTTCAAATTCGATATTTTCTATTTGTTTTAATCATAACTTATAATTTATAGATTAGAAGAATTAGAAAAAATAGAAGATGAAGATAAAGATAAGGATGAGGAAAATGAAGAAGGTGAAGGTGATGAAGAGGGAGAACAAGATGATTTGGATTTGGATATGCAAGATGAGGATATCGATGATGAAATGGATTTAGGAACAGATTATATTAATAATTACTTTGACAATGGAGAAAATTATCTTGACGATGAAGATGATAATTTAGATGATGGTGCTGTATATTAATCTATTTCTATTATTAATAAATGTAAATATTTACTTTTTACAAGTCAAAATGTTTTGTTTGAAGAAAAATGTATTCTATTTTCTATTAAAATAAAATGTAAAAACATTAGAAAAATGCAATCATTAATCTTTTATATTTAATAAAAGTACCTACTTTCAAAGCATTTATTAATTTATATTTAATTAGAATTACCTGGTAATTTTTTATTACAAAAATTACAATAATTATAATTTAGACTTATTTAACTTTACAAACTTGATTCAGTGTTTATAGCAGGAGTGTCAAACTCAAAGGGACACTTGGGCGAAACAAACAAGGTTTAACTTTAGGCGGGCCGCAAAAAAATCAATATTCATAGAAACGTAGATTTATTTCGAATAATAGTTGGAAATGTTTAAAATTCTAATCGCGAAAAACATTTTACCTTTTTTTTTTAAAGAGACAAATTGAAAATTTTTTTAAAAAAGTCGAAAGTGGTCGCGGGCCGTGAGCTTGACACCCCTGGTTTATAGTTTATAGTATAATAAAACCGATTTCAAAACATGTTTTTTAGTTAAATGGTAAAATAATATTTATTTTATAGGAGGTTGCCTATTGAGAATTGTATGACTGACTTATTTGCATCTCTCAACAGTGAGTCTCTAACTCGAAGCAGTTGCAATCAGGACACTCGGTTCAAATAGTTGAGGAAATGCTAGCGAAAAGTTATTACTTTATTGGGGCAACCATTTTTATAACTCTACGAGGGCAGAGATGATGTAAGGTAATTGGGGAGGTTGATGCAATTAAGAAATTAGGAGATTACCAGCTGACAGCCTTGGGCCCGAAATTTAATTCATTTAATTAATATAACAAAAAAAATTTTTTTAAAAATATAATAAGTTATAATATAACATATAATAAGCTTGAGATGCAGTGCCTTCTATTAAATTAAATAAGTTATTAAAAATTTAATTAATTTCATTAAAAATTTAAAAGAAAAAAAAAATTATTTTCAAGTTTTATTAAATTTATATATAATTAAAATTTTGTCAATATAAAAATATATCAATAATCAATTTTTTTTAATATGCATTGTTAACCCGAAATCTACTATATAATAAAATATTTGTCTTAATTTTACTAAAAATTTTCTTACAAGTTTCTGGCCCGTTCATGTTTGATTAGCATACTAAAAAGGTTTCTCATTTCTATTCAAGAGTTTACAAATAAAAGAGCGAAATTATCAAATTCTAATTCATCCTAATGATTCAGAAGAAAATGATCAAGATTTTATTTGAATATTATCTAATGTTATTCAATTTTGAATTCGATTAACAAAGGCAGTTTGTAAATTTGATTAACCAAAACAAGTTAAAATTTTTGTAAGGTTATTATTTATATTAATTTTTTTACAGAAAGTTATTATATATATATATATATATATATAGAATTGATAATGAATATCATCTTAGTAATTAGCTTTGGTCTATATTGTTAAATTATTATAGTAAAATTAATTTAAATTATTTGATTATTATATTATATACAACTTTGGAATGTTATCGGAATTGGCCAAAAAAAATGCACAAAAATCTTACGTTCATAGATATATATTAATAAATATTACAAGATAATAATCACAAGTTAAATAATATACAATTTATTAATAAAATTAATATATACTTATAATTTTTTTATATTAGATATGATTATTTTCATTATGTAAAAAATTAAAATTATACAAATAAAAAAATAAAATAAGAATTATTTGGCCAATCCTAGAAATAATTCATATTATAATAAATGTAATTATTCTAATAATGTTAGAAATTTATCATTAAAAAAATTATTTCATGAAATTTAAGAGATGTGAAAATAAATAAAAAGAATATTTTTTTAATATAATTATTATTAAATTTTTTACTAAAATAATAAAATGGTGATCAAATTGTACAGGTTTAATAGATATAATACTATTTACTAAGATTTTCACATCTCTAAAAATATGTAGTAAGTGTTATTTGTTGATTAGTGCTTGGCACTTAAATATATTTAATTTAATTTTTTTTTTTACTTTTTATATTTTTGCAAAATATTCTAAAGAATAAAAATTTTTTATTAAATAATAATAAAAAAATATTACATATTGCACTAAAATAATGTAATGAAATGAAATAAAAATAAATTTCCTTATTTTAATTGAAATAATAGTAAAATTAAATTGTCTTTCGTTTAAATAAAATCATCCAAAAAGAATGTATTCATATAAATAGTCTTTTAAAGATTAAGTTTCATTAACTCACAACTTTAATCCAAAATAACCTTCAAAGCCCCTCTTGATATCTCTTAGATAGAAAGGGTATAAAAAATATTTTTCGTATCATTTGCTCGCCATTGTGAAAGTATTCTATTGTATAATATGCAAATCAAGGTCGTATTTTATTCTAAAACATTGGTACATAGGTGATAAAAAAGCAACACTGCTACGGGTGGCCTACAAAAACCGACCTAAGAAACACGATCACAAATCTGTTGCTGAATTTTCGTTTTGAAAATTGATAGAAAAGTTCCTTTTTCATATTTTTCAATAGCCATTGTTTGTGGTGTTATTTCGAAAGTTATTTTAGTTTAAAAATTGTAGATTAATTAAAACTGGATATCAGTTTAAATAACAAAAGTAAATCATTCAATCATTCATTTTTTTTATTATTATATTAATTATTTATATTATTATTTATATATTTAAAATAAATCAATTCGTCTTAACTAATTACTTGTATAAAACAATTTATGAAATACATTTTATTCAAATTTAATATTGAAAATAAGCTTTGTCTAATTAATATATTATTTTCAAATATGTAATATCTAAACATATTTAAATTTTATGGAATTGTAAATTATGTTAATATGTCTCATAATTTAATTTATTTTGTTTCTTTTCATTCACATATTTTTTTTTAAAAAATTATCTAGTCATTAAAAAATTTTTTATTCTTTAGAAAAAACATCAATAAGATAACCAATGTAAAAGATATTAATTATATTTTGCAAATTTAAGCTTATTTTAGGAATGACTTCCCAAATAATTTTTTATCATTCAATAAATAAATAAATAAATAAATAAAAAATAAATAATTTTTGATTCAAGTGAATAATTTTATGTGAAAGTGAAGTAAGTGATTGAGATGTTTAAAAGTTGTTTTTGCTTTTTGACAATCATTTGTCTGGATTAATATAACTATTGTTCAAGCCACGAAGGGCAGGAGGTATTTGGTGATTTAATCTTAATATTAAACTGTTTAAGTGTAGCTTCAAGAGCTTGTTGATTCCCGGAGAAATATGCTGATACCGCATTGTGGAAAAGTAAAAGCTGTTTATGCATCACCTTCACCTATTGACAAATCAAATATTTATATTAAATAATGAATTATAGATAAAAAAAAAGTGAATCATCAAAAAATATTAAATAGGTCATTTGTTTTTTAATTTTATACTTGCAGAATTAATTAAATATAGTGGAAAACTTTTAGAAGAGTGTGTCTTTCAATTTGGCTTAAGGAAAAGATCCCATTAGAATGGCAGGAGGCAATCATAATCCCATTTATCAAAGAAGGAAATAGAACGGACTGCAATAACTACAGGGGAAATTCTCTTTTGTCGACATCGTATAAGATTCTCTCGAATATTATCTTATTAAACTTAGAACCATATGAAGAGACAATATTAGATTATCAATTCAGGCCAAATCGATCTACATTAAATCAAATTTTCTCGCCAAGACACATTCAAAGAAAAAAACTCGAATTCACTATTCCTGTCCACGAATTACCTGTAGACTTTAGTAAAGCATATGAATCTTTAGAGCTGGAAAACAATTACAAATTTTAATTTTATTGGGAATTTCGAAAAAACTAGTACGCATGATTTGTCTAGAAAGTAGCAAAGGAAGGATTAAAGAATCAATTATCAGGAACATTTTAAATTCGAAATGGGAACAAAGACACGCACTATCACCAATTCTATGTAATTTAGTCCTTGAATACGTGACTAAAAAATTGTGGAAAAGTCAAACGAAATCCAATTAAACAAAAAAAAAATAAAGTATTAAGTTATGCAGACGAGTTAAATATAATAGGAGATTCGGCAATTGCAATTAAAAATAGTGTAGAAAAATGAATCGACTAAGGAAAAGAGTTAAGAGCTGGAACTGGAATAATAATGGTGGTTAACAGTTTTTGGTTCAGAAATAAATTAAATTAAAAATAATTATATAAAACCATTATATTTTATATGTCAATGAATTTGAGTAAAGAGAAATAAACCGATTTTGGTATTTGAGCTATTACTAAAAGAATATAAAAATTTGTATAAAATGTGGAATGTGTATAAATTACAAACCCTATTTTCATCGAGGAACTTAAGTTTGATAGAGACATCAGAGCTGAGTTTTTCAAACTTGACTTTATGTAATTCATAATTATGCTGGGCTTCTTCTAGACGAGCAAGATTAGATTCATTTCGAGGTGCCTGAGCTAGCATCTCAAGATCAGTTCTATATGCATCATATTCTATTCTATAAGTAAAATTAATAATCGTTTATAAACATGAAGAGAATTAAAAAAATATCAACTTTTATTAAATTTGTTTTACCTTGATGCTTCATATTGTCTTATAGTTAAGAGAGTATCTTCAATTGTTTTATTACATAGAGTATTCACTGATGAAACAAAAAAATTTAAGGCTCCTAATAAAGTTTCGCCATTTTTTGTCAAATTTCTTTGGGTTTCTGCATTATATAAAAATTCTTCTTGTAATTCTGGTGATTTTTGTGCTAAATCAGAAAATGCTTCACCTAATGAGTGCTAAAAATGAAAGAAAAATATATTTTGAAGAGTTGTTTCAAAAATTTTAAAAATTCAATATCATTAAAGAGTAAGGAATGCAAAAAAAAAAAAATAAAAATTATATCGACTCACTTGTGTTTGAACAACATGATAAAAATGACTTGCAAGTGCTCTTGATAATCTTAATATGTTAGAATATTTTCGTTGAGTATCTCTCAAGAGTTCAATCTGCGCTTCTAACTCTAAAAATATTATTTAACTTTAGAGAAAATTCATACAGAATAGGGATTAATATTTTTTTACCTGAATCCACTGTCCGTGAAGTTTTTCCTAATTTTTCGAACATGAGTTGTTTGGTACATTTATAAGTTGAAATACTCCAGTTTTTAATTGAATCGATTTTTGATTGTTGATTTTTTAAATGACTAGCCTCACCATTTTGTGATGGACTAGGAGAATTCACTACCGAGGACGGTGCTAAATAAAACCAATTAGAATATTTAAATTAATTAATATGAGTAATGTTTAATGTTTAGTAATTGTTTAAAAAACATTAGTTTTCTAAAAATATCATTCAAAATATTCTAAAAAATTAAAAATCGTTTTAAAGAATCAATTAATAAATATCTGAACTAATTCTTTTGTAAAATAGTTGAATGAATAACTTTTCAAATAATTTCTAATCAAATCAAAATAGATGAATTGTAATATAAAAATGTTAAATTGAAATAATACCTGTAGTGGAGCTAAGAGAGAGACTTGTTGGTGGGTTTGAAAAAGTCTTCTGTTGAGAAGGGGGAGAGGTGCCCGAGTGAACCGCCTTGTTGCTGTCATTCATTACCGGAGTGTCTTTGAGCATTTCATGAATACTACGTTCCATTGTACTTGTGCCACTCTTGGAAACGGCTGTTTGAGACATGAGTGGTTGGCCCTTGGGCTATACCACCCTTAGAGCTTAGTAAAGGATAAATGAGTCCACGTACTCAATCGATTCTAACCTTATTTAACACTTTAGCATACAATCATAACAATTCTGTAATCAAAATATAATAAATAATAATGTTAATTTACTAGAAGGAGACCGTGATAGAAATTCACCTGGAAATAGATAGCTGCATTACAAATGATGATTTTATTCAATGACAGAATTAGCGGAAATTATCTTGATCCTATTTTTCTCCTTTTCTAATATCACCTGGCGTTGGGATGAATCAGATGGCACCCCCCTAGTTCAGCTAACGGCCGCTAACAACTAAGAAATACTCTACTTTCATTTGTTTATATATATAATTATTCTTTCATATAAAATATAATTAAAAATTATCCCTTTTCAATTTTCATATAATTTTAAAAATATGATAAATTAGCTTATATTTTATTTTCAAACAGCTCTTTTATTTATGATAATTAAAGCGTAAGAAATATAAAATAACTCCAGGATCAACATTCGTTTAATTAAAATATTACTAAAGTTAATTAATATTCATATTTTCTGATGAATTTTCAAAAAATAGATTTCTTAACTGAATATTCTAATGAAAGTTATTTTTTTAAAATATTTTATCGTGAATAAATAACTAAATTAAACAGTAAAAAGTAAGGTATAGACCAGACTGGACCAGACATGGGCAAACTTTTGAAGGGGTGGGCCTAATAAAATAAAAAATTCGAAAAAAAATTAAGCATAGCACATTTTTATAATTGATAAAATTTATTATTTAATTTAACGCACACAATTTATATGATACAAGAGTGAAAAAATAGGAAAAAGTTACAAAATTTCATTAGAAGAGTATGAAGGATATCACAGATGAAACTGTGTCTGAATTTCCAAAAGTTGTTGATATTCTGGTAGAAACTGGGATGAGCTGATTAGCAGAAGTGAAGCTAAATGGGGGTCAGTCAATCGGCTTCTAATGCTGTTTTTGCGAATCTTCATGGTAGAAAAAACACAGATATAGGAAGATGCAAAGATCGAAATTATCTTCTGAGATTTCATGTTTGAGAAACTTGATTTTGACAGGGCCTTGTAGAAGTCAATTTGAGAAACATTGAGAAATAGTTGCTTCAATTCAGTGCTACATTGCAACTCAATCAGTTCGATCTGTTGGTTTGACAGATTCATAATCCAAATGAAATATCAAGGTTTTTTTCGATAACTTGAAATCTTGAAATCTTCCTACAAATTCTGCATGAAGACATATCACGCTTTTCTCATAGCTCTCAAGTTTGTCTTCCCTGACTGCAATAATTTTTAGTCTTTTAAAATGAGTAGTATTTCTTGACTAACTACTTGAAAAATAGAATCAATTGCATTTTGAAACCCCTGTTATGATCCCAAATATCACGAATTAACTGACTTCTTCCCTGGAGTTTGAGGTTCAATTTATTGATATGACTGAGAAGATCGATAAAAATGCGAAGTTTGAAAGCCATACAATATCTTTTAAATGTTCACAATCGTCCATTCCTTTTTCTCCCATAAAGATTTTAATTCGTCTTTTAGATTCCAAACTCGTTCGAAAATCCGTTTTGCACTGAGTGACCTTACTTTAGTATAGAAAAGTACATCCGAATATTCAGATTGCCATGTGTCAAGAAACTCTCGAAATGGTCTAGGATTTATTGCTCGAGAACAAATGTTATTGACAAGCTTAAAAACATCAAGCACATGTTTCATGTTTAGACAGGGCTTCTTGATGTATGACACAATGAAGAAACACAACTTCGTTCCCAGGAAATGATTCGTTAAATATGCCTATTAAACCAGATTTCGTCCCTGTCATATTTGGTGCTCCACCCTTTAATGATACTTTCATCCAACGCAAAAGAACAGTTTTCTTTGACTCCCGTTGTGAGTTGTCAGCTAATATTAGATGCGATAATACCGTACTTAAAATGTTATTAAAAGGAAAGCGTTATTGTTTTAGTTACGCAGAAAATATATTTTGCCTTATATGTAATGTAGGGGTTATTCAAAATCCTTTCGCGGGCCGGATTGAAGGGCCGCACTTGGCCCGCGGGCCGTACTTTGCCCATGACTGGTATAGACTGAGATTGGGGGTATTTTATAGGACGGCATTTTTGACATTAAAAAATAATTTAAGATATTTCGACTAATATATGAAAAAAATTGATCTTTCAATATATTAATTTATTAAATAACTAAGAAACTATTTTGCTATAAAAGTACCAAATTAATATTGTCATCAATAATGAACAATAGACTCCAGTCGGAGTTATATCATATAATAAGCAATTTCAAATTTTAAAAAATAGTTATTTTAATGGAGTTTTTCTTATCCGAAGAAATTTTAATGAAAATACTTTCCAAATAAATCAATATTTATTTTTTATAACGTTTTTTTCAATTATAGATTATTTTTTTAAAAACAAATAAAAATATATATTTTTAAGTCTAAATAAATTGAATCATTAACCATATCTTTTTTTAGAGCCGTTTATAGCTTATACTTATATGCTTTTGTTCAGCATGGTACTCCTTATTCAGGAGCATACGCATGTGTGAGCAACGATCAGCGGGAGTTTTTAGCCATGGCCCTGCATTGAATCCCTCTGAATTTGGTGATTCTCAAGAGGGGGGTTATGAGAGCATGGATTTATTAAAATAGTTTAAATATAAAACCTTGATCTGTGGAGTCAAAGATACGAACGTTTCGTTTTTAATTGTGAAACAAAAAACCCTCCTAGGACGAATTAGAAGATGATACCTCGATGATTTCTTTCTACAATTCTAGCCATTAATACAACGGTACATAACTCGATCAAATGCCAATGCCCCAGATCTCCGTACGCACACACTTGCCTGACTCAAAGGTTGAACCCGATCACTACATTTATAATCAACAGCAAGCTAACCTAACCAAGTTAGCACCCCCAAAACCCTAAAATGAATTATTATTACTCTTTACAAATTCCCCTCGAGCAGCCCCTATATCAATATTTATTTATATATAATAACTATTAATATATAAATATTTGATAGATAATATTATGTTTTTTTTTAATTTAAATGATTTATAAAAAAAATCTAAATAATTGAATTAAGATAACATTATTATCACAGAGCATCCGTACCATTATTATGTTACAGTATATATATATATACAAATTGTTTTCGATTCTTGACGTTTAAAATTTGTATTTTAAATTTTAGAAGACAGAAGAGTGCAAAAATTAGCAATTATGAAAAAAATATACTACTCTTAGATCTCTTCTTAAGCCCTAGAAATTTTCTTCCTTATATTTGATACAAAAATATTGAATAGAAAATATTAATCAATCTGTTTTATGTTAATTTAATTCTTCATATTTAAAGTAGAGTTCTCTTGTAATTATTTTTCTAACTTAAATAAATTGTTTTCGATTCAGACTAATAATGTATCCTTGGTCAAACAAGCCCTAAAAGATTGTGCTTTACACTAGTATTCACAATGTTTTATTCGATTTATTTTGAAATTCAAAAAAAAATTGATGAAATATGTGTAAATTTACTGATAAATTCTTTAGATTTAATTAGAAAAATTTAAAAATAATTTCAATAAAAAATAAAGTATAATAATCTATTCTAAGGAATAAATACATATTTAAAATCAAAATGTATTAATTTTTTTTTTCTAAAAAATAAATTGTTAAAAATTAAAGTCAATGTAAATAAATCACAATTGGAATACAACAATAAAATAAAAATAAATCGAAAAAGAATAAAACAAAAAATGACAGATCAAGGTGTCTTAAAGTGAAAAATCTTGAAATGTAAGTATTATAATAGTATGTAAAAATATTGATGGTAAACCCAACTCAGTCGAGAGAAAAATAAATAAATAAAAAACTATAGAACTTTTTTTTATTAAAAAAATATTAGATTAATAGAATCTTTTAAACCTAGTTAAAGCAGTTAATAAATATTTAGGTATGAAATGAAGGAAATTATTGGATTGGCAAATTAATAAATAAAAACAAAATATAAATATTTTATAAACAATTTAGTCCACTTTACATAAAATAGGTGGATGGTTTCCTGACAGAGAATAAAGGTAATTTATTTCTATTATTAATGCGTTTAGGCAATGGAAACTTAATTTTAGAATCATGGAATTGTTTTACAAGAGGTCTTCTGCAATTGGCAGCCTTAACCTGTTCCACTTTGATAATTTGAATAGAATGAGCACGAGCTCGATGTCTGGCACCCATATCACGATAACATTGAGTGACTGCTCCAGCTACACTCAAGTCACGGTATTCACGATACATATTGTGAGTTCCTGAACGAGAATCATAACGAAGCCAAATTCCAAAATTCTTGATTTTAATTGGTGTTTTTTCTTGGATCTAAAATTAATTAAAATTTGTTTATTTTTTTAATTCCAGAATTAAACCTTAAAATTATAAATGTTTGCAATTATTTACCTGCTTGAGAGAAACAATTTCTCCAGTTGTTTTCTTGAATTTTTTCAATTGGCGTAAGAAATACCAAAATCTAGATTTAGCAACAATTGCATCGGGAGCAAAAATTCTCATTTTATATAATGGAGTAACTTTTTCTTTTTCAGTTGGGAGCTTACGCCCAATAACTTCGAATTCTTTCAACTAAAAATCCATATGAAAATATTAAAATTTAACAACATGGTTAGGTGGTCAATAATCACATGGTATGCAATGAAACATTTCCATAGTTCAGACAAGAAATTTAAATATATGTATTTAAATATATAATTGATTTATTGTTTTATAAAAATATTTAAAAATTATTAAATAATTAAGAATTTACCTCTCCTTTTGCCTTCATGATGGATATTTAAGAACCAAAGCGTGGATGTCTGGCGGAAAAGGAAGACAAATGAGCTAATACTTACCTATATTAGACTATTACGCCCTCTATAGTACAATTTTAATTCTATTTTATTTCAAATTTAAATTTATTTAAACCAGATTTAAACCTATAATAAAAAATGTTATTTAGATTATCTTTATATATACAATGTATTTAAGTTATTACTCTAGTATAATGAATATTCTTAATTTAATATTCAATCATATATATAAATATATATAATTACAACTATATAAATTCTTAATTAAATTTTATGTATATAATAAACTTTTATAGTTATTTATTAAATCATTATATTTATAAAGAAAATTATGTTTTAATTTAAAAACATGTAATTTTATAAAATATCTCATGATATTTAAATTTTTTTTTACTATTATTTTTTCTAGAAATCTAAACGTGAAAAATAATTTTAACATTATATTATTCTTAATTTGATTTATTAAAACAATGTTACTATTATTTAATTTAGACTTCATAATTATTATAAAAAATTTTGGTGTGTTGTTATTTAATTAATGTTGCTAACTTAACTATGTTATTATTCATTTAAGTCATCAATAGTCATATTCCATTTTATATATTTTCTGATTTTCTCATTTTATTAAAAAAAAAATTGTTATTGATCTTTAATTTTAAAGAAGATTTATTAAAATATAAATTAAATAAATCAGAATATAATTTTATTTTAATTTTAATTTCTTTTAACTAAATTTAAAACCACTGATCAAGGTCTCGGATTAATAAAATTCTTTTCTAAGTAGATTAAAATTTTGAATTATATTTCTTAAAACAATGCTTATCACTGAAAATGAAAATCCCAATTTGATTTCTGTGGATGTGGATTTAATCAGTGCACCGGAATTGGATTTAGATGAGGATTTTGGAAATACTTCATCTCCAAGTCACAATGAAAGATTGTTTAATTTTGGTAATCATCGAATTTTCATATAAATTCATGAAGAACTATTCTTAATTACTTTATATCTTAAAATCATAACACCACTTTTTTGATTTTAATAAAATATATTTTTTTAATAATCTATATATTTACATCATTATATATATATATATATATATATATATATATGTGTGTGTACATGTAGATATATATATATATATATGTTTATTAAAAATGAAATAATTGCATGTGTTTGTAATCTTATTATTATTGATCATTCATTTAAATTATTTTATGACATTTCAACCCTTCTACCTATTGAAAATAATTTTTTTTTAATGGACAATCTATTTCATATATATTACTTGTTAAATTAATTAATTTGGTAAATTAATTGTTTCAAATGTATTTTTAATTTTAAAAAATAAAACTAAAATTTGGTTTTACTATATTTTATTAATATGAAATTTTATAAGTTAATAATTACAAGATGACATAATTATTTCTCTATATTATTAATAAATATTTTTATATTTTTAAATTAATGTAAAGCAATCATAATTATTGATTAATTGATTTTTAGTTATCATTTGTCACTAAGTTTTATTCATTCTTGTGTGATCATTTCTATTAGATATATTGGCTAATATTGTCTTTTTTTAAAAAAGATTAAAGAGGTGTGGGAAAAATGGATACGTAGCTTAGTGAGGGGTAGGGGGACGTCGACCCGGCAAGCGACATTATTCACCGGTTGAGTTGCTTTTTCTATCTCATGTCGAGTTGGCTTGCTTCAAATCATATCCTTAATTTATCACCAAAATATTATTAGTTGAATATTAACTTAAAAATGTGACTACAGACAAATTGATTACGTTTTTAACTAACTCTCCCACGTGTGTAAGCAAATGAGCCGGGGATTTTGCGTACTTGATATGGATTGGCATATGAACAATTTTGGTAAGAATATTACTTAACGTAAATGGTAATATTTAAAATTCAATCAATGAAATAATAATTTAATAATAAATCATTTGAATACATTTTATTTATAAATAAATCAAATCAAATAATAAGACTTTAATTCTACTAATATATCCAAAACAAATAATTTTTATTTAAATATTTTGATTATAGATATATTTTTAAATACTAATTTATTAAGAATTAATTATTTTTTATATTTGTCAAATTAATTCTTTAAAATTTCTTTCAAAGAAATTATTTGTATATATTTATAAAAAATAAGAAAATTTTTATAATATATGAATGAAAATTTATAAGTCACAATATTAATCTAAATTAAATACTACTGTCTCAATATTGATAACGTAATCTTAAAAACTAGTATAATTTTATTATTTATTCTATAGAAAATGTTTACAATTATTTAATAAAGTAAATTATCGAATTATTAATAAATTGAATTGAATTGAGTCAAATAACAAAAGTAGATAATCTAAAGTGAAAATTAAACTATATATTTTAGAAATTAAAAGATAACTATTACATAATAAGAATTATTAAATACATGTTAAGCATATATTTTTTCCTGTTTTTTATATTAAATAAGTAAAATTTTCTTATATGGTTTAATTTAAACATATATATATATATATATATATATATATATATATATATATATAATCAATTTATGTATACTTTATATTCATAAGATAAAATGAGATATGAGAAACATTTTATTAATTTCAACTGCAACCATACATCGAAAAATGATTAAATGCGATAAGAATTACATTGATAAGAATTTATTATACAAATAGAACTAAAATATTGATATAAATTACATTTTGTGAATTTTATTATTTTAAAAACTTTGAAATAAATCCTAGGAACTAGATATTTTTAAAATTTTAAAGAATTTCTACATACTGATATATTTTTACATTCAAAAAAAAATCCTATGCTATACATATTTATATATATTTAAAACTCGTCCTATTCATTCACTCATTAAATTATTATTTAGAGTTAGTTTTCCATTAAATATTAAATAAATTTTCAACTTCAAAAATATAATATATATCCGACTCTATTTCTTTATTGACAGTAAATTAAAAAATGTATTAAAAAATAAAAATAAAAAAATAAAACTCAAAAGCTCAAAGATATGATGGGATATAATTTTGATGAAATAGTTGTTTTTTCTCCAAACATTAAAATTAAAATTTATAAATAAATAATTTTCATAACCTTTGAAACTATATGTGCATTTTTAAATGAAAATTTCAAATTTTTTTTAAATTTTATATATAATTAAAAATTAAAAACAAATTAATAATATTTGAAAAAATAGATTAATACTTAATAATAAGAAAATGCCTAAGGTGCCTTAAATTAGTTATTCATTTAAATTTTCAAGAACCTTAGTTTGGCAAGTAACACAGTAATACAAATTTTTTGAACCAAAATTTTCATTGGGAAAAACCAAATGTGAGGCTATAATATTAAATGTAATAGCACCTTTAGCACTGGAAGAATTAAAGAATGATTTAATAAATGCAAATTTTGTTGCACTAAGTATGGATGCTTATTATCTATTCTATATTTTAAGTGTCTTTTACATTACTGTTTTCATAACCCCCCCCCCCCCCAAAAAAAAAAAAAAAAAAAAAACGACATCCCTAAACCTAAAGTAAAATAGACAGAACTGTCCCGGTTGGTCCGTGAAAAAATATGGTAACCCTATATATAAGTATAAATAAGTAGTATAAATATATTTTAAAAGGGAAAGGGGTCTGTTCTAATACTAATATAATTTAAAACCAATAAATTAATATCTATTTTGTATAATAATAAATATAAATAATCTAATATAATAACTAAGGCATAGCAAAGAAAAATATCTTTATAATAATCATTTATTTTATAAAATTGAAAATTAAAAATCAAAATTACGTTTTTTTTTGTTAAATTCCTATTTTATCTACTTTAGGCGATTCAACCCAATGGATCACGCAATTCTAAACAAATTTTTTGTTAAATATGTAATTTATATATTTATTTATTTATTTAATATATATATATAGATATATACCTAGTGAAATAATTATTTTATTTGTAATTTTTTATTAATTATTAATTTGAAAAAAAAAAGAAATATTATTAATATATTAATTAGGATCATATTTATATTCTATTTATGAAAAAAATAGAAAACAAAGGTTTTTACTTTATTTTGTCTTTAATTTATTTTCAGAGCAATGACTTTAGTCAAAATTCAAATCAGGTACAGGTGTGAATGAACGAGTTCAAGGTTAAATAAATTAATTTCTCGAAAATTTGGTTTAAAATTAGATATTTTCACTTTTAAATTGTGTAATAAATTAATATCACTTTCAATTGATCTGCTTTTTTAGTATTATAGAATATTGTTAATTAAATATTGTTAATGAATGAGTTTAGGTCAATGAACTTATGATGGGTGTAAACATTTACTATAATAATCTTTTAGTATTGATTTTAGCAGATCTAGTAATTATCACAATTTATATTTTATTATTCTAATTGATATTAATTTTAATGTTAACATAATTTAAACTTTGAAATATAAATATTTGTTATATTAACATTAACATTAATAATATATTATAAGATTTGAATTAAAAATTAAACTAATTAATTAAATTAAATTAAAACTAAATAATTATTACTATTTTAAACTTAATTAATAATTTAAGAAGAAGAATCAAAATATACGTTTGTTTTATCTTCCTAGGTATTTTATTACTCTTGGGCAAATAATATAATCCTGAGTTTTCGGAACAGGAGTTATTTAAAAATTTGACTTTAAGGTGGGGGGGGGGGGGGATTGAGTGGAATTGAAAAATTATATTACGCGTATTTTCCTCTGAGTTGATAATTTAAAATTTTAATTATTCTTATTAAATATTTATTTTCATAAATTAAATGTTTCAACTTGTTACTAAGTGCGTTTAATCACCTTCAAAAATAGTTTTGTATACAGAATATAAATATTAAATGAAAAATTGTTTATTATTTATTTTTATTTAAATATAATTACTATTTATAAAATATGAATATCAACAATATATTTATGTATTAAAAAAATCTAACTAGTAATTCTCAATAATCAAATTATTTAATAAAAAATAATAGAAAATCTATTAAGTTGATTTATTCATTAAAAAATGATCAACAAAATCACTATCAAATATTCAAAGATATGCCTTTTATTACAAATTGTTTCAGAAGTTTTAAATTTGAAAATGATTCTAATATTATACTTCCACATTGAGAAATTACTATATTGACTGATTTCAATTGCAACAATTTTAATATTAATATTAACAAAATATTCAAAAAGGAACACATAAATTATTGGGAAATGGTCCTTGCATCTCCGTAATAACTACACTATTCATTATAATTGTTTTTTGAATTTTTTTAAGATGTTTTTTTGTTTTATTTAACACAATAAGTAGTTAAATTTAAATGATTTAATATTGTGAAATTATATTTTGATAATATTCTATATTACTCATAATAGATCAATAGTAATTTCGATAATTTCTTTTGCTTTGATAATTAATACTAACAAAAATTGGTTCATCAATTTAAAAGTATCATAATTGCATTAATCAATTTAATAATCAAGATTTTAATATAAAATAGATTATTATCTTTGAAAAGTATTATTTTTGGTAATTACTATCTCGTAAGAGATAGTATTGCGATCACGAAAATTTTCGATGTTGAGATTTTGATGTTTTTATACGTTTTGAAAGTTCCTGAATCATTTTCACTAAGGTTGAGAAAAATGTCTGTCTGTCTGTGTGTGTGTGTGCGTGTGTAACCAAGATTACGCAAAAACGGTTTGAGCTAGAATGATGAAATTTGGTACATGAGCATTATTCAAAATTCGTAGTTTTCTATCAACTTTTGAGAAATGTAGCTCAACCGGAAAAGGGTCATTACCTACAACGTTTTGATTTTATTTCCTCTAAAGTGACCGCAAAAATAAAGATATATGTTTGATAATTTTTCATATGATTAATAATTGTATAAAACTGCTATATATAGAATTTCAGCTTGATTGATTCGCTGAAATTACCAGAATTAATTTTTTAACACTGCAAATCTCACGCGCCAACACGTGACGTCGTGCCATCAACAAAAAGCCAAACATGCGGTGGTTTAATATTTATTATTCATAATTTATAATTAATTAAATTTAATTTAAATATAATATATTATGTTATTTAATCCAATTCAAATTGCGAGATAGTCGAGTGGAGACACTCCAGCTTATTTTTTATCTTATTTCAGATGTTGATTGTCACAACCTTTCTTCAGAAGATGATCCTCTTCATCAAATTTCCAAAGATCTTGAGGTAACAATACAATAAAATCTTTATATATATTATTATACTAATGATGATTTTAAAATTGTAAGAAATCATTTAAAAATATGTATTGTTTTTAAAACATAGAAAACTCATCTTTTTTTTTTTTTTTTTTTTGAAAAATGTTGAATAATTAAATTATAAAATTACCATTTAATATATTTGAAATTATAAATACACATATTAAATTTTCTAATTATGTTCACTTGATATTTATATTAATTAGATACCCATGATTTTGGATGAAGATGCTCAACCCACAGATATCGGGTGTGAAAATGATCAAGGAAATTTATTTCTTGACTCATTCTTAGATCCAATGTATGGAATGGATGATTTTATAGATCCAATTCGAGTTTGGGATGATAATGAATCATCACAAAACATTCTCTCTTCTTTTTCCAGTAAGTGTATACATTCTTTGTGTCATAAAAGGAATTAAATTTAATTTATTATATTCTTATTATAGATTGTATCATTAAAGAAGAAAATGATTTAATTTCTCCAGAATTACCTAATGAAAATTCAGATTCATGGCCTCTTCAATTACCTTCAGAAACTAAAGTACCTATTTGTTATAATATCCAAGTAATAAGATTATTTCAAAATAGAATTTATTACTATTAATTGTTTTTTTTTTAGTTTGTTTTAGAAACCCCTCCTATCTCACCACCTTCTCAACCTTCAACCTCCTCTTCTTCAGAAAATAGCCCACCTTCAACTCCTTCACCTCCTTTAAGCAATCAAAATCCATCCTCTCCTAATACTCCTCTTCAATTTTCATCAACCGTGGGTCCTGTTATGGTTGTATCTCCACTAAAACTAATGAGTACTAATATAAATAATGAAACTAACCATCCAATCGTACAAAGTAAGTGAATATATAATAAAAAAATATTTTTTTTAATCAGTAGTTTTCAGTAAATATTTTATTAATAAACAAAACATTTTATTGAATAAGTATTTAATTTTTAGTACCTCAATCTATACCTACAACTCAATCGCCAAAAAAAAGAATAAAAATAGTTCCTAAACTCGAATCGTGTCTGCTTCCGACTGTAAATTCTACTTCAAAATCCACAGCAGCTACAACGTTAAATGATATTCCACCGAAATGCACACCTTCGACACGGACCATTGTATTATCTGCTCAGGATTTTGCCGCTCTGACACAACAAGTGAAGCAAAACCCAGTCCCTCCCACCATTAAGATACAAACTGTACCTTCTAAATCAAAAACAACTGCATCAGAAACTAATTCAGTAGAAATTCCTCCAATGACAGTTATAAAAACTGAACCAATCCTGTCAACTCCAGCACAGAAAGTGGCTTCATCTTCACATCAACCTCCCATTCCTTTAAATATATCATCACCTCAGGGTAGAAAGCAAGAACTTGAGGTTAATTTAAAAAATGAACATATATATTATATAAATATAAATAAATAATAAAATTAATTTATTTTGATTTTGTTTTATAGATTAAAGCTATTAAAAGACAACAAAGAATGATTAAAAATCGAGAATCAGCCTGCCTTTCTCGAAAAAAGAAAAAAGAATATGTAACATCCTTAGAAAATCAAATCACTGAACTACATAAAGAAAATATTCAAATTAAATTGGTATTTATGTTAGTTAGTTAAGAGATACTTATATACAATTTTTTATGATTTTTCTTATTTATTTTACAGGAAAATATAGCTCTTAAAGAAAGACTAAAATTATATGAAGAAAATACAAGTTGGAAAAGGCCATCATTACAGGCAAGAAAGACAACAGTGGTTTTAATAGTTCTTCTTGTTGTTTCGTTTAATCTTGGCTATAGGTAATTATATTACTTGATATAAGAATTACAACGCTATCATTATGTTTTTTTAAAAATATTTATTATTTTAGTGCTCTTTGGACTAATAGAAATAGTATCAATTGGCCGGAATCTGATCATTCAATATTTGAAAATCGACGTCTTGTTAAAGCAAATTCTCCAAATAAAAATCTTAATACTATCTCGTCCGCTTCTTCACTACCCCAAGCTCGTTTATCTCGAGCTCTCTTATGGGATCCACGAACAAGTGAAGATGATTATGATTCAATTTCAAATGCCACACAATCGATGACTTGCCCCATGAATATCAATCAAACAGAATCAATTAGGTATTTTTGTTATTATGGAAGAATAATGTTTTATAAAACTAATATTACTTTTATTTTTTTAAGACTGGATTCCGAATTGCGTCGATGGATTGGAGTTGAAAATAGAACAGGAATTTCTAGACAACTCTCGGTTTCAAATCTTGGGTTAAATTTATCTTCTTCCTTATTTTTTCCTCGGCATAAAAAACGATTAAGGACGTAAGTGACTTATAAAGGGATTTTACATTTATCTATTGTTACCTACCTCTAATTGATTTTATTTCACCAAAAATAACCTACACAATCTTCACCTCCCATTTAACATTTTATTTATCATTTATCAATTTGGTTTATTTATAAATCGATTTTTTGTGTAACATTTGTTTCCTTCATGTTTCGTACATTTTGGAATTGTTAATAAAAATAGTAGATTATCGTATTTTTTCATTGATACTTTTTTTTCGTCCAAAAATAGTACCAGGAATTATTTTAAAAATCCTGAACCTTTGTAATATTGTTTATCATTACAATAAAAATACAATTACACATAAATTTTTTTTTCAGAGGGAGAAAATCTGTACCCGGAGTAAATGCGGTAGAACTTTATCATTCGAGATCTCAATACACCCAATATTCTTCATTTTTTGATGCTATACATCGACGAGATGATACATTTTATGTAGTATCATTTTCAGGAGATCATCTTCTTTTACCTGCTATTGCACACAATAAAACTCTTCGACCAAAAATGGCTTTAGTACTACCTGCAATGCCAATTAATGGTAAAAGCATACATCTTATTTTAGCATTTATTTTAAAATTAATTACTTTAAATTTGCAGAATCTGTTTTTTCATCACCTACAGATCATATTACGATGATGCAAATAGATTGTGAAGTGATAAATACTCAATTAGTACACCTTAAGGAAGTTGATGTTCCAGAACATCTTTTGAAAAATCGAAATTCTACAACATCACCTAGCTCCAATTCAGCAGATAATAGTCCTGAAAGAACTTCGTCTAACAAGCCAACTTATCCTCAAAGATACAGGCCTTATTTTGTTAAAGAAGAACCAGTATTAGAGCAGGAAACAGATCAGGTAGTTTATACAGAAAAAGCCAGGAAATATTTTCAGAAAAAAATTCCATGAAAATATTTTTATAACAATAAATAATTAAAAATAAATAATAATATTAAATTTTACTTAAAATATTATTTAAAATAAAAATATTGGATTTGTATTTGAAGATTTTTATCGTCATTTGTTATTGATAAAATTTAAAAATTTCGGATTTAATAATTCATTTTAATATATATATATATATATAGGGTAAACTTACCAGTAGGTTGACCACTGTACCAGTAATGGACTATTTAATAGATTTTTTTATCAAAATAAGCTTTTTAATTTTAAATTAAGCACTAGATATCGATTAATATCAAAATGGAGCTCCTTCCGGATTGCTTAACAATAAAACAGAAATTAAAAAGCTTATTTTGATAAAAAATCTAAAAAATGGTCAATTATTGGTACAGTGGTCAACTACTCGTACGTTTACCCTATAAATATGCAAATTAAATTTATTTTGTTCATATCATTTAAAATAATTAATAACTAAATAATAATAATTATAATGAGGGTTGTGCTAATTTTCATAAATAAGGTGCTAAATGAGTTACACAGCGAATGAATTAATGTTTAATATTGAAATTTATAGATGGCATTTTTTTATGTAAAATGCCTCACTCCGATCTCTATAGTGGGTTGTCTAACTAACTAAATAATATGTTAAGTAATGTTATCAATAGACTGATGTTTTAATTTGAATTATCAACTTGAGGATTATTACTTCAAAATCGTTATAAGTAAATTTTAAATTTACTTAATAATAAAATAATATAATATTATTAATTAAAAAAACAGTATTTCTAAAGTAACTAGCTCATCAAATTTTACAAACGAAAATTGATTGATCTCCCGTATAGAAAAAAACTATTTTCAAAACCATGAAAATTAAAATAAAATTAAAAAAAAGCTTTTTTAAATTTCTTTGTTTCATAAGGCATAATAATAGTAATGATTTTTATAATTATTTATATGCATTTAAATTTGAAAAAAATATTTTATGGATTCATTTAAGAAGAAAGTTAAAAAATAGGAATAATAGATAAATAGAAATAAAATAAAAAAAATTACTAAATTTTTATATTATAGCTGTAAAATATTCTTGAAATAGGAATTTATTTCTATTAATATTTGTTAGGACCAAATTTCATCTCAATCTTATATTAAAGATCATCTTAAGTATGGTAGTATGGTGTATGGTATATATAGTGATTATGAATCTAGGTGAGAGAGACTAGACTATACTTAAGATGATCTTTAATATAAGATTCCCCCTTTAGGTTTCTTTCCTAAATAGATCATTAATGTTTAGGAATAACAAATATGTTTAAAAATCTTAAAAAGTAAAATATATGTAAACAAAAAGCAAAAAGATTTTAATTAAACTAAATATCTTAAGAAAGGAATATTATAATGTAAATAAAAAAATTAATATTTGTTAAGACATGAATAGTTAATATTTATAAAAAGTTTGTATTAAAAATTAGCATTAATGTACAAAAATAATTTAAATCGTTAGAACAATTCATTAACCAGCATAGTGTGTTTGATATATTTCATGGTAAATAATTTTGATAGAACTGATATATTATTTATAGTAAATATATATGCTTGCACTTTGGGAAATTTTGATACATGTTGTTTTTAATCGATTTTGTAAATATATCTTATATTTTATTCATCTTTAACTTTGGTTGCAATATTTATATTTTAATATTATTGTAGAATAAAAAAAAAAATTTAGATTGAACTAAATATTAAATCTTACTCCGATATTTTCTTCTACAATTCGTTATTATGAATATAAATTTATTTTTATTTATAATCTAGATTATTATTATTAAATACTTAATTTCTAATAAATAATTTAATATAATTATAATTAATAATTATTAAAAACACAATCAGAATTAATTATGTTAGAAATTACGCCTTCAATTTTTTTTTAATGCATTGGAAATATATACTGTTTTATAAAAATAATTTTTAGTACTTATATTTTTTATAAGAAATAATATTTAAACGACGTTAAATCCATAATTTTTTATTATGTTTATTAATAAAAGAATCATTTATTATTAAATTTATATTAAAAATAATAAAAATATAACATTATTTATAAAAAAATATGAAATATTGAAACGATGCAATTTAATCTAGTCGAAACACATTTCAAAATGGTTTGCATTTATAATGTAAGATAAAGATTATTTGAAATTTATTAATTACATGTATGTGATTTATATTTCTATATTATAATTTCATGATTGTAAGTATATTTTATTTTATAAATATAATTTGAATATATATATATTGAAAAAAAAATACTTTAATTTATTTTATACTTTTATATAGTTACAGTCTAGAGCAGTAGGGCAGTAGAGCCCACAGGGAATAAATTGATGAGCGGTCAGAAGATCAATACTCAAGCTACTTGATGAACAATTAAAAATTTTATGTGGGTGTGTTTCTTACCACATGTAAGTTAAAAATCTTTTCAAGACACTGTAATGAGAGCCCGGTAGCTTATTAAAACTCAAGCACTTGTTCGGGTCAATTTCTCCTCTTCTTTTTCTCTCCACGTGTCGCATTTCTTCATTGTTTCGACCACAATCTTTCCCATTTTAATAGCCGCTTTCATTGCTTTATTAGGAATGTTGTATGTACCAGGCTCTATGTTATTATTAAAATTTTATCAGCCATGTGCAACTTATCGCTCATAATTTAATGCCCCCTTGAAAAAATGTTTTGGTTTTCTTTATCTCAAATACGCGCTTATAAACTCGAAGTTATAAAACTTATAATATTTTCTAAAATCTGCCACTTTTATGAGAATGCCACCTCGCTAACAAATTAAATGAGATGTAAATGGTTAATTTTTATTGTTATAATATTTTATATTAAAATATATTGCTTCCACATTGATATTAGATTGTGAATGAACATATTTTTATTTACATTTTATCGTTAAATACAGTTCTTGCTATTGAAACTGTAGCTTCAAGCAATTATTCACTATCGAGGATTAAACGGATATTTTTCAATTTTCTATTTTATAAACTATATATTATAATATTTTTACTATAATGGGTTAACTTAAAGCTTTTTCAAGAATTCCAAATCTTAAAATTAATCAAAGTTAAAAATTATAAAACCATAAATAACAACCACAAAAAGTTGGCATCCAGTTGAAATAGAAAATAGGATTGAAACTGTTTCCCATATAATTAGAAAATAAATCTTAATTTAAACATCAACTTTTTGAACTTTATTGAATTATGTAGTGTAATCTACCGAGAGAATTCAGATATAAAATATAAATTACATTTAATAAATAATTGCTGTGTAGAATTACAATGTATAAACAAGAAAACAGAATATGGGTAAACCTCGAATAACATCGCAAATGCATTACCTCACGACGTAATACAAGGTATTGACATAATGTTATAACGTTATAGAAAGATGTTTTATTAAACAAAATTACATATTCTATACATATACTTCGTTAAAGAGCCATATTTTAAAATTAAAAAAGTACTTAAAAAACTTTACTTTAAAAAAAATAAAATAAAACTGAAATTATTTTAATAATTATTTTCCGAATATAGAAGTGTTTGATTTTATCCAGAAGAACTTAATTCTACATATTATCAGTTTAAAAATTTGAATTTTTGAAATAAAAATTTTTTTTAGGATTTCAGACCCAGATGGTCTGAGATTTTAGTCTACGACGTTAAAACGAAACAACACAATTCGTGACGATATTAAACAAGGGGTTTACCTAGATATAAAAATCCCCTAACTCCCTAACTGTCCCTAACACAACATAAACAAGCATTGAAGTCATTCAAATATGCATAGGCATAAATCGATGGTTTTCTGATTACACTGTTAAAATTAAAAAAATATTTTATTTTGTAATTCGTGTTAGACTATAAATTTTGAAAAATAAAATAATTATGCTTTAAATTAAATTTTACAATGATTTATAAAAGTAAACATTATTAATCAAGATTATAATCATTTAAGATATAATTTGACTGATATAGTTATTTCAATTAAAAAATTATAAATATATTTAAGAAAATGTCATCTTAATGTTAAATTGATATATGTTGCGATTATAATTAATGTCAAAAGTTAGAAAAATAAACAATAATAAGCTAGTATATATAAAATTTTATTCTAAATTTTATTTATAAATTTAATTGACGTTTTTCGATTATTTTATTTTATATAATTATTTTTTATTATTAATTATTTTATATTATTATTTTAAATCAGGTGTTGATGATCCTAAATAACAACGCAAATCATCAATCGTGGAATGCACAAGCTTTGCTTTAATTGTTGATTTGCCTAATTGTTGGTGTGCGGCATAACGATGACAACCACCAAATGAATAATAATAATCTCCTCCTAGCCGGCCTTTTATCCAAAGAACATCAATCGGTGGTATTGTACTACCATCTGTTTTCTAATAAAAATAAAATTAATTGAAATTGAAGTCAATTTCTTTAAAAAATGTTAATTATATTTGTAAACTTGTAATATATCTTTATACTTTTGTATAAAATGATCCATTTTACTTGCCTGAAGAGTTTCAATTAAAGAATTAACTTTTTCTTGGTTTACTTCATTCACAAGAGGTCTAATAATAACATCCATTGGTATCTCAAAAATTTCTGAAATTGCATCGGAATGTATACTCTGAACATTCATTTTATCTTTCATTAATACTGTCTTCATAAACCTCCTGGTTAATATTTTAGAATGATAGCCCGTTGTTGAATGAATATGTTTCAAACGTCCCCACATGAATAATCTTATTAAAAAAAAATTATAGGAAAAAATTAGATCAAATATATTATTCGGATTAAAGTAATAATTATCTTAACAATAAATTAATAATTAAATAGCAATGTTATTTTAAGTCTAATTTTTATTTTATTTTTTACAAACAGTTCAAATTTGAAAATTCAAACATCGTCAGGAAAAAAGTTGGGCGGTAATTTAGTCTTCAGGATCATGATCGTTTATTAACAAATATTAATTAAATGATTTATTCTTACTCAAATATATATACAATTATAAAACATTTAAAAGGAGTTTCAACATTTGGCTTGCTTCCCTACCCTCGACATATGGTCCAATATGGTCACAGTTTTCGATTCCCATACTTGTTCTATCTACTTATTTTAATATTTTTAAAAAAGATAATTTTTTTTTTCAAATATTTTTATTTGAAATATTCATTTTTGATTATATTAAATTATTAACCATATATGAAAATATAGAAAAATTTTAAAATCAATTAAATTTAGTTAATTAAGTTAGTTGGAATATCCCATATGCCCATGTGATCCAATTTTTTTATATCTCCCTATTAAAATCTAAAAAAATATTATTTTATTTTATTATAAAAGAAAATTGACTATGATGAAAATGATAATAAATAAAAAAAATAGTTATTAGAATATATATAAATAAACAGTAGGTTATAAATAAAGATGATGAGTCAGCTTTCTTATCAATTTAAGAACCTGATAATATATTTTTATAATTATTATTTATATTAATTATTATTAATAGAATTTAATTTGTAATAAAATTAGGGTGAATTGAAATGTACCAAAATTTAACAATGCTACTTGTTTTTGACAATCACTCAAGTTTTTATAAATAATAGATATTTTATTGGTTTTAATACAATTAAATTTAAAGAGCGCTCTGGCATCGTTCAAAAGTGACATTTACTATTCAATCTGATTCGACCGGTGTTCAAAATGGCGCCGAGTACACTAGAACTTATTCTTGTATTTTTTTTATTATTATTACCTTTTTTATATGAAACAAGCAAGACATTTCGATATTACTTCAAATTCTTTGTTTATTATGGTATTGTCATGTCAACTGCAGTTTGGGTTATACCCATAATGATGTGTCGGCCTAAAGAAGTGAAAAATCTCTTGTAAATATCAAAAGAAAAATTGGTTTATTTTTTATAAATATTCTTATTATCTATTTTTTATAACACATTATATATATATATATATATATATATAAATATTATTTATATTTTTAAAAATAATTTGTTTTTAATTATCTCAATTTTTCAAATTTTTAATAAAAATAAAAAATTAAGTACAGATATTAAAACAATGATGATGGTAGATTTTTTAACAATACAAAATATCCAAATTAAGTAATTAAACAAAAAAATTAACAAACTTACATTATAAATTAATAATTATTTAAAAAAAAAACTCAAAATAAGATCTAATACAAGCTTATTATTTAACATTATTAATAAGCTTTAAATAAACAAATATTAAAAAATATTCTTTAAATAAGAAAAAAATACTTTAATTAGATTATACTTTCAAAATTTAATTATATATTTTCAAAACTTTCAAATAAATTAAATCTATATATTCAGATAGAATCCATTTTTAATGAATTAAAATTTAAAAAATAATCTTTATAAAACTATTAAAGAGAAATGTAGTCTATTCTGTAGATAATTTAGTTCTAGTTTCTAATTATTTTTTTTTTTTAGATTGGCTTCATCAATTTGTAGACACATTTCTGGACTTGTTGGATTAAAATGGGAACTTCGAGGACAGGAACATCTCGCAAAAGAACAAGCTTGTATCATAGTTGCCAATCACCAAAGTTCATTGGATATACTTGGTAAAAAAATAATTTTTAAATTGAACTTAATCTAATAATAATAACAATTTTTTTTAATTAGGTATGTTCGATATTTGGCCTGTGATGGAAAAATGTACTGTAGTCGCAAAGAAAGAACTTTTCTATGCCTGGCCTTTTGGATTAGCTGCTTGGCTCTGTGGGTTGGTTTTCATTGACAGACTTAATTCTGATAAAGCTCGGGAAGTGATCAATCAGGCTACTACACATATTAAGGAAAAAAAAGTAAGCGAATTTAATGTAATTGTTGTGTGATATAAATAGAAACGTATAAAACTTCTCATCAAATTTATTTTGTTACATTTAAATACATTGACCAAAAAAGTTCAGTTTAAACTGAACTTTCTTATAAGAGTTAATAAAAATTAAATTTTAATGGTGTAAATTTATTAATTTTAACTTTTGGACAATAAAAGAACTAAATTGAAATATTATAAATTACACTTTATCTAAAAATAAAATTTTGAAATTTTTAATTATAATTGATCTTATAATTATTATATAATTTTTATTAAAAAAAACACTGTAAATACAAATATTTTTTCTTTAAAATATATATTTCAAAATAAGATTCATCTTTCTCTACATTGTAAATATACCATATAATAGATTATAATATTATATAATATTGATATTTTTTTAGAAATCATCAATTTTGGAAAATAAAATTATAGATGATTATTAAAATTTTACAATTAACTTAATGACTTATTTAAATATTTTATTATTATTATTTTAAATATTAAAAATGTTTACAAGCTTTATCACTAAATCTAAACCTATATTTTTTAAAACTACATAATTAAATATATATTCTAATATTTTATTTTCTTTAAAATAAAAGAAATTTAAACATTTAATCCAATTCCAAACCTCTATATGAAAAATGAATATATTTTTTTTATTTGATTTTTATCTTAAAATTTACTAGATCTGAAAATAAAGGTATCCCAAAAATTATTCTTCACTTATCAAAAACAACGTATTGAATCGAAAACTATAAAAATAGGTATTTATATTTATTTTATTAAAATTAAATATAAACATATTATTTATTAAAGTTATTATTTTTTTAATATTTAATTTATTGTCCGAGAAGAATTCCCCCCTTCCCCTCAAAAAAAAAACTACATATAACACCCACATTTCATTCCTATAGTTCTTAATTTTATCATTTTTTTGTTGTTCAATAAGATTATTAATTTGAAATTATTATTTCTACTTTCTCTTTCTTAATCTTTGAAATCTAGAGTTAATTCAGAGGTTCCCAAACTTTTTCGGTATACGGCTTCCATAATTTTTTCCGCGACTCCTTTTAGAAGCATATTGGAAAAATTTTGAAATAAAGTACGAAATGTTCAAAAGCTTAGTCCAGAAAACGTTTGACTTTTTTTTAAGAAGCATATTGGAAAAAAAATGTTTCCACACAAAAATCATCTTACCTTTTTTTAGAACCAAAAAATTTCAAGTATTAAGAAATTTTTCGCGGCTCACAGTTTGGGAATCACTGAGTTAATTGGTTTTATTCATTAGAATATAATTTTCAATTCTTGATTTTTCTATGTAATATTTTTTAAAATAGTTTTATTAATAATTGCATAAATTCAAAATATTTTTAATTTAAAAACATTTTATTTCTTTCACAATTTCTTTTTATTTTACATATCTTTTTGAATTTAGTTAGAATGGACTCGTTTCAATTTTCAGCCTAAGGCGTTTATCTGAATGACTAGGATGGACAATTTTGCAAAGAAAATATAATAATGAAACTGAGCACATACCAAAGTTGCATCGTACGTATTTTTTATTTTATAATTTTTTTCTTTCCTGTACATTCAAAAGAGTAGCTGGTGAGCTTTGGTGGCCTGGTCTCTTCTCGGAACTTCTGCTTCGCGGGTTGAAAGCGGAGATACTCTTGTGTTTGGCTTCATCTCTAACAAATTGCTTTATATAAAGAAAAATGTTCATAAATTCTCTAACATGATTAATAATATTTTCTCCATAGAATAATATATATTTAAATAATAAATACATTAGAAACAATTTCTTAAAATTAAAAATCTTTTCTAGTAATTAATCTAAACTCAGAGAAAATGAACATTTTTTCATAAATACTAATTGGTATTATTATTAAGGGAAAATATTTAAATTTTATTTATTTTGCATCAATTTAATTTATTGTATTTCTATGTTTTATGGTGTTTCAAGATAAAAATGTGGGTGTTTCCTGAAGGTACCCGGAATAACACTGGTGATATTTTGCCTTTCAAGAAAGGCGCCTTCCATGTAGCAATTTCTGCACAAATACCAATTCTCCCAGTTGTCTTCTCATCTTATTATTTTCTGAATCATGACAAAAAAGATTTTAACCCTGGTAAGAAGTAATTTCAACAAATTAATTTAATTTTCAAAAATAAATTTAAATTTCCATAATTATTTTATTTTATTATATTTTTTTGTATGAAAAAATTAATGAATTTACCTTTTCTGAAAATAATGATTAATAGGGTTTTAAAAATATACTTCATATTGAATTATGAGTTAATAGTAAATTTTTTTTTAAATTATACCATTCTCCGTTATTTCTTTTTTAAACTTAATATAAATTTATTTTATAAATATGTAGAATAATTAATATTCTTTATATTTATTTATTTCAAATAAAATATTTGTTAAAATACTTTAAAGAATATAAAAACAGTAATAACTATTTATATTTAAAATCTGATGTTGATCAAGGATTCATAATTGTAAAACATCAAAATGCAAAACTATTTTAGTATGATTAAATATTTAGTAAAGTAAATAAATTATTTATTGATTTAAAATTATTTAGTATTACAACTGTCTTAAATTTAATATTGAATTGAGATGCCAAACAAAATAAATAAATAAAATATTAATTTAACCATCTATAATTTTATTTCTAGGAAATATAGTTATTACAACTCTTCCGCCTATTGATACGACAGGAATGAGTAAGGCAGATGTAGAACAACTCATGTTATCTACACGAGAAACAATGCTTGAAGTATTTCGAGCTACCTCAAAAGAGGTACAAGCGAATCTATTACAATTTTCTTCTGCTAGTCAATAAATATAAATCTATATATATATATATATTATTGATTTAAATATTTTTCAGTCTTTCAAAAAATGAATATTAAATATTTTTTGAAAAACGCACAATTTTATTATCTTATATTATTATTTTTTAATTATAAAAAAATGAAATTTCTTGGTGAATTTATATGTTAACTATTTTATTATATTTTATCGAATTTTATTTATTTTTAAATTTATTTTACCAAGAAATTTTATTCATTTTTTTCAGTCATTTTTTAGAATAAAAATTATATATAATAATATTCAAATTGATACTTATATAACAAATTTCATATGCAAAAATATTTTGTCAATTAAAATTTTTAAATAATCATTTTAATTTTTGATAAACCAATAGACTGAACTAATTTTAAATATATAATTAATTTTCTTTTCAACCGATATTAAGAGTTCACTTGATCTCATACTATATAAACACTTAATTGAACATATTTATAACTAATTTAAAGTATAATAAAAATTGAGTTACTTAATTTCTATTTTTGACTGAATAAATTAATTCAACTTGAATTTTTAATAAATTTTTAACTTTTTCATTCGTTTTTTTAACCAAATTTATTATTTTTTTTAACTTTTTTTTATTTTTAAAAATCTTAATATCATTTGATAAGAAATTTAAAAAAATATAATAGGTTGTCAAATATCTCCCTTCCGCCTTTTTGTCTTTTAAATTTCGCGGCTATGTACAAAGCGCTACAGAGCTCGTATCTGGTAATACTATACATCATTTGAAAGATCTTGAATGTCTTGATATAACCTACAAAATGACGCTATGCATGATTAGCTTGGATTGGCTTGGATATTGCGTTCAACAGTTATAGACTTGTAAACATGGAGTTCACTAACGCCGAAATTCGCTCTATTTTAAAGTTTTCCTTCGTTAAAGGCAAATCCGCTAGAGAAACGTTCCGTGAGATTAATGGTGTTTTGGGGGATGGTACTCTATCACTTCGAACTGCAGAGGAATGGTTTCGACGATTCAGAGCCGGTGAAAACGACACCATGGATAAGCCAGCCGGCGGAAGACCTGTGACGACGAATACCGATCAAATCATGGAAAACATCCAGTTAGACCGGCATGTGGCATCTCGTGACATCGCCCAGGAGATGGGAGTTAGTCACCAAACCATTTTAAACCATCTGCAGAAGGCTGGATACAAAAAAAAGCTTGATGTTTGGGTGCCGCATGATTTGACGCAAAAAAACCTTCTGGAGCGAATCAACGCCTGCGAAATGCTGCTGAAACGGAACGAACTTGACCCATTTTTGAAGAGGATGGTGATTGGCGACGAAAAATGGATCACATACGACAATATCAAGCGAAAACGGTCGTGGTCGAAGGCCTGTGAATCGTCCCAAACAGTGGCCAAGCCGGGCTTGACGGCCAGGAAGGTTTTGCTGTGTGTTTGGTGGGATTGGGAGGGAATCATCCACTTTGAGCTGCTTCCATATGGCCAGGCGCTTAATTCTACCATCTACTGCGAACAACTGGACCGCTTGAAGCAAGCGATCGACCAGAAGCGTCCAGAATTGGCCAAAAGGAAGGGTGTATTGTTCCACCAGGACAACGCAAGACTAAACACTTCGTTGATGACTCGTCAGAAGCTACGGGAGCTCGGATGGGAGGTTTTATCGAATCCACCATATAGCCCGGACATAGCGCCAAGTGATTATCACCTGTTCCTGTCCATGGCGAACGCCCTTGGTGGTGTAAAGTTGGACTCAAAAGAGGCTTGTGAAAAGTGGCTGTCAGAGTTCTTCGCAAATAAGGAGGGGGGTTTCTACGAGGGGGGTATTATGAAGTTGCCGTGTAGATGGAAACAGATTATCGAACAAAATGGCGCATATTTGAACTAAATCCGATGACCGTAACATTTTTTATAAAACATTGAATAAAGAGCAATAAAGCGGAAGGGAGATATTTGACAACCTATTATGTTTGAAATATATTCATGGTATATTTTTATTTATATTTAAACTAATTTCATCTCATATAATAATCATTTGTACATATTCTATTTTTAGGCATTATATAAAATTTATAACATCTCAGATATTTATTCAAATAAAAACATATTCTTACATAATTCAAATCCATTTAAAATCTAAAATTTCATTAGATCATCAATATTCATTTTCATTGTATATATATAATTATATATATATTTATTTATTTAACCTAACTATAATAGGGGCGATTAAATTGTTGAATTCTTAAAAAAATATTAATATGAGATTAGAAATTATTTTTAAATAATGAAATATTAATGTACCTGTTTACATATTCTTTGTTATTGAATTGAATATAAATATTATTCGATTATCTAAAAACAAAATAAAAAGTAAATTTCATTTATTTTATTAGTATTGTGTTATGTTCAATTGATAGAAAAGATTATATTTTTATTAATTCCTTAAAGAAGACAACTAACTGTTTACAAGTTTTCTTCAAGATGAATAGTATTAATATCAATATTTTAGCAAGTAATTTTTCATAGATATTTTAAAAATTTAAATCTCCATTACGATAAAGAAATTTTTATCAATTTTATCATGAATACTTTAAATATAGTAATTCTTTTATATGGAATTATACTAAAAACATTTGAATATATCCCAGTATTTTTTAAACTATGGTCTATTCTTTGTGATTCTCAAGAATCTCTCAAAAATATTTATATTCTAATATTTATGTTATGATCTTATTTATTATCTATTTCGTTTGTTATTATATCCAAATAAAATTTTTAGTATTAATATTAATAAGCCAAATAAAAATATTTTAACTATAATTGAAACCAAGATTATTCATCTTTAATATTTAACATTTAAAAAATTTAAACAAAAAATTATAACTGAAAAAGAAGAAAATATTCTCAATTACAAATAGTTCGAGAAACGCTGAGATATATAAGTCTAATATTCATTCATTATTTGTAAAATATATTTATTTTTAATTCTTGTTAGTCTTATTGTTTTTTTAAAGCTATCCATAAATTGTGTAAATATCTAATTCCTAAACTAATCCACCTGATAATTTTACATGCTTTTATAATTATCAAAAATTTTGAATGCATTCCATTTTATATTCAATTGCAAAATTGAATAATATTTCTTTACTATCCTTTAATATTTTTCCAATGAATATTCTAAATATTTTGCTTATTTCCATTCTCTTTTATATCAAGTCTTGCCTTCTTCCTCCCTCATCTGTATCTTTGACTATTTAATTTAGGCTAAAGTTAATTTCTTGAATTTTACTGTCTAAAGGATCTTCTCAATTTTTTGAAATTTTGTTTGAAGATTCGTGGAAATCATTCAATTTTATTATATTATTAAATATTATCAATCTATATATTGTAGTCATTATTTTTTTACCTTCCATTTTATTAATTATATTTATGGATAGCCAAATTTGTCATATTTTTGAAAATCTAATCATTTGGAAATAATGAATGTTGAGTAATCATTTTATACCAAAAATAAAATAATTTCTTTTGAAATTAAGACATTTGAATATATATGTTAGGAGTTTGTGATTTTTCAAGAAAATTTAAATAAATGATATTCTCAAATACATACTCTTTAAGCCTAGTTTTAATAGATAATTGTTAAATAATTTACAGAGATACTAATAGATTTAAAATATATTTTTTATAAACATAATTGTTTGAGACTTTTTTAAAAACTCAAATCTAAAATGACATGAGCAATTTTATTTTATAACATATGTCTTGTTTATAATTTAAAAATTTTAATCAATTTAAATAAAAATAATTTGTTTGATAAAAACGTATTAAATATTTCTTTATTTTAAATTAAAAAAATTCCTTTTTGATATGTATTAAATTTGAAAAATTAGAACCATTTACTTCCATTACAAAAAAATAATACTCAAAAATGAATGAAAAAAATTTTTATTATTTTAAAAATAAAATAATATAAAAATAACCCTGTAAAAAGTTTTCAAAAAACGTAAATCTCTTTTTTTTATACTTATCTGTAATTTTATTTTTTACTTATAGTACAATTTAATGATTTTATATTTTTTATCCACATATTGTATACATATTTAGATTAATAAATTCTTTAAATAAAATTTAAGGCATGCAGTAAATTATTTAATTTTAAGTATTTATCACTAAATGCAATAAATCAAGATGTTAAATCAATTAAATAATAATATTTTTTCATTAATTAACATTTTAATTTAAAAATAAAGAATTAAATCTATAAAATGTTTTTATTTTGTTTTTAGTTTTCGTTTTTTCTTGTTGAAAATTAAAAAAAAGAAATTTAAAATTCTATAGTAGTAATTCTACAATTTTTATTTCTCATTTCTACTTTTATCCCGCGATTCTGTCCAAGCTTTGGCAATTGTTCTCTTTAGTTCATCATCTCCTTCATCATACATCTTTTTCATCATATCCATTAATCCTCCAGTAGGATCTTCATCATCATTCTTTTTGGTAAATTTGGGCTCATTGGACTTTTTATCATTTGCTGTTATATGGGACCATTTTTGCCCTTCAGTTTTTTTTGCCATGTTTATAATAATTGTATCTGCATTTATAACAAACGGAAATTTATTAAGATTTTAAAAATAATTTGTATTTATTAACGATATATTAAAACACTATATTAATATTATGATATATTTTGTAATTACCTGAGCGAACCTTCCAATTACTCTTCTCTACATTAATTTCTTCTAAAAGATTCTTAATAAGTAATTGATAATTTCGATTCTCAAATCCTTTTATATTCAGCTCCATAGATCTTTAAAGATATTAAAATAATTAAATTATTATTATTTGTAATATAGGGCAAGGTCATCATTTACTAGCAGACAATATAATTTTAAAAAAAGTATTAACTAATAAGATCTTAGTTTTAATTTAACTATTTAAGTATTTTTTTAAAATTTTTTTCCAAGTTTGCATTGTTCTATTCCATCTATTGCTATCCTCTACATTCAAAAATTCAAAAATTTTAAAAATTATTGTATATTTGACTAATTGTTTTATTATTTTTTCTGCTTCAATTATAAAAAGTTCGGTGAATGGTATGATAGTATTTTGAAGGTCAATAAAGGTATTTACAATTAACATACTCTTTTTATGTTTTTATTATACCATTCACCGAACTTTTTAGACACATCTCGTATATTATGATGCTTCAAGAAAATATAATAATATAGATAATAAAATCTTGTAATAATGTAATTTAAATCGAGGTTAACGAAATTTTAAAAAATTGAATTACCTGTTAGTAAAATTGCAAAATATATTTGCAGGATCGAAAGAACTAATGTTCATCATAGTTATGAAAATCTTGACAAATTTATCCGATTGATCCCAAGCTTAAAAAACAATTAATTAGTAAAATGATAAATTTTTAAAACAATCTACTACTAGTATTAAAAAAATACCATAATTATTAATTTTGACATCATAGCACTTTGGTGCAATAGAGGAATTTGAATTAATTCCTGTCTTTACATTAGTAGAAGTTTCTTCTTTGGATTTCAAATTAGTGATTTCAGTTTCAATTTTTCGAATGTTAATAGAAAGTAAATCTTTTACACGTTGTCTCTGAGTAGTTTCCAATAATTTTTTTAATTCTATAACATCAAGATTAAGCTGGAACAAAATTAATAACAAAATAAAATTATATAATTGTTGGTTGTAGTCAGAAAGGGGGAGTGGCGGATTACCCACTGGGTACACTAGGTACGTAGCTGGGGCCCCCGGTATAGTAGGGACCCCAAAATTTAAAAATATTTTTTTGTAAATATTAAATTTTTATTTAAAAAAATATTTTCTGATTTTGTATTTATTCATTCAAGAAGACTTGATCATGAGTATTTAAAATTTTATTTTGAAACAAATGAGTATAAAGATATTTTAAATACAAATATTACAAAAATATTGTAGCATAGAAATAGATACATCTAAAATCTCTAATTAAAATATAAAAAGAAACAATTTAAAACTAACTACTGATATAGATTTTTTTTTTTTGTAATTTATATTTAATATAATAAGTGATGATTGGTAGAACAAAAAATATTTGTATATATATATTTGCTCCCTAACAGAGGCCCCAGACCACCTTAATCGGCCACTGAAAAGGGGCAAAATGGAAAATATCCAACGCCATATCAATTATAGATAGAAAATAATTGAGATTAAGTGATTCTCTTTCAATGAATCGTTTATAATTATTTTTGACCTAATATTAATTTTTATTTTGACATTTCTAACATTAATAAGGAATTCTTTGATTTAATGTTATTTCACCGGCAAACTTACAAAAAATAGTAATAAAATATGTTTAAAAGTCATAAATATATTTATATTTATATTAACGATATCGATATATTACATTTGTATATATAAATTTGTTTATTTTTTTTAATATATTTGTAAATATATATTTTATAAAAATTTAAATTCTTTATAAAATTAAATAGGTAATTTATGAGAGATACCTCATTGATTTTTGATGCACTCATTTTAATTTGTTTTATTGAAGAATAAAATAAATTAAATTCTGCAATGAATCTTCCTGTTCAATAGATTAAAAATCTAAAAACAAATCAAAACCTTTTTATAATTAATTTTTTGCTTTATCTTGATTTTTCTCGAACTTTTTGATGACCAATGCAAGCAACTTAACAATATTTAAATATAATACATTTCTAATTCCTATATCAAATATAATTATGAATATAATTTAAATAAAAATATATTGTAATTTTATTATTATTTATTTTCAATGAAGGTGGGAAAAATCTAAAAATAAATATATATATATGCATAGAATACTTCGACATAAATGACATTCAATGGAATTGGAATAGGAAATCAAATATGATTTCTTATGCTTCTACATTTAATTTAATTAAAAAGCCGGTAAAAAATTCTTAAAAATCATTTATTTTTTGATAATTGCTTTTTATGAAAACTTTATTATTGTTTGCGGTTAGTATTTGTCTCTAATAAATATCGTTGTTTTATAAAATTATAAAATAGTTATATTTATTTCAATAAATAACAAAAATTACGGGATTTTAATTTCATATGCATTTGAAATTTAAAATACACAACTATATTGAAAAAATGATAGGTTTATTAAGTCTTTTATTTATATAAATGGGGGAAATTCCCAAAATTCAAAAGATAGAAAATAAAAGTATTATTGTTCTTATTATTCAAAAGTTCTTAATTAGTGGTAAATAAACCACAGTCGACTGTGAAAAAATTAGATAATTTGTTATATGTTTAATCTAATAGAAATATAATAAAATATAATTTTTATTTTGTTTTTAAATAATTATAAATTTTCATCAAATATATTATATTTTTAATAATATTTTCTATATACTTGATTTAATAAATGAATTAAAAGATTGAGAAATTTTTGGCAAATCAAAAATATAAAGTGACCACAAATTCTGCATAAAATGGACTTATTTGAAAGTGTATTCTACTTTCTAAAAATTTAACGATCAAATAACATCGTTTTCGAGTTGATCCCTTGTTATATATTAATATAGCAGTAGTAAAATAATAATTCTATTTGGAGTATTTCTTAAAAAAACTTAAATTATTTTTCTAGTTCACTATCCTTCCAATTCTCTCTCTTTTCTGGTTAAATCCCATTCGACTGATGGCTTCCACACCTGCTACGTCTTACATTTCTGGTACGAATTCAGTAGCTTATGTTACAGCGCCTAGTGAAGATGTAGCCAAAAAACTTGCCCAGTAAGTATGAATGAAAATTCTGAATTTTACCCTTGAAAATATATTCAAATTTTTTAATAAAACTTATAACATTATTTTTATTATTTAGTGGCATCGTCAAAAATAAGTTAGCCGCATGTGTTAATATTATTCCAAAAATTACATCCATGTAGGTATACAAAATATTGAATTATACACTGGATATATATTTTTTTAAAATTTTTTACCTATTTAGATATGAATGGAAAAATGAAATAAATGAAGATTCTGAAGTTCTAATGGTAATTATTTTTTTACTTAACAAATTATAAATAAAATAAAATAAATAAAGAAGGATTATTAGCATAAAAACAAAATCCTTTTTAATTCAATATATCGATTTATTTAATATTATAAATATTATTTCTACTATAATCAACAAATTAATTAGATATAAATGGGAAGTATACCTCTAATTTCATTATTTCCTTTTTTTAATTATTTAGATGATTAAAACCCGAACTGAAGTGGTTGATCATTTAACTGAATATGTAAAGTAAGTCGACCTATTTATAAATAATTACAGATATATTAATTTAAGTTTTTGAATTTTATATTTTAGAGCTAATCATCCATATGAAGTTTGCGAAGTTATCTCCCTTCCTGTAAGTGTTTTACTTTTGTTATAATAGGTGTAATTTGTTGTTATTAATTGATTATTAAATTTTTATTTTTCTATGTTAGATTCAGAATGGTAATCCTGAATATTTATCCTGGTTGAATGAAGTGATGGTAAAAGAAACGGAAAATTAACATGTTTACATTTTTTTAAATGTATTTTATTCTGTTGTTTAATTACATTTATATTAAAGCTTTAATTTCATATTTTAATTTAGCATTTATTATTTTAAAGTATATTTATAGACATTTATTTTGAATAATAAATTATAAAAACATATAAATAAATAATTTTTTACTTATAATAGATAAATATATATATTCTTAATAAATATATCATTTATATTTATATACTTTATATATAAGAAATAGATAACTATATAAATGGTAAAATATTATATAAAATTCAATAAATATATTTTTATTTTAATATTAAAATTTTATGCAGAGTATAAATTAACATGTGCTATTTGGTCAATAATTGCTGCTATATTTGAGCTTTTGCATTTTTCATATTATATTGTATAATACATTAAATAATATATTTGTAAATATTAATATAAAATAGTAATTATTAGGAGTGCTTAAATTTTGGAAATTAATTTAATAAATATTAAAATATTTTGACATTCATATCCTTTCTTAGATTTTTCTATTCATTTATAAAAAAGAGAGCTAATCCAAAATCTCATTAAAAAATACAAAGAATAAACAAAAAGATAATCAAAATTTCTAAAAAAAAAATTAGTAGTAGTAGAATAATCGATTTTCTGCTCTCTTAGTTCATCATAAAACAATAAAAATAATAAAATCAATTTTAAGAAACATTTTTGAAAGAATTATATATAAAGGCAACGCTAAGAGAACAATCCCAGCCCAAGCCTATATATGAAACAAATTAAATTAACTTGAATTTGTATTACTAATAAATTATTTTACTAAAGATAAATATAATTATGAATTAATTATTTATTATACAGTTAATATTAAATAATTCATTCTTTTACTAATCTGAAATATTTTCAAAAAAATAAATATTTTAAATTAAAAGTATATATTAAAATTTATTGTATACGATAATTCTCTCCAAAATTAAATTAAATTTTTGATATCATCAGAATGTTAAAAAATATATTAAAACTAATATTAATATAAATTTAAAAGCATTATACTTATAATCCAATTTCATTCCAAAATTTCCAATTATTTTAAGAATCAATTTGGAATTTTTTACATATATTGAACAAGAATTAAACAAATGGGTAACTTGTTGAAGTTCAATGCTTTTTAATAACGTCTAAGACATTTTTTAGAGTGCACTCCCTAATAGATTAAATTAGAAAATATTCAATATTTTCAAGATTAAAAATTTTAAGATATTTGTGTTAATTACGTCTAAATAAATTATTCTAATTAATACATTGTATATCTTTATGTAAATAATATAAGCTAGTGGCAGTGGTTTAATTTAAACAAATAAAAATAAAGTAATTCTCTAACAATTTTTTTGATTAATTAATATAATTTAATCTCATTAGCCCACTTTTAAATATTCGAAGCAAAATATTAAAATATTTTTATATATCTTTTAGAGATTTATTTAAACTTTAATATAAATAAATCTCTTTGTATTTGAATAAATATATTTCTTCAAAATTTAACAATCCTGGGAAGAACATGAATAATATAAATTTATTTTTATAAATGAATTTTATTAAAATAATAAGGGAAAAGTGGTGAAATTCTTAACATTTATTAAGTAATATTTCAAAATATTAATCACATTTATATATCTTTGAATAAGAAAATTTCCTATTATTTATAAAAGTTACAAAGGAAGACTTAAAATAATTAATAATTGTAAACTACCAGATCATAATTTACTTTAATTTTAAAAATTGTAATGTTTTTTGTTGTTTTTTTGATATATAATCTTAATACAGCAGAAGTGACATATTCAAGTTTTTAATCTACGTCTAGTTATAAAATTCTCTCTTTCTGGCTAAACTGCAACCAATTGTTACTTATTTTCATCCCCTAGTCTTTATTAAATTATACAAAAATTATTCGATGTCTGTTTACCAAAGACCCAATTCAAAAAAGGTCTTAAATTTTTATCAATTGTAAGTCTTCGTTAATTGCTTGATCGGAAAATTTACAAATATCAATTAAAGTTAAAATAATATCTTATTCGTTGTGTATATTTTTCTTAAGCTAAACATATTAAAATATTTTCGTAAAATAAGAATTAAAATAGTTTAAATTAAAGGGATTATCCATGTTCTTTCCATATAAATTTTTTATAATTTTTCAGTTTAAAATTTACTAACAATAATAAATATCTAATTAAATCTCAGACTTAATTTACATTTTTCCCTTTAGCTTTTTAATTTGTATATAGTGTATAAATTTAATTTAATTTTAAGCTTATAAAAATATGAATCTAATAATATTTAAAGCCCCCTCCGTTTGCAACATTGATTCCATTTTTAAATATTCTTATGGTAACATTTAGTAATGAATAATACAGTGAGAATAAAAGATAATACTATCCAAAAGAGATGTTCAATCATTAATAGGATCGAGTTCAGTGCCTGGATCTCCAGCTGCAGTGGGTTTTGGAGCCATTGCTGTTTCAAACCAATTCGTTGCCTGAACTCCATTCATATACTTGTCTTCACACATACACAAAAACAGCGTATCAATCACCACCTTTGAAAAAAAAATATTCTCATTTATTTATTTATAAGTTAATTTCAACTTAAATAAAAAAAACTCTCATAAAATTTATCTATAAATAGTAGTTCTATAATATCTCTAATGTATCTTTTATAAGATTCCCAGTATATATATTTAAAATTCCAGGAAAATAATTAAAATAAACTTAAAAACATATTCTTACCTCGTAAAGTGATAGGACACAATGAGCGATGAAGAATGAAAATATGCAGACAGCAATAGTTGGAGCAGCATAAAAATGCAATTCATAATTGTGCTTAAACCAAAGCAGTCCAAGAATACTAGTCATGGCGGTAATAAATACTTTTCCAAGAAATAAAATAAAATCGCCGATACTATTTATAGTCGCTAATTGCAATGCATTATTCACCATACTATTAAAGGCCTTAAAAAAACAAACAAATTAATTAGTTAAAATAAGGCATACTAAAATATTTTTGAAATATTTCATAATTTTTAAAAAGAAAAAATTTAATGTTAAATAATGATTATTTTAAATTAAATCATACTATTAGTTTTATAAATTATATAAACTTGAATAATATAAATCTAATTAGAATATTTCAGATATGGGGAATAAAGTCTATTTGAATAACTTACTCGCCTAGCTGCTGCACAAAAATGAATTCCTTGAATGGCTATAACTGTGTAGGCATTGTGATTCATGAAACGAATAAATTTTTCAAGACAATAAAAACAGCAAATGCAACCTTTTAAGGAACATTTTGCACATTCAGAGCCTTCTTCACTCTTTTTAAGTCTAAAATTACAATAATGATGTGATTTTTGTTTTTAATAAAATAAAAAAAAAATTAAAATTAAAATTTACTTGGCATATAAATAAGTAAGAAGCAGCCGTGGAAGTTTAAAGAGTGTAATGAGAAATGATCCCTTGGCCACAGATCCAAGATGAAAGCTGATTAGCTTGCTGATTGATGATATCACCGAACCACTTTCTCTATTTCGACTGTAATCAGATATTTTAAATTTAAATTTAATCAATATATTGAGAGAAGCGGGTGAATAGAATAAAATAAATTTTATCCTTTATTTAAAAGATTCTTCAATTTTTATTTGAAAGGTTTCAAAGAAGTTACTGTTTTATATATTAAGGAATGTTGAATGAGAGACCTATAAATTTTATGATTTTTAATAATATTTTTAGAAAAATAAAATAAATAAATTATTAAAGAGATAATATTTCAAAATGAATGGAAATAAAAATTTTAAACATTTTACTACTTACCCATTGAAATACCAATCAGCGACAGCTCCTGCGATAACCATTTGTTGACAGCTGAGAATAAATTCTGAAGTCCAAAATAGGCCAATAATATAATACCACCACATATAGCGTACCCAAATGGGATCCAAATATTCAACAATTTTGAAAGCTAAAAATATATATATATATATTAGAGAAAGAAATATATTTACAAAAACAGGCCCGTACTCCATTCATATAATAGTCTGAGTAAGACCTGTACCAGAATAACTAGGGAGTGAGAGCAAGCCATAGGAACATGTTGTTTGAAAATATATTTTAAATGAAATTATATATAATTAAAGCAGTGCTGTATTAGTAATTACAACCTAATTTTGTTTTTTTTAATTTTATAATAATTAAATTATTATTATTTGTACTTCTGGGAGACAATTGCCAGCGATCCCCTGCCCTTCGCTGGAAAAGGCTAGGTTTTACATAGCAATTTAAAGTAAGATAGAAAATAAAAATTATTTTAATAAGAATATTTTTTAAATGTAAAAAGAAAAAAGTGTAATGAATATCCTTTAAATAAATGTGATTTGAATGGAATTATTTAGTTTCAAAATATCTTATTTTTATTAGAAATTATTAGACTTGAACTAAAATGCTTTCTTCAATTTTAAGCATATAAATCATATATAAAAGAAAATGTGTGATTTATTAAATTCTCTTAAAAGAAGTTTCGTTAAACATTGTGATGCTATATATTGCTTTATATTTTAAAAAAGTTGCTGATCATTTTTACACTACTTTGTCAAGTGTCAAAAAATGTGCGATTATACGTGTTTTATGTGTAAAATTAATTATTTTTATATAAAATTAAAGTACAAATGTATATATATGTGTTGTGTGTGCAAAAGAGCATTTTTATTTTTATTAAAATAATTAATTTTTAAATATTTAATAAGGCAGAACAATTAGCTCCAGATAAAAATAATTGATGGATTTTTAAAATCTAACTTATATATTTAATATTAATTAAAAATATTAATATCTTTCAAGACATTAATGATTTTTAATAATTATAATATATTATACCAGTCAGCATGCGAATTAATTTCTTTTAAATAGCTCATAAAATTTATTTTTTTGTTTTTGTTTTTATATTCGTTTAGAATGAATATATGATGAATTGTGCGTTTAATCTGAATAAAATAAAAGCAATGAAGAATAACCCACTAAAATGTGATTTAATTTTAATATAAACGAAATCCCCTTAAATTTATCACTTACTTTGATTACCAATTTTCAGAGGCTCAATAGATGAAGAATCATCTTTAAAAAGAAAACAATTCAAAAAGAAAATGATTGATATTAATTTCGATTTGAGTAATCAACGTTCTACTAAATCAATTATTAGTTTAATAGAATATAAATATATTTTTTTTAAAGAATTATTATTATAATTAAGGTAATTATAGAATAAAGAAAAAAATTATTACTTTTGCTAAGTGAAATATTACGTTCAGATGGGACTCGATCATTGGCATTTGTAAATGCAGCTGTAACTGGTTGACTTGGTGATCCAGATAAAAAAGGCAAAATTGGCTTAACGCCAGGATAACCTAGAGTAAAATAAAAATATAAATCATTAAATAATATAATATATTATCATAATAATATATAATATAAAAATAAAATTGATCCATTAACTTTCTATAACTGGCTTTTTAAGAAAAATTATACTTACTAGAGGTCACTAAGCAAACGGCAACCGCTACCCAAAAAATGAAAAATGCAAGTAAAACTAAAAATGTAAGAGCCGGTTGAATAAAAAGCATAGGTAAAGCACCCATGCAAGTTGCCGCTTCATGAAAAAGTTGTCCTAGCATTTTGACTCGAGATCTGAGTATCCAAACAAGTAATAATAAAATTACCTATAAACAAATAATTAAAAAATAATAATTTAGATATTATATAAATAAATTTAATAAATAATGAATGTAATATACTGTTATTATTGTAGCAATAATAGCAAGTCCAAGAAAAGCTCGTTCATTTCGTATTACTTCCTCCAGGTAGCGGAAAGTTGGTGTATGATCAAGATTATGTTTTAAATCATAATAAGTCCACCACAATAAGGCAGTTCCAACAATAGAAGCAATACTAACAATAATCATAAAAATCCAAGCAACTACTCCAGCCATATAATGTAATATTCCAATCATCAATAACGAAAATACTAAAAGATAAATTTTGAAGTTAGACAAAATTTAACCAATATATAATAATGTTCAATAAACTATAATAATTACTTAAAGCTACGAATGTAAGTACTAGAATTTCTCGCCAGCATGTATAGAGATCTCCAAGAATGGAATCAATTGTATCCCAAGCATTAAGTACTGAATAAAGATTACTGATCAGTTGAGCGGTTACTTCTTTTAAGGGTAAAGGAACGCAGCGATTTAATACTGAAGTACTATTATAGACAGGGAACTTAGGGCATGGACCTAATGAAGCACTTAAAGCTATAGCTGTCTCCTTATTTGTTAAATTCGCTTCAGTCAAATTATCAAGATTTAAATCAGGTCTGCAAAATAGAAATCAATTATTTATTTATTGTTTTTATTAATAATAATAATAATTTAAAATTTACTTTATTTGTTTGTTTAAATTTAATTTTACCTGCAAAGGGAAGATCCAGTTCTATGATAAAATTTTTTCACTTCTTCTAATGAAGTTATATATGTATCAGGACATTTTTTTACACAAATTTTGAGAGAATTCTTTACATCAGCAATATTCAAAAAGAAAAGATAGGGTTTATCGCTCATGTCAAGGCCGGAATAGGCTAAACCCATTGGTTCATTTTTCTTTGTGCCACATGTATTTCCAAAACTATCATATCCATTGATTAATCTTAAGGGGTTTCCATAAACAATTGCAAAAGCTGCTATTAATATCTAAAATAAAAAAAAAATAAAAGAAGAATAATAATTATTTATCAATTTAGATATTAATATATTTAATTTTTCAATATTTATGATAAAATCTTTAGGAATATAATTACTGGCATAGTTTTTTTAAATTGATTTTTACAAAAAAGAAATTATGAAATTTTAATAAATAATGTAAACAAAAATCCAACTTAAAAAATATAAAACTTGAAGCTTGAGGTGAGAAGAAAAAATCTGTTAATGTTATAACAGTAGAAATGCGCATAAAGTAAAAATGTCAATAAACTTGAAACTTTACCAAAATGATTCTTATAGTTTTAAATTTTTTAAGTTTAATTTTAGTTTGTATAAAAAATCAAAAATAACTATTTATTTGAAACTATCAAAAAGTTTTAGGATCCTTAAGAGACAATCCTATAATTTATAATATAGTATTGCCGGTTTAGGTATATATTAGTTTTAAATAAACAAATTAAATTATACATATATATTATAGATTAAACAAGATAATTCGTGTTTTTAATTAAAGAATAAATAAAGGATATATTTAATTATTAATTAAAAAATAGAATAAATGGCAAATGGTTTACCATAACACCCCAAAAGATAATGAAAATACAGAGCCAGAAGACATCGGTGCAGGAGCGAGGTTTGGGTTCCTGTCTTTGACCAGAATCTCCTTCCTCTTCATCGTCTCCACAACCGCACCAGGACATTTTCTAAAACTCGGGGGCTTTTTCTCACTTTTCAAGGACAAAAAAAAGTAATTTTATTAGAAAACAAAGAAATTTTAATGTAATTTGTCATCTGTCATCAGTTACTCACAGTTAAACAGCAATCATTTAGATTAGCAAGCTAAAAGTTATAGTATAATTGTCAAATAGAATAAAATACCAAGGGAATTTTATTTGAATTCTAAGATTTGTTTATAGATTTTTTTTTTGAAGGTTTCTGAAATAATATAAACAGAGATGACTCATTTGCAAAAAAATCCCTAGAAAAAGAAATTTTTAGAATCTAAATAAAAAAATAATTTCTTATAAATTGAATAAAATATATTTTTATTTATAAATATGCATATTTTTTTATTTTTTTCTATTAATGAATTTATTTTGTGGTAATATTTAAACCGCTTTTTTTCAAAAATGACTAGAAAAAATGAAATACTATATTAGTTTGTTTCATTTTACAAATAGTTCCCATATGGATGGTCTGTGTTTCACAGACTAAAATAGTTAAATAAAATATTTAGATATCTATTAAGTATTTAAAAGTAGGGGTAGTTTTTTGATAACCAATCAAAATGAAACTAGAACAATTGTTTTTATATATTATGATAATTAAATATAAATAAGTATTGTAATATAGAATCAATTTTATTAATAAAAATTAATTATAAATTAGGTCTAATAATAAAATATATAAATGTTTTAATATTATTAATTAAAAAAACATATAAATTTATCGATTATATGTGTATGGAGGGACTGTTTATTCATAAATATATGTTAGGGCCGAGCCGAATTTATAAAACGATCATAATCTCAGGAGTATAACTAAAAGAGAACAGGGGGTAAATTGATATTTTCTGAAAATATAAAAAAAAACAACCTAAATTCATCAATCTATTAGCAAATTTAGTGATTAGTATATATATATATATATAAGTATATATATGAATGAAAATTAAAAATAAATTGTTATAATAGTAATTTAAATAATTTAATAAATTTTATAATAATTAATAAATATATTTATATATTTTATATCTTTAAATTCTCAAATTAAAAATATATTTTATGGGTCTAAGTTAATATATTTTTTTAAATTCTTATTTTCATAGATGCAAATGTAACTAAAAATACATTTTGATGCTTATCCAAAAATAACATAAGGAAAAACTTTAGTTTGACCGGAGCACATGCTTTTTAAAACATTGAATAAATTTTTTTCTAAAGTGAATGATTTTTTTGAATTAATGGCTTTTTTTGATTCTTTAGTAACAAATAAAACTCAGCAGAGTGGTTGGTTTTCAATATTATATAAAAATTATATTAATCGTGATTCGGAGGCATCAATTTTAAAAGAATTTTCAAAATTGAAAACTGACCGTGAACGATTTATATTTATTCGGTAATATTAGCATTTTATCATTATTTGAATAATTTTTAATACTTGTTAGTTTTTATTCGAAAATGCAGTGGTCTCTATTTTATTGTTATGTTAGTTAAGCACAGTTTTACTTATTAAAATTATTTATAATTAATTTTGATTTAAATAATAATAAAGTATATATAAAAATATGGATAAATATTTGGTAATTTAAATAAATAATTTATCACAATTTCTTTAAAGATACAAATAATCCAATATAAATAAATATAAAAATTTAAATATATATATTATAATAATATATATACAAGATTATTTTTTATTTGATGATTTTAAAAAGTTTTTCATTATTTATCTTAAATAAATGATTACTTCTTTTATTAATAAAATAATAAATTATTCGTTTTAATATATAATTAATTTAATTGGAAATAGACATATTCATATGTTATAAAAAAATAATGAATTTATGTTTTAATAACATTTAATAGGTTTTAAAAAATTATAATTAATAATTTTTCTTTTAGTAATGATAAAAAAGCATGGAATGATATTTTAGAAGCATTTCAATTAAATGCTTCTAAATCAAAAAAATGTCAATCTACATCAGAAAAACATCGTCAGGCTGGAAATAAAGCATTTCAAAAAGGAGATTATATTATGGCTTTCAGACTTTACACTCTTGGCATAAAAACTCATCCTCAAGATGATAAAAATAATTTTGCAATTGTCATAGCGAATCGATCAGCTGCTCTCTATCATTTAGAATTGTATCAAGAGGCATTAGAAGATATTACCTGGTGCCTCCAAATCGGCTACGCAAAATCAATGCAATATAAAGTTAAAGATAGGTACGCAAATACACATGAAAAATTATTCATATGTAATTAGATCCAACCATTTGATATGATTAACAATCTATCTATCTCTGTGGCTCTACGAAACTCGAAAGTTCTTGACCGCAGCAACCTCATTCCTCCAAGTATCCCTATCCTGAACTACACCCATTCACCTCCTATTTTCTCAAATCTCTCTTATGTCCCTTCCTACATTGTCCACCCTCTGCGTCCTTGGTCTTCCAAGCGTACGTTTCCCAATCGGTTTCCCCACAAATAGACCTTTCGCCATTCTTTTCTTTCCCATTCTTGCTACGTTTTCTGCCCATCGAAACCTTCTCGAATTTATAATCCTGCATAGAGGTCATGCAATTCCTTAGCTGCATGATATCAGGCGTTCGTTACCCGATTACATCCTGGATTTAAATTTTTCTCGATTATTATCCTTCGTGATTACAGAACTTAAGTATTTATATTTTCTACATTTTCAAAATATAATTAACAATGGTTTTATTTACTTATTAATAATAATAAATAATATTTAATAAATTCTTTCTAATTTTGTTTTTCAAAAATTAATTAGTGATATATTGTATATAACTTACTTGTATGTACAAATTCAAATTCCTTATTTTCTTCTTCGTGATTGTATGTAAATATCTAAAACTATGAAAGTGGGAATCAAATCATACTACTTTGTTCAATATGTTCGCGGAGCGATAAGATATGGTATTGGAAGACCGTCGATCGACTGAAAGAGATTTAACAGGCTTTAGGCATTTCATTGAGCACAGTGAGAAATATTTTGAGTATTAATTTGGGTTTCAAAAATCTATGTGCAAAATGGGTGCCGCATTCTCTAACGTTGAAGCAAAAACACATTCAGATGCGACTTTGCAAGAAACATTTGGGGCGTTTTAAGAAGAATAAAAGCGACTTTATCTCAATTGATGAGACTTGTGTCTACCATCATGAATCAAAACAGGAAGTTACGGAGTGAACCTGGCTCTTCTACGCCTAAGCAAGAAGGTGTTAGCATCCGGTTTTTGGGAAGAAAAATGAATTTGGTTTATAGATTACCTCCAAACTGGAAAAACAATCAATTCAGATTATTATTGTAACAATGTGAATCAATTTTACAAATTTTTACAAATAAAAATAGGTTTCTTCATTTTCGTTCCGCGAACTTATTGAACAACTTAGTATAACAATTAAACAATCAATCAAGTGTATTTTTTAATATTATAATTAAAAAGTAAAATAATTTTATAATAGAACGGTAAATAAAATATAAATTATTGTTGCTTAAAAAAAATTAATTTTTAATTGCAGAGAAGCTCGTTGTTTGCTTGCCTTAAAACAGCACATAAAAGCATTATATGCATTTCGTGAGACCCTTCAAGCTTTGGATGAAGCTGATTTGAATATAGAACGAAAACGTAAATGGCAAATGGATGTACAAATTATGATGGCTATGTTGGATAAAACACCAAAAAACTTAAGCGGTATAATATTGATTAAACAATTATAAAGTAATATTAATTGATATTTTATTTATTTTATTAATAATTATTACCTTATTTTTATTTATTAAAAGAATCTCCTATGACGGATTTGAAGACTACTGAACTACCGACTCTTACTGGAGGCAGTCATTCCGTCTTTGATTCTGCATCTGCAAAGATCGGTGTCCGATATGAACCCACTCTTGGGCGTTATATTATAGCTCAGGAAACTTGTACAACTGGAGACACATTAATAGTAGAAAAACCATTCTGTGCTGTTTTACTTGCGGAACATTCGGATACGCATTGTTATCAATGTTTTAAAAGGTATCTATCATTGTTTTTTCTTATTATCTACCTTAGCCTAGTCCAGGGGTGTGCAACCTTTTTTATCAAAGGGCCAAACGAAAATTCGACATTTCTTGACGGGCCTCAGACAAATAAAACAACTTAATCTATCTGTATATTTAAAAGACAGTTCTATCACATACTCCTCCTAAACGACTTATGCAATTTGGGCCATTCCAATGCCATTTGATAGACCTCGGGCTAATTTATTAATAGTGTGAAATTCATTGGAAAGCAATAAATACTTTTTGAGAAAAGTGAAAAAATAATTTTTTTCTTACTTTTTATTATTTTTGTGACGTCATATCCAGTGCCTCATATATCTTATAATATTTTTCAATCTTTTGCGTTTCAATTTCTTTGCGTGTGAGGGCTCTCACACTGGTCCGCGAATATATAATTAATTTACTGATTAAATTAAAATATATTTTAAATAAGAACACAAAAAGAAATGAATGTTTTTGTAATATACTGATTGAAACAAAATGGATGAAAACCTTTTACTACTTTCAACCAAATACTATGTACCACTCGGGGGTACAGGGGGCGGACGGTGGTGCTAGGTGTGAAGAGCAGCTAGTAAATCATTAAAACTCACATAATACACAACAAGTCGCTTTCTGAAAAAATGGTTTCATTGTTGTAGCGATTATTATAATATATATTTAACTTAACAGTAATCAAGTATCCCGCAAAAAGTTTAGGATATCAATAAATTGATACTATTGTACTTTTATGCTTGGTGGGTCGCATAAATCTGTTCGGCAGACCGCATGCGGCCCGTGTACCGAAGGTTGCCTACTTCTGGTATATTTTATTTTTACCACCAAGAATCTAAGCCTAATATTATATAAACATTTATATTTTTTTTTTAATAAATATTCAATCAATTTCAGATGTATATCTTCTGTTCCATGTCCCAATTGCACAGGTGTTCTTTTTTGTGATTTTACATGTTTGCAATTAGCATTAACGACTCATCATAAATTTGAATGCCAATCATTATCTAGTCTTTGGAATTCAGGCGCATCAATCACCTGTTTGATGGCTTTGCGTCTCATATCTCAACAAAACCCAAATTACTGGAGCAATTTAATTTCCACTTTAGAAAAAGTAAGATATCTAGATAAATAATTGTATATAATAGGTTTTTATAATATTAGATAAATAATAAAATGACTTTTCGCTAGGATGATTCTACTCCCGATTCTCTGGATCGCTTAATATTGTTTAAAGGAAATGATTATCGTGCTGTAAACCGATTAGAGCGACATATTAATAAACGTACATGTGACGATCTTTTACACCGAGCTGTTATGGCATTGGTTCTTTATAAATGTCTTGAAGATGGTGACTATTTCAAAGGATTAAATAAAGAAAATTGTCAATTTATAGGAGGTCTTTTACTCAGACATCTTCAAGTAATATTTGATATTTTTAATAATATTATATATTATTTTATAATTAATGTAATTATTAGTCTCTGCAATTCAACGCCCATGAAATTTTCGAGCTTGAAGAATCTAATTCATTGGAAGAAAAGGCTCGAACAATATTTTTAGGTGGTGGAGTCTATCCGACACTTGCTCTATTTAATCATTCATGTGATCCCTCGATTACAAGGTAATTAAGAATATGTTTTTATAATTATTTTTAATTTCTTAAAATTATATACTAAAGCAATGACCTAAATTACGACCTTTGATATTTCCACAAAAATATAACGTTTATCTTAATTTTAAATTTTCGAAAAATATACTTTTACTTATTTAAATATTTATATAGTTTAAGAAATATATATATAAAAATATATATATACGATTTTTAATATAATAACATATATTAAAAAAAATTCCTTCTAAGTGGGGGTTGACTCTCAATCTAATTAGTTATTATAAAATATATTTAATAGATAAATAAATTATGAATATGTTTTTCCTTTATAGATATTTTATTGGTTCTACAATAATTGCTCGAGCTGTTCGGCCAATTCGATGTGGCGAACAAATAAATGAAAATTATGGACCTATTTTTACACAAGAAAGGAAGGAAAATAGACAAAATCAATTAATGAACCAATATTGGTTTGAATGTAAATGTCGTCCGTGTGTAGAGAATTGGCCATTATTTGATGAGATGCCAATCAATGTTTTAAGATTTCGTTGTGAAAATTGTCCGGCAATTTTAGTGGTTAACAAGGATACCAATGATTTTATGATTAAATGTTTCGGATGCAAAATTTATATAAATATCCTTGGTGGCCTGAAGGCATTACAGGTAAAGATAAATCAGAATTCAATTTAATTATCTTGTATAAAATAAAATGTTTGAATTATATTATCCTTTACAGGACACTGAGAATTGTTTTAAAAGAGGTTCACGTTTAATCAAAGAAAACAATTTTCCGAAAGCATTAGAAAATTTCATACAAATTTTAGAATTATTGGATAAAACATTAGCACCCCCTTTTCAAGATTATCATTTGTGTCAACAAGCTGTGCGCCAATGTTTATTAAAATATGGAAATATCAATAAAATTATACGAAAATAAATATTTGATTAAATTAAATGTGTTATTGATAATTGGGAGGTTTAATATGAGTTTAATTTTTTAAATTATATTATCTGATATTCACACAAATACTAATAATAAAAATAAAAATCAATTTAAAATATCAACCAAATATAAATTACGAGAATTCGGACAAAACTATATTTAAGTGAAATGTGATTAATAAATGGAAATATTAATCATAATTTTAAATAAGTAATATTTATTGTTGGGTGTAGAAAAACAATATTAATGAACTGATTAATTTTAAAATTAACGAATTCAATTAAACATATTTTCTCAATTAATTATTATTCTTAAGTACTTTTCTTGTTAAATTAATTAATAAATAAATACTTTTTGAAAATATACATTTATTAGATATTTTTTATTATTAATTTTCAGTCTTGATCCAAATTCAAATACTATCACCAAATCTCATTTTAATTTATGAATACAAAGAAATCTTGGGAAATACTGGTTCGCCATATTAGATAAATATACAGATGCATATAAAATAAAAATTAAAATGTATATAAAATAAAAATAATTAAGGAATTTAACAAATTATATACCAATATTTTTAATGTAAGATCTTAAAATTTTTATAGACCTTATTTTTATTAAAAAAAATATATAAAAAAATTTATATATTTAAGAAAAACATAAATATATATTTTTATTATAGTTAAATACTTACATATAATTTATTTTATTTTGTAGTTTTGTAAGTTTCTCTTTTATTAAATTAATTTTATAAAATATAAAAATTTATCAGTTTTCAAATTAAATTTTTTTTTTATCAAATTATTAATTAAAAATAATATATTTTTAAATAAAATTATATATATAGATAAAATTATTTATTTATAAAAGAGAAACAATTTGACAAAGTATATTTATAAACATAAAAATGAGTTTTAATGATGTTTTTAAAAATTGGTCTATATTATATCTAATAATATGAGAAAAGTTTTGTAGATTAGAATAAAATCATATTTCTGTTGCCAGTCTTCTCTTTATAGAAATCCTTTCATTCATATTTATTTCATTTAATAATACAGATATTTGATATCCTACTAATTGAGATGAAACACTTAAATAATTTTATTTTACAATTATTATATATAGATTATAAATACGATAAATATTAATTCAAATATGGAAGATGTTCTTATAAAAATAAAAAAAAATATTACTTAAAGGCCTTGAAAACATTAAATATTAATTATTGCAATACTTATATTTAAAATGTAAATATTAATGATGGAACAAAAATTTTATACTGAGATCACAGTCCGTTAAGTTTAATAAAAAATAGAATATAAATGAGCCTTATAAAACATGAAATAAATTAATTATTTAAGCTTTGTAAAATATATTTATTAATGGGAAATAAGTAAAATTGTTCAATAGACTAGTGGCAGTTTAAAAATTTTGAAATTTTATTTGTTTGATTTTGATAATATTCAAAAATGATATAGCTATATAAGATATAATAATTATACCAATTTACAGTGATTATATGATTGTGTTAATATGATAAATATATATATATATTGATTATGCCTTTATAATATTTTAGTTAAAAAGGTATTATTATTAAAAGAAATAAATGAGAATTTAGGTTTTTTTTAAAAAATATAAAATTTCTTTTTTTATTTTATTTACATTCATATCTAGTAATATTCAAATAGAATAAATATTCTGAAATTTAATACATTTTTTTGGGGAAGTATATATTCACACCTTTATAGAAAGCATCTCAAAATTCATCAATAAGATGATTAAAAATTTGTCAAATCATTAAATCAATTAAGAATATGTCCATTTTATTGGTCCATCTTTGAAAATTAATTTTATTGTTTAATCAATTTAAATAATTAATTATATAATAAAATTATTTCAAATTAAAAAAAAATAAGTTAAAAATAAATTTGTTGTAAAACAATAAAATCAATTCTAAAGATGCTTATTATTTATTAGTTTATATATTTATGAACCAGTGATAAGTAAAATTGTTTTCAGAAATTACAAATACAACTTTATATAAATATATATAGGATGACTTATCTCAAAGGAAAAAAGAAAATACAAGTAAAAGAATGGAAGAAATTGTCTAAAAATACAAAATAAGAATATATATATATATGTATATATCGCTTAAGCGAATAGAAATATATATATATATTTATATCTATATATATTTATAAATATAAAACAATCTGGGGAAGATATCATAAAAGGATATCAAGTTGTATCAGACCGGTTGGTTGAAATATCCAAAGTCAAATTAATAAAATTATAATAGAACTGGTGCAATCCAACTATTGACAAACCATAAAACAAATGATTTAAAAATCACCATCTCTTTTTGTGTTCATCCATTGATACTCCCCCTGGACCAAGATATACAATCATCAAAAGGCCACCAATAACAGATAGTGTCTAAAAAAGTTAAAAGACAAATAAATATTTTACACCATTTATAATTAAATATGTTAAGTAGTAATTAAATTATTGATAATTAAATTACCTGGAAAAAATCATATTTAAGAAAATCCCGTAAAGGTTTATAGGAAGGAATGTTCCACCATGCGTTATGATAAAAATTAAGACTTGAAAGTAATAAAACAAGAATGAGTGAACTTAATTTTGTTTTATATCCTACTGTAACAAGTATCATAAGTATGGAGCCAATGATATCTTGAACAATCTAGAAAGTCAAAAAATTAAATTAGATTAATATCACAAAAGCATAAAGAGTCTGCCTGAAGAACTTCAGAAAAAGAAGTCTTTTAAGTACAATTTAATTTAAATTGCGAAGATGTCTATCATTATAGTTGACTATATGTCAATAACTAATAAAAAAATAAACATACACTTAGATTAATTAAAAAATTTATGAATTATGTTTTTAATTTTTTTACAAAAAAATTATTTTATTATACAAATAAATAAAAGATAAAATTATAAATATAAATAAATAATCAAAAAAATTGAAATAGAAAATAAAGTAAAAATTATATTTTATCTTTAAGTTTTATATAAATTATAAAAATAATCTTTGATAATTAAGATAAAGCTTTTAATAATTAAATGAACTTATGATAAAATATTTTTTCTAGAAAAACGAGTTATTTAAAAAGAATTTTTTTCTTTCTTTTAAAAATTAAACTTAATGTTTGGAATTATTTAAAATATAATTACCTGTAAAAATGATATTTCAAAACGTAACAAAGTAATAAACATAAATGCTAATAAAATTCGGCCTGTAAGTTGCAGATAATTTTTTGGTTTATTTTCGCCTAACGATGGAACTCCTGCAAATAGACTTTTTCCTTCAACGCGACTTTCGGCAAGAACTAATAAAAGAGCTCCAATAAGGGCCAAGTTACGGAAAAGAAATTGCATGTCCCACAATATACTATAAGCAAACGTCTGTAAAAAAAATTTTTAAAAATATAAGTAATGAATATAAAATAAAATTATTCTAGTTATATGTCAGCAAAAAAATAATTATCTTAATAATGTTTACAAACAAATATAAGCAAAATAATTGCAATTTTCACAAAAGCATTTCATAATTAATAAATGAAAATTGCTTAATCATTCATATTTTAACACAATACTATATATAGAATAACAATTCTTATGGATGAGGATTTATAATTATTTTAATAAAAATAATGGAAATTTATATAATTTTAATTGCAATTACATACAAATTAGATGGCTTTTAGAATATTGAAAATAAAATCAAATGGAATGGATGTTTTTGAATTCAATTTATTTAATGTGAATTTTTGATGAAACGTATAAGTTTACCTGTAATACAACGATGAAAAAAAGAATTCCACAAGCAATGGTAACTTTAAATCGTCCAAGAACCATAACACAGCCTCCGAGCTGTCCAAAAAGATTGATTAAAACAAATAATGTGGCTAAAAATTGCCCACATCCCCAGGACATGTCCATATATTCTCGCTGTTCGGACCATTGAACCCACATTCGAATTCCATCTTCAAGAAAAGTTGATATAAGACAGAGTCGTGCAATTGTAGGTAGTACATGTTTTAGATGCCTTAAAACCTGTTAAAAGAAAATTTTAAAATATTTTATAGGGAAAAAAAAGGTCATGCTATGACGTTGACAATTTATAGGAAATGACTGACAAATGTAAAATAAAAAATAAATTATACTCTAAGATTACTGAAAAATTCAATAAAATCAATATAATCACATACTTTATCTGCAATATCTTCCGCTTTCCCGATTAATTCATTATTCTGTAAATCCATGTTGGCAACAGCTGGGAATTGAATATTTTCTCTTGAAATCCAGGTTCTTTGGTCGGCCGCTTAACCAATGGGCCGGTTGTGGGGTGGCGCTGATAGTACAATGATGTGGAACTTCATTAAGTGACGCATACCATTCATTTTGGACTAAGCTAGATTCAAATTTTTAAAAGAATTTATTTGTTACACATCCCCTTTTGATTGATCATTTAAATTTTTTTTTTTTCATTTTTAAATAAATTAACATTAAAAAATGTCGTATACATTAAATAAAAATTATTACAATGTAATAGATATAAATAATTTTAATTGAACTTAACTTGTTTTAATTATAAACTCAATAAATAAATTATCATTATTTAGTATTTACTATAACTCCTTTTATATAAATTAAGAAAATGTATAAATTAATTATTAATTATACATTTATTATTATATTCCCAATTTTCTCTAATTATATCGAAAGGGACAAAAATGGTTTAAAAATTTTAAATTTAGAGTCGAGAAGAGATGGAAACACTTGATAATGCAAAGGATGGTAAAATGAAAAATTGAGGTATAGGACGGATACCGGATGAGAATGGTCTTATAAGGATGGTCTGTGGGTTTTATAAAGGATATTGATCTGTTACAGAAATATTAATTAATTTGTTTTAACAATTCTTTATAATTATTTATTTTTTTAAAATAATATTACTTTAGTTAAATAAATGTTATGATTTTTTTAGTATTAATGTTCATAGAGAATCTAAATATTTATCAAGTTTTAAACAAAAACAAAGCAAATAAAAAATATTTTTAAGAGGCACAGTTGGATAATCATTTGATTTTGATTTTAATATATTTTAAATGTAAATAATTTATTATATATATAATATTCTTTAAAAAGATGTTTATGCTTAACAATTAGAACTGAATATTAATGTTGAAATCGGTATACATATTTGTTTAATTTTTTTGTTATACAAAACTGAATCTAATAGAATTTGAAAGAAATACATTTTATTATCTATTAATTAAATTTATATTTTTAGTCCTGAAATATATAAAATAAATTTCAGCTTAAATAATTTTTTATAACTTTTACTTTAAATAGCCCCCTGGTGTCTACACAGAAGATGAAACATTTCTAAAGAAAATAGGGGATCAGAGAATCTATAACCTCAAATTCAAATTGAACAATCACTATTTTTTTTTTATTTTCAAGGAAAAATAAGAAATAGTTCGTAAGTAAGGGAGATATATTTAAATTTATTATTAATGCTAATCAATATTAAAAATTATAAATTAGTAGTAAAATATTAAATAATAAATTTAGTACAGAAAACATCGATATTTTATTAATAAGTGATTTTTAAAATTTCTTTATTTTACAACTTATTTTTTAACAAAGCAAGTATCGTTATTTTTTATTGTTTACTTATAATTTTCCATTTGACATCTGTTTTAGAATATGCTTGAAGTAACGTGTAATGATCGTTTAGGTAAAAAAGTTAGAGTTAAATGTAATCCCGATGATACAATAGGAGATTTGAAGAAGTTAATTGCTGCACAGACAGGAACCAGATGGGATAAAATAGTACTTAAAAAATGGTATACAATTTTTAAGGACCACATTAAATTACAAGACTGTATCCTTTTAAAATAATTTTTTTTAATTAAAAAATCATTTACATTTAAAAAGAACAAACACAAATCTGAGGCAAAAACAAATTTAATTTAAAAATATTATTAATGGTGAAAGTATTTATTTATTCTGCAGTAAGAACTTATCTATTGATTTTTTTCTAAAAATATACATATTTTAAAGAATAAAATTAATTCCGACAGTTCTCTTTTAATCCAAAAACTTCATAATTATATTATATTCACTTTATACCATTGGAAATATTTAAAGAACTGGCGACATGTCAAATTTATAAGATTTAAGGAAAAAGTTTGTTTTCTCTAAAATTTCATAAATTAAGTAAATATATTCTAATATTAATTAATCTAAATATTTAATTTTTAATCTTTCAAATAAAAAATTTCATGATTTTTTAACTAATTAATTTCCTTAATAAATTTAAATAGATGAAATTCATGATGGAATGAATTTAGAGTTGTATTATCAATGAACTATTTTTTTATATTATTCTTCTAATAATTTATTTTATATTTGAAATAAACATCACTTTATATTAATTTTTGAACAAATTTAAATTTATCAATTTCATTTTAGCTCTAAAGTCTTTTTTTTGTTGTGAAAACAATTTTACTTTAAGCGTCTCTAAAATAGAGAACATACCTATAATTAATTAGTTTCAAAAACATTAATCAACGAAAATTATATCGGTATGCTCGAGGTGAATTTGTCCATACTACCTTAATATTAGAGGGGTTAACTTAAAGTAACATTGTTTAAAACCTTATATTATAATATTCACATTCTTGTCATTCTCTTAACTTTAACTTTCTTTTCTCAAAGCTGAAAAAAAATTAATAGTAAATTATTTCAATAAATTAATTACTTTAAGTTTAAAAACATTTTTAAAAACCAAAAAGTATAAGTAAGTCATCTTTTTAATTATCATTTTACATATTAAACAAAATTTAAAAATTACTTTTTTTTATTCATTTATAAAATAAATATAACATTTTGATTTTGGTGGAATGATATTTCATTCGGTTTTAGTTCAGTATTGGTATATTAAGGAAATTTTTGTGATGAATGAGTTATCTTTAACTATGAATTTATGTAATCAATACTGAAAAAACCGAAGAAAACACTCCCAAAAATCACTCTACCCTATTTAAAACTCTTGACTAGGAAATGTCTAAATAATGCCAAAATATGAAATTAAATATTTATTAAGAATGAGTATTAAAATGTATAAATAACATTTAACTCAATAAGTATTTTAAATAATTATTATATAAAAAATTATTATATATTAGTAATATTAATTAATTACAAAAAAATGCACTCTTGCCTTTATTGTATATATATATATATATATTTTATATTTTTTTTTTGGTATATGCGAAATATATTTTAAATAAATTTTGAAGTCATTTGATAAAAATTAAAAACTTTTGACTAGAAAAATTCCAATAAAATCTCTTTCTTCGTCCATTGATTTTTTTTTATGACACAGCCTCTTTAGTATTCAAACAACCTACAATAGTAACAATTTATAGCATTTTTAATTTAGAGTATCCTTATAAAAAAAAATAGACATTTCTATAATTACACCTATTTAAATCTATTGTTTGTTTGATTATTTGGTAATGAATGACCTCAATGCGGCCGAGTAAAATGACCCCCATCGCCAGCGTGGCAACGACGGGTTGGTCCATGTAATGGTGATGCCCCAGGAGAAGGATTAGCTGAGACTGTTCCAGATGTTGATGTTAAAAGACTGGGAGTATCACGATCAGAATTTCCCTCTACTTTATTATTTGCTCGATTATTTAAAAAGTCCCGAATATGTTGTACAATTAAATCAATTGCAACTGAAATCAATAAGGAAAACAAATAATTACATTTATTAAATTAAATGTCATTAATATATAATATAGACAATATAACTGAAATACTCCCCTCTTAAATCAATTAAGATTGAAATTCAGATTCAAAACATACATTATAGTACTCGAAGACAAAAAATAAAATAACAATAATATATATATATATTCTTTTATAATTGAATAAAACCAAATAAATTAATAGTAAATATTATAAGTCGCTTAATGTTAACTGTTTAATGGTATTTTTAACAATATAAATAATATTGATCATTTGTTAATCAAAGATACTTAATTAAATGTTTTTTCAATTTGTTTGGAGACAATGCTAGATACCACTATTTAATCTGTCTCATCCTTTTATTTATTTTAAATTGTTCTACGAAATTTTGTATAACATAAACTTAGCTTTATCCTTAAATACCTTCCAAAATCTAGATCTACATGAATACACACGGAATGTTGGGATAATTAAAGTGACTAATTAAAAGCTTCCTAATAATAATGCAAAGCAACATAACAGGACAAAATATGATAAAATATCTAATATTTTATACTCAATTATTAGTTTTTCTAATAATACAAACAGATTGCATTTAAAATAATTTTAATTTTCAAATAGACCTAAAAATTTATAGCATTAATTGATATTATCGAAAAGAAAATATAAAAATTATTCATTATATTTTATTTTATCTCGAGTTACCTCCATCGCATGCATTTAAACAGGAATAATTCTTAAACAACTCAGGGGTATTTAGGGATGTATATTGAACTGAAAAAGAAATTTGCATATAATCCGTTGATAATTATTACAATCTCAATATTTTAAAATTAGTTGTGAATAAATATCTGTAAAAAGATATATGATATATATTATGATTATAAATTCTTGGTACTTTTTATTTAATATTATTAGTAGATATATATATAATATAAAAAATTGTGAAAATAAGGTTTGGAAAGAGATTTATTTGGCTTTAGATTTCATAAAAATTTTTATAATATATTTTATTAATTTTGTTTACAATTAATTGAAATTATTTCAATTTCAAGAAAATATAAAATTGAAATAATTTTATGTATTTTTGTAAGTATGATTATTTAATAACAAATTTAAAAATCAAAATATATACAAATCGACAAATAGTTTGAAAGGAAATTATATTTTGTTCATAATTTCCAAATAAAGATCAATCATTTGATCTATATGTACTAGATAGGGACTAATGATTTGTTTTGCATGCGCCTTTGTGTAACCATTTATTTGGATACTAAGATACATAAGAAATTATTTGAATCGTATTTTCACTTATCTAAGTCTTATTTAACTATGACTTAAGAAATGGCGATTTAGTGATTTAAGGTGAAAATTGGTTTAAATTGTTGTTCGTTCACTACTCGTATTAATGTTTCGCTTAGTTGAAATCTGTGCTTACATTTGTAATAATATATTCTTAACTAGACTTCAATTTCCTTCTTATGAGCAATTTTTTTTCAATGAAATATTGCCATAAAAATGTATAATTTTCTAGAAAATAAACAAATGTAGTTTTTTAAGAAAGTTAGTTTTTGTTTGTTTGGTAGCTTATATTTGGAATTAAAACAAGTATAGTAGTAAATGGTAGTAAATTTGACAACCACGTTAATAAAAACTTATATTAATTATAAATTGTTAAGTATTAAGTATATTTATTAAATGAAATTATTAAGTATAAATTATATCTGAGAATATTTAATATTTTGTCTGAATGTGGTTAAATTATTTTGAGAGAACTTAATAACTAGATGAATAAATAAATTTATAACAAAATATAGTAAATATTCATATGTGAAAATTTGCGCAATTACACATACAAAATATTTAATTAATTTTCTATTTTAATTAATTTCCATTATTAAATAGAAATATTAATTTATTTAGAATTCACGAATTTAATTAATTATTTAACTAAAATAAGGTTGAATTTTAATTATAAAAAATTCAAAATTGTAAAATATTTTAAATAATAATTTACCTGGTTTTTGAAATAATCAAATAGTAAACAATTATTATTAAGAGGATTTAGTTTCTATATAAAATATGATAGTTTATAATAAAAACAAGTATTTATAGGTATTTATAAAAATTTAATAATAATAAAACATAATATTACATTTAATATGAAAAAATTGAATACAAAAAGAAAATTATTGTATATAGAAAATTTATAAAATACCATATCCAGAGCATAAAATCTTTGATTATATAATTAATTGAAAAAGCATAAATATAAGAGGATAAAATAATAAATGTATAATTAACTAAGGTTCCTTCCTTTTTAATTAAATTTAATATTACAATTATAAAAAATAGTTTTTAGGAACAACGTAAAAATTGTAAAAAAATCATTGTTAATTTTAAATTAAAATCTTAAAAATTTTTTAAAATATATATCTAATTATTATATAAATATAAAATTTAAATATAAAAAATTGGAATATATGATAAAATAAAATAAATTGTTTTTATTGAATATTGAAAATAAAATTTTTTAATTTATAAGATGAGATTTCGAAAATGAATGTGTAGAATTTAAAAATAATCATATAAATTTTTAAATTACAATATATATATATGTATATATTATTGGTCAGGTTATTTAGAAATGTCTTTCGGAATTGACCACTAGTGCTTAATTAAAGTCGCATATTTTAATTTTTTTAAATTGGACATTTAAAATACAACATTATCAAATTTATTTTTGGAATAATTTAATTTCTCTGATGGAACATATACATATTCATATGATTAATTAAAAGTAAATATAATCCAAGTAACAACTTTCCAACAAATTAAATAAATCTAGTATTTTAATTTATTTAAAACGAATACATACCTCATAGTTCTTTATTTTATATATATTTTTAACAGACTAGATTCATAGCAACACAATGAATGATAAAAATGAAAAATGTAGTAACAGAAAAAAAATATTATTTTTTTTCCAATTTATATTATTCAATTTGCTAAAATGGAATTTAGGCTTCTTAATTTTTAACTAATATTTTGGTAATAATTTAAACTAAAAATTTAATATTTTTTTAAGATAATTTATATAAAATTAATTATATTTAACGATAATATATTTATTTATCGTGAGTATAGATCTAAAGAGACAGTGTTAGAAAAAATTATTTGTTTTAACTAATTTTGTCACTTTTAGAAGTACATCCAAGGTATATAAATATCAAAGAGAAAATTTATAATTTGTTTTTGTTTTTTATAAATTTATAATTTTATAAAGATGTATGTTCATTAAATCATTTATTTTAATCTAAATTAAAATATATTTATTCATCTTATTGTTAACAGTAATATAATGTAGGATAAAATACTTTTTTAATAGATATTTAAAATATTCATATTTCATATTTAAAACAATACTGAAAAAAAAGGAATATTTGCCAAAAGTTATTTGATTGTACGTTTGACTATACAACATGCATCAAAGTATACTGTACTGTTTAAATAAGAACATTGACAGAAGGACCCTTTTTCTAGATCACGAATTATAGATTAAAAAATAAATAAATATGATGTTTGGGCATTTTCTTGGGACGTCTACTTTAGCGGCTTAGCGTATCCGAGCTAGAGCTTAAGCTGCGCGAGTTTCGTAGTGAGGCTTTGAGGGCGACTGGCACTGCGCCTTGCAAAATATCCCAGATGTGTTGCATAATCAGATCAATGGCCACTGGAACCCAAACAATACAACCGTCACCAATGTGTAGTCAGGGACCTACATTCCCTTACAAACAAATTAGTATCCTCCTGTTAAACTAAAAAAATTCTATCTTTTATGAAAATTACTTGAATAGGAAAAAATTTACTTTATTCGTTATCATGGTAGAATAGAATATAGTAAATAAAATTAGTTATAGAATCCCAAAATAATATTGTTATTTAAATGGATATTAAAAATATAGAATATATAGTTAAATTATATATATTTTTTTTAATTTACTAGGAGAATATTAACCCATTTGTTTATTTTTCATGCTATAGTTTTGAAATTAAAATAGAAATATCCATTTAAAAATGAAATCAAAGCGTGTTAAAATAATTATTATAATTAATTTGTTTTATTTATTTAATTTTTATTAAAATGAACTATTTCTATTTTAAATCGAATAATCAAATATCTAAGAATAAATAAACAATATATTTCGAGAAGCAATATTTTAATAGTAATAAAAAGACTTAATTAAAATTAAATGATAATATAATATGATATATATTTAGATTTAAGTATAACCTAGTAAATAATTAAATTGTAAACAATTTTAACTAATTAAGTTAAATTAATTTAAACGATGATATATATTGATAAGAGTGAATGAGTGTAAATGTAAGAATAAGAAAAAAAGAAAGAGAGAAAAAGATAAGGGATTAAATTTAATGTTAATATTTCCAATTCAAATAAATATTATATTAAACAGTTATAAAATAATAATCTAAACAGGTACATCTTTTTTTGAATGAATTTTAATAAAAAAATAAAAACTAATTTTATTTTTTTACTTTAAAATATTAGCAAGATATGTAAATATAATACTGATTAATATTTTATTTTATAATATTTAAGTTTTTGGTTATTGTATCATTTTATTTATTAGGGCTGATTTTATCATCTTTAACCAGGTCATTTTTTATTTAAATGATTTCTCATTGCTTTAAATATTTATAAAAAACACCACAAAATTATTAAAAGAAATATCATTTGTTTGAAGCCATGTTCCATTTTTTACATAAATTAATAATGATTCCAAAATATTTGTAAAATGTAAAATAATTATATAATCATTCCTAATTTATTTAAATATAAACAATCTTTGATTTTATATTTTCATTAAAAACAGTTTTGAAAAATTAAATGTTAATAAATTATATTTTTTTTCACTTGATTATATTCTTAAAGCATTTTGGGTTGTATTTTTATAAATCTTGAATTTGAATCCGCTGAATTATTCATATTCTTTGTTGATTAAGATTCCATATCAATGATTGTAGAGATGAAACTTCTTAATTTTCGGATTGTTATTCTTAATACTAGTACAATTATTTATCGATGAAATATAAGTTCATAACAATTAGAACCTTTAGTATAGATAATAATTGAAGAGATAATTTATCACTCTAAAGGAAAATATATCTTTTATATAACAATAAGAAACTGTCTGGCAATATATTGCGAGTTGTTATAATATTGCCAAAAATTTAGATTAGTATTACCCTTACTAATTAAATTAAATGTAAACCGAAGTAAAAATAGTATTATATTATCAACTAAATCGAAAATCAAGATTCCATAATTAATATTATTTTAAAAAATCAACATAAGTATTTATTTAGATCTAAATAGTAAGTAAACAGTTTTATTCAATAATTGTATATAATTGATCCATTATAATAAGCACCAAAAGTAAATTCTATTGGAAAATTTATATCTATTTCTTATACTAAAATGGAAGTGAAACTGAATGTAAAAAGATTGAAAAAAGAATTTTGAAAAGTAAAGAAATTGTAAGAGTAAGATGATTTATAAAGAACCACCAAAAAATTATTACAATTGTTTTATTGGAATGTCACAAAGCCAATTTAATAAAATATAAATCTTTATTTCTTCTTATCTGAATTTTGAAAAATAATTTAATTTTTGACATTGGAAATTATTAAACATTAAATTAAATAAATTTCTAATGTATCTTTATAATTATCAAAAAATATTTCACAACAAATTGCACAATTATAGTAGATTAATTTATAATTGTACAGTATGATAAATACTAGTTGAACTATACTTAAATAAATGATAGTCAACTATAAGTTTTCATATATTAAAATTTATTATTATAATAAATTTTTAAATTAACGTAAATATATCTTTAATTTAAAAAAAAATTTAAATAAAATATACTCGTGTAAAAAATATCAATTTTTTTCTTTATAATTAGAGTTTGAAATAAATATATAGAATTAAAAAAAGTGAAAAGCTTTAACAATTAAATGCAATCTGTTTTAATATGAAAAAAATTATTTCAATACTTTAGACTCTCTTTCCAAACCAATATATAAAATTTTAATAGTTGAAAATGAGAAAAGAAATTCAGAAAAAGGAGTATTTTTAAATATTGAATTATTCCCGTCGAATTGAAGGAATATTTTAAAATGAATATAAAGCATAAAGAAACATTTAATAAAGGTTTTATATATTAATTTACTTTTCCTTAATATTAGTAATATTAAAATGTAAATAATAAATTAATTAATGTCTTGTTAGTTGTTTTCTCTTACCTGTGTTGTCAGCCCCCCTAGGAATGATAACGTCAGCAAATTTCTTGGTCTGAAATATTAATGTTTAAAATTAATATATTAAGAAAAATATTTTTTTTAAAAAGAGTCAATCATTTAAATTTAAGAGATATACTTACTGGAGAACAAAATTCTTCGAAAGCAGGTTTTACAAAATTCATATATTGATTAAGAACTTGATCTAGATCTCTTCCTCGTTCTTTGATATCTCTTGGTACTAAAATATAAAGTATAATTAAAAAACTTATTTTTAAGATGTTTTATAAAAAATATTTATAGATTGTTTAAGAAATATATGATTAAGCAAATATTAAAATTTTTTAATACCTCTTCTTGCCAATCTTGTATCAGAGTCGGTATCAACAAATAATTTCATATGAAAAAGTTCACGAATTTCGGGGAAGTAAAATACTAAAATTCCTTCAAAAAGAACAACATCTGCTGGATAAATAGTAGTATATTGATTTTCAGACCTTGAAATAAAATGTTAAAAATAATTTAATTAGTAATCATTAATCAATATTTAATAAATTAAATCTTTATTAAAATAACATACCTAGAATTATTTATATAATCATAAACTGGAATTTCACATTTTTTACCAGAAAGTATGTCACGAAGTGTTTGTAAGATCAGATCATTATTAAATGCATCTATAAAATAAGTTTTTATTAATTTTATAACAAAACTAAACATTATAGAAATAACAATCAATCATTTGTTCAGTATTTCATACTTATAGTCAAGTCTTATTGCAAGGGATGGAATAAATTTAATTTATTTGAATTGTCTTATATTAAAAAAATCATACATTTTTATTTAATTTTAATATTACATTAAATTAATATAAAATTATACTAATTAAAAATAATAGAACAAAAGGAAAAAGAAAATATGTTATATAAGACAAAATAGAAAATTGAAACACAATATTAGCACTAATTTTCTCGATGCTTAGATTTCAACAAAAGTAATATAACAAAACATTTTAAGAAATTAAAGAAATCAAGAATTTAAAAGGGATGTTTAAATTAATTTATCGTTTATATTTATAAATAACAGAATAAAAAACAATTGTAATTAAAATTTCAACAATGCTTCAAGAAAATTGTGAAATCAGGAGTAAAATAAATAAATATTTTGGCATCACAGAAAGTTGAAGTTATTATATTTCTTTTTTAATCGATAATCGTATCAGGGCTTAAAGTGCGTATAAATATATGTCTATTTATTTATGGTGTGGTAAATGATCAAAATATATAAATAAAAGAAATTTTTCTATCTTACCTGGATGGTCAAAATTGAACAATCCTTTTTCAGCTTTTATTTTTTCGGCTGGTGTCAATTCTCTATAGAAACTATCTTGGCTTATACAAACTACTTGTCTTTCAGCATGTTCTTTATCTACTTGCCCCAATTTTTCCATAATGCGTTTGCATACTGTCGACTAAAAAAGTAATGTTTTTTGGTATTATTATTTTGGTCATATATTTTATAAATAAAATAATTTAGATTCATCGTTATTAAGAAATTTAAAGTTAAAGAATGAAAAATATTTTAAATAAAATAAAAACAAATATAATTTTACTTTTCCACTTGCAGTTCCTCCAGCTACTCCAATTAAGAAGGGAGTTTTCCCTTCAACACCATTGATTTTACCATTGTATTTAACTCCATTTTCTGAACTTCGACGTATTAAATCAGGATTTTCAGCCATCCTTGTAAAATTATATATTCCTTATAAATAAACAAAGAAAATGTGTATTAGCAAATGTTAATGTTTATTTTTAAGAAAAACGTGTTCAACGTGTTCATGAAAAAGAATTCTATTCAATCACAGCCATATATATATGCTCTGTGCCCTCTGTGCGCTCTGTGATTAGAGTCACATTGGTCACATTAGAGTGATTAAAAAAAAACATGGATAACTTCATTAGATTATTGCTATTGGATAATGTTTGGCGCGAAATTTAATTTAATTTTTTTTTTTTAAATTTCCATTATTTGTCGATTAATTATTTTCATTTTATATACAATTTTTCACTTTTATTATATTGTATTTTTTAATATTAGCCTTATTTTTAAAATTGTTTAATTTTAAAAAAAATGTATTTATTATCAGTGGAGGATTAAGTTGATTGGGGGCCCCGGGCGGTAAAATTGAAATGAGCCCTCTGTTATTTACAATTATAATTGAAAGTCGAATTTTGTTTATATTATAATTTAGGCTGTTTTATACTTACATATATAGTACTTATGTAAAAAATACATCATTTTTACTGTGGTCGCCGAGACCCAAAATTGATTATTTTTTCTTAAGTTAGTCGGGGTTCAAACACGACCGAATAAATATTTGTTGTTCAATAAAGATCTGTATCAAGAATAACTTGTTTTATTTAAACTCCGATTATCCATAAACTCAACAGTTTTTTTAAATTTTTTTTAAGGAAATATTTTTATTTAGGTTTCGGTGGGCCCCGGGAGGCCGCCCGGTCCGCCCGGCGTTTAATCCGCCTCTGTTTATTATATACTATTATTTAATATTAGTATTTTGACTAAATGGAAGTATTTCATATATTAATAAAATTATTCAAATCAATATAAAATGAATAGTAGTTAATAAACTTTATTCAGTATTTATCCTTTTATAAATTTATCGAAAGCATAGGTATAGTTTTCCGCATTCATGGAAAAATGATCAATAGATACAAAGAATTCCCTTTCTCTTATGATAAAGTTTGCTACATTTCTTAAACCCACTACAATATATATATTATGAGCAATTATTTCTGGAAGATTGTGGACTTATTGTTAGTGTGTTCCGAAGTCGGCCTCGAGCAAGTCAATAGTAGCTAAGATTCTTCAAGTCCAAAATCTCCCAGCCATTCAACCCAAAATCCAAAAATCGACTCTTGGTCACAAAGACTAAGACCCAGAATCCCAAAAAAATCACTCCTAAATAAACTCTCTTGAAAATTACGCCAAAATGGGCGCCGAAACGTCGAGACACATATCTCACAATTAAACATGAAAATAAGCCGAAAATGATTTCTCATAATAATAAAAACTTTCACGGATACCTAAACGATAAATATATATATATATATATGAAGATCACGAAACTTTCCATATTAATATTTTATTTCAAAGTTTCATTCATTCTTTTTTAAATCGTTTCTTTTTCTATTACATAATTTCACTTTAATGCTTTTGGCGCCTTTTTATTTGACATTTATTTTTTTACTTTTTATTCAAATTTCAATTTAATGTGATACAATATTTAACCATTTGTTAAAAAAGTAATAATACAATGGAAAACATATCCATTTTAATTTCCAAATTAATTTTTGAAGAAGATATTAATAACAATTTGGAAAAAGCTAAATATTTATTAAAAAATCCACCGGCATTATGTCCTGTTATTTCATATAAAAATTTATCTAAAATCGTAGCCTATATAGAATTTATTAACAAAAACAATTCAGAAGGAATATTTTATTTAATTTCTAGCCATTGTTTCTTTTTAAAAAAAATAATTCATAATAATTTGTAAGTAATAAGATTTGATTTTAAATATAATAATAATTTAAATATTAAATAAAAATAAATTAAATCTATTATTGTTATTAAGATATTCTTTAAATGAAAAAGATCAAATAATAAAAAACATCAATTTCAAAGAAGATATTGTAGAAGATTTGGAAAATTATGATAATGTTATTCTTCTATTGTCTGAAATGCCTCCAGGTAGAAAATTTAACTTAAACTTAATAATAGAAAATTGTCGTAACAGTCTAATCGTAATTGTCTAATATTTAATAATATATACATATATATTAACAACAACAATTAATTTATTATTTTTTAAATAGAATGAATGAAGAATGTAATTCTAAAACCATAAATAACAATAATAGAGAATTTGAGATGTATCTGCGAATATGTAATGTTGTTTATGAGAATCGTTTGTATTTTTTCAGAATGGACTATTGTGCAATTAACTTGTTCCTATGATCTGCCAGGAGTAACTTTTTCTCCAACTAAGCCTGATACTCGTCCTCACGAAATACACTTAGTAAGAATGGTGTGTGGAGAAAAGACAAAAAAGTACCCTCCATTTGAAATAAGGTTACATCCAAAATTAAATAATGATAAATTTTATTTTTGGAAGCAATTGGAATATCTAATAAAAAAAGAAATGAAAAAATTTCAAGATAAAATAAATTTATTAGAATCTGAAATAAAGGTAGGAATTATTTACTATATTTTTAAAAATGCTAATTATTATTTATTATATAATTATTTTAGAATATTTTAGAATTTTGTGAAGATCTTTTTAGCAAATATAAAAGTATTTTTTTAGGAAGTTTAACTAATGAAAAAATAAATAATGAACTTCTCTCTGCCATTCAAAAAGTCATACAAAGTATACCAAAGTAGGATATAATTTTTCATTACATTATATAAAAATATGTTAGCAAAATATCTATTTATAATTATTTCATTTTTTTTTAGCGAAATTAAAAAAACTATTCCTGAAGAGGATATTCGATTACTTGAATGTTTAGCTTTAGCAGCTCCAACTTTAGAAGGAAATGAATTGACTAGCTCACTTATGGAAATATTAAAAGATAAAAATATAGTTTCGAATGCAAAAAAAGTTATTGAAAAAGTGATAAAAAAGTATAACAAAGAAACAAAATTTAGAAGAAATCCCGTAATTCTTATCATTGACCAAGTAATTACTATAATTATAAAACTATCTAATTTTATTTAATAATTTATTATATAAGTTAAAATATTTACGAATAAATTATATTATATACAGATGTTGGAATGTATACCTTTTGAGATGTTATCTTTTTTAAATAATCAGCCAGTTTCAAGAGGACATTCTTTTCTTATGATGTATCAACTTTTTCAAGGTTTAGTGAATTATTTTAACAATGAATAAAATAAAAATATATAATACTGAAAAAGAATGATTAAATGAGATGTTAGTATCCTGGATCATTTTAAATATAAATATTTCGAGTCCCATTACTCATCTAATCACACTTTTTCACTAAAAAATGTAATTATTATCTTACGAATTTAAGAAAAATTAAAAAAATTTATTTTAGTACATAAAAATACTATTTACCAGGGATATAAACTAATTAAAAATGAAGGAAATTATATACTTAGTGAAGATGAAAATTTAGTAAAAACTAAGAAAACATTGAAAGGTTTTTTTGATGAACGTTTTCCTGACTGGACACATTTAAATAAAAATAAAAATTCATCAAAAAGTAAAGAAATTTTTTTGAGAGCTCTTCAAAAAGAAGAAATATATTTGTTAGTATATTATATTATTTTTCTTATTATTTATAAATAACTATGTAACTTCCTATACAACTAATTGATAAGTAAATTTAATTATCGTCTAAAATAATATATTGATGATTTTTTCCAATATATTTTAGTTATTTTGGACATGGTGCTGGTGTAGATATCGTCTCTTTAAAAGATATAAATAAAATTAAAATTAATTCAATTGTATTTTTATCTGGTTGTTCCACATCTAATAATAAATTAAGAGGCGAAAATATTGAAGGATATTCCCCTGCTCATTATTATCAAGCAAGTTTTGCGTAAGTCATTTATTTAATTTTAATATTTTGATTTTTTTAATTATATATTTTTTAAATAACACTTATAATAACTGTTAATTTTAATGAATTCACTTAATAATAAAATCTATCTTTGGAATTTTTAGACCTTGTGTAGTAGGAGCTTTTTGGCCACTTTTAGATTATGAAGCATCAAAATTTTTTATGATTTTGATAACTTTGTGGCTAGATAAAAATCGTAGAAAAGAAGATGATCTTCTCTTAGCAATACAAAAATCAAAAGAAACAGATATGTTATTTTCTTATAAATCTGTATATGTTGCAACAGGCCTTCCTATTAAATTGTCTCAAGATTTTTAGATTTTGAAATCTTAAGAGATTTATTGTTACATAATAATTTATTTCTATACAAATAAATGAATATATATATATATATATATATATTTTAATATTGTAAAATTGTTTTTAATAATTTATTTTTATTATATACTTTTTTCTTAATTGTTAAATTAACAGTTAAACTAAAATTTAATTTAATGTTTTAAGTGTGTTTTGATGATTTAATCGAAAAATTAATAAGTTAAAGTCAATAAATATATATATCAGATTTTATTTATTTTTTATTCTTTGAAATAATGAAAGACCAAGTTTAAAATCAAACATAAAAATTTAATTTTTTAAAATGTCTTATGCGTTAAAAAAGTTTATTAGACTATTAGTAACTTCTTCCAAATAATGTATAACTCTTTGCTTTTTCATTACATTCGGGATGTATACATGTATCTTTATCAGTTATTTGAACTGGTTGTTTAAAAGGAATGCATAGACTTTTGGCACCCATTGAAGGTGCTCCAGGTTCCGCCCCTTCATCCCTGTAAAATATTATTTTAATTCTTGCAAATTGTATATAGTATTTTATTAAAAGTTTCATCTTTTTCATTAATAAAAATAAAATTACCTTGCACTATCTTTTTTTATTTTTTCTTCACAATGAATTGCTTCACAAAAAGGTGCTAAAATAATATTCTTATTATCCAACTCCAAACAGAAATCATCCCATTTTTTGCAAATTTTCAAATGTTCATTTAATTCATTTGTGGCTCTAAATATCAAAAATAAATATTAAAATATAAAATTAAAAACTTTGGTAATAAATTTGTTTTTAAAAAAATAATTATATCTTTCTCGATAAAATTACTATAATTCATACATACTTTTCTAGAAGATTTGTTTGTATTTTTTCTAATAATTTTGAAACTTCAAATAAATTAGTGTCGGGTATGGTTATTTTCTCTCCAGTATCTCGACGAACTGCTATTATTTGCTTTTTCTCAAGATCCTTTGATCCTATTTCGACTCGAAGTGGAACTCCCTAATAAATATTTTATTATTAGTTAATAAACTATTTAAATTTATGTTTCCTCATTATAGTTTTAAATATTACCTTGAGTTCCCAGTCATTAAATTTCCATCCAGGCGAATAATCTCGAAAATCACATTTGACTCGAATTCCCATGTCATTTAATTTATTTTTTAATAGACGACAAGCATCGATTATCATGTCTCTATCGGATTGAGATAAATTCACTGTAATCCCACAAGGAATTATAACAACCTGTAAAAATACTTTTATTATGTTTCTAAATCAATTTTATTTTTTTTCTTTAGTTTAAGATTAAGAGAAATATTTACTTGATATGGGGCGACATTTGGGGGCAATACAAGTCCTTTATTATCTGCATGAACCATAATCATCACGCCAATTACTCTAGTTGTCAAACCCCAAGAATTTTGATAAACATATTGTTTTTCTTGAGTTTCGGGATTTTGGAAAGTAATTTCAAACATTCGTGAGAAATTTTGTCCTAAATGATGCGAAGTTGCTCCCTGAATACCTCTTCCACTTGCTGCAATAAATGCCTCTGTTGTCGTAGTATAATCCCTGTAAATTGGACAAAACATAAAATCGTAAGTGAATTAAATATTTATTGAAATAGGGAAAGCAATATTTACCCTCCGGCGAATTTCTCTTTCTCAGTTTTACGACCTTTAATTACTGGTATAGCAAGTAAATAATTATAAACTTGTTCATAAATATCTAAAATTGTCCGTACTTCTTCTTCTGCTTCTGATTTTTTTTCCCAAGCTGTATGACCTTCTTGCCAAAGAAATTCACGTGTTCTTAAAAATGGTTGAGGATGTTTAAATTCCCACCGTACAACATTATTCCACTGATTCAAACGAATCGGAAGGTCTCTATGCGATTGAATCCATTTAGCGAAAGCAGGATACATTCCAGTTTCACTTGTTGGTCGAATTGCAATTGGTTCAGCCATTTCGGAATCCCCTGAATGAGTAACCCATGCTACCTGGAATATTATTTTTCTATTAGAATTTAAATATCTTATTTGAGATACTATCTCTAAAAAGATTAAAAGTATTCTTACCTCAGGTGAAAAATCAGCTATATGTTCTTTTTCTCTTTCTAATGCTGCTTTAGAAACGAACATTGGAAAATAGCAATTTTCAACGTCGAGTTTTTTAATTTCTCGATCAATGAATTCCTTAATACTTTCCCAAATTGAGAAGGACCATGGGCGAAGTATATAACATCCACTAACATCATAATATTCAATTAATTCAGCTTTTGTAATAACCTAAAATAATTTAAAAATAAAGTAATTTTAAGTATTCTCCTAAATCATTAGCTAGAGTATATGTCACAACTCAAATACTTAAATGTTTTATTTTAATCTATCATTTTTTTTACCTGAGAATACCATTCAGGCAAATTTTCTTCCTTTTTGGCTTCTAACCCTAATCGAGTTTGTTTTTTTTCTCCTCCTCCTGATTTTGCAATAGGTTTGGGAATTGGTTTTTCTTTTGGCGGTTTTTTTGGTGTTTTTTTATTCTCATTTGTAGACCCTCCAGGAGCCCAGTCACAATTTGTAAGATCTTTATATTCACCCTTAAAAGTATTTTTAATAGACTTCAAATAAAAAATTAATGAGACAAATATACAAATATAAGAATATCTATTTAATCAATATAATTAAATAAAGGTTTGAATTAAATTTTTTTTTTAAATTTCACTTTATTACCTTTAATTTTAAAAGTTGATTAATTTCAGTATCAAGTTTAACTTTATCAATTGGAGGTTTAGTACTTTTCAATTGTCGTACAATATTTCCTTGTTCAGTTATCCTCTTTGATAATGAAGCAATAGGATCATCTTTATTATTAGAAGGTTCAATGTTTGAAATGGGTTTCCATTCCTCACCAGTTAGAGATTTATAATCTAACTTAAGAGATAATAATATCTTCACGGCAGCATCAATTTGGGCCTGAAGGGTATACATAAAAATGAAATATATTTAATATTTTATTTTGATTCACTATTTACTATATTTTGACTGGTAATGTATGTTTCTAAATTATTATGAGAAAATAAATTCTCTCTTTCTAATTCATTTCTATGTAAGATAAATAATTGTTCTAGTTAAATTAATTCTCATGAATTTATATGCAATAAATTATTATAAATAATTAGTAGTGCTTAAAATATATATATATTAAAAGAATATTTTTAAATAACTAGATCTAGTCAGCATGATGGTACCATTAGAATATTTCTACAAGAAAAGAGGAATACGAACATTTCATTTCATCATTAATTGTATTTGAATCAAAATATATTTATCTTAGCCAGTATTACTCATAACAAAAAGAAAATCTAAAAAAATCCTCACCTAAAGATTCATAATATGAAAGTAAATTTTACATTAATAAAATAAATAAAATCTTCTCTCTCAAACCTTATGTCTTGTCTTAATTATAAACAAGGATCAGTGAAGAATTGAAATGTTAAAAAAAATAAGAGAATACATATAAGGATAAAATTTAATTCAAGTTATTGAAAAAAATCACAAATTAAAGAAATTACAATATTTTGGTAAATATCTTATGAAATATGATGACGTTTCCTTTCTAATGACGCCAATCACGAACTCCAGTTAGGATTCATTACTAGTAACAGAAAAAGAATATTTTTTTATAATTTTTAAAAAGAAAATTATATTAACTATGTGTGCATCAATGCCGATAGTATTTTAAATTCTGAATTATCACGAATATATTATAAAGAGTATAAAAATTTAATTTCTAGATTTTTTTAGTATGCTTTTTTATATTATAATAAAGATATTTTAAAAAGAGAAACAAATCATTTGTTTATCAAAAAGAATAAATAATATCTAGATTTCATTAAAATAAATATATTTCGCAAATATTCAAATATATCTAACAATAAAAGTCAATATAAAGAATAATAAAGAAAATTTCCAAAGTTTTCAAGGCCAAAGAAATTTTTGAAATTATTTTAAATTATCTACATTACCTTTTCGGCCTTGGATGCTTTAAGTTGTCTAACTTCATTCCCTTGTTCTTGAATTTTTGAAGATAGTTCTTTTGAATTCATTTCAGAATTTGATTTTGTTTGAGGTTTTGGTTTCCAATCACAACCAAAAGCTGCTTTATATTCGTTTTTATAATTTAAAAGAATTTTTACTTCAGAATCAATTTTCTGTTTATCAGCTTTATCTGATTTTAATTTGCGGATTTTATCTCCTTGTATTGTAATTTTATTATTCAATTCTTCTTCTGAAATAGATTTTTCTGGAGATTTTTTTATAGTAACACTTCCTGGCTTCCAATCTTGGCCTGTGCAGGTTTTATATTGAGCTTTTAATTCTAGAAGTAATTTGACTTCTGAGTCTATAATCAATTTATCAGCTTTTTGTGCTTTCAATTGTCGTACTTTATCGCCTTGTTGAATTATTTTATTATTTATATCAACCTCAGATAATTTTTGCTGACTTGAAATATTTGTTGGTTTCCAGTCCTGGCCTGTGGCCTCTTTATAATTCGTTTTCAAAGCCAACAATTTTTTAACTTCTAAATCAATTATATTTTTATCTGCTTTTTCAGCTTTTAATTGACGAACCTTATCACCTTGATTGGAAACAAGTTCGGATAACTGATTTTCAGAAAGGGATTGATTCTGTTTTAAATCTTTATTTTGTGAATAAGTTTGACCTGGTTTCCAATCTTCACCAGAAATACTTTTAAATTGGGCTTTTAATTCTAATAATAGTTTGACTTCTTTTTCAATTTGAGCTTTATCGACTTTTTCAGCTTTCAATTTTCTAATTTTATCCCCTTGTTTAGTAATTTCATCATTTATATCAATTATTGAGGCTGGCTTTTGCAATGGCAACACACCTGGTTTCCAATCAGTTCCGGTTACTTTTTTAAATTCTGCTTTTAATTCTAATAAAATTTTCACTTCGTCGTCAATAATTTTTTTTTCAGTTTTAATAGATTTTAATTGTCGAATTTTATCGCCTTGTTGTGTGATTTTGTCATTTAAAATAAATTGATCAGATTGAGAAGATTCAGATTTTTGTGGAGGTGTTGAAGGAATCCAGTCTTTTCCAGTTTCGGATTTATATTCCGCCTTTAATTTCAACAGAGTTTGTACAGCAGCATCAATTTCAGCCTTAAACATACAAAGTAAAAATGTTTAATTTATTTTTAAATATTTAATAAAGAAAATAATTCTTAATAGAATTCATTAAAATTTTTGTATAAAAGAACATCCTTTCTAAAATAAAATATACAAATCACATTAAATAATAAAAAGATAATCTAAGATTCATTAATTGTATATATATATATATATATATATATATATACATACAACATATTTATAAATTAATATAATTATTCAGTATCTAAAATGATTCGTTTTTAGTAACAAGAGAAAAATTTAAGGTATAAAATAATAATATAACTTTATTAATGATTTTAAAAATTAAAAGTATCTTCATAAAATAACTTATTTTTAAATAATTTACAGATATATTATTATTTGTATTATTAATAATAAATGTGATAGATATTTAATAATGAATTGCCAACATATTGTAGATATAATATTTATGATGAATTAAATATAAACTCACTTTTGGTGCCTTTTTGGTCTTTAATTGTCGGACATGATCACCTTGTGATGTGATTCTAGATGCTAAAGGTAACCAATGTTCTTCTTGTGGTGATTTTTCACTAGATTTACCTTCTCTTGATCTTGCTTTCTACAAAGAAATAAAAAGAATTTGCTTATGAATAAGTTAACTGATCCGCGTTTATACACGTGGCCTGTTTGATTAGTGAAAGGTTAATCACATTAAAAGCGCTCGATTTAAATTCAAAATAGTTGTAGTGAATTACTTATAAAATTTTATGACCAAGAATTTTTACTTTAATTATTATTAGAATATTAACTTACTTCTTTATCTGATTCCTGATTCATCATAGGTTGTTTGCTATGCCCGTCAGGAACATAGATTAACACACATGGAGTTTCAACGCCAGAATGAATGCTTTGAAGAAATAAACATCAGTTAGTTATTATTTAAATTATAATTATTATCTAAATAGGATATAAATATACCTTGGAGGTTTATATTCTTGGTCACAAATAAAAAATCCACGCCTTTGTAATTGAATTATGTCAGATTTTTTCAAATGTTTAAGTTCTGGATCACCAAGCATTTTAACTTTATTCTGAAAAAAATAATATACATATGTAAATATAATTGTAATTATTTACAATTGTTAGATTTATATTTCGAAAAATATTATTCTCTCTACCATATTGTCTTTGGCAATGTAGTTTTTAAAATCTTCATCTTTTCCCAATACTGATTTAGTAATAATATGATCCAAAAATATACCAACACAAGGTGTCAGAGGGGCTTTTTCAGTAGAAGCTAACCATGTTACTTTTAAAGTCTTTTTATAATCAGTATTCATTAAATTTGGTTTTGCATCAACTGATGTAATTTTTCCATTATTATCTCTATAAAATAAAAATATATTTAAATAATAGCTGTTTCTAAATTCAATAAAATTAAATGAGAACTTACTTATGGATATTTTCAATAATTAAATTTCCCCAATTTATAAAAGTCACATTATCTTGTGGTTTGAACAATTCGGCATCAGCATAATCAACTAAAATACGCGATCCTGTCCAAACGGTTTTTTCTCCTATTTCAGGATTTTTTGGATGCTTTGGAACCTTACATGCCTGTTCTATGGCTTCTTTAACATTGACAATAACAGGATCATTATGTAAAATAGTGGTATACCGCGGAGCAATTGGATCAATCACCTTGATATTAAAAAAAGACAAGTTTATAACTGGTTTAATGATAATTAATATTAATATAGTTTCTTACTTTTTTATTAAATGCCCAAATTTTATCCCATTCCATTACAACAACAGAACGACTAGATCCTTGAGCAACAATAAATTGACGCAATCCTTCAACTGTCATTCCTCTTCGTAATATTCCTCTGACAGTTGGCATTCGAGGATCATCCCTTTAAAAATAAAAATATATCAAATTTCAATAAAATATTTCAAAAAAATATCAAATAACATTAAAGTTTCTTTTACCATCCATCGACAATTCCTTGTTCAACAAACCAAGTAAGTTTTCTTTTACTCAATAATGTATGCGTCATATTTAATCTAGAATATTCCCATACATGAGGCTTACGGAGACCTAAGGCATCAATAAACCAATAAAATTGATCATCCCTATCATGATATTCAGTGGTTCGCAAACAATGCGTTACATCTTCAATGCTATCTACGATTGGGCACGCAAAATCGTAAGTTGGATAAACTCTAGAAAGATGAAAACGATTAAAATAATAATGTTGAATTTTTAATCAATTGATTTTAATATTACTTATATTTATCGCCTGTTTTTGGATGAGGCTCGGGTTTGCATCTGTAGATTGTTGGATCTCTAAGGCATCCATTAGCAGAGTTCATATCAATCCTTGCTCGAACACAACAGCGTTGTCCTAATTCAGTTCCTTTTAACATTTCTTGCCAAAGTTTTAGATTTTTATCCACAGCTAAAGAAAAAATATTTCTCTTATAAATTATCTATTCATTAATAAGTTTATATAATATATTTTTATCGATCTATCTATCTCATTGGCTTTATTAATGAGTAAGATTTATGACATTTTTTCATTGATTTCTATTTTCTTCATCACTTTATTATATAAAATGTCGTTCTCGGGTTTTATTTTTGGTTTAAATCAACTTTTTTATATTCCTTCATTTCAATTGGATTAATTATCGGTTTTAAGAATCTTAATTTTAACTGAATCCTATCATTTAATAATATTAATTAATTAAATAAATTAAAATATGTGATAATCCTTACAATTATTCCAAGACTCTGATTTAATTCTTTGTTCTCGTTGAGATTTCATTGTTTCAGCATCAGTATCATCAACGTAAGCTTTCCCTTCCTTTAGTAATTTTTCACAATAGGTTAACATTAAATCAAAATAGTCTGATGTATGAGTATATCGATCAGGAGTTAGTCCTAATAAGGCAATATCTTCGAGAATAACTTTTTCAAAATCAACCTAAAATATTTTTAATATTAAATATAAACAATTTAAATAAAATGTTTAATTTTATGACTAATTTATTGTTAACAAAATTAAAGGATATTTAAAATAATAAGCTTTGTTTAATTTTTACCTTTTCTTTAGCAGGGTTAGTATCATCAAATCGAAATACAAGTTTCCCTTGGAAAGAATCCTTGTAATATTGATTAAGAAGGGCAGCTTTTGCGTGACCAATATGTAAATATCTGTAAATAAAGAAAATAAAAATTATTTAAAATCTTTAATTAAAAATGCTCCTATTTCTTTGACTATTAGGATTTGAAATTATATAACATATTTTTTTAAATATTCTATCTCATATATTAAACAGCAAAAAGCTTACCCACTTGCTTCTGGTGGAAAACGAACAACCACTTTACCCATTTCTGCTCCTTCTAATTCAATAAATTTTCCTTCCTCTTTTCGAGTGGTATTTGTTGTAAGATTAGAAGGACGTGAAGTTTTTGTTTTGGAATTAACCGAAGAAAGAACTTTTGCAAGCGATTCCAAATTCTCTAAATGTTGGTACCAGCGCTTGATATTTAGAGGTGCTTCGTTTTTTTCTAACATAGATTGCCATTTCGAATTTTCTAAAAAATTATTTTATCAATTTTGAATATATATATATATATATATATATATATGTAAATATATATAATTTTATTTAAAGAAATTCAAATATACGAACTGTAAAGTGCTTCAAAGATAAAAAAATCAGCTAAAGAAATGACATTATTAACAAGATAAGTAACAGGTTCGAGTAAACGATTTAGATATTCAATTGATTGATTGAATTCTTCTTTGCAGAGTAATGGCCCAATAGAAAAAGTAATCCAATGATCAATCTGAAAATTGAAAAGTTTGTAAAATCTTTTAAAATGAATATAAGAATTAAATATTATCATTAGTTTATTGAGGGATTATTTGATTTAAATCTAAGAACATATAAAAAAAATCAGAAATATTTAATATTTATTCTTTAATTCTTACATCAATTAATATATAATAATTTCTTTTAAACTGTTGTATGTAAAATTGTAAAATTTTCAGTATTTCGAAAGTGAAGATTTAAAAAAAAAGTTTTACCTCAGTCCGTTGTATAATAGATTGACCATAGAGATTGGATTTTTCATTTCTTCGAGCTAAATAACGAGCAATAGAAGGTGGCCAATTGATAGTTGATCCGTCGTCTAATTCATAAGAAATCTCCGAGATTGTATTATCCCATGAAATGGGAACTTCCAAAATATTGGCAGTAAATGCAACACCTAAAAATAACCAATATAAGAGGATGGATTATTCATTTTAGGTTTTGAACAATATATTTAAGAATAATAACATTAAATTTTATAATTCTGATGAAATGATCAGAAAGTATTCTTATAGAAAAAAAATGATGCAATATATGATAAAAAAACATATTAAGATATTTTTCAATAATTGTTCAATAAAATTATAAAATATAATTATCACGTCATATTAATTTAATTTTACTATATTATATCTGACTCTCTCAATTATTCTATTATTATTATTATTTTTATTAAATTTTATAATAATTTAAAAATATTTTTTAATAATAATTTTCGAATTACCCAAAGAAGGATTAGATACACTAAGCACAATATTTTTCATTTTTAAAAAAATTATTTAAAGAAATTATTAGCCAAATTTATTAAATTTCATAACAATTGAAAAGTAATATTTGTAAATTTCGATGTGATCTCAAATAATAATTTAGAATTAAGAACTAGACAGGAAGAAGTTGGAAATGGCAAGTGAAATCTGAAATATTCCAATTTAGTTCAAAGTATTCTAGTAGCGCATTTTTCGAAAATATATTTCAATATACTTCATGATTATAAATGAATTAAATAAAGTATTTTATTATTAACATTGTTTTTATTAATAACATTATTAAAAATAATATTTTCAAACAAAGAAAATGAATATAATTTTTTATATGAACCAACCCCAACAACTCATAAATTGTCAAGAGTGAAATATTGAAAGGGAGATACAGTAGTATTTACTTTCAATTTCAGAATTTCTTAAACTGATATTTTGGAAAAATTCTAAATATGATACCATAATTAAAATTAAACAGGTCCCCTTCTCATTTAAATTTAATACTCGTAATATGCTGGTAAAAATATGGATAAGTAAAATGAGTATACGAATGTTTGTATTTTTATAAATTTATTTTTATTCATTTTATTATTGTATTATAAATTTTAAGTTATTTAAAATTTTGACAATTTCATTTATGATAAAATGAAAAAATAAAAAATAAATTTAAGACTAAAGCGGAATGTATGGAATATTTAATTTTTCAAAAAACATCGATGTTTATTATTATAAAAATTTTTAAATATTATTATTTTCTTATATAATATTCTAAAAACTACATAAAAATAAAAATGATGGTTTTGTAAAATAATAATAATTAATTTTTATAAAAATATTTATTGTTTTAATAATATATGAAAATATAAATATTACAAACATATAATAGAACTATTAATTATGTTTTATAAAATATATATTTCAAGTAACCTATATATATAAATTTAAAAATAAATAATATAATATATAATATAATAAAATAAAATTTATTTATATTGTTACATTCAATAAATTAATATAAATAATAGTAAATTTAATGTATAAGAAAATATAAAATAATTTTTGACTGTAAAATAAATTTACAACTTTGAAGATAAGGAAATGAACTGTTTTAATTCAAATAAATTTTTAACTATGTTTTTTTGTTGACAAATAAAACAAAAATTGATTAAATAATTAAAAAATAAAATCCAGTATCTAATAATCCCACTCGAATATGTGCAAGATATATAGTGATATTTCGTGACTAATACGTCAATTTTAAAATGTGAATATATAGTTTATTAAAATGTAAAGTATTGTGTTTTTTAATTAATATTGTAGGTTTAATAAAAATGTTATATAGAAAAAATATAACGTATTATCAATATTCCTCGAACATTTTGTTTTTGTTTGCCTATTATGTACAGTGGTTCCTACTAAAGATGTAAAGAGTTTAAAAAAAAATTTCATTTTCATAACTTAATTAATTTTCATTTAAATTGAATGACTCTATAGCCAATTTAGCCATAATATAATTAACTGCTAAATTAAAATAAAAAATATTAAAATTTAAATTTTCAAAAAACTCCCACCACCTTTGTAGGAACCTAGGTTTAATTTTTCTGAAAATGTTGCAAGAAATATTAAAACTTTTTATATAAAAAAATATTTAATCTATATAGAAGGAGATTAAATATTGAGGATAGTAATCATTATCGTAATATGGTTTATATTCCTTTTCAGAGATAGGTCGAGTAACTTTTACAACAACTACAAGAGTATCAGAAGAAGATATTGAAATATTTTTTGGATCAGTTTCAAATGTAGGATTAATTTGATTATTTGCTCTGTATCTCCGAGGATCACAACCATATTCATATATAATGTGTTTATCCGATTCAGTAATCACATGAAATTGAAAATCCTGAAAATAAAAGGTTCTTATTAATATTTATAAACCTTATCATGTATATAGTTTTTAATATTTGTAGGTATATTTTAAATACAACTCAATCAACAATTCTTCCACCAAAAAATCGAAATGCCATGAAAGCACCTATTCTATTATTAAAAGAGAAAATAACATTTTTTTATTATTTTATTGTTAGTTAACTTTTAGTTCAGGTTCATTACAATAACAAGTTATTAAGTGAAAAAAAAGTTATCCATAATTTTAGCTAATTAAATGATGAATACTAAAATGAATTTGGAATCCCATTGCCTTTTCCCTTAGCTGCCAAGATAAATTTCACACTGAACTAAATAAATAATATATGTTTAATGCATATTGAAATCAAACAATAGTCTCATATTCTAGAGGATTATTAAAAAAAAAAAATAGTATTTACTTATTATTTATATTTATTAAGTCTATAAAATTATTTTCTATTGTAAAACTATATAATAATAATATAATAGTAATTATGCAATATATATTAATATAAATTACTTATTATTATCTAAAATAATTTATAATTATTAATTTAATAAAAATATTACTAATTTAATAAAATTTGAATAAAAATGTTACCTCTATAACATGTCCTTGAGTTTTATTTGTAATCATTTCTTGTTTTAATAAATATCTTGCATACATATAAGGATTTTGAATTCTCGTTATTTCTTTTATTTTACAATTAAATAAGGAAATTAATTTTAAAACTTCCTCTGAATCCAAAGAAATTGAAACAAGAGTAAATATTTTATCTTCATAATTATCAAATGACCATTCAGTAGGTAAATATGGAATAATCTCTTGTAGCATTCTGAATCTGATAAAAATTTATTAAAAGTAATGATTCAATTTATATATTAATGAATTTATCAAGATCAGATATAAGGAAAATATTATCTAATATGAAAAAAATTTAAAGGATAAGATTCGAATTTGTTTAAATTATTTTTATTATACCTACATAATTATTTATATATAAAAATATTAAGAGAAATTATATGATGATGTGATCTTGTGCTTATGCTTCTGAATATTATACCATCAATATAAGAAAGAATTTTTAAGGGAATCCCTGATAAACGCATTGCAGTGAATTGCATATAGGATATAGGAATAGGTTTTAACAAATGACCTTATTATCAAGACTATTTTGACAAGATCATTTGATAAATCATGAAAATCTTTTCAAAAGGTAAAGTTTTTCTTTTTTAATTAAAAAAATAATATTTTAATAAGATATACTTAAAATTTAATATTTATATATATATATAATAATTTCCAAAAAATAAATGGCGCAACTTTTAAAATTTAAAAATATTATTTTATTTTTTATTAAAACAAATAAGACATAATTCAATTATAATTGAATGTACCTATTTATTGATTGAAACATATTTATATAGAAATTAGAAAACAATAAATATTTTAATTATTTATTTTTTACCGGGGAATGGCGAGGACTGCATAACTGCAACCTCCATGCATCTCGAGATATAGTTAGAATTATAAAATCGAGAAGGCTGCGTTGAGCAGGGCACGTGGCTAGAATGGGAGAGGAAAGAATGGCAAAAAATATATTGGTGGGGAGATCGAGTGGGAAACGTACGCTTGGAGGAAAAAGGAGGCGGTGAATGGATAATGTGGGAAGGGACGTGAGAGAGATGGGAGAGGGTAGGGATTGTAAGGTTGTGGCTCAGAATAAGGATAATAGGAGAAGAGTAGTTGCTGTGGCCAAGAACTTTCAAGTTCCGTAGAGCCACAGAGATGTATAATTTTAGTGAAATATATCCACAAGCATTATAATTAAATGTTAATAGTTCAAAAAACATAAATTGATTCTTTTATTACTAGTTTTAAATTGATATATTGGAAAAACCTTTAGGTCATTGGCCCTTGCACTCTTTTACTACTACTGAATATACTAAATCGTTCATATTATTGAACATTTCAATAATATTTATAATATTAAAAAAAAAATATAGTTACATTACCATTGAATAAAACTGATATTTTCCATTATTGTGAACTTATTATGAATTATCAATTTTGATAAAGCAAAAGTATGATTTAAATTCTTTTTTATTTCTAACTAGTTAATGAAGCGAATAAATTTATTTATAGAGAAAATATAATTTATAGTGATTATCACAGATTAGATAAAAAATTGTACATAAACAATATTTTAATATAATAATATTTTAGAGCATAATGTAATAAGATAAGAGAAGATCACAATTTTTGTTAGGACTAATCCTATACTCTTTTATATTTTAAAAAATCAGCAGAAAACTATAAATGTATTTGAACATGTAAATGAAATAAATGAAAATCTATTAAATACAGACTTTTTTATTTAAAATAAAACAATAATATAATTCATATTTTTACCGACCGGCGATAGTAAGGGAGGTATTGTTTTCACACAAAATTTCACATATGGAGATTTTTACATATATCAACGAATTATGCAATTTGTTAACAGAAAAAAGTATTATTAGCATGATGTCTGTCCGTCCGTCCGACCGTATAGATGAGTACAGCTTAAATGGCTCAACGGATTTTGATAAATTTTGGTATATTTACTTAATACATCAGTTTGATGAATTGATCGACTTTTGGTTTATATCCAAAAACCGGACGTGGTAGTATTACCGATCAACGATAGGAAGGGAAGGGTTATTTTCACACCAAATTTCACATAAGGAGATTTTTTACATATCTCCACGAATCATGCACTTTGTATTGGTTTTATCCTCGGGAAAATCATCTTCATTAGTTTTTTCTTAATTTAAAATTATATGACGTCACCCAGTCCTTCATAACTTCACAGCCAGCGCCTCCTGATATATTATAAATAAAATAAAAATATTTATGTTATATCCATATCTGTTTTTATTGCATTAATAGATACATTTAAATTATTTGAAATTGTTTCTGTAGCTGAAAATTAATTTATTTCAAACTGTCGGTCGGTTCTGTGCCTGGCCACAGGTCAACTTATTTTAAAAATGAAAGTATTTTATTTAAGCTCCCTCCCCCGAAGAAGAAATTTCAAAATAAAATTATTATTTCAAAGATTGTTATTGTAAAGATTGTATATCTATATAGTTTATACATTAACAAAATAATAAATTTGCATAAAGTTAACACGTATTTTGGAAATAATTATTTTGTATATCTATATAAATATAAGATATTATTTTAATTAATGTAAATTTCATTAAACTTATTTACTTAGTCTATGAAATTTATTACACAGGCTGAGATTCCAAAGTTGATGGTCTGAATGGCTAATTGTATATATATTATAATTAAATAAAACTTTATCTTTGAAGAAAGTTCTTGACTGTAACACCGACTATATCCGGATTTAATTCAACTCCCCCTACGTCCCCCTTTATATTGTCACGGATCTTCATTTATTTTTCATTTACATCATATGTTGATATTTCTAAAATATTAATCAATATTAAAGATTTTTCAATAACAATATAACATAACATAATCATAATCTCATAAAAAAATATTTTAATATCACTATCTTCATATACTTAATATATCATATACTTAAAAAAAAAATAATTCTAAATTAATTAGGTTAATGATTTTCATTTATTTGAACGTATTTGCCTTGAGTTAAGTTTTGTATATAATAACTAAATCGATTCTTTTGGTGTGCGCGTTGTCCTGTGGTCGGCTCTGAAGTCATTTATTTGACGTGTACTTTCAGTATAGTCAATCACTATTAATGGAGTAGTGGAGTTGCTCAGACCAATTCCACTTTGTATTTAGCTGGTTGATAAAAAAATTATTTAATTAATTAATTAATTAATTAATTAATCCACTATTTACATTAAAATGGAGTCAACAATGATGAGTCAACATCAATTACACCGGCCGAGCAGAGGCGATTTAAACGGATACTTTGGAGCCAGTACTAGCACGGTGCAACAACAACAAACGCAACAAGCAAGCGAAGGTATTTTTTTTATATTTTTATTAATATGCGATATTAATTAGATTTATTTTTAAAAATAAAATAATCTGGAGTGTCTCACGCGACTATCTAGCAAATTTGAATTGGATTAAATAACATATATTAATTTAAATTTAATTAAATTATAGATTAAAATTAATAAATAATATTTATTAAACCAGCGCATGTTTGGCTCTTTATTGATGGAATAACGTCACGTGTTGGCGCGTGAGAATTGCAGTGTTAAAAAATTAATTCTGATACTTTCAGCGATTCAATCAAGCTAAAATTCTATATATAGCAGTTTTATACATTTATTAATCATGTCAAAAATTATCAAACATATATCTTTAATTTTACGGTCACTTTAGAAGAAAAAAATTCAAAACGTTGTAGGCAATGACCCTCTTCCGGTTGAGCTACATTTCTCAAAAGTTGATAGAAAACTATGAATTTTGAAAATGCCCATGTACCAAATTTCATCATTCTAGCTCAAACCGTTTTTGCGTAATCTTGGTTACATACATACACACACACATACAACACACACAGACATTTTTCTCAACCTTAGTGAAAATGATTCAGGAACGTTCAAAACGTATAATAACATCAAAATCTCAACATCGAAAATTTTCGTGATCTCAATACTATCTCTGGCGAGATAGTAAAAACAGGTATGTTAAATTATTTTTCTTATATATCCCCCTTGATTTTTGTAATAATCTAATTTCATAAATACTCACATAATATAGTAACCATATTGAAAAATAAGTTGACCTGTGGCCAGGTCCGAACCGACCGATGGTTTGTAATAAATTAATTTCCAGCTACAAATAATTTTAATATATCTATTAATGTATTAAAAAACAGATATGGATATAACATAAATATTTTTAATTTTATTTTATTTATAATATATATGTAAGACCAGGCTGTGACGTCATGAATGGCTGGATGGCGTCATATAATTTTAAATTAAGAAAAAAACTAATAAAGATGATTTTTCTCGAGAATAAAACCACCACAAAGTGCATGATTCGTGGTGATATGTAAAAAATCTCCTCATGTGAAATTTGGTGTGAAAATAATACTTTATATAAAAAAAAAACTTTTTTAAAAAACCACGTTTTTAACGCACTAAAAAGAAGAAAATAATTTTTCTGAAACCCCATAGGTACTGACATTACAAACAAGAGATATGATTTGAAGAAAATTTTCTATAACGTAAAACGTGGGGCGCAACTATGGCTAAAATATTCTGTATCGTATAAAAATTTATAAATAAATGTTATTAGGTACAAATTAATAGGATAAATGAATTCATATTTTAATTAGCTTGAAAAAGTAAAGCTTATAACTTATCGAAATTTTTAAAAGAGGTAAATTTAATTTATGAAAAGATTACCTTTAGATTACTAATAATATTCACTTTTAAAAAATTCTGATAAAAAATGACATCCTAACAATATTCTGGTAAATAATATAAGAAATTTAACTTGAAGAAATCTAAAACTAAATTTTGCTACTGCAAAACTTCTAGCAAATATTTAATATTTATGTTAATAAAATTTCTAAAGCGTAAATTGAAGATGTTTATTTAATATTAAGGAATTAATTTTCCAAAAAAAATTTACATTAATAAAAGTATTCTGTTGGATTACTAATAATATTCCCTTTTACAAAAAGTCTGGTAAAAAATATAAAACTTAAAATATAAATCCATGGATATTGAAATAAATTAATCAAAGAAATTATATTGCATTTAAAAAATTTATTATTATTTGCGCCCCACGTTTTACGTTATAGAAAATTTTCTTCAAATCATATCTCTTGTTTGTAATGTCAGTACCTATGGGGTTTCAGAAAAATTATTTTCTTCTTTTTAGTGCGTTAAAAACGTGGTTTTTTAAAAAAGTTTTTTTTTTATATAAAGTATTATTTTCTACTTTTTAGTCTTCATATATTGCAATCGATTTCACTTGACCTATACTACTTTTAAGTTTTTTGATTGACTTTAATAATCATGAAATACTATTATCCTGTAGGTAATAAATTTAAATTGAATTATAAAGAGAAATTTTTAAATTTGTCATATTTTAATTCTTTATTGCCTAAAACTCATCATAAATTTAAATTTTGTTTTCTAAATTACAGTACAAAACATTAATATACCTTCTTTCAAATTTATTTACATTTTAAATATTATACATATTATATTATTCTTTTAACGGGTTTTTAACGGTTTTTTTCAAATTTAAATATTTACACTTTTTGTTTTGATTTTCCCATACAAAATTATATTCATTAATTATGCTCTAATTAAACACTTGCAAGCTACGAATTATTATTGTATTATTGTATTGTCATCCAGAATACATTACTCTGAAAAGTTTCAGAGCGATTGGATGACTGGAAGTGGTCGAAATTTCGATTGCAAGATTTGACCCGAACAGATAAATAAACAAACAAACAAACAAGAAAGCAAGCTAAGAAAAACGTGGTAAAATACACTCAGTTAGCAAGAGTGCTAATGATGACTTGGTGAGATGCAGAGAGCAAATGATAGCTGAAGGAAATTGAGGGTGGCGTTTAAGTCGAAAAAAGGTGTGTCGAAACAGGCAACCAATCAGAAGACCCGTTAAGTAAAAATAAGAAGAGGGGAGTTTGAACCTTTTTTCTACCTCCCTATTATATTTTTTCAATATTTTGATTTTATTAATTTTTTATCTCTCTTTGTAAAGACGAAATTATAACTTTAAAATGATTTTAAATGTAATCAATCAAAAGTCAGAAATTATAATTTAAAAAAATCAAAATTCTTCATAAAAAAAAAATGGCTTTTTATTTTTTCTAATACATTTACCGTGTATATAATATATAGAGATTCTTTATTTCATTAGATTGAATATTATTTATTAGTAATTCATTTAATAAATATCTAATCGTTATTTGAAATTTATTTAATTATTATTTTAGAATTTATGATGCTTAATCCAAATTTAATTCGCAGCATGGAACATACGATCAGGACTGTCATTTAGTTGGAGGGGAGCGACCTGAACATTTTTTCAAACTTCTTATTTAAACGGATTTTAATATTTTGATTATTATTATTAATTAATGTATTATATTTGCATCCCGTCTCGTTTTTGTATTAGATATTGTATCAATATTTTTTATATTTAAAATATTTTAAAATTTTTTAATTAATTTCGAAAGAAAATTAAAAATATATTTATACAATTTTTGCTAGTATAATAAAATAAGATCTAATGAAATATATTTATTTTTATCGTCAATTCACAATGTGTCATTTATTATATTATTAATTTGTGAAATGATTACAAATTTTATGTAAAATCCATTCTCTATTCGTTTAGATCAAAAATAATATATTTAATATTTAATATATTGAATATATTTAATACATACTAGAATCAACTCTTGAATATTTTTTTAAACAAGCGGACTATGGACATCTGTATTATTTATTTTTAATGTTTTGACAAAGTCCCTTTTGTTGTTTTCTTCTTTTGTATTATGTATTGAGAAAGGTAAGTTTTGGAAAGGGCCTTTTGTTGTATTATTATTGTTTCTCCTTTTTAAGTTAACAAAATACAAATATTCATTAATTATGCTCTAATTAAACACTTGCAAGCTACGAATGTGTTATTTTATTGTATTGTCATCCAGAATACATAACTCTGAAAAGTTTCAGAGCGATTGGATGACTGGAAGTGGTCGAAATTTCGATTGCAAGATTTGACGCGAACAGATAAACAAGAAAGCAAGCTAAGAAAAACGTGGTAATAACCCTTCCCTTCTTATCGTCGATCGCTAATACTACCACTTCCGGTTTCCGGATTTGCACCAAAAGTTGATCAATTCATCCCACGGATGCATTAAGTAAATATACCAAATTTCATCAAAATCCGTTGAGCCGTTCAGGCTGTACACATCTATACGGACGGACGGACAGACCGACAGGCGGACGGACGGACGGACAGACATCATGCTAAAAATACTTTTTTCTGTTAAGAAAATGCATGATTCGTGGAGATATGTAAAAATCTCCACATGTGAAATTTGGTGTGAAAACAATACCTCCCTTACTATCGTGGGTCGGTAAAAAAGAAAAAAAATCGAAAATGTTTAAGAGCCAGCCGGTCGCCAAAATATTTTACCTTTTTACTTTCCCGCATACTTCGTATAATTACTTTCCCGCATACTTCGTATAAGGGAAGTATTGGAATCGTCAAAAATTTCGACTTCGAGATTTCGATAGATCTTGACGTTTTAGACCTCCCTGAGTCGGAAAATACCATTTTTCGAATTATGTCTGTGTGTGTGTATGTATGTATGTATGTATGTATGTATGTATGTATGTATGTATGTATGTAATGTCTGTAAGCAAATTTACTCAAAAACTAATCAAGCTAGGACTTCGAAATTTGGTACACCGATATTATTCACAGTTTGTAGATTTCTATCAAAATTTCGTCAAAATCGGTTAACCGGAAGTGGTACTTTACCTACACTGGTTGCGTTTACCTTTCAAGTAAAGTACCAGTTTCCTTCGAGATATTTGCTTCATATTTTGTATATAGATTTAAAAATATGAAAAAAATTGAGATACCAAATTTCATCATGATCTGACTACCGAAAGTGACATTTTACCTATACAAGTAGCGTTTCTTTTTTACCGACCGACGATAGTAAGGGAGGTATTGTTTTCACACCAAATTTCACCTATGGATATTTTTAGGTACATATCTCCACGAATCATGCATTTTCTTAACAGAAAAAAGTATTTTTAGCATGATGTCTGTCCGTCCGTCCGTCCGTCTGTCCGTCTGTCCGTACGTCCGTATAGATGTATACAGCCTGAACGGCTCAACGGATTTTGATGAAATTTGGTATATTTACTTAATACATCAGTAGGATGAATTGATCAACTTTTAGTGCAAATCCGGAAACCGGAAGTGCTAGAATTGCCGATCGAAGAGAGGAAGTGAAGGGTTATTTTCATATCAAATTTCACGTCAAATCATCTTCATTAGTTTTTTCTTAATTTAAAATTATATGACGTCACCCAGCACTTTAGCCAGCCCTTATATATTATAAATAAAATAAAATTAAAAATTTTTATATTATATCCATATCTGTTTTTTTTTACATTTAAAATATCAGTTAATCGGAAGTAGCACTTTATTACATTCTAAATATTCATTCACAACTCTTTATACCTATTTATATGCGGGAAAGTCTAGGGGAGGACACTCCCGCTTATTTTAGAACCATATTGAAAAATTTGGAAAAAAATCGAAAAAATGCGGGCACTTGAAATGCCTTCGTGGGCACCAGGTTACCGACCTCTGTTATAGATTATTATAGATTTATAAAAAAAAATTGGTTCTAATACACTTACAACAGTCTGGGTTAGAATAGTCATAAAATATCATCACTCACATTCTTCCTTGTGATTAAAATTATAAATAATATATTATTTTATTAATAGAAATAATTTTTATTTATTTATTTGTTTTTTAAATTTTACTTGAAAAATAATATAACAAAAAAGATTTCCTTCTAAAATTGCAAACAGGAAGGATCATTTCTTTTGTACATCCTAGAAAACTATAATATTTATATTTATTTAATTTGATTATTTATTTAATAAATAAATAAAATGATATTAATGAGATAACATTATTATAGTATAAGATTACCAATTTCCAAATTTTAAGTTTCTAAAATGTTTCAGCTTAAAATACTTGAAATCTTATATATTATATATATCTAGTAATAATTAATAATTTAGCTCTGTGTCAATTCTGAAACAATATGCCTTCCTTCAAGTATTCCTATCCTTTGAGCGACCTCAATCCATTTATTATTTTATATCATTTTTTATGTTCATCTCTGCAATTTCAATTAGTTTTTTTTTTTTTTTGTACAGACGTTCCCAATCTTTTCTGGTTTGCGGCTCCTTAAATAATCGGATTTTTTCCGATATATCAGATTTTTATATAAATTTTTTACTTTCTTGAAAAATTGAAAAACTTTCCTTTTTACCGACCGACGATAGTAAGGGAGGTATTGTTTTCACACCAAATTTCACATGTGGAGATTTTTACATATCTCCACGAATCATGCATTTTCTTAACAGAAAAAAGTATTTTTAGCTTGATGTCTGTCCGCCCGTCCGTCTGTCCGTCTGTCCGTCCGTATAGATGTGTACAGCCTGAACGGCTCAACGAATTTTGATGAAATTTGGTATATTTACTTAATGCATCAGTGGGATGAATTGATCAACTTTTGGGGCAAATCCGGAAACCGGAAGTGGTAGTATTAGCGATCGACTATAGGAAGGGAAGGGTTATTTTCACACCAAATTTCACATTAGGAGATTTTTTTACATATCACCACGAATGTATTGGTTTTATCCTCGAGCAAAATCATCTTCATTATGTTTTTTTTAATTTAAAATTATATGACGTCACCCGGCCCTTCATGACGTCACAGCCTCGGGTAACGCCGGCTACTTCAGCTATATATTATAAACAAAATAAAATTAAAAATATTTATGTTATATCCATATCTGTTTGTTACATTAATAGATATATTAAAATTATTTGAAATTGTTTCGGTAGCTGGAAATTAATTTATTTCAAACTGTCGGTCGGTTCAGACCTGGCCACAGGTCAACTTATTTAAAAGCGATTACCCATTTAACAGCGAAAAATTAAAAAAGCTTACAAGATTATTCGCGCAATATTTCAAGTATTAGAAAATTTAATTGAATATTTCGCGGTCCCTTCACTGTGTTTTTGCCAAATTTTCCTCTCCATTGCCTAGTGTTCCTGCCAATTTTAATTTCCTCTATTTTGCAATTTCAAATATATTCAAAGATGTTAATTTTAAGAAAAAAATTCTTTATTTTTTAGAATTATAATAAATATATGAAATTTTTTTGTTTAAAAATCTTTTTCCTAAAAGAATTGATCTACTACATGTTTATGATTTGTTATGTTAAAATATATAAAGGTCTAATTATTTATTTATAGTAATAAGTAATCTAGTAAAGTTATCTCAAGTACAATTGAGACACATTATCATATATTATCAGTATAATAAAGAAGAATTTTCATACAATAATAATAAATACATCAAAATATATAAATAAATAAATAATCTAATAAATGATATCTTATATTTTTATATCATCTGATTTTTTTTTTCAGATATATAAACATATTTCTCTTATTTATTTACTTTATTTCATTTACTTCATTTATTTTTTATAAGTATTAATTTTAATGTGTGTTTGCTTTTTTAATTTATGATCTTTTCTTGATTTCGTAAAAATTAAGCATTTCATTGAACTGTATTTATTATTTATAATATTTAAATATAATTTTTGGCTCGTTTGATTATTTGATGTCTCTTAATTTATTATTTGTTAAATTCTCTCCTTCGTTTTTCTTTCATTGAATTTTACGTTTTTTATATAAAATTTTGAACATTTGATTTCTTTGGCAAGTCAATAAAATTTATTTTTTTCCTATTTCTCGCCAGTGATAGTATTGCGATCATGAAAATTTTCGATGTTGAGATTTTGATGTTTTTATACGTTTTGAAGGTCCCAGAGTCATTTTCGCTAAGGTTGAGAAAAATGTCTGTGTGTGTATGTGTGTATGTAGACAAGATTACGCAAAAACGGTTTGAGCTAGAATTATGAAATTTGCTACACGGGCATTATTCAAAATTAGTAGTTTTCTATCAACTTTTGAGAAATGTAGCTCAACCGGAAGATTTACCTACCACGTTTTTTTCCTCTAAAGAAACCGTAAAAATAAAGATATATATTTGATAATGATATATGATTAAAGATTGTATAAAACTGCTATATATAGAATTTCAGCTTGATTTAATCGCATCAGTACTTCCAGTAGTTTACTGGAATTAATTTTTTAACACTGTAAATCTCGCGCCAACACTTGACGTAGTGCCATCAACAAAGGCGGTGCTGGTTTAAAAATATTATTTATCAAATTTAATTATAATTTATAATTAATTAAATTTAATTTAAATATAATATATGTTATTTAATCCAATTCAAATTGCGAGATAGTCGAGTGGAGACACTCCAACTTATTTTTTTGAGTAAAACTATTTCTTCATTCTCATTAATTTTAAAGTGTCCTGGGTGGACTTGCAAAAATTTATTCTCATGCCATAATATAACTATCATATCAATCTCTATATGATAATATAAGTTTCCTTATCCTCAGACCTTCTCCTATTGAATAATAAGGTATTTTCATCTTCATTCTTTCTTTTCCCGTAAAAACTCAACAGTACTGTTTTTATAACGTTTTTTTTCATATTTTGGTACAGAACTCTCGTTTAAATAAAAATATCTATTTTGTCCCATTTTTGTTATAGTTAGTTAAGTATTTAGGAGAAGTGGTATATGGAGGAAAGAACTTTCGAGTTCACAGAGATAGATTGATATTTTTTTTAAATAAATCTTTTTTTTAAAAAAACATTTAAAATTTTTGATTTTATCAGAGTTGTATGAAGAAATTTTAGATAAATTTCTTTAAAACAGCATCCTCTGAAATGTCTGAGAGTCATTGTTCCTTCCATTTCAAAGGAAACATTTTGAACAGAATGAACTGAAATGTTGAATTGTGACACATTTTATTTCAATTTTTATTTCTATCTAATCTATTTTCACTATTATTATTATTATACATATTATATAAAATCTTATAAATTATTACTATTTTATTATTATTTAATAATAACTACAATAATAATAACTTTAATAAATGAAAATTTTAAAAAAATCAATCAGAAAATAAAATTATTTTTTTAAAATATTCTATAAAAGATATTCTTTTATGTTGTTACTAAAATTGTAATTTAATGTCAGTCAAACAACTTTATAATTAATTTAAAGAATTTTTTCCTTACTTTGAAGTAATGAGTGTAAATTTTTCAAAATGGATTCTTTAATTGATGGGTACTTTGTTTTTTTTATAATTTTTCATAACTAATGTAGAAATCATTGATTATAGTAGAATTAGATGAAAAATATTAAATATGAACGATATTGATAAATAATTAATTTGAAAAAACAATTGAATGACATAACTAGAGAGAATAAAGGGCAATTAGGTTATTAGGAATATAACTTTGAAGATTTACAAGTTCCTTTTAAATTAAATTTTTAATTTCAATATAAATGAACTTCTAAATATGTTTTGAATTTTTATGTTAATCAAGAAAATCTAAAAGAATATTTATATATATATATAATAATTATTTTTACTTGATTCAATCTTTTATAAAATTACTATAATTTATCAATTTCCGCAGTCGCTTCCAAATCAAATTCCAAACAAAAAAGTTTCACATAATTCACCATTCAAAAAATAATTTGAAATATGAAAAATAGTACTCATATCGGATGCACAAAGACATGATAATCTTAAGAAGAATATAATATTTCATTCATAATACAACATTAATGAATATATAAATCTTTTTTTTTTTTAAATGTTGAAAATCAAGCACTAACGAATACCAATCCCGTCAATTTGATAATTTTTCTGTTAATAAATAAACACGGCCATCTCATTAAATAATATTCATTAAAATTCTTTAAATTTGTTTATATTAATATTTAATTTTAATATATCAAAATATGTTTGTATTATTTAAATACATTAGAGGGGAGATAAAATAATTATATATATATATATTTAAGGAAGGCGAAGTACAATAACATTTAGGAAACCTCTGGTAAAATAATTTCTCTTTCGGTGATAGATATTTATACATCTCGAAATATTTTTCTTTAACGATTGCATCATGTTAAAATAAAATGGTTTTGTGTTATTCTCAATTTTCCAAATGATGATGATAAAATATGCTTGATAATAGGCAGGTCATGTAAAAATAGGGATGACTTCATTTTACCATTTTCTTCTTTTTTCTCCCTTGTTTTATAGCTTTTACTTTCTTTTGATGAGGGCGGGAATTGGCATAAACAAATCCCAAAGAAATAGCCTCCCAGAACGTGTATTCATCTTAGTTGAGCTTTTAGAATGTTAGTTGAGTGTACGGAGAGTGCCTCGGGAAATGGAATCGAATGTAGCATGGAGTGTTCTAGACCACAAAGAGGTTATCATTTTATATTTATAATAAGTAATAATATTAATATATAAAAATTTGTGCAAATGTTGATATTTAAATCATATCTTTACATATAATAATAGTATATATATGAACATTAACTTCAGATTAAAAATATATTCATTTAAACATTTAAACAAACCAATATTTATCGTTAATCAAATAGATCGTTGATTAATCTAATCATGTCAATTGGAATTTTAATGAAGTAAATTAATTTAACGATTGAAGGATTTTATTTGATTTTAGAATCTAAAACATTTAAGTGAAGTAATAAATTAATATAAGAATAAATTAAATTAAATGAGCAATTTCGGATAAAATTTTCTCTCTTTTTCTTTAGCATTTTAAAACTTATACATAAAAATTAATTCATGAGTTAAAAAAAAAATAATTAAATAAAATTATAGGTCTTTTAAAATCATACAATGTTATTATATATAAATATTTTTTTTTTGTTCAATGAATCCCACAATTTTATCATTAAGAACAATTGCTTCTAAATAATCATCATAAAATCTGTAGATATTGGGTTTTGAGACTTAACGTGGATCGTGCCCAAATATTGAATATTGATGTTTTAAACCATTGACAATAACATATGAAAAATGTTCTCGTTTTTTGATTAAATAATTCATTTAGATCAGCGGTCGGTGAACTTTTTGAATCATTACCCCAAAATATTTTTGTGTAAAGCCTAATTTACACGGGCTTGGTACTTGTTATTAGTTCAGGGATGGGCAAATACTTTTAAGCGCGAGCTTTTTGAATGCCCGCCGGCCCGTTGAAAAAGTTATTTTGATTTTTCGTTCAATATGTCTCTTAAAAAAAAAGATAATTTTTTTTTTATTAGTATTTTCGAAATATGGTCCTCCGGCCCGGAAGACATTTTGAAAATTTCATTTTGACCCGCGCTTAAAAGTATTTGCCCACCCCTGAACTAACAACAAGTACTAAGCTCGTGTAAATTGGGCTTAAGTTGATATTACCCCATGATGAAGAGCAAAAAAGAAAACGAAATCATCTCTCTTTAGCTTCTTTCATATTCTAGGCCCCCCCCCCCCCCCATGATAATTTTGAAAAGAAAACAATAACTAAAAATTTAATTTGAAATATATACTAACAGGTTTATAAAAAAGCAAATTAAAAATATATACTTTTTACTCACAAAAGTTTCATTTTCACCCCAATTGTGGTAATTTACTCCGGTTCCCCGACCGCTGATTTTAATATTAATTTTATTAACTTGAAACACCGACTAAATAAATTAAATATGTATTTATATCGGAATATTTGTAAATGATAGTAAATTATATTTATAGTAATAGTTCAAAAAAAAAAAAACTACAATATAAACCTCTTCACTTAGTCTCTAATAATAGAAGATTGAAGATTGTCCTTGTCCATTATGACAATTATATTAAATTATAATTCTGACATTCACAATAGTAAAGAAGCAAAGGTAACAAATAAAGGTCAAAACTTAATATAAAAAAAACTATTTAAAAACACAAAAAACAGAAATGGTGGTGGGGGGATGATTTAAATAATTTTCTTCTAAGTAAATTATAACGTTAAGCATGAAAAAACAAAGAATATTCATAATATATATTTCTATTTAAACTTTATCTTATCAGTGTATATTGATCAATAAAATGAATCAATATGAAGAGTTATATTGTAGGAATATGAATGTTATTTTGTGATTTTTATATCAAGATAAAATTCTAAATATAAAAAAAACAACATATTTTTTTTTAATATTTATTATTACAAGATTGTCATATTATTTTTTTTTTTATTTTCAAGTATAAATTTCCCTAGACAAATAAATCGAAAATATATACATAGAATAATTAATAAAGGAGTTAATATTTTTATTGATTTGTCTTTTTAGGTGAAGCCAGTGAATGCACTTGCGTGGAAATCTTTGCCGTACTTTTCTCTGTACTTTTGACCATCTGTACATTCCCACTGTCCCTTCTTTTTTGTTATAAGGTAAGTGATCCATTTCTAAATATTCATGAAACCGGATTCTTTTCTATAATAAAAATAGCTTCAATCGATTATTATTCAGTTCACTTCAAGATTCTATTAAAAAGATATTAATAAATATATTGTTTATTAAAATATAATATTGATTCCAATAACAATAATAATCCATTGGTTTTTCAAAATTTAATATTATTATAGAAATTTAATCTCGAAATGAAATTAGACATCTTTTTTCATGAATAAATAAATAGACAGAGGGCTTTGAACTAAAAATCCATTAATTTCAAAGAAGATTTATTTATGGATAAAATGTTTTTTGATTTTTAGATAAAATTTTTAGAAAGTCATTTTGAACTTTTAATAAAGTACACCTATCCCCCGATTTACACGGTACTTGTTTTACACGTTTTCGCTTTTACACGGTTTTCCAAATAAGTTTTTTTTTAATTATTAAGAGAATTTTTATTAAAAGACCACATTATTTGTATAAAATTATTTATTAAATTAAAATAATTGTATAACGTTGTACAACGTATAATCAATTTAATTTAATTTATTATAATACAAATAATGTGGTCTTTTAATAAAAATTCTCTTAATAATTATCAAAATAACCACAAAAGCTTTAAAAAAAAAAAGTTTTTTTTTTGTTTTTATCGCACTCTACTAAATGCTACTGTGTTTGAACACTTGCGCTGTGTACACATCTCACGGGGAATCCCTAGCTTATGTGCTGACTTGCTGCACATGCACACTGTGTCTGTATTTCTTCGCATAAAATTAAAGTTTTATCTAGCAATTGTTATAATAACCAATTTTATTACCACCTCTCAGAATGTAAATATTTCTGCTTCAAACATCGAATCGGCACAAATAACTTCGAGTGATGAAAGTGAATTCCAACCTTTGATTCCGAAAAAAAGAATGAGAGTAATTTCTGATAGTGATGAAGGATAATAAAACACCTTTGGTTTTATTTTTTGTTCTTCTGTTTAATGTATTGTAATTAAATAAAAAACAGTGTTTTCGTAATATATTACATATTTTAACCTGTCAATGGATTTTATTTTTATTTCTGTGTACACCTAAAAATATTGAAAAAAATCACAACTGTTAAATAGCAAAATTATGCATTTTCTGCAAGCTTTTCGATTTACACGGTTTTGACTTGAAAATTTTCAATTTTCGATTTACACGTTTTTCTCAGGAACGTATCTACCGTGTAAATCGGGGGATAGGTGTATTCTAATATCAAAAGAAAAAAGAATATATATATATATATATAAAAACCGTTTTTAAATGTGAACTATCATACATTTTTTCAACATGATAAAATAAATACAAGTTAATTATTATAATTACATATATAAATAAATACGTCAATTGAACATTTTAATATACAAACATGAAATTGTTTAAATATTTATTTTTTTTCTCCTGGAATATTATGCAACCCTTCAAACAGCTCTAAAATTTTATTGAAATGATGCATACTTAAATATTTTTTTTTCAAAAACGATAAAATCTAATCTTAATTTCTCTATTAAACTCCTCATCATTTTTATTCAAAATAAAATATTTATTGTATTATGTTAAATTTTAAAAATTAAAAATTTTTTACGATAATTCTTTTTTAAAGATAATAATTGATATATTTTTAAATAATTAGTTTCAAAAATAAAAATATTGAATTTATCTTAAATTCTTGATAACTTATATTTAATTGTAATTACCAGAACTATTTATAAACAAACTATTTTTCATTTGTGGTATATAATTATAAAATTGTATAGGTATTGTTATTTTTAGAAAATGTCTGCATGAAAATAATAAATTAAATTAATTTAGTATTAATTAAAATCAAGCATTTTGAATACAAATAAAATGTATTATTATTGTATTTTTCAATGAAAAATCAATCTTTTGTTTTCATATGATGGTTAAACTAGATAATAATAATTTATTGAAAATCATATAATAACAGATTAATATTTTATTTGTTTTAATGATTGATATTATGTTTAATTTATTTTAGACTAATTTTAAATTAAATATTTCAAAAGGATAAAAATAAATTTAAAAAATGAAACCACAAATTTATGATTTATTAATGTATTGTATTAATTAAAAAAATATCACCCTGTTCTAAAAATCAAATGGATTTATGATTAAAGAATCTACTACTCCAGTTAGAATTTAAATTTATGTTTTATTTACTTTTATTTTTTTTCATCTTTTAGGCCGTTGTTAAAATATAAAAATGTTACCTATTGATGAGTGTTAAATTATTCTTTAATCATTTTTTAAATCATTTTTCTATTCTTCGTCTCGTTCTTATTAATTTAAAATTATTTTGAATGAAAAAGTTGAAATTTTTACGTTTAAACAAAAAGGGAACAAATTCTTCTAATCTTAGATTTAAGATGATTAGTTGATTTAGACATAATACAAAATAATAAAAAAATTATTATTAAAAAATATCTATTCAACTAAGAATTTTATTAAAATCTTTGTAATTTCATAGAATATTTGATTTAAAATAAAAAATATAATTTACAAAATAATTCATTTTATTAAATATATTTAATAAATAAATTAAAGAGCTTAATGAGTAGATAAAATATAAAAAATATCCGTAATAAAAATTACTTATTTTAATTAAATATTTTCATGAATAACCAACTAACCTCAATTTGTTTATTTATTAATTCAATTACAAAATAATTTCTTAATAAATAATGAAAAAAAAATTGTTTAGATATTATAATAGGTAGGTGTCTAATTCTCAGAGTAGCCTCTTGGTACTTTAATAAATGAATAGGTATATTATATTTACGAAGTGAGTATATGTACTGTTTGAAATATAATAATTAATTGACTCAGTCGATTATTATCTATGTTTCTATTCTAATTTTCTTATCTCAGAATGATCTCAATTGGTGTTTAACTTATAAATGATCATTAATCAATTTAGATTTTCAAAAACTCGTAATTAATATTTGGATTAATATTTCTAATGGTAATTTATGTTATTCTTATATATATATATATATATATATATATACTTATTATTATTAATAATATTAATAATTCTCCATTGTATAAATAATACAAAGATCTTTTTCAACCTTTATCATGATTTTCTTGAATGAAGACTACTACTACTTACTTCAATAATAGTAATAAAAATAATAATATAGATATATAATGTTTTGATTTTGATATTTATTATTTTAATAAGAAAACAATTAAAATTTTAATATATTTGATCGATTCTTTATCTTTAAAACCACCTTATTTTTTAATCGTCTGGATAATGTTCAAAACCTGAAAGACTATACAGTAAAAAGCTATTTATTCGCGGATACAAAAACGAATACAAAAACCGTGAATACGAAATGATAATTTGTATGGGATTATTGGGAATACGTTCCTAAGTGACAAAATAAAAAAAAACAAATATATAAAAAAATCAATTTTATTGAAGATTTTGAACATTTTAATTAATTATCTTAATGCTTAGGCAATGGTTTGAAGAATTTTATCCAAGTCGGTTTCAGTCAAATCTTCATCTTGCGATTTAAGCAATTCATTTGATTCTATCTGTTCGAACCTATTCATTGAGTAATAAGGTTGCTTTCATTCTATCGGTTTACATTCACATCACTGAAACTAAGTTTTTGTGCCGTTTCCTAACCGTGGATGAAACGTGGAGTCAAAACAGCGAGTTTCTCGGGGTGATTCGGCACCAAAGATGTCCCCGGCAAATCTTATTATTTGAAAGGGATAAAAAAAAAGGAGAAACATTGGACAAAGTGTAATGAGTTCAAAGGAGACTACGTTGAAAAATAAAATAATATTTTATCCAAAAATCAGTGTTTCATTCAAAAACTCACGGATTTATTGACCTGCAATCGTATATTAAAATATCTCAATATATTTTTTTTGTTTTTGAATAGTTGAACTAAAAATAATTAAATAATAAATTAAATTAAATTAATTTTAAATAAATAATTAATAAATTAATTTGGAATTCCTAAATTTTAAAATAATTTTGATGACCATATTTTTTTGTTTGAAAATAAAATAAGTTTACCTGTGGCCAGGCACAGAACCGACCGACGGTTTGAAATAAATTAATTTCCAGCAACAGAAACAATTTCAAATAATTTTAATATATCTATTAATGCAATAAAAACAGATATGGATATAACATAAATATTTTTAATTTTATCTTATTTATAATATATAAGGAGGCGCTGGCTGTGTCGTCATGAAGGACTGGGTGACGTCATATAATTTTAAATTAAGAAAAAACTAATGAAGATGATTTTCCCGAGGATAAAACCAATACAAAGTGCATGATTCGTGGAGATATGTAAAAAATCTCCTCATGTGAAATTTGGTTTGAAAAAACCCTTTCCTTCCTATCGTTGATCGGTAATACTACCATTTCCGGTTTCCGGATATACATCAAAAGTTGATCAATTCATCATACTGATGCATTAAGTAAATACACCAAATTTCAAATCCGTTTAGCCGTACGAGTTCTACACATTTTTACGGACACACATTTATACGGACAGACATCATGCTAAAAATACATTTTTCTGTTAACAAAATGCATGATTTGAAGAGATATGTAAAAATCTCCACATGTGAAATTTGGTGTGAAAACAATACCTCCCTTACTATCGTCGGACGGTAAAAATATCTTTATATGCATAGATACTACATGTAGAAACCTACGCCGTATAATATTAAACTTAATTAAACTATATTATATGACTTTTAGATCAGATATCAATTTATTCTAATATATTTAATAAATAAAAATATTATATAAAAATAATATATGCTTATATCTATTTATACTTTTCCAGCTAATATTTATTTAATCTATTGATTGACATTTAGAATAAAAAAACACTCGTGTATTAATTCTTGAATTATGATCTTTGAATTTTTCTCATGATCAATAAATAAAGTTATTGTCCAATGTTTTTACATATCATTTTTTCAGGTGGTTCAAGAATATGAACGAACAGTTATTTTTCGATTAGGGCGATTACGTCAAGGAGCCCGTGGCCCAGGCATATTTTTCATCCTTCCTTGTGTCGACACTTATTGTAAAGTCGATTTGAGAACAGTGGCTTTTGAAGTTCCTCCCCAAGAGGTCGGTCTCAATCTTAATTATATCAAATCTTAAATTTCAATGGTATTAATCCATATTAATATAATTTTATAATTTTAAAGGTACTTTCCAAAGATTCTGTCACTGTCAATGTGGATGCTGTTGTATTCTATCGTGTTAACAGTCCTACAATGGCGACAAACAATGTTGAAGATTACAGGTAATTATATGAGAAATACAAGTAAAAAAAACAACTATTTATTTCTTTCAATTATATATTTATTATTATTATTATAGCCACTCAACTCGTCTATTGGCAGCTACCACTTTACGGAATGTTCTTGGAACACGACTCTTAAGTGAAATTTTAAGCGAACGGGAAACAATTGCCTTGACAATGCAAAAGACATTGGATGAAGCAACAGAACCGTGGGGCGTTAAAGTAGAACGAGTCGAAATGTAAGACAATTAAAAAAGAAAAATTTAAAAAAAAAATAAATATCTTAATAACTTACAACAATTTACTTCTTAATTAAATTATTAAATCAATCAATAATTAATTAATAGTTTTAATCTTATATTTTAATTAGTTATTTATAAATCTAAGAATTGAAAGAATTCAATTAATTTATTGACAAATACGAATATGAGGCATAGACAATAACATTAAAACACGAGAGTAAGTTGAACTTTTTATTTTGTGATATATAGAAATTTCTAGGTCTCTCAGCCCTAATTATTTGGTCTCTTAATAAAATTTTTGAATTGAAATAAAATTATTTTTTAAGATATTTCCATTATTTTGTTTTATTTATTTATCAATAATTAAAATCAAATATCTATTGTGAAATTCTATTACTTTAAGTAAAAAATTTATTTTTGGTTATTTTATTTTGGATAAATTAGAATTTTCTTTTAGAGGAGTCTCAAGAAGACTAGTATCTAATTTACAATTAAGAATTTAAACTTTTGGTTTCAGTTGTAATAGAGAGTAGTAAAATAAAAAAAAAATTGAAATTTTATATACTATAGATATAGAAAAAGTTTATTAATACAAAATAAGAATTTTAGAAATGTATTTATTTGACGGTCTTGGAATTTATTTAATGTTGACATTCGTAAAATAATTTTATTTTGAATTCACATAAATATATATATATGGTATATTATATTCTTTTAAATCTTAAATAGATTACTAAAAAAGGAAAGAATGTAATAAATACATTTATCAATATTTGAAATATTCGTTGTGGAATATCAGTAATCTTTCATATCTAGAACAAATAATAATCGATAATAAATACCTAAATGATAAATTCATAAAACAAATTTATTTTATTATTTACATCAGCGGTTCTCAACCTTTTAGTATTCATGGCCAAATTTTCAATCATAATTTTCATCGCCCCCCCCCCCCCCCCAATAAAATGAAAACAGTTTATCTTTTTTCTAGAACCATATTGAAAAAAAATGAAAAAAATCGGAAATGTTCGAAAAGTTTGACCACAAAATCATCTTACCTTTTTCAAAAGTGCGCCCACAGGTTGAGAACCACTGATTTACATCATTTTTCTATTTCTTTCTTTTCATTATTAATCTTTTCTTTTATATAATAAAAAATATTTCTAAGATTATTTATTAATATTATTTAAAATTATATGACCTCTGTGCATCTCCAGATATAGTTAGAATTATAAAATCGAGAAGGCTGCGATGGGCAGGGCACGTGGCTAGAATGGGAGAGGAAAGAATGGCGAAAAATATATTGGTTGGGAGACCGAGTGGGAAACGTCCGCTTGGAAGACCAAGGACGCGGTGAGTGAACACTGTAGGAAGATACGTGAGAGGGTTGTAGTTGGATGGTTGTGGCTCAGAATAGGGATACTTGGAGAAGTGTGTTTGCTGCGGCCAAGAACTTTCGAGTTCCGTAGAGCCATAGAGATAGACAGACATAGATTTATAATTATGAAAATGTTATTCTTAATTTTTCGTAGCTTTTTTTCATCAATAAATTATTTGACAATTTCTGTACATTTTAGCAAAGATGTTCGCTTGCCCATCCAATTGCAACGAGCTATGGCTGCTGAAGCTGAAGCTGCAAGGGAAGCCAGAGCGAAGGTTATTGCTGCAGAGGGTGAAATGAAAGCTAGTAGAGCACTTAAAGAAGCAAGTGATGTTATGGCAGAAAGTCCTGCAGCTCTTCAAGTATGTTTTTAATATTTTTTTGTTTTTGTTTTCATGTATGAATTATCAAAAATCTTATAGTTTTGATTCTCACAAAAATAATTATTTAGTTAAATAATTAATTATTATAATATACAGCTATTATAAATATATAATCTATAGAAAACAAAACTAATAAATTATATCTTCTCAAAATTAAGAATGAAAAATTAATACAGATACAAAAATCTTAAATTAATTTTTCTCTTTCCTTGAAGAAGAAAATGAATTTCTATTCTTCTGAATTAATCAAATTAATTTTTGTTAATATTAGTTAGTTATTTTTAATGGAACATGTAATAATATATATATATAATATACTTTTGAATACCATAAATCCAATTATTATGTCTTAAAATAACTAAAATAAATAAATTATATAATGTATATGAAGATGGCATCTAAATCGGACAGGTACCTAATTATACATTCATTCATAATTCTTTTTTAAGTAAAAGTTTTGTAATAATGTCCACTTTAGATGCCATTACCATATATTATCTATTGAATATATACTACAATATATCAAATAAAATATAATAAAATTTACTGTTTAGTACTGTGATGTTCATGGATAAATAGTTTTATCAATTCAATATTCTAAGCATGATTTATATATATATTGATTTTAATAATCCATCATTACATTAATTTAATATATTTGATACATTAATAATTTTTTCTGATAAAAATATTATTTTATTTAATATTAATTATAAAGGTCAAAATTATAATTGAATATATTGCTAATATATATGGAACCTATTTATCATAAAAGCATATGTATTCTTATACTTTTTATTATAGTATATTTAAAACAAAACTTTCTTATTTCACTTAATTCGACTATTTGACTAAGATTTTAAATTTAGGATCACATTCATATATTGTAAAAATTCAAAAATTATAAATTAAGTCTAAATAAGAGAATAATTTTTGACCTTAAATATTAAGAGCCTGGATAGCTCAGTCGGTAGAGCATTAGACTTTTAATCTAAGGGTCCAGGGTTCGAGTCCCTGTTCGGGCGTTTTTTTTTTATTTTTAATCTTAATAAATACAAATTTAATAATTTCGTTCGTATTAATTATAAAGGGAATTAATTTTAATTTTAATTATAATTAATTGATTTTGAATTAATTTTTTATTTATATATTATAATATTTCAGTTGCGGTATCTGCAAACCTTAAATACCATCTCAGCGGAAAAGAATTCAACAATTGTATTCCCATTGCCAATGGATATCGTTACACCATTTTTAAGAAAAATGTAAACATAAATTAATGAAAACAATTTTACAATTTTACCAATGGAGGTTGTTACATTCTTCAATAACTTGGTTAATAAACACAAAATGCATTTACAAAATATAAAAATTAAAAAAAATGATAAATAATTATTTTTGTAACATATCTTAATAATACTACATACTATATATGTATAACTCAATAGTTAATTATTAATTTTTTTGTTTTTTAATAATAATTTATTCAAGTTTGATGTATTTTAAAATAATTGTGTGCAAATATTTTTGGAGGAATACTTGATGTTATTGATGCTTTCACAATCTTAACTTTTTTCTTTTGTCTGAAAATTATATTAAAATATAATTACGATTTTTATCTTATACATATTTGTAAGTAATAATTTTTGAAAATTTAAAAAATTCTTTAAAAATTAATCAATCTGAATTTGTGTTTATTTTCAATTTTAATATTAGTTACCGATAAATTCCTCAATAAATTTATGTTGCTTTTAGTTTGAAAAATTCTTCGAGTTCCCTTTTTTGATTTAATTTAAGAATTTCTAAACTTTATTACACAATTTTAAAATTTGATTTCTTCATATATTTCAATTGATTAAATAAACTAAATATTTAATCATTCTATAATTATTTATATTTTGTAAATAATTGTTAATTTTTATAATAATTAATTCAACATAATAGCAACATGTATAAAATAAAATTAAGAACGTATGAGATTTGATTTAAAATTCATTGATATACTGATCCATATCTATTAATTTACTGACAAATTATAAAACATTTTCTATTATAAATTTTAATAAAATTCAATTTATTGATTCTTATATATAATATTAATTTTGATTATATGTCTGTCTATACTTTACTAGATAGCTGAAAATATTTTCTTTTACCAATAAAATATCTTTGAATATTTTTTATTTATATAGGATAATATATAGGATAATAATAAATGAATTATTTATTTATTAACTCTTATTAACTCATATTTATTTAAAATCAATTTTTTAAAAAAAAATTAGAAAATATTAATTGACAAGTACAACTTTTGTATAATAATAGAATAGAATAGATGAGACAGATTAAAAATATAAATATGTTTGATTTAGATATTTGCATTTTAGGGGAAGGAAATTGATATTACTCTCTTTAGGTTTCATTGTAATAGATTAGGAATTTGTTGTAAAAATATTTGTTTAAACATATTGTATTACCTATCTATATTTCATAACTATTATTCTATCAATAATATTTTAGATGACAATTTTGTATATTCAAATTATTCATTATTTGAAAAAAAAAATATTGAAAATAATGTAATAATAATACTTACCAAATACTCAATAAGTTAGCCTCATCATACATCTAGATATAATTTGGATTATTTTTAAATTATATTGAAAAAAATATCCTTTTATACTATTAATTTATTTATATATATCATACATACTACATTTATTTATATTATAATCTCAAATACACATTAGATCTTTGAATTTTATAGATAAAAACTGTAATACTAAAAATATTTAATATAATTATATTTGAATTGGATGAAAATTTTGTTAAAGAAAAAAAAAAATTCTTAAAAATAAAAGTTTAAAATATCTTCGTTTATATTTACTTTTTGTTTTCCTCCAAAACGTTACGTTTAAACAAAAAAATAATTTGAATAAATCAATTTTATATTTATCACTAAAAAAATAATAATTTTAGATTTCCAATTATATATTAAAATTAAAAATTTTGTCGGTATTATTTAATTTTTAAAATATCATTTTAATGGTAATAAACATTATAATATCATTTATATATTTAAAATTTAATAAATATACAGTAATCTTTTTCATACGTATAAAAAACACTACGAACTATAAATTTTATTTGTAGGAAACTTTAGAAGTTCCATAAAATATTAATACATATTTCAACTAAACATGAAATATTTTGTTAAAATAATTACATAAATGATTATTCTATTCTGTATTTTTCGAAAAATAAACAAATTACATATTAAAAAATTCTTATTTGTAGGTATTTTTATTCATTTAATAAATTTTTACATATATAGTTAGAGTCTAGAGTTTTAATTTATTTCAAAATATATATTAAGATATATTTAATATATTAAAAATTATTTTTAAATTGAAATTTTTATTTAAAGAGTTTCTTAAATATTATTTTATATGCGTTTTATTTATATAATTTTATTTTTAAAAAATATTTTTATTACATTTTATAGATTGTTAATTTTGTTTTTAATATATTATTTTATTTGTAAGTATAAATTAAATAAATTTTAAATGATGAGTAAGTGATGTTTTTTTCCCTCTGAGAATGTAAAAAATTGTCAATGGCGGTTACTTTCATTTGTAACCTATGAGAAAAATTCCAGGTGAGTGAATGCTTAGTATTGCCCCCTCGTGGCCGACACCCGAACGATGTCCGTGAGCATAGCCAGAGCACCAACCCCCCCATTCAGTCAGCCGCGTGCGCTCTGCACTTGAACATTCCAGAGGGTGTTCTCGCTTCATTTTTCAAAACGTTTTGTCAATTAGCGTTATGATTCGTTAACTGATGTGCAAGTGACAGTGTGACAGTGAATGAAAATGGCTTATTAACCTGTCAAATAGTGAGTGTATTAAGTGCAAAAGCCAGTGTCAGTGTCCAATTGCTGAGGATGACTCGCCGTCTCGGATCCATCGTCTACCCGTGTCGGGTTGAGGGGTGGCTCAATTTTGCCGGTAAGTCTTCATCTCACTATCATCATTTCTATAAAAATAAAAAAAAAAAATACAATATAGTCATTCAATAATAATTTCGAAGAATAATTAGAAATATTTTTAGTTGTTTTCGTAAAATTTCATAGGCTTATTTACTAATCCATTAATTTCAAATAATGTTATTGTGCCAAAATATACTCATCCACTTCAATAATATATGCTAAATATATCACATTCACATTAATTAAGGACTCTTTTAGTTTCCGTAATATAGGAAGGAACGTGAGAGAGATTGGAGAGAGTAGGAGTTGGATGGTGGTGGCTCAGCATAGGGATACTTGGAGAAGTGTGGTTGCTGCGGCCAAGAATAGAGTTTCATACAGCCACATAGATAGAAAGATAAATAGATTTAGTTGTCGGTCAAAAAAGTATTTATTAAATATTTCTACAATCATTTTCACTGGAAAAATTGAATTACTTAAGAAAATGAGAGAATTGTTTTGAAACAATCAACACTCAACTTAGTTAAATTAATTTTATAATAATGAATACCTATATTCTTAACTAATTTTATTTATTCGAAACATCAACTATATTTTCTTAACTAATGTTGATCGATTATGATGTAATTGAAAACAAGCGATGTTTGTTTAATAAATTTGTTGAAAATTAAAATAACATGATTGCCTATTGCTCAGGCGTTTTTCTTAAACGATGATTTAATCAAAAATATATACATATAAAAAAAATAAAACTTATAAGTATTATATTTTATATTTATTATATATATTGATAATTTATCAAAGTATTTAAATTTTTTTACTATGTAGTATCATTTGTTGTTTAAAAAAGAAATGATATTTAGTATATATAATATTTATTCAAAAAGAAATATATTTCTTGAGTGTTGATAAGTGTATATTTGTGGAATTAGTTAATTAGAAATAAATAGTAGAATTACAGTACAATCAAATTATATAATGAATAACATAATTTCTTATTTAACCTTATTAAGAAAAGTATTTTTTAAATAAAATCATATTTTTTATATTATATTTATTTATTAGGTTTGATATATATTAAATTTTTATATAAAAACCTATTTGTTTAATTTTCAAACGATTGATCGATGAACAAGTGTCTAATTAAAATACTCCAAATCCATTTATTACCTTTGATTAATTTTTTCTTTTTATTTCTTTCATATCCCTTTAAAAGGAGTGAAAGAAAACATTGACCTAATTTAATAAATGTCTTCAAATCATTAACTCCCATTTCGTTGAAGTTTCATTTAACAAAAATCAACCATTAAGAATATAAAATCACCCCCTCCTAATGTTTTACTTTTTTTCTATTTTTTTTTTCTTTAAAAAAATAATATTATATATAATATATAGGAATAAATTAAAAAATAAATTGAATATATTAATATTTTATTGATATTGAAGTATACATATTTTTAGTTTATTTTAAGAATATAAATTATATTCTTTAATATTTGGATGATGTATTAATTTTGGATTATTATTGGTCAATCAGGAAAACGATAGTATCAGTAAATCATCATTACTTTCTTCAGTTTAAAAAATAGTTCGTTTATATATTTAAAATTTATTATAATATTTTATTTAAGTGGCTTCTGATTCAAATGCGGCTCACTTGGTAACATTCTATATAAAACAATAATAGAGTTTATATATAATATTTTTATTATACTATATTCAAACATATTATGTCTGAATGGTATTTGAAATATAAAATAAATTTCTGAATTAAGTTTAAATTCAAATTTTCAAGGAACTATATATTTTTTTATTATTTTGAGGATGAAATTACTCCAATTTTCATTAAAACTAATCAAAATAATAATAAAATGTTTGAATTATTCTACAAAAAAAATTATATTATAATATTAAACTATTTACAAATATTCAAATTCATTAGAAAGAAACGGGAATTAAAAAAATTAGTTGAAATTATTTATTATTTGATAAAAATCTAGATAAATAGATTTTTCCAAGAAAAGTTTATTTTATAATATTTTTTTATTTATATATTTAATATAAATGGGTTAAAAAATATCATTTTAGAATTTGTAAAAAGGGTCTCATCCAGAGTTGTTCATATCTCATATAATATATTGTCTAGATATTATCTAATAAAAACAATTTTTGATATGAATTTAGTTGTTATTTCTATAAATGAACGTTCTTAATTCTTGATTCTTAATTGAGAACTGTTACTAGAATTTGTTCGATAAATAGAAATAATAATTTTTGAATAGTAGATAAATAATAATAATATTACTCTTTCAACTTTTATTATGGAAAAAGGCATCAATTATTTTTTATAATTTTTTTTTCTCCTATTCATGCTTATTATTTTGATGTCTGATTTACTCGTGAGATAATTATTATTATAAAGGTTAAAACTATTCAAAAAACAAGAAATTATAAAGAAATGTTTTAAGTCAAATAGAATAGAATTATAATAATAATTTATAAATTTTAGATTTTTACCGACCGGCGATAGGAAGGGAAGGTATTGTTTTCACACCAAATTTCACTTATGGAGATTTTGACATATCTCCACGAATCATCCATTTTGTTAACAGAAAAAAGTATTTTTAGCATGATATCTGTCCGTTCGTTCGTATAGTCGTGTTCGGCTCAACGGATTTTGATAAAATTTTGTTTACTTAATGCATCAGTAGCATGAATTCATCAATTTTTGATGTATATCCGGAAACCGGAAGTGGTAGTTTACAAATAATTAATTTTATATTCATTGTCGGAAAATATTTCACTTAAAATATAGTAGTAATTAATAATTGAGTAATAAGAAAAATAAAAACCACATATAATTAAGTCATTTTAATTCAAATTTTAAAAATATTTTTTTTTATACTTTATATATATATATATTAAATGTTGTTTGGAAATTAATTTATTTCAAATCCTCGGTCGGTTCTCAGCCTGGCCACAGCTCATTTTTATGTTTTATTATTAAACTTCTAGTTGGTACCTAGATTGGTTAATTAATTAGAAAGAAAGAAAATATTACAATTAAGTATTCAGTAAAGGTATGAGTTTTCTATTTTATATATTTATACTAATTTATTTAACTAAAAGCAAAGATGAATATAAAGTTTCGGTTCTTTACATCTTTCTAAAGATATCAAGTCTATTTTAAACAAGGAAGGCTTTTATTTTTATACAAACAATATTATTAATAATTATTTATCTAATTTTTGAAATTTTAAATTTATCATTCTTCTTGCATAAGCCGAATGTTTTCTTTTTTTTTAGATTTATAACTAAACCATTTATTAATCATTTTAATCACTTTTAATAATATTATATAATATAAGAAAAAATACGATTAATTACACACATAAGTTTTACTTGAAAAAATATATTTATAAAAATTTATTCGTTTAATGTTTAATATTTAAATAAAAATTGATCTATTATTCATATTTTTTACACGTTTTTTTTCTTTTTCTTTTAAATTGAGAGCGATTAAGAGGATGCCGAAAAAGAAAGGGAAAGGTAAAAGGTAAAGTAAAAAAAAAAAGTGAAATGCCAAGCTTTCTGATTGCCGCAAATAAATTTTTCAATCAAACCAATAAGGAAGAATTTATCAATTTATCCGCTCAACAAATATTTAATTTCTTCGTTTTTTTTATTGTTTCTCTTAAGTTTTGATGTAACGTAATGATCTTTAATAATTATTTATCTTAATTATTATTTGATTTACTACATTTTATAAATTATAGATTAGTATAAGTAATTAAAAATTAGTTTTAAAGTGAATTAATCACATATTGTTTTACTTTATTGTTTTTTTTTGTTTTTTTTTTGAAATTTTTTAATAGATCTGTTTTTGCAAGAATTACGATAATTTAACGTATATTTGCATTTAATTATTTTTGTAGCTGTCACAAATTAGAACAACAAGAAATAATTTTTTTCATAAATACATTTTAATATCATATTCTCTTGATAGGATTTAATTGAAAACCATTTAAACCATTAATTAAACCATTAATTATTTTATATTTTATTTGAAGATAAATATTAAAATATTTGGAAATTTTTAATAAAATATTAATGTATCCTTTCTTTTTATTTAATTTTTAGTTAACATTTTAAGTTTGTATAGAGAAAGTATTATTATATTTTTAATCATACGAAAGATTCCATCTCAATCTTTGACTAATTCTGCATTTTAGTGAAAGTTTTGTAATCGTATCTGCTTCACTATATTCACTAAAAAAAGTTTTTTAAAAAATTAGTATAGGTATATGCATAATCTTTTATTAATTTTATAAATTAAATTTAACTTTTGTTTTTTTTTTAAAAAAATAACATTTTATGAGTTTTATTATATAAACATTTTTGTGAAAAAGATCGCAAATTATATTAAATTTATGCTTTTACCTTGAATCAATTTAATATAATTTTAAACAAAAAAATATAAGATATATCTACTAGTATATAAAAAATATTGGTGGTTTAGTTAGTAAAAATAAAACTTTCATTTATGCCTGAATAAACATTTTTTTTTTAAGATTTGATGTTAAATTGAATTTTTTAAAGGTAAAAATTCATCTTTGAATGCAAAATAAAAATAGACAAATCTAATTTAGGCTTTCTATGAGTAAAGAGGCGAACTTTCCCTTTTTAATCTTTGTAGACAAATCCTATTATATCAGCTAATCAGCAAAATCTTACATAGGATAGTTTTTCTATTTCAATTCCCAACGAATACTCTTACCAATTTAGAAGGAAGAGTGTTTTATTTCTCAAAAATCAAAAGATACTTCAATAAATTTTATAAATATTGTATTATTATCTTAGAATCTTTTATTTTAAGGTCTCTTATTTCTCTAAAATATTTTCTACAGTATTTGTTTAAAACTTAAATTCATATTTTATTTTCATTAAAGTCCCATTTCAAGTCTCCAAGTGCTCCTTGAATATCAGTAAAACTTATGAATTAGAAAAGCTAATATTAGCCCATCACTAAGAAAATATATTAAAAGTAAAACACATTTTTCTTTCACTACGTATATGAATACAGTATGAAAATAATAATAATAATAATATATTTAAATAAATTATGAATATACGAGAGTCATTCTCAGCCTCGCCGCCCGATGGTGCTGCTATCAAAAAGAGTTTTACCATCATGTAGTACATTCTTTTACTAGCCTACTGTCAAAGTTTCAGTCAATTCCCTTCACTAATTTTGTTTTGACATCCTTTGGAAACGAGCGTGTCGATCAGTTGTACACAAATGGAAAAAAAAACAATATCGTACCAATTTTTGACGGTCGCCATCGAAGGAGAAGAGTCACCGAAGCTACCTTTAATTTCGCTGCGCGTTTTTCCTTCCAAAAATAAGAATCTAATCACCGAACGATATTGTTCTTTTTACAACTAGTCGACACGCTCGCTTCCAAAGGCTGTCAAAACAAAACTAGTGAATGGAATTGACTGAAACTTTGACAGTAGGCTAGTAAAAGAATGTACTACATGATGGTAAAACTTTTTGTGATAGCAGCGCCATCGGGCGGTGAGGCTAAGTACTTGTTGAATCACCCTCGTATTATTACACTATCATATATCATAATTATATTATATAAAAAATCAAATTTTCACCCAAAAATATAAACTAAAATCTTTTAATTATATATCTATATTATTATTATTTATATAAAACGATTTTAGGTTGTTTTTTTTTTTGAAAAAGGGATGAAAACATTACCTGAAAAGTATCCTAACTTGATTCATTGATAAAATTATTTTTTACTTTTAATGAAACAAAAGAGAAATAAAAACACCATAGCATGAAAAATCTTTTATTTGTTGATATTTAATAACTGTTTGATGTTAACAAATGACTGAGATTTTATTACATATATATATATATATATATATATATATACAAAAGTAAATACATACAAATACATTTAAGTAATATTCATTTTAAATTAACTCTCAAGGTTGATAGCATGGAAGGTAATTCGGTCGTATTAATAATGATAAGCAAATATTAACTTAGGGAAGGAAAGCAGGCAAGCCAGAGTGGATGTTTGATGACAAAAGCTCTCTGTTTGTCCCTCTTCTGACCTCGAATCCACCTTTTATAAAGTTCCGCTCTTTTCACCGGTCCCTTCCTTGCCTTTTCTATCAACTCAACTTGAGTGAGCTCTTACCTGTAGGGGTTTCTTTCCCCTTTATATTTTTAAATGTATATTGAAGAAATCTATTTTTTTGCTAACTTTTTAAATAAATCGATACAGAATGAAAGAAATCAAGTGACAGTGCTATCTACCGTTACTTACCTGTAAATTCAATCTCAGAATTTTATTTAACAAAGTCAATTTACGAAACTCAATTTTCTAAGAAATCCCATTTATTATCTTCTAGAAACGCTACTGAACTTATAACTAATTTTTGTAGTTGCATGTGTTTTGATGAGAATTTAAAATAAAAAAAAAACTTATATTATTTTAAAAATAAATATTTAATATTAATTTTTATTAATATCATTAATGAAAAACAAAAATCTGCTGTATCTCCTTTCGTCTATCTCACAAATTTGAATTGGATAATCAAGCTTTCTTTTCTATATTTGAAAATTAAATTAAAATTTTATTCTATCCGATCATAGGATTTAAGGTTTTTAACATAATTTTCACTGATAACAAACATTTTATTGAATTAAGAAGACTTAGGCTTAATATTACATTTTTGTGAGTTGCGCAAATTTATAAAATAGCATTTGTTTTCAACTGCTTTTAGCTACATTTAACTTTTATCATAGTTTTGATAAAAATTAAATTCATTGCCAGATACTCAACGGGGACGTAGCAATTGATGTATCCATTGCATCTCTTATATAGGATGTTCAATGTGTATACAATTACATATATTTATATGGATAGTGCAATTCGAATATGTATTAAACAGGAAAATTATTTTTAATCGTATACAAATTTATATTACCATTAATATATAATATTAACTTCCTTCGATTCTTTGAAGAAGAAATTGAGAAATTTAATTTAAACTGACTTCTGAGACAGAACCCCTCAACACGCGCCAGCGCGCGTTAGGCTCTTTGTTGATGACCCCACATTACATGCTGGCGCGTGATTGAAAGTCAACGTTTTAAAAAACTTAAAAAATTAATTCTGGTACTTTCAGCGATTCAATTAAGGTTAAATATATAGCAGTTTTATACAATTTTTAATCATGTGAAAAACTCTCAAACATGTATCTTTATTTTTACGGTCAGTTTAGAGCAGTGATTCTCAATCACTGTGCCGGGGCACTTTTGTGTGCCGCCAAATTTTACAAATGTAAAGTTCAAATTAAGAAAAAGTACTTATTTAAGTATTTTATATTTATGTTAAAAAAAAAAGGTAAAATGTTTTTGCGATCAAGCTCTTAAACATTCCCGACTTTTTTTTTCAATTTTTTCAATATGCTAAATAAGTAAATACCTTTTATACTTATCTTTTTATTTATGTGCCGCCAAATTTTTAAACGGTTAAAAGTGTGCCGCGGTAAAAAACAAGGTTGATAATCACTGGTTTAGAGGAAAAAAATGAAAACGTGGTAGGAAATGGTCCTTTTCTGAATGAGCTACATTTCTCAAAAGTTGATAGAAAACTACGAATTTTGAATCATGCCCATGTAACAAATTTCATTATTCGAGCTAAAACCATTTTTGCGTAATCTTGTCTATATATATATATACACACACACACACACACCGACAGACATTTTTCTCAACCTTAGTGAAAATGACTCAGGGGCCTTCAAAACGTATAAAAACATCAAAATCTCGACATCGAAAATTTTCGTGATCGCAATATTATCTCTGGCTAGATAGTAAAAATAATGAATATTTTTTTCACCAATTTCTTGACAAATTATTTAAATTTATAATGTAGATTTAACCAAATTTATTCTATTATTATAAATTATGAGTATAACAAAATGATTTTAATTTTTTTTTATATAATAAGAAACTAACTTTTATTTTTAAAAATATTAATTAATATAAACGGAAATTAATTATTTTTAAGTTGTTCAAGAAGTTTAGTATATAATTCTTATTTTTTTTTTATCTTATGTTTATTTAGATAATTATTAAAAACGGTAGTTGAAAAAAAAGGAATGTCTATATTTTTAATTCAATATATTTTTTTACTTCCTTTTTTCACATCATTCATAAATAAAATAAAAAAAAAAATGTAAATCAAGAGAACCACTTTCACCTTTCCTTTTAAACGACCTTTCAATAATATCAGAATAATACTATTAATAATTTTTTTTTCTCATATTTTTATATTAAAATATGCAAATTGATATGAATGTGTTTATTATTATTATTACTTTTGATTAAATTAAAATATTTCACTTTTTTTTTTTTTATATTGAAAATGTTTATTTAAATATTATATGAGTGAGTTAAGACTAAGCATAGCTATGTGGATATTAAACGAATGGTTTTTATTTTTAACCTTCAATATTTATGATGTAATCCAAGCTCTTTTCTTCTCCCGGTGGATGTTACTTTAAGCCAAGCGGTCGCACATTGAATTTTCTACTATGACACACGTCACGGTCAGGAATTACGTCACCATTTATACTAACGTTTGTCAAAAATATTTGGTAATCTTAAACTAATAACTGAGCTATAATTTTTATTTCTTTTACATATATATATATATATATATATATGCACCTAAAAACTAAAATTGAAATTACTTAATTTCTTTCAAATAAGCTGGAGTGTCTCCATTCGACTATCTCGCAAATTTGAATTGGATTAATTAACATATATTATATTTAAATTAAATTTAATTAATTATTAATTAAAATTAATAAATAATATTTATTAAATCAGCGCATGTTTGGTTCATTGTTGATGGCACCACGTCCCGTGTTGGCGCGTGAGATTTGCAGTGTTAAAAAATTAATTCTGGTACTTTCAGCGATTCAATCAAGTTGAAATTCTATATATAGTAGTTTTATACAATTTTTAAAATTATCAAACATATATCTTTATTTTTAGTGTCACTTTAGAGGAAAAAAAATAAAAACGTTGTAGGTAATGACCCTCTTCTGGTTGAGCTACATTTCTTAAAAGTTGATTGAAAACTACGAATTTTGAATAATGCCCTTATACCAAATTTCATAATCTAGCTCAAACCATTTTTGCGTAATCTTGTCTACATACATACACACATTTTTCTCAACCTTAGTGAAAAATGACTCAGGGACCTACAAAACGTATAAAAACATAAAAATCTCGACATCGAAAATTTTCGTGATCGCAATACTATCTCGACGAGAATTATTAATAATTCAAAGATGCTAAATTTTTCAAAATTATTTTCTTAAGTTAAAATAAACGCCCCTTTCAATTGGTATCCGTTAATCGGGAACTTAAAAAAAAAAGAATTGAACAACAAAATTTAATATTTCTAGAAAAAATGATCGACATTATTATTTTTCACATAGTTTGGAAATATCCCATTTATAGGTTTTGGGAAAAGAAAACTGAAAAAATTGTTGTAAACTTTTGATGTTATCTGAACAAAAGCCTAACAAGTGACTTGCAAACCACACCTTAAAAAAATAAATAAGTAGGTATATTCTGAAAGAATTATCTTGATTATGAATAGAGAAAGAAAACGAAGAAAAGAATATAAGTAATAATAATAATAATAATAATATAGGAAATGATTAGTTCCTTGAATGAATGAATAAATGAATGAAGGGCGGTTTCCTGAAATTTATTTCATAAAATCAAAACCATATAAAGGGGACAGTTTTTAGTAATAGTAAACGCCGACGTTAACATAATTTGTATTTTCAACGTAAATGGAATTGTATAGGTACACATACATATATTTTCTATCGTGCATACAAAAACAATAAATAGCCAGTTTAACAAAGACTTAAAGAAAACATTTTAGGTGTTACATGGAGTGGGTGCTTTGAGTACAATGAACTCCCACACTCATAATCACCTGCTTAGCCAAGAGAGGCATATGAAATGGAAGGGGAGGACTTTGAAATGTGACTAACAGTTCTAACCCTTGAAAAAAAAATACAAGAAAGAACACTTTACATAGAAATATTGCAAACAAAAGATTGGATTTTTATTAAATGATACATTTTTACTATCTCGCCAGAGTGTTAAAAAATTAATTCCGGTACTTTCAGCGATTCAAAAAGGTGAAATTCTATATATAGCAGTTTTATACAATTTTTAATCATGTAAAAATCTATCAAACATATATCTTTATTTTTACGGTCAGTTTAGGGGGAAAAAAATTAATACATTCCGATACTACATTAATATTTTCTCAAAAGTTGATAGAAAACTACGAATTTTGAATTATTTTAGCTCAAACCGTTTTAGCCTAATCTTGTCTACATATATACATACAGACATTTTTCTCAACCTTAGTGAAAATGATTCAGGAACCTTCAAAACGTATAAAAACATTAAAATCTTAACATCGAAAATTTTCGTGATCTCTGGCGAGATAGTAAAAATTACAATTAAAATCTGAAGGTCCATACAAATGAAAATATTGGAATTAAAATAATTTCTTAAATTAAATAATTAATAAATTTGGAGGTTGAATTAATAAAAAGAATCTCTTATTAATTAGTTATTCATACAAAAAGAATTACGCATTGTTTTAAAAATAATTGCATATCATTACTAATTTTAGTCAATTTTAAAATTTTTATAAGAAAAGTCTTTTTTTTATTTTTTAAATTTATTACTTTCACTATCTAAAATTTATATAGATACACCTAAAACATATTATTTGTTTAAATTAGCAAAAAATATCTACACACAACATTTTTCTCAATCTTAGTGAAATGATTCAGGAACCCTCAAAACGTATAAAAACATCAAAATCTCGACATCGAAAATTTCCTGATTTCTCTTTTAGTAATTTACAAAATTTAATTAAAAATTTTTCTTTATATTTTTATTTTCAATAGATAATTTACTTTTAGCTTATTAATTTTTTTTTAATGTTGTTATTTATTTTTATACAGTCAAATACTTTAAACCCATCCCCTTCCCCATTAAGTCTTTTTCTGATAATCTAATTATATTACTATATTGATTTTATTAATTTTAATGTCAAATCAATGAACCGATATCTGTATCTACTTGAACAATCAATTGAAATCTTTTTTTATACTAATACATATATATCTATTGAAATATATTAAAATAAATTTTAACGGAAGAATAATGAGTTAGTAATGAAGAAAGTGACAACTTTATTGATTTAGTTGTTAATTAGATTATAATTAATCTTGATGACAAAGTAATTTAATAATGTATCAATATGACACTAATTTAAACTACAATCAGTATTAATTTACATTTTCTTTTAATGATTATTAAATAAATTTAAATTCATACAACATTATGATTAAAAGAACAAATTTCTTTTTTCTTTTTCTTTTATAATTATAAAATAATATTTGGACTTTTATTAATTGATGTACAAATTCTAGTCGTGTATTATAACTAATTATATTATTTTTTTTATTTAAACATTTTATTGATATAAACAATAATTTACAAACGTTTGCTTTCAATTATGTCTTGCTTTTTTTCAAGTAGTTGGATTATGTTTATAATAATTGCCTATTTTTTGTATTGAAAGTATATAAAAAAAGTATATTATATACTTGTATTACATTTACAAATTTTATTTATTATAAATTTAATTATTTTTTGTTCTAATATGATCTAAAGTGATTGTACCAGTAGTTGACACTATAACCGCGGTCGGGGAATTTTTTTAATCATTACCCCAAAATATTTTGTGTTAGATGATATTACCCCATAGTGAAGAGCAAAAACAAAACGAAATCCCCTTATTTTAGCATCTTTCCTATTAAAAGTCCCCCATGATCATTTTGAAAAGAAAACAATGAGTAAAAATTTAATTTGTAAAAATACTAACAGGTTTATAAAATAGCAAATTAAAAATATATACTTTTTTACTCACAAAAGTTTCATTTTTATCCCAAAAAATTTCATTTTTATCCCATTTGGGGTAATTTACCCCGGTTCACCGACCGCTGCACTATAAGGACAACTTTTTAAGAAGAAATTGATTATCTTCTATTTTTTTATCAGATATCAATTTGCATTTTGTGTGATGATTCATTGGTTAATAATGAAGAATTTATCTGCCAACCAATGCAATTTTTTATTTTTTTTTTTTTTTATAATTTTTTTTAACATTGACACCCTTAAAATTAGGTAATATGGACATTCAATTAATAATTTTTAATATTGATGTCATTACTAAAAACAAAAATAAAAATAAAAATGAGTGAGAGAGAGAGAGAGAGAGATTGCCTCCTTAAGCATTCGAAGTACAAAATATTAAAATATTCATTTGTTCGATTCTATAAAAAATAAATGTTATGCCGTTTACTCAGACGGTGATTCAAAACTTTTATATTTACACATCTTCAATATAAAAGGAATTACTTTCTTATAGCGCGGATTTAGAAATTTTTAGACAAATATAAGTTTTATTATCTGATATTAAATGTACAAGTGGCACACTGTCAACTACTGATACATTTACCCTAAAATTAAAAAAAAAAAAAATTATTTTATTATTTTTACACTAAAACAATGGAGTACGTTTAATAAGTATGTATTGGATTTCACAAATATTCCCATGAGATTATAAACCCAAACTCACATTGGCATATACTCATATACTATTAATATAACAGAGGGTTCATGATGTCTCTTTTAACGATGTCTCGGTTATAATTTATGATCTAAATGTAATTGATAACAATTATATATATATATATATATGTCTTTAAAGGGGAGTGCAAGTGCAGAACAAATGAATTCTATTGATTTGCTAGTGTAGCCTTGACATCTCTCCCTCTGGACCCAACGCAATATCGATCCATGTACCCAGAAGGGATGCTGCGTTGCCATATTCCTAACAAATAGGGTAGATAGATGTGAAAATACCTTCATTATTTTTGAAAATTGAAGAAAAATTCATTTTGGAAAATTATTTTTAAATTATTTTTACTTAATTTTTACCGGCCGAGGATAGTGAGGGAGGTATTGTTTTCACACCTAATTTCAGATGTGGAGATTTTTGCGTATCTCAACGAATCATGCAATTTGTTAACAGAAAAAAGTATTTTTAGCATGATGTCTGTCCGTCTGTCCGTCCGTATAGATGAGTACAACTTAAACGGCTCAACGGATTTTGATAAAATTTGGTATATTTACTTAATACATCAGTTTGATGAATTGATCAACTCAATCAGGATTATTTTCACACCAAATTTCACATAAGGAGATTTTTTACATATCTCCACGAATCATGCACTTTGTATTGGTTTTATCCTCGGGAAAAATCATCTTCATTAGCTTTTTCTTAATTTAAAATTATAGGACGTCACCCAGCCCTTCATGACGACACAGCCAGCGCCTCCTGATATATTATAAATAAAATAAAAATATTTATGTTATATCCATATCTGTTTTTATTGCATTAATAGATATATTAAAATTATTTAAAATTGTTTCTGAAGCTGGAAATTTATTTCAAACCGTCGGTCCGTTCTGTGCCTGGCCACAGGTCAACTTATTTTATAAGAAAAATACACTGAGATCAAATATCTTGACCCATTCTTTTATTATTTTATCGATAGAAAATATATTAATTAATTATTATATAATTGAAGATATAGGTACATTTTCAACTTATAGTATATTTTACCACTATAGATATGAAAATTATCTTTTTCTAAGTTTTCTAAGACAATTTATACTAGTTTCTAATTGTTTTTATTTATGAAAATTTAAGAATTAAGACAAAAATCTATAAATGTATGTAAATTATATACTATATAATCAATCGTCTATTTAGCAGGGAAGGGATATTTGCCCCAGGCGGCACTGTGATAAGAGTGACAGATTTTAGAAAAACTTATAAAAAGTTTTATAACTTCGTGATTATCAGTGCAGCTTTAAAATAGTAATAGAAAAAAAACATTTTTCTAAGGTCAAAAATGCTTTTTGGATGATTTTCATGCTTGTATAGAGCATTTGTCATGAAATTTTATTGCAAATTCTATGTGTGAATGAGTATGAATGAGACAAAAAAAATTTGGCATTTGACCCGGGCGAAACATATAAATAGATACGAAGACATATGTTAATTCCTAATATATAAAATATATCGAACAATATTAAATTTTTACATTATATTAATTTTTACCGACGATAGGAAGGGAAGGTATTGTTTTCACACAACAAATTTCACATGTGGAGATTTTTACATATCTCCACGAATCATGCATTTTGTTAACAGAATAAAGTATTTTTAGCATGATGTCTGTCCGTCCGTCCGTCCGTGCGTCTGTCCGTGTGTCCGTTGTGTGTCCGTATGGACGTGTATATCTTGAATGGCTCAACAAACAGGAAGTGGTAGTTTACAAAGTATTAATTTTATATTCATTGTCGGAAAATATTTCACTTAAAATATAATAGTGATAAATAATTGATTAATTAAACTAAAAATAAAAACCAAGATAATATTAATTTAATTTTCATTTTAATTCTAGTCTTAAAAATATTTTTTTTTGATACTTTATATATATATACTTATATATAATGTTGTTTGGAAATTAATTTATTTCAAATCGTCAGTCGGTTCTGTGTTCATTTTTCTTTTGAAAATATCAAAATATATATTTATTCCCTTTAAATGAATGAATAAATAAATAAATAACAATAATAATGGATCGAGGTAAAAACTCTTTCACTATTTTGAAATGTTTATTTGGAAAGCTTCGTCATTATTTCATGGGCATTTCTAATTATATATCGAAAAATAGGAAAATCATAATTCCCATCTTATCATAAATTTCATGAATAAATATTGTATATGCTACTGTAACATTTTATTTTTCATACAAAAAAAATGTTATTTGTTAAATTTAAAAAATTTCATCAGTTTTAATAAATATTTATTCAAATATGAAAATTTTTATTTATTTTGTGTGTTGAAACCAAAATACATATTCAATATCTATTTTCATGAGGATCCATATGTCCATTTTAATCTATTTGATAAATAATTTAAAAATTTTATAATTTATTATTAAATTAAGTTAATTAATTAATTATATATAGTAAGAAAATTTTCATGATATATATTAAAATAATTTGTTGATATTTGATTGTATCCATTCATATATTTCACATAAATTACCTCTTATCTCTTGAATATGATTCTTTAAAAGAAAACAATTCAACGGTACTTGGACATTTTCCGTTTCCATATAAGGCGGTAATTAATTTTAATAGAACGAGTCTATCCACCCGCGAAATTATTAGTATATATTCCTATTAAGAGGCATTACTTTCAATCAAGTGAAAATTATAAATATTGCTTATTTTTACATTGCAAAATATAATTACGATTTTCAAGGTCGTTAATATGCATGGAAACCTTTGGAGAAAATACGATCGATAGATTTAATCATTGATGTGTAGTCTAATGATGCAAATAAATATGAATGAATCATAATCATCTCTCACGATCTTATTACTTGTAATTTTTATTTATATTCTACTTCCTGATACATATAATTACATAAATTTATATAAGTTAATCGTGACAGTAGTAAACATGATGTACAGTAAACATGAAATTACACTCAAATAATAATTTATAAATAAAAATATAAATTTTAAGTCTATTTATTCATCAATATGCATTTTGTCCCCTGCAAAGTAATTCCTCTCAGATATAATGCACTTATGCCAGCGCTTCTTCCAATCGTCTGAAATGTGCTTTTCAGCTCGATCTTCGATTCCGACTTTATCTTATCTCATCAATTGTGGCAAAACGCTTTCCTTTCAATGGTCTCCTCAGTTTTGGGAATAGGAAAGAGTCGCAGGGAGCCAAATCTAGTGAATACGGTGGTTGAGGCATGATAATGGTGTTGTTTTTGGCCAAAAAATCACGAACAACCAATAATAGGTGAGCTGGTGCATTATCGTGTTGCAGAAACCATGATTTGTTTTTCCACAATTCCGATGCGTTGCGCCGTATTGCTTCACGCAAACGTTGCATAACTTCCTTGTGGTATTCCTTATTAACAGTACGACCTGTTGGCAAGAACTCATGATGCACCACGCCATTGTAATCGAAGAAAACAGTGAACAAATCCTTCACATTTGATCGAACTTGGCGTGCTTTTTTAAAGCGCTTGTACCACTTTATAAACATTTTTTTGAGACAAAGTAGACTCGCCGAATGCCACAGTCAACATTTTAAGTGCGTTGGAGCACTTTATTTCATTTTTAACGCAAAATTTAATAAATTCTTTAAAAAATCGAAGAACACACACAAACGTAACTAACTTTTAATACTTTAACTACTAATCTAAAATGGCTGATAATGCCAACATGAAACATATGTGTACCAACATAACAAAAAAAAACAAAAAAATAAAATTCGATAATCGAATGTGTACAGCCCAAAATTTACCTATTTTTTTGAACAGACCTCGTATGTATATTTTAGTGGATTTGATATTTTTCACATTGATAATTTTTTTTTATCTTATATTTATGATTAAACTGAAAAAATATATTCTACACATTATTAATGAATATAAATGAAAAATTAATTAAGAATGTTAAACCTTTTAAAAACATATTTATCATTAGAATGTTATAACCATCTTTAAAACCTATATATATGGTATAGTCTGTATTGTTAATTCCTTCTAATTTATTTTCTTAGCATCAATTTTATAATTGAGATTTGAAAAGTAAACTATAAAAATATTCAAGTTATATATATATATATATATTTATATGTAAAATAAATTATTTATTCACTTTCAAAGTATAGATTTTATGAAGATTAGAAAAAATACTGATATTACAGTTAATAGTACAATAATTTTATCATATGATTATTTTTAAGCAAAACTATTATTTTCCGCATTCTTTTCAGTATTTCAATTTCAAGAATACACCAAAGACTTCCTTCATATTTTCGACTCCTATTGTTCACTAATTGTTTTACATTTTCTTACAATTTATTATTAATTATAATAATTTTATACATATCAATTTTAATCTTATTATACAATTATTTTTTTATAAAATCCGCTTCTTTCGTAATCAATTTGAATATTTTTTTTTTAATTCTTAAATTTATTGTCTCATTTATTTATAATACATAAATTTAGTGTATGATATTAAAATGTTAAAAGAAAGAAAATAATTCTAAAAATATTATAATTTGACTAATTTATAGAATTAAACTAAAGGTTGGTATTGATTTTATAAAGAACCAATATTCAGCTTTCAGCCTAAATATAGAGTGAAGCTACAAAAATAAATAAATTCAAAACATGCGTATACTATATAATTATTTATTTTAATTTTTTCTTTGGTGGTATAATTCAATTTAGATTATTCGTTATTATTTAGTTTATTTCATTTAAATTATTTTGAATTTTAAAGGTATATATATATTTATATGTACGTTTATAATTTTAAAATTCTGGAGTGTCCTCCCCTAGACTTTCCCGCATATAAATAGGTAATTAGGTTATTATTATTATGTTTTAACAACAATAAAAATAAACAAACTAATTAATTTAAATTATAAAGTAAAATGGTTTAACACTATTATATATATTTATAATTTACACCTAACGCTACTTGTATAGGTAAAATGTCACTTCCGGTAGTCAGATCATGATGAAATTTGGTATCTGAATTTTTTTCATATTTTTAAATCTATATACAAAATAGGAAGCAAATATCTCGAAGCAAACTGGTACTTTACTTGAAAGGTAAACGCAACCATTGTAGGTAAAGTACCACTTCCGGTTAACCGATTTTGACGAAATTTTGATAGAAATCTACAAACTGTGAATAATATCGGTGTACCAAATTTCGAAGTCCTAGCTTGATTAGTTTTTGAGTAAATTTGCTCACAGACATTACATACATACATACATACATACATACATACACACAGACATAATTCGAAAAATGGTATTTTCCGACTCAGGGAGGTCTAAAACGTCAAGATCTATCGAAATCTCGAAGTCGAAATTTTTGACGATTCCAATACTTCCCTTATACGAAGTATGCGGGAAAGTAAAAAGAAAATAATTAAGTAACTAAGATTATTTATTATTCGATATTTATATTTGTTATATATAATTAAAATATATTTTTTCTTTACTATAATATGTATATATTATTTTAGATAATATTTTAATAATAATACAACTTTTTCCCTAAGTAAGAAGCTGTTTAAAGTTTATCAATTCTATTAAATAATGTTAAAAAAAGATTCTAAAGGAAACTATTTAGGATTAAAATTAGCATATTTAGGTTAGAATTGTTAACATTTACTCACTAAATTTTGACTGAATGAATAAATCTTTTTAAAAAGAGATATTTAACAATTTATGACGAAATATTTGCAAATGACATCATTTATTTTGTTTGATGTAGATATTTTTTTACTAATTTAAACAAATAATATGTTTTAGGTGTATCTATATAAATTTTAGATAGTGAAAGTAATAAATATATAAAAGAAAAAGACTTTTCTTATAAAAATTTTAAAATTGACTAAAATTAGTAATGATATGCAATTATTTTTAAAACAATGCGTAATTCTTTTTGTATGAATAACTAATTAATAAGAGATTCTTTTTATTAATTCAACCTCCAAATTTATTAATTATTTAATTTAAGAAGTTATTTTAATTCCAATATTTTCATTTGTATGGACCTTCAGATTTTAATTGTAATTTTTACTATCTCGCCAGAGATCACGAAAATTTTCAATGTTAAGATTTTGATGTTTTTATACGTTTTGAAGGTTCCTGAATCAATTTCACTAAGGTTGAGAAAAATATCTATCTCTGTGTGTGTATTTGTGTATGTATGTAGACAAGATTACGCAAAAACGGTTTGTGCTAGAATAATGAAATTTGATATACGGGAATAATTCAAAATTCGTAGGTTTCTATCAACTTTTGAGAAATATAGCTCAACCGGAAGAGGGTCAACGTTTTGATTCTTTTTTCCTCTAAACTCTAAAGTGACCGTAAAAATAAAGATATATGTTTAATTTTTTAACACGACTGCAAATCACGCGCCAGCACGTGACGTGGTACCATCAACAAAGAGCCAAACCTGCGCAGATTTAATAAATATTATTTATTAAGATTAATTTATAATTAATTAAATTTAATTTAAATATAATATATTTTAATTAATCCATATCAAATTTGCGAGATAGTCGAGTGGAGACACTCCAGCTTATTCATTTTGACTCTGACATATTTAATTGTATTTAGATTAATAAATATTTTGTTTTTAAACTTGTGAGATAATAATTTTAGTTTCTACTAATTTATTTAAAATATTAATTTGTCAAATTTCTAAATGATACGTCATATTAATTTCTATAATTTATAATAAATATTTATAATAAATATTCTCTTCTAATAAATTCATCATAATTCCCATAATAAATTTATAATTCTTTTAGATCTATTGAAATTTTCTATTTATATACCAACAAAATCATCAATAGAATAAAATCTCTTGATAAATATTTCTATCTTAAACTACGATTTGTTAATCTCACACTTAACTAATAACATATGTTATTTTTTCTCAATTACAAAAACAAACTTTTCTAAAATCTTTTTCACTTATTCATATTTCTATTTTTAGAATAGAATAGATCGCAATCATTTAATTAAATAAATATCTCTTGAATAAATAAATAAATAAATAATTATTATATTATATGTAAACCTATAAAAATTAGTGTTAACATTAAACATATGCCAATTTTCATTAACACTACTTATAATGTATATTTCCGGCTTCTTAAAATAAATACGATATTAAATTTTTCTATTGGTCTTTCTAACTGAGTGATTCTCAACCACTGTGCCGCGAGATTACGAGACTCAAAAACAAACTTTTCTAAAAACTTTTTTTTTCAAAATTTTTTCAATTTGGTACTAAAAATAAAGGTAAAACGTTTTTGGGACTAGGTTCTTAAACATTTCGGACTTTTTTTCTAAATTTTTTCAAACCGTTTTTGGGACCACTTTTTTCAATATGGTAAACTTCTACACTTATCTTTTTCTTTTTGTGCCGCCAAATTTTTAAACCGTTAAAAGTGTGCCGCGGTAAAAAAAAAGTTTGAGAATCACTGCTCTAACTAAAGATATTTCATATAAATACTTATTGGTATATATAATATGTTATAAACTTTTCTCTTTTATCTCTCATCTTATTCGTAACAACCTGTTATACCTGTATATATCTTAGAAATATAATTTTTTTATTTTAATCAATTATATATCAAATGCATTAATTATTTATATTAGTATAATAATAATCAATTTGATCCCTTAAATTAATTAATGTTATTGGTTCTATTTTCTAATTATGATCAATTTTCCTAATAATGAGATCGATTTTGTTAATTTTTTTGCTTAATATATTCTTGGGCGTGTTGATGTTCACGATAGTAAATTTTAATTAATTAATGCAATAGATAATTAGTAAAAGATATAATTAAATTTGCTTTTTCCTATTACTTAGAATTTTTTAAACTTGTCATTACGGCGTTTGTTAGTAAGTAATAGAATACAGAAATATATAGTATTATTCCTTTTAAAATAATACATCATAACAACAAATAACACACTTTCTATTATTTTCAATGAATTCTTTTTTAATTACAGTTTAAAAATAAAAATTATGAAATATTTAAAGGCCAAAATTAATTAAAGAATGAATTTTTATTAATCCATTTCTTGAAATGCTTTTATTAATTAATTACTTTTTGTTTATTAACTAAAATAAGTAATGTTAAGTAAATTAAATAATATTTAATTAACATGTGACACATTTATTTGATGAATAGAATTAATTCATAGAAATTAAAATATATAATATATGAGATATAATTTTGCTCTTTCTCTGAATTATACTAAAAATTATTTGTGGCAATAGCCATATTCCTCCAATTGGTAAATGTTTTCATTCAATCATGACAATTTGGTATTTTTAGTTATTTTCCTTACCTGTACATTATCTATTAATCTATTTATTGTTTCTGAATTGGTTGCCTAAAAAATTCAGAATAATGAAATAATATAATAAAAATGTAAAATTTCACAATTATTCTCTCAAACAGTTTTTGGAACATTAAATTATGCCATTCAGATTTGTAAGTTAAATGAAATAAAAATATGACAAGATCATCTTTAAGGATACATTCTAGTCCTCGATGAATAGTTTAAGGTTGAAAATCAATTAACATAGGAATGGGGAATTTGGGGTCTATCATTATATATATATATATATATTCATATAAATTAAAATATATAATATAAACTAATGATCCATAATTGAATTAATTTCTTACGTATTAAATTTATAGTTTTGCTAAAGTCTAGTCTATTATGAAAATAAATTCCAGTTTCAATTTTCTTCAAATTCTTGTAAATAAATTTAGTTTTCTATTTTAAACCGAAGAATTTTGAGATGTTAATTTGAACAAATATTTACTTTATTATTTACTTTTTTTTTAAATAGAGGATACTCAAAACTCTTTTACATTAAAATCTACTATCGCCTTTTAAGTTAATCATATAAATTTAATTTACTGTATATATATATATATATATATATATATAGGTATTTTTAATTAGGTTGGTAGCTATATATATATAAGAGAAAGTAAAATAAGATTTCAATGCACTTGCCTTTCAATAAAATGCTTTTTATATTTGAAAGATAATTTTAATTTATTTGACACGTGACATTCATTAAATATTTATTTTATATTCGACTATAAATTATCAATTATATACATATATATATATATATTCAAAATATGTCTGTATTAAGGAAAATTAGAGAAATTATTAGATACAATTTAACTTCTCTTTGGGTATTTTAAAGAATTTTTTTTTTTTTTTTATTTTCTTGAAATAGAATCGAGATTAATCTTCACGCGATCATGTCTAGATTCATCATTAATGTGCACTTGGCTGTTTATAAACTTGATTTGCCAAGTGAAATGGAGTCTGATTTAGATGTATTGAAGCGGACTGATGTAGGTCAGCTGCGCAGGCCTCCGTCTCTGTCTCTATACCTTCAGGTCCCGAACTACACCGCACCCACATAACACCAGCTCAGGTCGTCCACAAGTACTCTCCCAACCAAAACAACTTACACTTATATGCAACATTCGCAAAAGACTCAAATTACCTATGAAAAAATTTCAATTTCTATTTAATTTTTATATTTTATAATTTTTCTTAATAAATAATAGGATTTATATTTTACAGAAAATAATATACTTATAATATACATACTTCTATAGTATTTTATCTAAAAAAAACAAACAAATATTTTAAAATTGAAGTTTTCTCTATAAATTATTTAAGTTTAGAATATATGTTTATTTTCATCTATAAGTATATATTTTTCTAACTAAATTTTATTTATTACTAGCTGCTCCGAGCGCCTTCGGCGCTCTCCACACCTAGACGGGGGCTCCGCCCCCTGTACCCCCCCGAGTGTCCCTATTCTGAGCTATAACCATCTAACTATAACTCCTACCCTGTCCCATTTCTCTAACGTTCCTTACTACAATGTCCTCCCTGTTCACAATTGGTCTTCCACACGGACGTTTTCCAATCGAACTCCCCACCAATATATTTTTCCTCTCCCATTCTAGCCATGTGCCCTGCCGAACCCAGCCTTCTCTATTTTATAACCTATATCTAGAGATGCATAGAGGTCATGCAATTCCTTGTTATGCAGTCTCCGCTATTCCCCGGTGTCCTCATCTTTCTTTGGCCCATAAATCTTGGGAAGAATCCTTTTCTCAAATACTCTGAATCTACTCTCATCTCCCAGGGTTATAGACCATGCCTCCCACCCATATAATACAACAGAAAAAATAATTGTTTTATATATTTTAATTTTGATCCCCTTTGATAATAATTTCCCGATTGCAACCTCGATTTAAATTCTTTGCAAATATTATTCGCTCTGATACTATTTATTTTCAATTAATTTATTAATTTCAAACCCCATCACTTTTCCTGCCTCGAAACCATTAATACAAACAAACAATTTTAGCTAGCATAATGAGATTAAAAAATAAAAAATATATAAACTTACCTGAAAATAATTAGATATTTATTTAATAAAATTAAATTTTTAAGTAAATAAATAAATAAAATCAAAATTCAAAATTAATCAAGTAATAAGTTGACCTGTAGCCAGGTCTGAACCGACCGACGGTTTGAAATAAATTAATTTCCAGCTACAGAAACAATTTCAAATAATTTTAATATATCTATTAATGTAATAAAAAACAGATATGGATAGAACATAAATATTTTTATTTTTATTTTATTTATAATATATAGCTGAAGTAGTCGGCGTTGCCCGTGATTATAATAAGGAGGCTGTGACGTCATGAAGGGCTGGGTGACGTCATATAATTTTAAATTATGAAAAACATAATGAAGATGATTTTTCCCGAGGATAAAACCAATACATTCGTGGTGATATGTAAAAAAATCTCCTCATGTGAAATTTGGTGTGAAAACAATACCTCCCTTACTATCGTCGGTCGGTAAAAAAGGCAATCGAAATGTTTTAAATTATCTAAAAAAAACAATTATTAATATAAAAATACAAATAAAATGATCAAAAAATAAATAAAATTAAATTAAATAAATAAAACGTTTTAAATAGAAATTCTAACTATTTGATATTATGAAAAACAATTTTAAACAAATGTATTTAATTAAATTAATAAATTTAAAAAATATTAAATGATATTTAGCTTAAATATAAAAATTAAAATAAAAAGAAATTACTTAAAAAAATTAAAACTATAATAATAATATTAAAATATATATAAAATTACCTGAAAATAATTAGATATTTATTTGATAAAATTAATTAATTATCTTAAAAATTTATCCAAGTAATATCATCTATTTCTATTCGACACTGAGAAGGAAGGGATTCACAGCACAGATCATCCTTACAGTCACAGTCAGTAGAGAGTAAAAAAAATGAAGACCGCCGTTTTTTAAAATAATTAAATTATTTTATAGATTATAAAATAAAAATTATTGTATTAACATTAAAAAAATATTGAAATAAAAAATAATATTTAGTTTGATTTAATAAATAAAAATATTATAAACATTTTTAGTGAGAATTTCTCGGGGAGGTAGGGAGGTCAGATAAGCGACAACTTTTATTCCAAATGTTCGTCCTCCCTAGCTGTGACGTCATCAATAAGAAAATGTAAAGAAAAGGGCTGTTTTTAGGGTTTTCCCGACAATTATTCGATTTTTTCTCGCCGGAAAAACCATCCTTGGACTTCAACGAACATTTTAAAAAAAGAATTGTCAAAATTGGTCCAGGCGTTATTGAGTGATGCAATTACAAAAGTCATTTTTATTTATAAGATATTATTTTGTTAATAAAATATATCTATATTTTGACTTAAAACTTAAAACTACTTTACTTAAAACTTATAATTTATGAAATATAATAATATTAAAACAAAATAAAAAAATTAAATTAATGAAAAAATTTCAATAAAATTTTTAATTTATGAAATATAATAAAAGGAGGCAGCTTGGCCGAGAGTGTAGCATGGCAATTTTCTACTTAAGTCGGCGTTCGAGTCCATCTAAGAACAAATTTTTCTAATAAATTCAATTTAACATCAGCTGCCTCCGGCTCCAGGAACTTTCAGTTCATGGTTCTATACATGCGGAAGGCAACGGGAAACCACCGCAATAACATTCCCAAGAAAAATCATCATGACTGGGCAGCTTCTAAGGCTATCCTAGTCTTGATGATAGCCAAACTCCGAAACGGAGACGACACCCTTAAGAAGAACAAGAGTAATAATATTAAAAAAAATAAAAAATTAAATTAATGAAAAAATCTCAATATTTATTTGATTAATGCTTCAACATAATTTAGTATATCAAATCAATTTTCAATATCAAGGCATTTTCAGGATCAAGGATCTCTGTTGTAAAATCTAAATAATCTATGAATATTTTCAAAACATTCTTCTAAAATTAAATAATTTAAATGAATTTTGATTTTGAAACTTTTTTTAATAATTTTAATTATGGATATTATGTTATTATTATTATTATTATTTCAAGAATTATCATAAAAATAATATAATTCAATGTTTTTATCATAATTACAGTTTTAATTTTAAATTGTCTTCTTCACATAATTATTTAATTTTATAGGATTACTCATGGATAATGGATAATACAGAGAGAATTTATTTTATTATTTTTCACCTGGAATATCATTACATTATCGTATTTGATTCCTTATTTCCATATCCACTTTCCATATCTCAAACTTCATTTCCTTCCATCTCCCTTCCATTTCACCTAAAAAATAAATAAATTAAAGAGCATAAAATTAATAATTTTTTTTTTAATCTGAATTTTAATAAAAAAAAAAATATTTTTCCAATAAAATCACATTTCAAATATTCAATTTAATAACTTTTAATTTCCATTTTCCATATAATAGAAGTATTTTTTTATATAGTGAATACATGTGTTTTTTTTTGCATTCTATAGAAATAATTAAATCAGTGAATTCGTTGAATGATATGCCTTTGTTGTTTTATTTTTCAAGAGAAAACCTTTTCAAGTTCAATCTCTACATTTGAATTCATTCAGATCCACATGAAAGGGTTTGGACACCTAGAATATATTCATAATAGATTCTATGAAACGGGACTTATTTCTATTTAAAGGGAAATATTCAATTTATTCTATAGTAACTTGAAACCCTTCCATCTATAATTTAATTTCAAACTAATGATAAAGTAATATTACTACGAAACATTTATTTTATTTTATTTATTTTGAAGGGTTTCCCTAAATTTTCCAGTAAAATATTTTTTTTTCTTTTTTACTATCTCGAAAAATTTTCGATGTCGAGATTTTTATGTTTTTATACGTTTTGTAGGTACCTGAGTCATTTTAACTAAGGTTGAGAAAAATGTATGTGTATGTATGTAGACAAGATAACACAAAAACGGTTTGAGCTAGAATAACGAAATTTGGTATACGGGTATTATTCAAAATTCGTAGTTTTCTAACAACTTTTGAGAAATGTACCTCAACCAGAAGAGGGTCATTACCTACAACGTTTTGATTTTTTTTCCTCTAAAGCTACCGTAAAAATAAAGATATACGTTTGATAGTTTTTCACATGATTAAAAATTGTATAAAACTGCTATATATAGAATTTCAGCTTGATTGAATCGCTGAAAGTACCAGAATTAATCTTTTAACACTGCAAATCTCACGCGCCAACACGTGACTTGGTGCAATCAACAAAGAGCCAAAAATGCGCTGGTTTAATAAATATTATTTATTAATTTTAACTTATAATTTATAATTAATTAAATTTAATTTAAATATAATATATGTTAATTAATCCAATTCACATTGCGAGATAGTCAAGTGGAGACACTCCAGCTTATTTTTTTTTTTTAGTTAGTTTCTTTATCTTGTACAGTTTGACTGTTCACTTACCTAACTCTAGAGAGTGATTCGTTATCTGATTTTCGGGACACCTACCCATGAACCTTTCAAAAAAACATCTCCTCCTCCAATAGACGGGGTGTCATGATACTAAATCGTTGTCATGGAAACACAAATGGCTTAGTTGAGGGATACAATCGACCCAACCTTTCTTTCCCCCTTTTTCCCCCATTACCTTTTGAAAATTTATCTATGCTAATTTATACAATAACCAGCTTAGACCAAAATATCAATGAACTGGTTATTTTAAATACATTATGGTATTTTTATTTTAATTGCTCCTGGTCTTTGACAATTGGGAGATGTTGTGTTTTAGAATCACAATAAATAAAATATTCAAATATAATTTATCTGAAAACTTGCTAACTGCTTAATTAATATGAATTAAAGAAGAAATCTTGAATTATTTCATAAATTATGATTCTATCGAGATGTTTTCAATGTGAAAGGACCACACATTGCCCTGAATAGGCATAATCATAACGATTTGTAATCAAATGTAGGGGGAATATTTCAATCATCGAGGTTGTTTTACAGCCACTAAAAATTCTTTATCTGTAATATTTATTTATTTTTTATATTTATCTTATCAAATTGGTGACTTTTTATGTCTCATAACGATTTTTACACTTTTTGTAAAATTATTTCCATTGTATCTGAAAAAAACTCGCTGATTATACAATATATAAAAAAAAAATTCTTCTTAAAAAGGTGCAAAATTAATAACTTATTTGTATGTTTATCATTTAATTTTCTTATTTTACCAAAATACTGATTCTAATCTCTGTACCTCATTAAACAACAACCGCTAAATTATCTAAATATCAAAGAGAGTTCTTAATAATAATAAAAATAATAATAAATGTATCCTTTTGTTTATAAAATTTTTATAAATCAAATAAATTTTCATACTTTCTTAGAAATGTATACCTAAATTTTGGAGACTAGAGATTTTTTTTGTGATACATGACTTATGATAATTTCTAAGTGAGTTTTGTTGTCAGCTTTTCTGGTTATTCAGAGTATTATTTTGAATTTATTATTTTTCGTAAAGGTCAATGTCTTGACTAGAATTCACATAAAGGAGAAGAGGAATAGTGGAAAAAAACGACCCTCCTTTGGCTTATCAATTTTCAAAATCTCTTTCTTTATTCTACAGACATATGTAACAAAAATCAACAGTTAATTTTGCAATGATATCCATGATACGAAAATATATCATATATACCTTTAGCTTATATATATATATATATATATTATTTTGAAATATGTAACGTCAGTAATAAATATAAGAATTTATGGTATTTTTGTTGCATTTAGTTTTTGATATAGAAATCCTTTTTTATTATTGATATTTATATTTTAAGGTCCTTTTGTCTTTTAAAAAAAGCTCGAGTCTCTCCACTCGACTATCTTGCAAATTTGAATTGGATTAATTAACATGTATTAACATTTAAATCCATTTTAATTAATTATAAATTAAAATTAATATACAATATTTATTAAATCAGCGCATGTTTGGCTCTTTGTTGATGGCACCACGTCACGTGTTGGCGCGTGATTTGCAGTGTTAAAAAATTAATTCCAGTACTTAATTAAATTAATTAAATTATAAATTGTAAATATAATTAAATTGGATTAATTAATTAACTAAAATAATTTAAATTTACAGTATAAGTAGTATATTTATTCAATTAAATTAATTAATTAACATAAATTAAATTTAATTTATATAAAACCTTTATCTTCATTTTAAATCAAAATTTAAAAAATTAATTCCGGTTGAAACAAAAATTATCTCATAGAAACCAACTTGTAGAAATAGCAAAAATACAAAAAACCCAAATCCAACAGGTAACTGATACATCTATAATCAAACAAATAGAGGAACTTCTTGCAATTTTACGTAATCAAATTAAAACTTTAGAAGATGAAATGATTACATTTATCGATCAAAACCAAGAGCTTAAAAGAAAATATATATCAATAACTATATAGTAGCGGGATGACGGTTTTTCAAATTGTCGGTAAATCTAAGTCAGTTTAGCTATAGGCAGCAATTTTCTGTATTTATTTTAAATTGAAGAAAGCTCAAATGAAAGATCGTGTTTTGCTAAAAATCACAGAATGCAGTCTGGTTACTATTTAAAAGGATATGTTCAAAAAAACTGTGTCAAATCAACTCATACACTTCATTACCAACTTCATGATGAAGTTCCGCAGTTGGATGGAAATAATCAAAAAAGAAATAATCCTTTAGTGTTTCTTTGCTACATTGCCCTACTTCATAGTCTAGATTTTTTTCCACGCAAAAAACATATATATAATATTTTCTACTATAGCTCAAAGGCTCCAGTAAACTCTGGAACCTTAAAATAAATGAATTAAAGTTCCCTAAAGGTTTCTTTACTACCTCCACATACCCTATCTACCCATGAAGACAATACTTCATCATTGCTAATCTCTTTTATAGCATACTTTTCATTCCATATGCCACATCTAGTGAAATTACCTCTTTCTACCACTTCCTTAAGCTTCACTCCCCCAAAGAGGCAGTTTTTTCCTATTTCTTCTCCTCTTTCCTGTAATTTAGACCACATTTCCTTATTTTCTACTCTGACTTGTACTTAATCATATTTTTTTACATCGTGGTACAATATAACATTTAGCTTACCAATGCTTGTAGGAAATTCTAACATGATAGAGCTGCCATCTGATATATCAGTATAGTTTCTTATACCTCCCTTCTCACTTTTAACTTCAACTGCATTATTGCCAATTTTTAAAATATTATATTGACTCGCCGCGATCATAACTTCTTTACATTCATATTAAACCATTGAATCTTGCCTACAAGATTATTCAATTATAAACTAAAAATCACATTTATTTATCATTGTTTGCAAAAATTACTTACATTCCAGCTATGGATTACGCACTATCGCACTAAATAAATTATCTTAATTAAATAAGAAAGAAAAACTTCACAATAAACCCCACCCAACTAATTTCAAAAATATATGTGAAAAACTATCAAACATATATTTTTATTTTTACGGTCACTTTAGAGTTTAGAGCAAAAAAATCAAAACGTTGTAGGTAATGACTCTCTTCCGGTGGAGCTACTTTTCTCAAAAGTTTATATAAAACTACGAATTTGATTTTGAATAATTCCCGTATACCAAATTTCATTATTCTAGCTCAATCCGTTTTTGCGTAAGGAACCTTCAAAACGTATAAAAACATCAAAATCTTAACATCGAAAATTTTCGTGATCTGGCGAGATAGTAAAAATAAATATACTATTTTATTCGTTATAAATTATAGATAAATTTTAAATAGTATACAATAATAATATCTTATAGATTATTTTAATTGCACAAGTAATTTATTTGAAATATAATTATAAAATAAAAATTATATTAATCTACGTAAAAAATCGTATTCATGAATTTGAAATTGTATAGAAAGATAGAAATATAAGTAAAATATGTTAAATATCTAATTAACGATTGGATTATTGCTTATATTTACACTTCCTCCATTGTCCCTAGGGATTACAATACCGAACTAAAATCTGAATACCGGTATTTGGTATTTGAAATTTGAAATACCGGAATACCGGTATTAATACCGGCATTATTAATAATAAATTTACTAGCTATATTTCTACTTACCTCATTTGTTTTATTGACTTTTTAACAAATAATATATGAAATCCAATAAATATTGTTCTGAAATGAGTAGCTATTATTTATTTTATTACATAGAGAGAGAGAGAGTAGGAGTAGATAGATACAAAAAAACGTGCAAGTAAAATAAAGTAAATATTAAATTCTATGTTACATTTTACATATAATAGGCTCGTATGGTATTATATAATTAAAGAATTAAATAAATATAATTAAAGAAGTAAAAAATATAAAAATATAAATTGAAAGTATTTAATATTAATAACTTGCGTTTTGTTTATTAAAGTTTGCTCTTAAAAAACACAACGAATTAAGCGTTTCATCATCAAGCGAGGACCGAATTTTCGTACAAATATAACCAGCGGCCGAAAAAGCTCTTTCTGATTCTACACTTGTCGGCACTATTGTCATTAAAAAAATCATACACATTTTGTAAATTCGTAAATTCGTAATACCAAAATACCGGTATTTTTACATAAATACCGGTTTTTAATACCGGACAAAAATCGTCCGGGATCCCGGTATTGTAAGCCCTAATTGTCCCCTCGCTCTGACTTGGTGAATGAACCGTTCAATATTTTCAAGAGCTTGGGGCGGAAGAAATGAAGAAAATATTAATTTGATTCTCTTTAGAAATGGAGTCTAAGCTCTTTAGGGAGAATTTCCATAGAAATGGCAAAGGGCCAAGGGAGGAAGATGAGTCATACAAGAGTCAGTCATTCATTTTGCAATATTCTCTTCTATCCGGATAAAATGATAATATGAAATACAGGAAAGACCAAATTCACCAACCATTTCATAGTTATTTTAAAGATATTACTTTTAAAAAAATGTTTTAAAAATAAAAAAAAAAAAAAATTAAGTTAACTCAATAATTTAATTTATAAAATAGAATAGTATATTATTTAAATTTAAATATATTTTTTTAGATGTAATCAAAATATGAATAACATTTTTTATTCATCTAAGAATCGTGGAGGCTGTGTTTCCTGTTCCTGTTGCCCTCCCACTTCGGACGCTCCTCGACTTCCCAACTCGTTAAATACATAAATTTCAAACATTTTGTTTCATTCTTTTCGCTTAATTTCTATTAAATTCTTTACAATTAATATTTTTTTTAATATTCATGTGTACATCGTATTAGATTAATAATTTTAAAATTTTCATATACAAATATATATATATATATATATATACAAATAATCTTGGTTTAATGTTAGCCTCAAATTTATAAAGATAAATATTGGGAATAAATTTATTTCTTATTTAAAAAACTTTAGGAATTTTAATAGAAAAAATATGAAAATAAATCTAAGGATTTTGTTTAAATTCGATCCATTAATGTCAGTAATTAATTTAAAGAAGATTTTACCTACTTTGAAGTAATATAAAAGGAAATGAGTTAAAATTTTTCAAAATAGGTTCTTTAATTGATGGGTGTCGTTATGTTTTTTTTTATAATTTTTCATAACTAATGAACTAATGTCATAATCATTGATTATAGTAATATTAGATGAAAATTATAAAATATGAACAATATTGATAAATAATTAATTTGAAAAAACAATTGAATGACATAACTAGAGAGAATAAAGGGCAATTAGGATATTTAACTAACTAATCTTTTTTATCAAGGGGCCAAACGAAAGTTCGATATTTCATGGCGGACCGTATCGTCGGTCGGTAAAAAACAATCAATTAAAATTATTAAACCTTTAATATTAAATTAACAATTCACATAATCCATGTCTCTTTCAAAGTCTCAAAAAATCGTTTTATTGTGGTACCGGTTATTAATTTAGAGCAAATATTCTCAAACTGTGTGGTGTTTTATTAGGAAATTTACCTATGCAAAAAATTGTATTATTAATATTTTTATCAATAGATCAGATATTTTCATTAATGCAAAAAAAGGCAAATTAAATATTTCGGTTCATGAACTAAGTAAGTTTATAGGGTATAAGAAGGTTGGAGCAAGAACTTTTTCGAGTTCCGTAGAGCCACAGATAAAATCTATTTTAGATAATATTAATATTTTTATTAAATTAAGGATTACTATTTTTGATTTTATCAATTGATTTTTAATGAGAGTAATATGATGAAATTTTAAATAAAATAGAACTCCTTAAAAAAAGCATCCTCCGGAAAAAATATCTGAGAGTCATTGTTTCACTTCAATAAGGAAGCATTTTGAACAGAATGAACTGAAATATTGAATCTTGACACAATTTATTTCAATTTTTATGACCATCCAATCTATTTATTATTATTTTTTATTGGATAATATGTATAGTAATAATATTAATAATAATATGTATAATAATAATATATTATACATATTATCCAAATCTTATAAATTATTACTATTTTATTATTATTTAATAATAACTTTAATAAATGAAACTTTTAAAAAATCAATGAAAATAAAATTATTTTTTTAAAATATGTTTTACGTTGACTTTTTTACATTACTAAAAAATTATAATTCAATTATTCTTATATTTTACTTACATTGGAATAAAATATAATTTAATCAATACTAGAAACTAAAATGACTATTTTAAACAGAGGTGAGCAACCTTTTTTATCAAAGGGTCAAAAGAAAGTTCGATATTCCTTGGCACGCCAGGGCTTCAGAAAAAAAAAACCTAAATTACATTAGAACCTCGGTAACTTAAAAACCTCTATAACCTCAAAAAATAATATGTTCCCTCCCCATCAGAGCCCTAAACTTCAATAACAATTTAGAACAATGTTTGTTTACGTGGTTCAAACAGTGACGAAATAAAAACATCAGTGTTAGTGGACCCATACTGAAAGAAAAAGCTGAAGAGTTCGCTAATTCGCTGAAAATCAAAAATTTTAAAGCCAGCAATGACTGGTTAGAGAATTTTAAGATATTACATGATTTAGCCTTTAAAAAATGTTATTAACCTATCCGCCTATCCCTAACATAGACCCTTGATAACTTAAAACCTCTATAACTTAAAATATTTTGTATTTCCCTTGGACTTTAACTTATCGAGGTTCTACTGTATGTATATTGATAGAATTGATAAATTAAATTAATAGCAAGGTGTAATAAGTTACATTTATTATTATTATTAGCAAAATTATAAATATAGCAAAATTAACGTAGGAATTCAAGATCTTCATTATAGATTTGATGAAGGATACTTTTATATAATTCTTTAATTAACAAAGAGAGAGAGAGAGAGATAAATTTTAATGATAAATATCTCAACATAAATTATTTAATTTTCTCATAGACATATAATAGAGTCTTTCTTTTCAAAAACCAAAAAAAACAAACAAACAATGAGTAATTAATTTTAGTTTAATAATTAATTTTCGTTAATTAATATTTTTAATTGAGATAAAAATATAAATAAAATTAATAATATAAATTATTCTTTTTTTTTGCGATCACGAAAATTTTCGATGTTGAGATTTTGATGTTTTTATACGTTTTGAAGGTTCCTGAATCATTTTCATCAACAAAAAGCCAAACATGCGCTGGATTAATATTTATTATTTATAATTGATAATTAATTAAATTTAATTTAAATATAATATATTATGTTATTTAATCCAATTCAAGATAGTCGAGTGGAGACAATCCATTTGTGTAATGAAGCAGATTGTAATTTTTGGAATTGCAAAAAAAAAATTATACTTTTAAAAATATTTTAATAATTTATTAAAAATAAATATTATAAAGAAATTTTTCGTTTTATTTTATTTATTTGAAAAAAATATTACGCATTTACCTAGTCAGACTCGTTTTATACATTTTACTACACTATACGCAAACTTTTCACAATTTTATAACAAAAAGAATTTATTTTATATTCAAAAAAGTTTACTCTTCAATTGTTTTTAAGACCATGCTAGTTTATCATGTTTTTTTTCTAAATAAATAGAGTGTCACTCGTCTTTTCTTCTCGTTGGACACGAAGAGAAAAAACAATAAACCAAGAGATGTTAGATAGAAACTTTATTTGTTCTAGTATAGTTTTTATTGTCTTTACTTTCGCTATTTATCTTATCTTAATTTACATAACATTCAATATGACTTGGAAAGAATTTCTTTCAAATTAAAACTTTAAATATTATATATATTCGAATCGACATTCTAATTGATGGTTTTTAAAATATTTTTATCATTATTAAATTTTATTTTTTTTTATAACAAGAAATATTTCAGTAAAGAATTTTTCAAGTTTTTTTTTTTTTTTTTTTTTTTTAATTAAAATAATCAATTTTTTGTTATTTTTATGTGAATCCATGATTTTATTTAACATCATTTAATTTATTTGTATCAATTTTTAAACATCATGAGACATACACCCTCCATTCCAAAAGAAACCGAACTTTTTAAAAAAAAATAGTAGCACTAATGCCATCTGTTGTAATATTTTACCCGTAGATGGCTTAGTCCCTCATTGACAACTGGTATAAATTTCATGACATTTGGATGCATACAACAAAAGTTATTGCGTTTCAAATGTCAGTGTATTTTGTACATCTGTCGGAAAATGAGTTTCAAACAAAGAGCTGCAATTGATTTTTGTGTTAAACTTGGTAAAACTTTTACTGAAACGCACCAAATGCTACAAAATGCATATGGTGATGAATGTCTATCCCGTACGCAAGTTTACGAGTGGTTCGGGCGATTCAAATCGGGTAGAGAGACGCTGGATGATGACGAAAGGTCAGGCTGTCCCAGAACCGGATTGTCGGAAGAAAATATCGAAAAAATGCGTGAATTCATCAAAAATCAACCAGACAGTCACTGGAGAGTTTGCTGGCAAGAATTCGTCGTATTCGGCCAGAATATCCAGACGGCAGTTGGACTCTTTTGCACGGTAATGCACCATCACATCGTTCGCGACTTGTAACTGAATTTTTGGTCAAAAATCACGTTATTCCTTTGCATCATTCACCAGATCTGGCTCCGTGCGACTTCTATCTGTTCCCTAAACTGCATTTGGCGATGAAAGGAAAGTGGCACGCATCGATTGAAGCCATTGAGAAGGCGACGACCGACGTCCTAAAGACCATTCCAATAAAGGACATGGAGAAGTCGTTTGACAACTTGTTGGAGCGTGCAAATTTGTGTATGGATGCAGAAGGGAAATACATTGATTAATAAAAATGATTTGTACCAAAATGTACATTGGTTTTTTGGTTTTTTAAAAAGTTCGGTTTCTTTTGGAATGGAGGGTGTAAGTCTTGTTGATGTTTGTGTAGGAAATCATTTTTTGCTATTTCGTATTTTAAAAAATACAAAATACAATTAATTTGTATTTGATCAATTAATCCTTTTACTAACGAAAGATTAAGAGATTTTCTAAGAGAATAGTATCTATACATCTTAAAATTTAATGAGAATTAAATTCTTATATGACTTTCAAAGGACTTATTTCACAAAATTAGTTAATTATAAAATTAAAATATATTTAATTATAATATGCTTAATTAAAATTATTTTTCTCGTTAGTTGCTAGATATGATTCATAGTCCATGTCATTAAGAAAGTGAAATAGATTCAGGTTCTTTGATAATAAATTTCTTTTTCATAAATTAAATGACATAATTTGTAGTATATTATAATTTATCTAATCATAAAGTTATAAAATAGAAAAATCTACGATAGATGGAAATCTAAAAGACTAGATAAAAATTGAAAAAATTGGCGAGGAATGAAAAAACAAAAAAAAAAAAAGATTATAAAGGGTGTAAGAAAACAATTGGTTATTACGAATAAAAATTTTCAATTTTTGTAAAGAATAGAAATCATGATTAACAGTAATATTTAGTAAATTAGATTTTACGTTTATTTTTAATTTAAATTAATAATAAATTAAAAAACAAACTAAATTATCTGAATAAATATTTTTTTTTTAAGAAAAAATCACTTTAAAAGAGAATAAAAAAAATAAACAAAATTAATTGATATAAAAGCCATTCTCTCCTTAAAAAAATAGAGAAATTTTATTTTTACTTTACTGTACAAATATTCATCCGCTTGAGATTTTTTTTTAAATAAATTCATTAAATAGTATTTTGAAAATTATTTTCTTTTTTACTATCTCTGGCGAGATAGTATTGCGATCACGAAAAATTTCGATGTTAAGTTTTTGATATTTTTATATGTTTTGAAGGTCTCTGAGTCATTTTTACTAATAAGGTTGAGAAAAATGTCTGTGTGTGTGTGTGTGTGTGTGTGTGTGTGTGTGGGTATATATGTAGAGAAGATTACGCAAAAACGGTTTGAGCTAGAATCATGAAATTTGGTATACGGGCATTATTCAAAATTCGTAGTTTTCTATCAACTTTTGAGAAATGTAGCTCAACCAGAAGGAGGTCATTACCTACAACGTTTTGATTGTTTTCGCTCTAAACTGACCGTAAAAATAAAGATATATGTTTGATAGTTTTTCACATGAATAAAAATTGTATAAAACTGCTATATATAGAATTTCAGCTTGATTGAATCGCTGAAAGTACCGGAATTAATTTTTTAACACTGCAAATCACGCGCCAGCACGTGACCTGGTACCATCAACAAAGAGCCAAACATGCGTTGGTTTAATAAATATTATTTATTAATTTTAATTTATAATTAATTAAATTAAATTTAAATATAATACATATTAATTAATCCAATTCAAATTTGCGAGATAGTCGAGTGGAGACACTCCAGCTTATTTTATTTTAGATTTCCTCCTCTTATATATATATATATATATATTATTTTATAAAGACTTGTATCAGAGAGGCCAGGGCATCGCTTCTGAATCCTCTGGGCCACGTGCCATCCTTCTTAATCCATTCATTCGCCCTTCAACATTGGACAGTTCCCTTTGGATGACTTGGAAAAGATTTCCCCCCCCCTCCCGCCTCTCCCTGTATTCTGTTCCATGAATAGACAGACCATACAAACCAGAGCTTATATTTTTAAATTGCTCCTTCTCTCTCATCTCTTCCTTGAAATTTCCTCATTTCGTGATTCAAACAACATAAATTGAATCCAGCCCTCCAATAGACTAATTCATTTAATGGAATAGACAAGACTAATGCTGCTGTCATTTCTAATTAATAATTTCAAATGCAAATCCATTAGCTTGCAAACAATCAGCTATTTTTTTTTAAGCTCTATTTATAATTTTTATAAACTCACTAGGAGTACGATTATAATAATAAAAACACAATGGCAATCTAACATAAAATTATTTTCTTTCTATCATTTATTTACATCAATTATCAAGAATGAAAAAAATAATTTACCGATACACACAATTCTAAAACTTACTACTTACTACTTACTAAAAATAAAATAAAAAAAACAATATAAAATAAATAAAATTATAATCTTTAATATTAAATCCCATCTTTTAAAATTATTATTAATATTATTAAATTAAATAACAATTGAATCAATATGATTTTCTTATAAATTTTATAATATATATATAATAGGGCTTTATTATATTACTTTTACTTTAATTAAATTAAATATGGCAATTTATAAAAAAAGTACAACAAATTAATATAAGTTTATTAAAATTAATTTAAATAATAACAAAACATTTTAAAGATATTCTGATCCATTTTTAATTTGAATAGTTTTTTACTTCATTTAAAATTTTCATTTGTATGTAATATATATATATGTATTTTGACGAGATACTCGATTTAATTTGTTAGATTTAAAAATGCTATTATTTTATTTTTTTATTATTAATTAATTAAGTAAACATGAATCTGTTAAAACATTACACAGTATGGATTACCTTATTTGAGGTGTAACATAAAAAAAAAAAATTTTCATTAATAATCAAAGTAACCTCTTTGAGATATAATACACTTATACCAACTCTTTTTCCAATTCTCGAAGGACTTCTAATAAACACTTTTTTATATTATTGAAGTATTCCTGCGATAGTCTTTATCTCCTCAATGGTACATCAGTGTATTTTTGTTTGTTTATAAAAAAACTAGGAAACAAAACCGGAGAATATGGTGATTGAACCACAAGCAATGCATTTTTACATTCCCCCAAACGGCACATAAATTTATTAATCGTACTACTTGTAGTAAGAACTCCTGATGCACTACGTAATTGTAATCGATGCCAACTTTAAGGAAATATCGTCCAAAGCAAGATACATAATTAATTTAATGTTAACTGATCTTCTCTTGTACCACTTATAAAAATGTTATAAGTTCCACATAGTTAAAAAATTCTATTTAAAAATCAAATTAAATTAAATAATTCAAAATAGGAATATTATTAATATTTTAATTTTGAAAAATCAATTCATTCATTTGATTGTAAAAAGATGATAAAAAATAATTTTTACAACGGAATTTTCATTTTTTCTGTTTCATATCTATTGTAACTTATCTATCTAAAGGTATTGTGTTCTTTTTATTATTATATTTTTACACTCTCATACTTCACAAACAATCGATAGTACGGCCCAAATAACTTATCTCTTATTGAAATTTATTTGTCCTATTTTTCTTTTTAATTAAAAACAAATAATTTATCTCATAAATTAATTTAATAATAAATTAAAAAAGAATTCAAAATATATATGAGTATACGTACGTACAAGAATAATAATATAATTATTAAAATATTCGAAAAATCTATTACAAAGTATAATCCTCTTCTCTTTTACATCTGATCGTTTTATTTATATTATCTTTTTGGTTAATTAACAATAATTCAATAAGCATTTATTCCTTAAGATTTTTTTATATAATTTAAAATTTTGCTATAATATGCCTGATCATCATTTTCTACTATTATAATACATATTATACAATACATGTAATTAATTTTAATATTATCTAATAAGAATTTCCAGATAAAAATTTGTCTTATTTTATGAAAATATATAATTTGAAACATAACATTCAAGATTAATAAGAAAATGAATACTTTCACTTTCAATCATTCTTTTAATTTTTTCTTCTGCCCGATGTTCAGAATGAAATAAATGAAGGTTTAAGAATTGCTATCTGACTCATCTCCATATAAATAAATAAATATAATCTCGCAATTCCTGGTCCTTGAATTAATCTTTCTTGATACATTGAATTGCTTTAAATAAATGCAACATTTGGTGGCATTCTTCTGTGTAGAAATAAACCCTTGGCCTAGACATTTCAATTTAAATTAAATCAAGGCTTAACTATTACAAAGCCACGGACATAAACAAAGAAAATAAGAGAATTGCTCTATAGAATATTTATTATAATTTTGTAATTGTAGATAGGAACTAAATACGAGTAAGTACTAAATCATTTATATTATGAAAAACGAATTATTAAAAAAAAACTATAGAAATTGAATGAAAAGTTTTTGAAATAGATAATAAAATAATAATAATAAAAGTATTATAATGATTACAATAGTAATTTGATTGATAATTAATTATTTTAGATTGATGAACTTTTTATAAACTATATTTTCGAAAATTATTAAAAATTAAATCTTTTTCTTTTCTCTGTATAATATAACTCTTATAAGTTACAAGAAAATATAAAGTTTTTTAAAAATTCTTTTATTTAAAATAATTCCTCTTATCATATAAAATTTTGATTTGGTCAGCACACAATTGAGGAAAATATATTTATATAAGATTACAATATTTCATTATTTAAAGCTCACATTAATATATTATTAAAATAAGTTGACCTGTGGCCAGGCACAGAACCGACCGACAGTTTGAAATAAATTAATTTCCAGCTACAGAAACAATTTCAAATAATTTTAATATATCTATTAATGCAATAAAAAATAGATATGGATATAACATAAAGATTTTTAATTTTATTTTATTTATGATATATAAGGAGGCGCTGGCTGTAACGTCATGAAGGGCTGGGTGACGTCATATATTTTTAAATTAATAAAAACCTAATGAAGATGATTTTTCCCGAATATAAAACCAATAGAAAGTGCATGATTCGTGGTGATATGTAAAAAATCTCCTCATGTGAAATTTAGTGTGAAAATAACCCTTTCCTTCCTATCGCTGATCGGTAATACTACCACGTCCAGTTACCGGATATACACCAAAAGTTGATCAATTCATCATACTGATGCATTAGGTAAATATACCAAATTTTATCAAAATCCGTTGAGCCGTTCAAGCTGTAAACATCTATACGGACACACAATGGACAGACGGACAGACATCATGCTAAAAATACTTTTTTCTGTTAAGAAATTGCATGATTCGTGGAGTTATGTAAAAATTTCCACATGTGAAATTTGGTGTGAAAACAATACCTCCCTTACTATCATCGGTCGGTAAAAAACATTAGGTTTAGAAATGATCAACTTTTAATCTTAGTTTAATTTTCTTATCTAAACTCATTTTTAATAAATAATGATAATAATAAATATTAAATCGAATTATATCCTTAATAATCTTTGAATCTTTCCGAAACATATTATTATTAACAGTGTGATATTTTATTAATTTTTCGAAATTAAGCAATTTTAATAAAATAGTATCTTTTTATCTGTGTTACTCTACGGAATTCGAAAGTTCTTGGCCGCAGGAACCACATTTCTCCAAGTGTCCTAAGCTACAACCATCCAACTCCACGTTACCGCCATTTTCCGGTAACTTCATCTTTCTTGGATCCATAAATGCTATGAAGAATCCTATTTTTACTAACTCGTCAGAGATGGTATTGCGATCACGAAAATTTTCGATGTCAAGATTTTAATGTTTTTATATGTTTTGAAGGTCCCTGAGCCAAAGAAAAAATTAATCAAAGGTAATAAATGGATTTTTTTCCTCTAAAGTGACCGTAAAAATAAAGATATATGTTTGATAGTTTTTCACATGATTAAAAATTGTATAAAACTGCTATATATAGAATTTCAACTTGATTGAATCGTTGAAAGTACAAGAATTAATTTTTTAACACTGTAAATAACGCGCTAGCACGTGTCGTGGTGCTATCAACAATGAGCCAAACACGCGCTGGTTTAATAAATATTATTTATTAATTTTAATTTATAATTTAATTAATTTAATTTAATTTAAATATAATATATGTTATTTAATCCAATTCAAATTGCGAGATAGTCGAGTGGAGACACTCCAGCTTATTTATTTTAATGATTATTACCGAACATTCTAGGCTAAAAATAAAAATATGTTAAGAAATTTTCATAAATGAAAAAATGTACTTATACATAATACATAATGAGAAAATAAATAAATTGTATCGATTTATTAATGGCATGGTTAAATTAATATTTTTTTTTTTTGATAGAGAGAATGTCTTAATGGTTGCAAGTTAATATACGTCAATTATTGTCAATAATACTCTTTCCTATTGAACAAACATCGTTGTTGAGGGAGTTGTAATGTGTGTGTTTAAGAGCGGAGGTCAAACGTGAACTTGCGTGACCTACAAATCAAGATTGCCAACAAAATGAACCCAACCGACCTGGAAATCGTTAAATTCCACCTTTCCTTCCCCCTTCCTTTTCTCACTGACACCACAATAAATACAACCACAAGTACAAATTCCACACAATCGATTTCAATATAAGTACAAAACAACAGGCAACCCCTGCCGGATGAACAGATTCCCTTTTCATCGAAACAGGAGTAAGAATACTAAATCGTATCCACAATCACTTTCAAGAAAATCCTTCTATAATATTTTCTCATCCTTGAACCTTGCCAATTAGAAACTTTTGTTCAAGAGAAGCAATTCTCCACCAAACATACTTTTATAATATAATACAAATTGTTAAAAAAAATCTGGAGTGTCTCCACTTGACTATCTCTCAAATTTGAATTGGATTAAATAATTAATTTAATTAATTTATAATAAATAATATTTATTAAACCAGCGCATGTTTGGCTCTTTGTTGACGTCACGTGTTGGAGCGTGAGATTTCCAGTGTTAAAAAATTAATTCTGGTACTTTCAGCGATTCAATCGAGCTGAAATTCTATATATAACAGTTTTATACAATTTTTAATCATGCAAAAAACTATCAAACATATATCTTTATTTTTAAGGGGACTTTAGAGGAAAAAAAAAACGTTTTAGGTAAAGTACCAGAATTAATGACCCACTTCCGGTTGAGCTATATTTCTCAAAAGTTGATAGAAAACTACGAATTTTGAATAATGCCTGTATACCAAATTTCATGTTTCTAGATCAAACCGTTTTTGCGTAATCTTGTCTACATACATACACACACACACAGACATTTTTCTCAACCTTATTAGTAAAAATGACTCAGGGACCTTCAAAACATATAAAAACATTAAAATCTCGACATCGAAAATTTAATTAATTTTTTAACACTGCACCACACACCACACACACATCACGCACCAACACGTGAGGTGGTGCTATCAAATATTATTTATTAATTTTAATTTATAATTAATTAAATTTAATTTTAATATAATATATGTTAATTAATCCAATTCAAATTTGCGAGATAGTTGAGTAGAGACACTCCTGCTTATTGAAGTTGATTTTCCAATTATATATATATATATAACGTTATTTATAGTTTATACCACCATTTATTCTTGTTTTTTTTATAAATTTAATTTAAGATACATCTATTTTATTTTTTATTTTTTAAAAAAAAAAAAAAAATATAATTTATACTAATTTAAAATTCATTCATTCAGTGAATTTCCCAAACGGGTTGAAATCTCTCTGTTATTTATTTATTTATTTTTTTTTATATAACCATTCGCACTCGTATATATATATTTACCTTTTCTATTTCCCTTTTATTTCAATCAAGCTTGTTTGAAAGCGAATGAGGTCACATCCTTGTCTTTCTTTTGAATCCTCATCTCTTTCTCTCTCTCACCTTCCCTGATTCTCTCCCGTTGCATTTTAATCAAACTTTTTTTTTTCTTATCTAAGCCTTTTCTTCTAAAGCAAATAGGAAGGATTCTTTCCTCTTATCAGACATAGTAAAAAGTGGAGGGCTGTTCATTCAGGTGACGGAACACGAGACCTTAAAAAAAAAAAATTAAATTAAATTAAATAAAATCAAATCAAATCAACATACAAGGAAAAAAAAACAAGTTTGAGATATTAAAAAGCCGGTTCTTCAATAAAAAAAATCAAATTTCCTTTTCTATAAAATTATATAATGAATTTTTATATTAATTTAGCAAGTTGAATTTTTAGTCAAATCGTGAAATAATTTAAAATATTTATTCCTGTATTATTCTATATATAAATCTTATTCAAATAATGATATAATTTAGATTTAAATACAATATATATAAATATATAGAGAGAGGCAAAGAATAGAATTATTATATGTATAATAAGATTATAGATTATTTATATATTTACTTTATGCAACCTAGATATCTGCTTTTTATATCTCAGTAAATATTTTTCGGGAAGTATAAAATTCTAGTTACAACACAAGAGCTTGTTACAACTCTTAAATGATGAAAAAAGGATGACTTTTATACTTAAACTGTTTTTTTTTCTTTTTTTTTTTATTAATCAATCATTCGTATAAGAGAACATCATAATTCATAACTATGAATCTATTATAATTGAGAATAAATTGTATATTACAAAATAAAAAATAAATATAAAATTACAACTCCGAATAAACCTACATTTTAATTGATTGAATTGAATAACATGATATATCAGCTGTTTTATTAAAATGCCAACTCAGAATCGCAAAAAATAGGTTGTATTACCAATTTCTTGAAAGAAATTCTATCTATTCTTAAATATATTACAATATCTGCAATCAGTAAAGTCATTTTGGACCCCTTTATATATTTTTTAGTTATATTCCCAATAAAAATGACTTGGTGATGTGTAATATATATATATATATTAAAATCAGTGGTGTATTGGGAGGGGAACACGGGGGAACGGCGTTCCCTTACCTTTTTTCAGAACCGGAACGCGTTCCATTACTTTTTCCTGTCCTGACAACTCCCACTTAAACCTACTGTTAGAATTTCTTTTTTTGTGTTCCTTAATATTTTTTGTATACTAAGAATAAGAAAATATAAATATAAAAAAATTTTATAAAATAACGTTTTTCCAATGAACTAATATGAATAAAATAATTTTTCTATAAGCCTGACAAAGTTTATGGATGAATTGCTTCATATTCAACGAAAACCGTTGGGCGCATTTAGTTTAATTTATTTATATGAACAATCAAGTCAAATTTTTGTAATAATAAAAATTTTATTAAACACATAAACTGACAATTTTTTTTATCATGCAATAAAATTGATAGTTTAAGAGCTAAGAAATTAATCTTTCATTATTTTTCACTGTAATATACTTATATCAAAGTTTAAAAGAATTTTTATTAAATTTACATATTATCAATCAAATCCAAAATGCTTGATTATATTAGAAGAAATAGTGTTACTTGTTAATTAAGTGTATTAGTGTGGGATGTATCTTAGTATACATAAATGAATTATAGCTCTATAAAGCAAGTTAATTGCATAGAACTAAATGCGCCCAACGTTTTTCGTTGATTATGAAGGAATTCATCCATAAACTTTGTCAGGATTATAGAAAAATTATTTTATTCTTTTTACTCCAATTTTAATATGATAAATTTATTTAATATAACAAGAGAAATAGAAAAGATGAAGTTATACGAAAATTTACAAATTGAATAAAACAAAAAAATATATTAATCTTCTAAAATTAAGTTCCCTTACTTCTTATTTTACCAATACATCACTGATTAAAATTGATTTATATTATAAAAATACATCTCATTATTTTATTAAATAGGTTTAAAGAAACAATTTACAATAATTTAAATCTTGACTCAAAAGAAAAAGTGATATTTATGTATTGATATTTTTCAATGAAAAATTAATTATTAATAAAGAAAAGAAAAAGGGGCGGAATTTTTTTCAAAAATAAATTTTTTTAAACCTTTTGAAACGATACTAAATTTTTCATTTATCATTACATGTATAGGTATATACTTACATATTTAAATCATAGATGATTTTCCAAAAGAGATAATCCAATTTTAAAAAAAATGTTTGTTTTTTTTTATTATTTACTAATTTCGATTGAAAATTTTTCAACTATTGTAAATTAAACTTAAATTAAATTTAATTTTTAATTGATTTGTTTATTCGTTTTGTTTTGTCCTTAGTTATGATAATAAATAAAAATTCATCAGATATCAAAACTCTCTCTCTCGATTAATTTTCATGTTGATAAACAAGCTGAGACAATCTCACCCAAATTTTTGGTTATGGTACATTGCAACCAGTGAACGGGTAAAGTGTCGAAAAGTTTACTCTTGTAAGTAAATTCAATCATAATTATAATCAAGAGCAATGTCGGAATATTTATTTAATGATTATGAAGAATAGAAGGAATTTTCATCTATTATAGTAATTTTTTCTAAAAAAATTTTAATTCTTTTGATTTAATGAAAATTCTTAATTTTCCTTTCGTTGCATTGCCTTTCCTTGAATATTAATAATTTCCTTAATACAAATTTGATTTTGGAAATATAAAATTAATTATTTTCATCTTAAAATTTATATTCGGTTGAAAATGGAATTAAGAAATGTCAGAATTGATTTATTTTTTCTAATCTTTATTTGTTAAATGATTTAATTCCTAAATAATCAATCATTGAAGTTTTTATTAATTTATTTATTAAATTTTTCTAAGTATGTAATAATAATTAAATAAAGGCAAATATTTTTTCATTTTCCTATAAAAAATAATTTAATATTAATATGACTTTGATAAATTCCATTAGAATCGGATTGGAAAAACGGAAATGTGGCTTTCAATCGATTCCTATCCAACGAATGGAATTCTTTTGTTCAAAGTTAGGTTGGAGAAAAATGAAAAAGAGACCATAGCTTCTCTACCGGTGGGGAAATGTGCATCTTACCCGGTGCCTTTATACAAAGTTACACATAGGTATATACACCTATTCTATTTGGAAAGGGATGATAAGTGGAAAAGATTTCCCTCTTTTTCTCTCTTTTATATTTTTTTCTTTCTTTCTCACATACACCCCCTCCCTCCAACATCTGCAACAAAATTTGATCTTGTTCAAAGAATTATTATTATTTTCATCTATGGTATATACATGTAGTAATCAAAATAGCTCTATTTATAAAGAATATTAAATAAAAAATTACTTCACTCTCAAGTTGAATGTATTAATAAATTTTACTTTTCAATTTCGATATAATGAAATAGATTTGAACTTATTTTAACATTAAATTAGAAAATTTATGATTAAGAATTTATAGTATAGAAGAATTTATCCCTACATCTTTGATCTTAATATCTAATAAAATAAGCTGGAGTGTCTCCCCTCAACTATCTCGCAATTTAAATTAGATTAAATAACATATATTATATTTAAATTAAATTTAATTAACATTTATTATCATTTATTAACATTTATTAATCCAGCGCGTGTTTGGCTTTTAGTTGATGGCACCACGTCACGCGCTGGCACGTGATTTGAGGTGTTAAAAAATTAATTTGGTACTTTCAGCCATTCAATAAAGCTGAAATTCTATATATAGCAGTTTTATAGCAGTTTTATGAAGCTGAAATTCTATATATAGCAGTTTTATACAATTTTTAATCATGTGAAAAACAATCAAACATATATCTTTATTTTTACGGTCACTTTAGAGGAAAAAAATCCAAACGTTGTAGGTAATGACCCTCTTCCAAATGACCTACATTTCTCAAAAGTTGATAGAAAACTACGAATTTTGAATAATGCCCGTATACCAAATTTTGATTCTAGCTCAAACTGTTTTTGCGTAATCTTGTCTACATACATAACCACATACACACAAACACAGACATTTTTCTCAACCTTAGTGAAAATGACTCAGGGACCTTCAAAAAGTATAAAAACATCAAAATCTCGTCATCGAAAATTTTCGTGATCGCAATATTATCTCTGGCGAGATAGTAAAAATCACCTATATAAATAAATTTGGATGAAAAGTTTCTATTATTTTAAATAAATATATATTAGCATATATTATAACCCATTAACTTGAATATCTACTCTCATTATATTATTTAGTTTTATTTTAAAAACTTTTGTTATCTAACATTTAGATAAATATTTAATTTTAGCCAATTTTAATAGACACATGTCTATTTCATAAAAATTTCAAATTTTATTTTATGGAGAATTTATTTATAAAATTGAAATGTTTTTATGAAATTAATAGATACACCTAATTAACTGTAAATGCTCGCTGGTTAAAAAATACTGTGTAAAATTAATATTTATAAACATTAATAAAATTACAATTATGGTGTAACAACCGAAATGTGTATAAAATAAATATTAATATATTAATTAAGTTGAAACTTTAGCAAATATAATTATAAATTATATTCTTATTAAAGTATATATATTTATGTTTAATTTTCGTTTATAAAAAATCTTATTCTTATTATATGTATATAGAACGGCGAGATTATGAATTATACCATTGTTTTCAATCAAGGTTATCATTAATTTTACTATTTTCAACTTAATCATTATTAATTATTAATTATCATTAACATTAAATCTGACAGCGATAATAATGATATTTACATAAAATCAGAATTATATATAAATATATAATTTTTTTTTAAAAATCCCTTTTATTTGTAGCACTTTTCGTGAATATATAATTGTATAGACAAATTTTTTCTTATATAATAATTATTTTTTACCAAACCCGAAAATATATATAATATATGTGTCTATTCTTTGAAATCATACTTGTTTTTTCATTCAAATATGTTCTGCATTTACTAATATATTTATTTTTATTTGATCCTCTATTCACAAATGGAAGTACGTGTATATATATAATAAATTATTTCATCCTTGTATATTATACATTTTATAAGAATTACCTATTTATAATTTAAAATATTCCATTGCTAATATATTTAACCTTTTTTTCTTTTCTTTGTTTTTTTTAGGTAAGTAAGCATCCTTGACTTCTCTGTAACATTAAACGAAACGAATTCAGATAAGTAATTACAATCTTATTTATCACATCAATTCTTTCTCATTTTAATTAATCATTTATGCTTATTCACTTAAAATTAACTTAATATACTTAAAAATGTTTAAAATATTATTAGATCAATTAATAAATAATTATAAATTTGATTATTTATTGCTTTTATTTTCTTTTAGTTTTTTAAAAGAATAAAGAATATATTTATTAGTATATTTACAAATCTTATGAAATAATTAATTGATTAGTTGATTCTTGGTTGATTTCGTGACCAAAAACTTTTTCATTTCAAAAATATTAGATAATACAGAATTAGAGAGAACTATGAGAAATCGTGTGTTAAAAAATAACAAAAACAAAAACTTTCTTTTAACCACATAAACATAGAATATTAGTTTTAAAAATAGTATAATCCTTTTATTATACATGTCAAAATTTGAGTTGTGTGCTTTTATTACAAAGATAAATCACCTATTGCAGTGGTTCTTAAACTGTGGTCCGCGGACCCCTGGGGGTCCGCGAAGCCTTTACTGGGGGTCCGCGGTCCTCGGAAAAAAATCATCGTAAAAATATATACATATATAAATATTTAAAGTTCATTGTTTAACTATATCCTCCTAGAGAATTACGGCTATAATTTAATACTATTAATAATACTATTTTATTTTATTAAATTGATAATTATGTCAATTAATTTTTTGTGAATAAATAAACATATATAAAAAACTATATATAAAATTTGAATTTTCATCCATTCATTCATTTAAAATCATTTTTCGATTGTTCCTTTAAAATAACCCCTCTTAGGGGCTCGGAAGGGGAGGCATATAAGGGAATTTTCTTTCACTTTGTTATTGGGGAAAACCAGGGGAGGGGACAGTCTTACCCGGAAAAACCCAAATTGTCAGCGTCCACTCTGGGGTTTTAAACAGTTTTAAAGCAAATGTTAATTATAAGTTCATTTCTCAACGAGTTGTATCTTTAAATTATTTTTATTAATGTTAATTATAAGTTCATTTCTCAACGAGTTGTATCTTTAAATTATTTTTATTAATTTAATTAATTATAATTAAATTATAGCTAATAATAGTTTATTATAGCTAATAATTTTTTTTAATTTTTAGTGTAATTTGCATGATCATTATTTTATAAAAACACTAAACACATTTTGCAATTTCCCAGAAAGGCTGTTTTTGAGAGTAAGTATAAGTTAGTTTTATGAATAAAAAATATTTATTTTAATAATATTTTAGAATCAAATTACGAAATTAATAATATTTTAGAATCAAATTACGAAATATATTTATTATATAAATTAATATTCATTTAAAATGATATTAAATCATTTATTTAAAATTATTTAAAACATTTATTAAAATGATTTAAAACATTCATTTAAAATGATATTAAAACATTCATTTAAAATCATATTAAAACATAGCTAGTAAATAATAATTCGTTATATTTATATTATATTTATATTATATTTATATTATTGTAGTTCAATGTTAATAAATTACTCCATAAAATGGATCGTTGGCTACAAACTGGTTCAACACAGAAACGGAAAGAATCAGATGATGAGGCATCAACAGCAAACTCTACCAAGAAACGCAAAACTAGAAAATATTCGGATGATTATTTATCATTTGGATTTACTTATATTTGCAACAATGATGTGGAAAGACCAGTCTGCGTTCTATGTCAGGAAAGTTTATCCAATGAAAGTATGAAACCTGCTAATCTCAGACGTCATTTACAAACAAAGCACAGCGAGCATGTTAGTAAGTCTATCGAATTTTTTAAAATGAAAAAAGAAGAACTTAATTCAAGTCAGAAATTGATGGTAAAGACGGGATCTGGTGGTATGAGTAAGAAAGCAGTAATGGCATCATATGAAGTAGCTCTACTTATTGCTAAAGCAGGAAAGCCGCATAATATAGCAGAGCAATTAATTCTTCCTGCTACAAAAGTAATTACAAATATAATGTTAGGAACTAAAGCAGCAAACGATATAAATTTGATTTCATTATCAAATGATACGGTTAAGAATAGGATTGAAGACATGTCATGTAATATAAAAGAAGAATTAATATCGAGAGTGCGCAAAAGTCACTATTACTCATTACAATTGGATGAAAGTACTGATGTCACTAATAATGCCAATTTGTTAGCTTTCATTAGATATGAGTTTGAAAATCAAATACAAGAAGATGTATTGTTTTGTGATTCACTACCTTCACGAACGACAGCTAATGACATATTTAACAGTTTGAATAATTTTATAACCGAAAATGAAATAGAGTGGCCAAAATGTGTTGGAATTTGCACTGATGGTGCTCGTGCAATGTCAGGTACAAGAACTGGATTGATTGCTCTTATTAAAAATGTTGCGCCTCAGGTTGTTTGGAATCATTGCTGCATTCACAGAGAATCATTAGCAGCCAAAAATATGTCACCAGATTTGAAAAGAACATTAGACGAAGTAGTTAAAATTGTCAATTTCATTAAGGCTCGTCCACTTAATTCCAGAGTTTTTAAAATTTTGTGTGAGGAAATGGGTAGTCAACATACACATTTATTATTACATACAGATGTACGTTGGTTGTCCCGCGGGAAAGTACTCATTCGCCTTTTTGAGCTTCGAGATGAAATACGATTGTTTTTAATAGATGCGCATTTTGAACTGACCGAATGTTTCAATGATTTTATCTGGTTAGCTAAGGTGGCTTACTTGACTGATATTTTTACAAAATTGAACGAACTTAATTTGAGCCTGCAAGGTACTGTTGTAAATATATTTAAAGTTGAAGATAAAATAGAAGCAATGATTAAAAAAATCGACTTGTGGTCGAAACGCATCCAGAACGGTGTATATGAGTCTTTTCCAACTCTCAATGATTTCATAGAAAGCTCCAGTGAAAAATTGCTTAATCAAACGCGTCAATTATTTGTTGAACATTTAATTACTTTGAAAAGCAACTTCAGGAAGTATTTTTCTACTCCTGATCCTTGCAATAACTGGATCAGAGATCCATTTAATATGGAAATTACAAATGCTAAACATTTATCTGCACCTGAACAAGATATTCTCGTGGAATTATCATGTGATACAACTTATAAACTAAAATTTAACAAAACTGAATTGAGCAACTTTTGGTTACTTCTCAGGTCAGATTATCCTGCGCTTGCAAATAAAGCACTTGATTCCATTCTGCACAACATATTTATGCGAACAAGCTTTTTCGGTACTATTTTATATTAAGTCTAAATATAGAAACAAATTAAATGTAGAGCCGGATCTTAGATTAAAAGTTTCCAATATTAAGCCAGATATTGAGATTCTTGTTTCAAGAAAACAACTGCATACATCTCATTAAATATGTAAGTTATATTTAATGAGATAGATGCAGTTATTTTTTAAAATATTTCTTATTTAATATTTTCTGAAAAAAATTATAAAATATTTATATGAATTTAATGTAAGTACCCATTATAATTTGTGAGATTTGTTGCTATGACAATGTTTGTATTTTCTTTCTTCAATATTATAATTTCTAATAAAATGTGTTCTACAATATGCAAAAAAATCGTTATTCACCAATCACTGTTAGAAATATTCATCATATATCCTTGTCCTTATGAGATCGTAAGCCAGAAATTAATTAATAAAATGACGTAAAGTACCTAAAGTTGTGATGGGGGTCCGTCAAAAAAAATTTTTTCAAGTGGGGGTCCGTGGAGTACATAAGTTTAAGAACCTATGACCTATTGGAAAGCATTAATTTTTTTTCTTGCCTAAAGATGAAAAGAAAAAGCTCTGAACAATGAAGTAACACGCAAAGTTATAATTTCTATGTAATTATACTAAAAAAAGCAAATATACCTATATATTTTGCATTCTAATATATGGTTTATTTTTTCTTTTTAGTATATGATAAATTACCTATACTTTATCTATTTCTGTTAAGTCGAAAGTTCTTAAATGACAGAAATCACACCAATCTTCTTTTAGCCAATTCCTATCTTTTTCTAATTCTCTATCGGAGATCTTATCTTTTCTCAGTTCAGATCTATGTCTTTTCCAGCGTCTATCTAGTTTTCCATGCTATCTATTATTGAATATATCGAGTCCCTTAATATATTTAAATCGTCCTCGTAGCCTAATCTAGAATGTTTTTTTTTTTTTTTGTTTAATTAGATCTCTCGTTCAATATCTTTACAATATGTCTAATCACATTCACAATTCTAGATTAAATAATAAATACAGTTATGATTTTTCTTTGTTTTAAGCTATTTGGAATTTAAATTGTTTCTGATAGTTGATTTCCATATTTAACCGTTTTTTATTTCCCTCGAGATAAATCCAAATCATACGAACCATTCTCTTTATAATTTTCATTAAAATTAAAAAAAATAGAAAATTCAAATGAATCATATCCTAAAATTCTCAAATAATTGTTGCAGATAATAAATTAATGTTTTGTCTAAATTGACCTGCATGATATGTATGTTGATCTAATGATGATCTAATAAATGTATTTCCACAAAATATTCTAATTTAAATAATAACTTATAAATTATATTTATTGTATTGTTATTCATTTACGAAAGATCGTAGAGATTATAACTAATTGATTAAGGTTGTATTGATCCGAACATGTACTACTATAATAGTTTTATTTCATAATTGTAAACATATAAGTTTTATAGAAGATTCATACAAAAATAGAATAATCAAAATAAATATAAAATTTCATAGCTTTGTGTCCATCAATACAAATCTATTTTTAAAAATTTGATGAAATTTTTATTTAAGAAATAACCTCCTGGTAAAAATAGGAACAAAATGTTAAAAATGATTTTTATTGCGATTTATCATTTTTCTTGTGTGTAGACAACCACATTCATAACAAACAACTCTAAAAATAAGAATACCGTGTACATATAATTCTTTTCTTTTCTTTTCTTTATAAATATTTTATTTTGTTTATAATTCTATTAACCTTAGAAAATTCTATTTTAAAAATTAGATTATCAACATTCTTATTAGATGAAAACAATTTTACTAATATTAAAAAAAAATTATTATTATATTATTATATATTTTTGTTTTTTTCCTAAAACTAACCCTTAAATAATCATCAAGATTGTTACGTTTGTTGGATGTTTTGATTTTTTTTTTTCATTTCATTCGAATAAGTATAAAATCAATATTTATTACTTTAAATTGTTTTTGTAAATAATATAATAAAAAAAATATTTTAGTTATTAATTTTTTTAATTCTAACAAATAATAAAGTAATTTCTTTTTTAAAATTATAAATTTTCATTTTAATGATAAATTAATAATTTAAAGAAGTTTATTTCATTATAATTATGTAATTATGTTTATACTAGCATAATAAGCTGCCAGCGGCATAAAACTCTTAGAATATAAAATTATTAACTTTATTCAAATCGTAATAATTTTTTTATTTATTTTTTTCAATATTTAATAATAACAAAACAAAATTTAAAAAAAATGAAGTTAGTAACAAATTAACAATTTTGATAGGTTTCTTTTTATGTTTATTATGTTTAATATGTTCACTTTTATGATGTGATATTAATAAAAAATAATATCAATATATAATTGTATATAAATTTAAAAAAAGGCGCCATTGGGTATGTGGGTAGCGAACCTGCCTCGCATTCACATGGTCCCGGGTTCAAGTCTCAGGCCTGGCGAGGGAATTTCCCTAGCTGGGGTCTATGGGACAGAGTCAATCCAGCCTCCGGGAACAACATTGGGGAAAAGCTACTTGATAGCGCCTCCGATCAAGAAAATCAAGGTAAAGGTTGAGAGGATCCGTTCTACTGATCATAGGACACCTCATTGATATAACCGGCTTGATAGGCGTTGTCCTTGCGTAGGACGTACAAAGTCAGAGGGTTTTTTTTTATATAAACTTAAAAATTAGAATATTACAATTTGTATATCAAATTTTTTTAATTTTAATTACAAAAAAAAAAATTGTAAATTGTAAAATTCTAAATTTGTAACTAACTTCATAATGTTATGGACCACATACATCGGAAATTATATATATTATTGATAAAATTCTGAGTAGGTACTAATATTTTTAATATAAAAATTTATAACTTTAAAAAACAAAAACAAAAAAACAAAACAAAATAGATCAAGTATTTTTTTTTTAAATCTTGATTTTTTTATTGTGAGTGAATGAATGGTTTACGAGCAAAATAACTTGGATTAGATCTAACGGGTTGCCAACAAATAAAATCGTATTTGTGACTACAGAATATGTCTTAGCGAGTTTCTTTTTTCTTTGTTATCAGGCAATCAACGGCACTAAAACAGGTTCAATGAAGCAATAATTCATGTTGATTGGAGTCAAACGAGACTCGTGCGTGTCACTAAACATTTGATAAGGCAACAACCCCCGATTTGTGCGTGTACTCAAGTATCCCCGCCCCCACACTCACACTCCCCCCCCCCCCCCCAAACAATTTATAGAAACCAACTTAAGCACATTTAAAATTCATTTAAAATTTCTATATCACACGATTACTCGATTTAACTTGTGTTTCTAAAGGATTCAAGTGCAAACCAATTATTATATTAAATATTATAGGCATCTATTAATCTGATTTTATATTTCAATTGTAAATGTATATCAAATAATGGTTTGTTTCTTTACTTTGAAAAAACAAAATATGACAAATATATATTTGATAGATAATCACTTAATGGTTTAATATTTCTTTTCTTTAATTAACAAATTCCTTAATTATTCAATTAAAAAAAAATTAATTGGATGCTTTGTTCTCTCTTTTTTTAACGATCGATGATAGTAAGGGAGGTATTGTTTTCATACCAAATTTCACATGTGGAGATTTTTTTACATATCTCCACGAATCATGCATTTTCTTAACAGAAAAAATTATTTTAAACATCATGTCTGTCCGTCTGTCCGTCTGTCCGTCAGTCGATAGAATTTGGTTTATTTACTTATTTACTTAATGTATCAGTAGCATGAATTCATCAACTTTTTGTGTATATTCGGAAGTGGTAGTTTACAAAGTATTAGTTTTATATTCATTGTCCGAAAATATTTCACTTAAAATATAGTAGTAATTAATAATTGATTAATTAAATTAAAAATAAAAAACAAGATAATATAATTTAGTTTAGTCATTTTAATTTAAGTTTTAAAAATATATTTTTTTATACTTTATATATATATAATGTAGTATGGAAATTAATTTATTTGTGCCTAGCCAGAGTTCATTTTTGGATTGTGTTTTTTATACAATATAAAAAAGAATTTTGTCATACTATATTTTCTATTATTAAACAAACATAAAAATGCAAATAATGTTCATTTTATATCTATGGGCCACCAACATTTACTTACAAACGAACATTACAGGTTTAGAATTCATAATCATTCAGCACATAAAAATCATTTAAGAAAAAGAAAAGATAATCAAAATCAAACAATCAAAAATTTAAATTCATAAGATATCAATTATTATTAATCAATATATAAATATAAACATTCAATTTTTTTGAATTTTTTTTTTTTTGAATGATTGAATATTATAGAAATTGAATAATTTAAATTCTACTATACGTTGTTTTAATGAAGTTAAAAGAATTTTGGGAATCCCCATATATATATATATGTTTTATTATCATTTTGTGAATGCTTTCATTGAGAAATTAACTCGATCCATGCTGACTCATCTTAGTTAAGAGAGGATTCAAATGACATTAGATGATAAACTCAAACACTTATTATACTAATAATTCATTATTTCTATGTTCGATTCTTTTTAAATTATTATCGAAGGGAATTAAATACATAAGTATGAGAATGATGATGTTCACTTTAGAATTTATTCGTTTTCATTTTAGTTATAATAAATCAAGTTAAATGACGTTTTGACTCTTGCTTCTGGAGCGTTCTGACAATTAATTGGAATCATTTTTCACAGTAAGAAACCCAGATGTTGTTTCGTACCATGAAATCGACTGCTATAATTCTTAACAATTGGACATCTGTATTTATATTTTATTTTTTCTTATTTAGAAAATGCTTCACTTAATTTTTTTAAATGATTTAAAAATAGTCAAAGTGAAATGACTATATAATTTTGAAGCATAATTATTACACTTCTAATTTAATTCAATTCTAATATTATCAATTAGGAATTTTCAGAATGTCGGGAAATAATTATTTCCAAAAATAATTTTAAAATATCTATCTTCTTCTACTGGTAAGAATAAACATGTATGTAACGTTACAGTGAACTCCTAAAATCTTACATTTCTTATATTTATTTTTAACGAGTAGAAATGAAATCTAAAGATTTGTTTAAGAGTTTCAAACATTATTGAAAATCTCATAAAAATATCCGTCATTAAGCAAATTGGTCTGGTCATTGGGCGGATATCCGTTTGAAAACATTCTCTCATAAAATCACCTGCTTCGTATAACACAGTTCTCTATCTAATGTGCACCTTTACTTTATTTTTTAGACGGATGTTTACATTTTATTTCGAAAAGGATTTTTTTTTGAAACAAAACCACAATTCAATTGAAATTGAATATAATTTTATAATTTACAAATTCAATACTCAAAAAATTATAATTTAAAATTATATCTAATTAATTTCTCTCCCTCTACCCACAATAATATTATGATTTTTATTATTTTACATTCTGTGTGGGTTTTAAAGCAACTTCTTTTCATAAATCTCCTCCTATTATTATTCAATATTCTGATGAATAAGGAATTGAAATAAATCCTCCATTCGCTGTTTTGTATGTTAATTCATGAAATGGATACGCGTATAAGAGAATCTCCGGATAAATTTAAATGCAGACTGCGTCTCCGTTTCCCCTCCAACTTTCTTGTCCACCGCCCCCGCCGCATGGAACGAATTCGATTTTAGTCGACGGTGCCATCTAGGGGAGAACAGTGCAACTTTTTACATCGAAAATCAAACAAATTTAAATTGAACTTTCAAAATTTAAATTATTTAAAGATATTCACTTATCCTTAAAATATTTATAAATATAAATATTCTATAAAAAATAAATCAATCTAGTAATAATAATTAAGATGATGTAATAATGTTTAACAGAAACTCACTAATAATTCTATTTCAGTACATAATGATATATTTAAGTATACAGTATGAAAAAAGAAATAATAGTAAAAATTTATTAATAAAATATGTATTAATTAAATACAAATTCAAAAAATTATTTAATATTTATAAAGTGTTTAATACTTATTTTATATTATGAAAAGACTTCAAAGTATTCTTAAAATATTAATTATAATATTATAATCAATTACGCTAAAAAAACAAATAAATCAATCTGAAATTTCAACATTATTAAATAATTTGTTTTTTAAGTTAAGTTATTGATTGATAAAAAATAGGTGAAAATATCCAAATCTTTTAATCTAGTTTTTTAGATTTACTTACTTTTTTGATATTTTCCAAAAAGACAAATTATAAAAAAAAACAATTTAAATAAAATGAATAATATTGAGTATATCATATACTTACAAATATGGTAATTTTAAAAATATATTAAAAAAGAAATAAAATAAAATGGAGATAAAATTAAGATTCTAATATACACAATAGATAAACAAAATAAATAAAAAGTTTTTATATATAGAATTGTTTTTATAAAATACTAAACATCATTTTAGAGGTACAAGGGCGTAGCCCCCTGTCAAAAATCAAGATTACGGAAGGCAGTTCGAACACCTTGATTATTTACACATAATATTGTAATTAATTTTTTGATTTTATTGCACTTGAAAAATACGCATCTCATTTTTATTTCAAAAATTTCATATATTTATATATATATATATATATATATATATAAATTTATTTTGGTTAAAAATAGGGAGCGGAGGTTATTTATTCAAATTTATAAGAACTTCAATTCAAGGTTCATTGATGAAAAAAATATTAGATTAATTTACATACACCATAAATTTAGTGAAATGTTAATATTTTTATTTTAAATTCAATTTTTCATTACCGGAAAATTATAGTACGCATATTATTTAATATTTAAAAATTACTAGTTATGTATATGGAACAAAGTGCAGAGACATTGTGGAAGGAGATTATTCCTTTAAAACAACCTTAAGGGATCCTGGACTAATTCATTAACATTAATATATATATACTTTTTTGAATTTCAATTGCCCTTTTGATTGTCGAGGAGTAGGCACTCTTTGACCTCCACTCGGGCCACCCACCTGGATAATCAAAATGTCTAAACTACAACACTAATTTCCAATGAGGAGGTGTAATATTGTTTTCTATTAAATTTAACCTTTTTGATCTTATTATCATATATTCATAAATTCATTTAATTCATTTGCTTTGTTATAACTTTACAAAATAAATAAATAAATGAATCATTGAAAGTTACTTGTCGACCTCCATTAATTAAATAAATATCAAATTTGTTAAAAAAAAAACTTTCTAATTTATATAATTCAATCAATTTTTATTTATTATTTGAAAAACAATAACACATAAAAAATTAACATAATTCTCAAGCTTAATCATAAATGGTGAAATTTTATTCTCAGTTCATTAATAAATGATAGGTTATTACAAATTACAATTATCCGGTCTGGCCTTTTTGCCAAATTCACTTTTTCAAAAATAAACAAATTAACTAATTAATTATTTAATTAATTAACTATACCATATCACAGTTATTCTCAACCACTGTGCCTCGAGATTATGAAGCTCTTAAACATTTCCGACTTTTTTCCTAAATTTTTTTCAATTTGGTTCTAAAAAAAAGGTAAACCGTTTTCGGGATCACTTTTTTTCAATATGGTAAACTTTTACATTTATCTTTTTCTTTGTGTGCCCTCCAATTTTTAAACCGCTAAAAGTGTGCCGCGGTAAAAAAAAAAAAAACAAAAGGTTGAGAATCACTGCCATATAACATTATTTGTAAAAAAATTATTTTTTGAAATACTCTGAATATATGAGATAATATTTTTTATAACTAAAATTATATAAAAATAATTGAATATTAAAAATATTACATAAATTATATAACATAAACTTTAATAATATATAATCATTAAAAATTATTTTTCAATAAAAATTATTTAACTAAATTCTTCTTTAAAGGAAAATTTTCATTACTATTATCTAGAAATAGTAATTTATAGTTAATATAGAATATAATTTTTAATACTTAATGCATTGTCAAAGCATTTACAGTCATTAATAAATTGGTTAATAAGTCGTTATTTGATCATTGAAAAATTGAACTGCAATGTGGGGTGCTAGAAAGAAAGAGAAATGTCATTTTTTTATAAACATATTTTCGATTGTATTTATTCATTTATGCGTTTATAGGGAGGGGTGGGGCTGTTTAACTGAGATGAGAAACGATTGAGATAACAAATTTGCATGACAAATTTTGAATTGTCCCCTAAGTGATTGTGATATAGACCAGTTTGTCACAGGTTTTGAGAAATCTTTTATGATTGTTTTGTATTTATTCATTTCCAAAAAAAAAATGTCAATTTAAATTCAATTTGAATTCATATAAATTTATTGTACTACACACTCCATTAAATTTTTCTGAGGGGTGGTGATTACAAAATAAGCACAAAATTTGAATCAAAATAATCTCATAGTTATTATATTATAATTATTTTGAGGAAAATTATTATTTGTTGTAATATTTATAAAATTTATAAATATTTTCCCCTTTTATTTCCCTTTTATCTTAACATGTTTTATTTTCTAAAAGTATCTTTTTTTCACTTCGCGTTAAAATTTACTTACCACAAATAAATAATATTTCTTACTCAATCGTCGTGTATATAGCATTTATCTTATCAATTTGTCAGTTTACCTGCCTAGATTCTTTACCCTTGAATCATTCCATAAACACACAGATAATAAATATTTTTATCTAGTGAATTAATTAGTTTTAGTGAATGTTACTTTAGACCAGGGGTCGGCAACCTGCGGCCCGCGGGCCGCATGCGGCCCTTTTCGCCTTTTTGTGCGGCCCGCCAAAGCATTAATATAATTTTGAAAAAATCAACAAACAGAGCGTGAACGTGAACGTGCCGAAATGTGGCCAATGTATACTAACAGAAGTACAAATTTACAAAACTTGTTGAGGATCTAAGTATCCCAAACACTCCGGATGAAAATGAATTATCTAACAATATTCAAGAACAAACATCGCATTGAACCTTAATGAATGAATAAAATGAAATATATTTTATATTCACATAATAATGTATTTTTCTAATTGAAATTGTATTTTCTTTTTTCCTGTTACAAACTGTATTATTTTTGTCTTCTAATATTCTTGTTCTTTTATTATAATATTTATTTCATTATTATGTTATTTTATTATATTTATAAGTATGTAATTGGAATCGTATGTTTTTTTAAGAATTGTAAAATTTTGTCAATAAAAAGTGTTTTTTTCTATAATCTTTTAATAATATTTATACTTGTATATGATATAAAAGCACTATGTAAGTTACATTTGAATGTGCGGCCCGCATAAAAAAAATTATTTTGAAAATGGCCCGCCATCCGAAAAAGGTTGCCGACCCCTGCTTTAGACCATAGGTTCCCGAACTTTTTAGTGTCGTAGACCCCTTGCCATGTTTTACGGTTTTGGGTAGACCCCCTAAATTGATTTTGATTCTTTATAAAAAAATTTTACCCTTTTTTTAGAGCCTTATTGAAAAATCAAAAATGTTTTAAGAGCCATGTCGGAAAAACAATTTACTTTTTTTTAGAACCGGGGAAACACGTAGACCCCCATAGACCTCCATTTTCATTTCATGGACCCCCAAATTTATTATTCGCTGCGGTAGATCCCCTGGATGTCGAAGTAGACCCCCAGTGGTCTATATAGACCACTTTGGGAACCTATGCTTTAGACTTTTCGTTATTTCAAATAAATCTTTATTGACATTTTACAATCTACAACAGTGGTTCTTAAACTGTGGTCCGCGGACCCCTGGGGGTCCGCGAAGCCTTTACTGGGGGTCCGCGGTCCTCGGAAAAAAATCATCGTAAAAATATATACATATATAAATATTTAAAGTTCATTGTTTAACTGTATCCTCCTAGAGAATTACGGCTATAATTTAATACTATTAATAATACTATTTTATTTTATTAAATTGATAATTATGTCAATTAATTTTTTGTGAATAAATAAACATATATAAAAAACTATATATAAAATTTGAATTTTCATCCATTCATTCATTTAAAATCATTTTTCGATTGTTCCTTTAAAATAACCCCTCTTAGGGGCTCGGAAGGGGAGGCATATAAGGGAATTTTCTTTCACTTTGTTATTGGGGAAAACCAGGGGAGGGGACAGTCTTACCCGGAAAAACCCAAATTGTCAGCGTCCACTCTGGGGTTTTAAACAGTTTTAAAGCAAATGTTAATTATAAGTTCATTTCTCAACGAGTTGTATCTTTAAATTATTTTTATTAATGTTAATTATAAGTTCATTTCTCAACGAGTTGTATCTTTAAATTATTTTTATTAATTTAATTAATTATAATTAAATTATAGCTAATAATAGTTTATTATAGCTAATAATTTTTTTTAATTTTTAGTGTAATTTGCATGATCATTATTTTATAAAAACACTAAACACATTTTGCAATTTCCCAGAAAGGCTGTTTTTGAGAGTAAGTATAAGTTAGTTTTATGAATAAAAAATATTTATTTTAATAATATTTTAGAATCAAATTACGAAATTAATAATATTTTAGAATCAAATTACGAAATTAATAATATTTTAGAATCAAATTACGAAATATATTTATTATATAAATTAATATTCATTTAAAATGATATTAAATCATTTATTTAAAATGATTTAAAACATTTATTAAAATGATTTAAAACATTCATTTAAAATGATATTAAAACATTCATTTAAAATCATATTAAAACATAGCTAGTAAATAATAATTCGTTATATTTATATTATATTTATATTATATTTATATTATTGTAGTTCAATGTTAATAAATTACTCCATAAAATGGATCGTTGGCTACAAACTGGTTCAACACAGAAACGGAAAGAATCAGATGATGAGGCATCAACAGCAAACTCTACCAAGAAACGCAAAACTAGAAAATATTCGGATGATTATTTATCATTTGGATTTACTTATATTTGCAACAATGATGTGGAAAGACCAGTCTGCGTTCTATGTCAGGAAAGTTTATCCAATGAAAGTATGAAACCTGCTAATCTCAGACGTCATTTACAAACAAAGCACAGCGAGCATGTTAGTAAGTCTATCGAATTTTTTAAAATGAAAAAAGAAGAACTTAATTCAAGTCAGAAATTGATGGTAAAGACGGGATCTGGTGGTATGAGTAAGAAAGCAGTAATGGCATCATATGAAGTAGCTCTACTTATTGCTAAAGCAGGAAAGCCGCATAATATAGCAGAGCAATTAATTCTTCCTGCTACAAAAGTAATTACAAATATAATGTTAGGAACTAAAGCAGCAAACGATATAAATTTGATTTCATTATCAAATGATACGGTTAAGAATAGGATTGAAGACATGTCATGTAATATAAAAGAAGAATTAATATCGAGAGTGCGCAAAAGTCACTATTACTCATTACAATTGGATGAAAGTACTGATGTCACTAATAATGCCAATTTGTTAGCTTTCATTAGATATGAGTTTGAAAATCAAATACAAGAAGATGTATTGTTTTGTGATTCACTACCTTCACGAACGACAGCTAATGACATATTTAACAGTTTGAATAATTTTATAACCGAAAATGAAATAGAGTGGCCAAAATGTGTTGGAATTTGCACTGATGGTGCTCGTGCAATGTCAGGTACAAGAACTGGATTGATTGCTCTTATTAAAAATGTTGCGCCTCAGGTTGTTTGGAATCATTGCTGCATTCACAGAGAATCATTAGCAGCCAAAAATATGTCACCAGATTTGAAAAGAACATTAGACGAAGTAGTTAAAATTGTCAATTTCATTAAGGCTCGTCCACTTAATTCCAGAGTTTTTAAAATTTTGTGTGAGGAAATGGGTAGTCAACATACACATTTATTATTACATACAGATGTACGTTGGTTGTCCCGCGGGAAAGTACTCATTCGCCTTTTTGAGCTTCGAGATGAAATACGATTGTTTTTAATAGATGCGCATTTTGAACTGACCGAATGTTTCAATGATTTTATCTGGTTAGCTAAGGTGGCTTACTTGACTGATATTTTTACAAAATTGAACGAACTTAATTTGAGCCTGCAAGGTACTGTTGTAAATATATTTAAAGTTGAAGATAAAATAGAAGCAATGATTAAAAAAATCGACTTGTGGTCGAAACGCATCCAGAACGGTGTATATGAGTCTTTTCCAACTCTCAATGATTTCATAGAAAGCTCCAGTGAAAAATTGCTTAATCAAACGCGTCAATTATTTGTTGAACATTTAATTACTTTGAAAAGCAACTTCAGGAAGTATTTTTCTACTCCTGATCCTTGCAATAACTGGATCAGAGATCCATTTAATATGGAAATTACAAATGCTAAACATTTATCTGCACCTGAACAAGATATTCTCGTGGAATTATCATGTGATACAACTTATAAACTAAAATTTAACAAAACTGAATTGAGCAACTTTTGGTTACTTCTCAGGTCAGATTATCCTGCGCTTGCAAATAAAGCACTTCAACACTTGATTCCATTCTGCACAACATATTTATGCGAACAAGCTTTTTCGGTACTATTTTATATTAAGTCTAAATATAGAAACAAATTAAATGTAGAGCCGGATCTTAGATTAAAAGTTTCCAATATTAAGCCAGATATTGAGATTCTTGTTTCAAGAAAACAACTGCATACATCTCATTAAATATGTAAGTTATATTTAATGAGATAGATGCAGTTATTTTTTAAAATATTTCTTATTTAATATTTTCTGAAAAAAATTATAAAATATTTATATGAATTTAATGTAAGTACCCATTATAATTTGTGAGATTTGTTGCTATGACAATGTTTGTATTTTTTTTCTTCAATATTATAATTTCTAATAAAATGTGTTCTACAATATGCAAAAAAATCGTTATTCACCAATCACTGTTAGAAATATTCATCATATATCCTTGTCCTTATGAGATCGTAAGCCAGAAATTAATTAATAAAATGACGTAAAGTACCTAAAGTTGTGATGGGGGTCCGTCAAAAAAAATTTTTTCAAGTGGGGGTCCGTGGAGTACATAAGTTTAAGAACCTATGATCTACAAGCAGTATTAAAATAATAAATAAACAAATAAATAATTTATCAACCGAATTAAATAAAACAAAAACTTACTGTGAATATATAAATTTATCGTTTAAATAAAATTGGAGAAACGTTATTCTTGCTTGATGATATTCAATTAAGTTAAGAAATTAAATTAATATGAATAAGAAATGAAAATGTGAATGCATTAACTTATTAAAATATATTATATTTATATTTATATTACAGAACGTTTCTCTTTAATTCACTTATGATTTTCTATTATTTATTTTTCCATCCATTAAAGAGCAACAACATTTGAATTTAACACTTCGTATCACTTGATTTTATACCATTTTCTGTTTATTTTCATACCAGCGCTTGAAAGATTTTACTAATAATATTATACGTTGTTTTTTAAGAGTTAATAGCAAAATCTGTTACTATCCGCCAGTATTTCCCTGAACCAGCTTAGTTATTTTGTTTATTTAATTTTTATTGCCTCATAACACTTCAATTGAAATATAAATATATAAATGACAATAAAATATCTACGGGAAACATTTAAATTATATTTTCAAATGATGTTTACAAGTAAAATATTTAAATCTTATATATATATCTATATATTATTGTTATTAGAGTACGAGATAATTTTCTTAATGATAAAATAATAAATACTAATATAACTATTCAAACTTTTTATATTTTTTATTTCGAAATTAATTTGAATTTCTCACAATTTTATATTTTATACATTTGTTTGATTGTATAATTTTTCAAAAGTTCACTGAATTTTCATTATCTATATTATATACCCTAAAATAGTTAATAATATTAATAAATAATAATAATAATAATAATAATGCAATCTACCAACATTTTAAGTGGAATATTATTTTTAAAAAAATTTTGTTTGAAAAATTTCCAAATAACATACCACTTATACAATAAGAGAACTCGGATGTCATGTTGGTTGCATAGCATTCAGGGACAAATGAGAAAATAATAAAATACGTTTTTATTTAATAATTCTTTATTATCGCCAACTTATTTTAAACAATTTGAAAATTTAACTTTTAAAATTTATAAAAAAAAAAAAATGATAAATATTATTATATATAAAAACTAACTCTGTTTTAATATAGTACTATGTGTAGTTACATGAATGTCCAGTAGATGGGAGTCTCTTCTTTTCATGAAAGCCAATGGTTCTGTATGCATTTGGCTCTCTTGGAATAAGTGAGAGTTTTTCAGCTCACTTCAGAAAGTCAGTCAGTCGCCAGTTGGATCCTCCGTACGACAGTCGGTGGCCGGTGCCTTACGTGCCTCCTCGTTTGACAAATGAATTAGTTAGACGGTGATTTAATTTTTCAGTGATTTGTGTTTTTTTTCCTATATTCTTACATTAGCACTATTCTTAATTAAAGGTAAATATTATATTAATATTCATATAATTTACCTTTATCATAATATTTCTTGTTAATATCAATTCGTGACTTGAGAATTTAAAAAAAAAATCATAAAGATTTTATTTAATATTCAATTTTATTCTATTATACTCGTGATAAAAACTATTATTAAAATTTCATACAAAAGTAGATCTTAGTATTTTAATTTTTATTGATAACAATCAATTTTTCAATACTGAATGGATTTTTTTCAATATAATATATATTTATATATATATTTTAATTGAATGTCAAGTATTTATATTTTAAAAAAATAATAAAATCAAAGTAATAAATTTTATAAATTATTTTGTTTTTTAAATAATGATATATTATGTAGTTTGAATTGCTACTCATGATCAGTAAATCTCAGATTTTAATTATATAAACATACTTATATATTAATATTTAGGAGATCAATGGATTTACATTTTTTGAAAATTTATTTGTTAATTTACCTAACAAAAACTAGATAATCTCTACCGGGTTCAATTTTATTTTCAATTCTCATTCTGTTTTTGAAATTAAGTCACATGACAATAGTTTGTTTTCTAATACAAAAGGAGACTCTTATTTCTATTTCTAGTCCATTTAGAACAGTTATTCTATTCATTGTCAATTCAAGCATAAACTTGAAGCCCTTTCAATACTAATATCATTTTATAATTTTATTTTAGTTTATATTTATATATATGAACTCTGTTCATAAATTGTACAAATGAATCTGCCGAAAATATTGTTATATTTGATAATTAATCTACAAAAATTTTACTCGCAATGAATTTATATCATTTATAAATTCAGTTTAATTGTCCTACTGCTTAATTGACCAGAAAAATATGGAATAAAATATATTTTAATGTTTTATTAATATTTTTAATTATTAACTGTCATAAACAGTTTGTTTAAACACCTTTGAATTTATTTGACACCTGAAAGTCTAATAATTTGAATCAAAATGATTACGTTTTTGATTCTGACCCTATTCAACATTATTTAATTTTATAAAAAAAAAATCTAAAAAGTATAATAGTTTGATGAATTTCATTTTATTATAATAATATGAATACATATGAATATTAAAATAATTGGTCTATCTAAGAAAATTTTTTATACCTATTCCTTTTTGTTAAATTCACAAAAAGAAAAATAATAATTTATTTTCTAACCAGAATCTGACATAATTATAAGTAATTAAAGTTCATCCTAATATTCCAAATAAATTTTATTTCAATTTATTCTTCACGAGAAAAAATAAATAATAAATAAATAAAAAAACAATAACAACTTTTAGCTGTCAACAGAAAAACACTAAAAAAAATAACGGGACATTAAATAATATGAAAATTATATTAAATATTTTTATATTTGTTTGTGAAATCCATCAAAACGGAAAAAAAAATTGTTCCTTCTCTTCATTTTCGTTACCACCTAATAGTATCTTATATTTTCATGATTAAGCACGTTTGAAAATATACCGTAATATCAATTTAACTAATTTTTCTGCATCTATCACCCCTTCATTTGATTTTTAAATTGCCTAGTCAACATACACACAAAGACAAACTAATCTTCCGGGTATTCATTGGAATGTATTTATTTATTTAATTTTATATTTAATTATTTAAAATTCTACGAAAATTTTTTTTTTCATTTGATTTCAAGAAATTAAATGTGATTTTATGACCTTGTCTGGAGATGCATGGAGATCATCTCTACTTTCCTAATATTGATCTCAACTTTTTATTTGTGGTTGAAAAACTTTAATTTTAAATTTCTTAGAATTTATATACCTAGCTGGTCGCTCAAAGTCATGAAAACAACAAATTTTAACACATAAGAATAATAAATAAAACTAGCTGCAGTAATTTTCTATAAATTTCTTATTATATTCTACTTAAATTCATTTATTTATTTTTTTATTTAATTTCATATTTAAAAATATAATTATTTTTAATTAAAAATTAAATAAATTTTTTTCATTAAAATTGAAAATAAAATTAATAGATAAAATATTTACAGTTCGATCAAAAAAAAAGGAAGAGATTTCAAACATTTCTTTTTTTTAACTATAAAAGATTATTTCGACTTTCCTCAGCAGACAAAACTTTAAAATTTGAACAGAACACCACTCTTGCTTGTCATATTGATTGTTTGTTGGAAAATATCAACAAAATTATTTCGTGTGTTGCATTTATTAAAACTATAGTCTACTATAAGAATATTTACCATGTGGATGCTGGTTGAATCTGCAAAGACAAAAGCATAGGACGTTCATGAATCCCGAATGAAATTATTAAGACTCTGTAGTATTTAAAGTCAACGAAAGAAACGGAGAAACAATCCACAGCACGAACAAACAAGGAACTTAACATTCCTTGACCAACTGAATGACGTCCCACATTTCCAGAACTCAGTGACTTTTTGTGATTATTATCAGTGGAGTTACGCAAAAGGTCGTGTTTTTACCCTCCCTATTGACCTGACACTGGTAAAAGTCTATGACACCGAATTGTTGAAGTCATGAATTCCACAACCAGTTAATTTGTGTGTGGTAAGAAACGAACCCCCGTAACACGTGATGCTCATATTAAGTCCAGGAGAAAAAATTAACTTTTCTCTTGCCAGAAACGTTGGAATTGTGTCTCTATTTTTTTGTAGTTTGGAAGAAAAATAAATTTTTGAAATGTATTCTTTTTTTTATAATAATCTTTGATTTGGGTAAAAATATTTTTTTTTATTTAACTTCACCCCTTCAAATGCCATCTTATAATACTATATTCATACTTATAATTGAATTTTATTAATATAGATATAATATAATCAATGATTGATAGCCCTCTTTAAATACATAACTTATGACTTAATATTTTAATCATGATTTTTAAAATAAATTTTTCTAATAAATACTATTTTTATTATAAATTTATATACATTACTTATTTAATTAAATTCTCTTGTATTTCAAAAGAGAAATATCATCTCATGACAAACTTTACTATTGGTTGATAAACAAACCATAATTCAACCTTTTCGAAATATATTAAATAAATATAAAAAAATTAAATAAAAATAAATTATTTAATTGCTTTAAAAAAAGTATATAACTACAGTTAGTCAGTTCATTGTTTAGATTGTATATTTTTTTACTATCTAACCAAATACAGCCGTTAATTATTTTCCTCTTATAGACATGAAAATAAAAAAAAAATAAAGCAATTATAAATTCGCATTTTATTAAAACTCACATAATTTCTTATTTTTGAATGACATTAATATTTTACTTTAATTTAAATTTGAAAATTTTTAATCTATTTTAATTTATTTGGGTTTAATTTTGCATGAAAAACAAAATTGATTATTTTATTTTAAATTGCATCTATATATGTACTTGTATTCAAATTCTTAAGTTGTTTTTTTTTACTGAAAAATATTTTCTAAATAAATAAATTAAATACTCGTAGTGGGTTGAATCATTATTTGTTGAAATGATATAATTTTGAATAAATTATTTTTATTATAAAACAACTTAATTTTGTTTCTCATTACATTCATATATACGTATTATATAATCTATCTATGAAGTGATGAGATTGAAATTATTATTAAAATTTTTCTTAATGAATATTGAAGAAATGGAATTGATTGTTTTCTAAAAAAGAGAAATGATACTTTTATATAATTTAAGTAAGAAAGATAATTGACTTAAAAATAGTTTGATTTTCGAATTGATTTTTTGAAAAAAAAAAAAAACTCATGAATTAAAAGAATTTATATTTACTATCAAATAATTATTCATCAGAATACATATATATATATATATATATATATATTTAGTAAAGGGTTTAGAAGGGTTTTAGAACATTAGAAAAATATAAATAAGATGATACTTAAAATTAATCATTACATCAAATATTTTACATCTTTGTCCAATATAACATAAATATAAAATAAACAAAATTAACTATTTAATTATACAAGTTGAGTTTAAAAATTATAAAAAAATATTAATTAAATTAAATAAAATATTTTTACATGTTTTTTTATAGATCAATTATATATAGATATATAATTTGTTTAAAAATATATATTTATAAAGTAATTGAATTCTTTAATGTGAATCACACATTAAAATCATTAAATTAAATTAATTATATGAATTTGATTGAAATTTTATCTCAACTTATTTTAATAAAAAAATGTTTTAAAAGTAAGTATTAAATTTATTCTTTTTAATTAATTTCATTATATATATATTATTTAAATTATGAATCATGGAGAAGTAAAGAACACACAATAGATTAATAATTTTTCACGATAGTAAGGGGGTATTGTTTTCACACCAAATTTCACATGTGGAGATTTTTACTAAAAAGTATTTTTAGCATGTCTGTCCGTCCGTCCGTATATATGTGTACTGAACGGCTCAACGGATTTTGATAAAATTTGGTAGATTTACTTAATGCATCAGTATGATGAATTGATCAACTTTTGGTGTATATCCGGAAACCGGAAGTGGTAGTATTACCGATCGACGATAGGAAGGGAAGGGTTATTTTCACATGAGGAGATTTTTTTTTCATATTTTCACGAATCATGCACTTTGTATTGGTTTTATCGTCGAGAAAAATCATCTTCATTAATTTTTTCTTAATTTAAAATTAAATGACGTCACCCAGCCCTTCATGACGTCACACCCAGCGCCTCCTTATATATTATAAATAAAATAAAATTAAAAATATTTATGTTATATCCCTATCTGTTTTTTATTGCATTAATAGATATATTAAAATTATTTGAAATTGTTTCTGTAGCTGGAAATTAATTTATTTCAAACCGTCGGTCGGTTCTCTACCTTGCCACAGGCCAACTTATTTTTTATTGATTCAGTAGTTCTTACTTATATTTAAAATTGGCCATATGATATGTTGATCCATTTTAAAAGCACAATAAAAATAATTTAAGTAAATGTAGGCGTATTTAATAAAAATCTTTCTTTTTCTTCTTTCGGATTGCATGATCAATCAACAGTTATAAATCATTTGCTTTTCATCTTATTCATCTTTCAAAATCCAAAAAAGAATATTCATGGCAATCGTCATTGAATCGTTCTTTCTTCTGGTAATACTCGTAAAAGTGATTTAACGATTGTTCGTCCGTTCGCCCCCTTATCTCGTTTGCTAATTATTATCACATCGTAATGTTAATGGACTCTAATCGGCCAGTCTCAGTTACGTTATAACATTTCTTTTCGATTCATTTGACCATACAATTTAATAGATCTTTCCAGTTTATGGTGAATGTTGGCAATTACAAGCCAATCATGGTCTTGAAAAAATGACATTACAATCAAACTATTTAAAAAATTTATATATTTTCAAAAGAAAATTTTTAAATTTTATTTTTGATTCGAAATAGAAACTTGAATATATATATAAATCCCTTCACTTGTTCTAAGTACAACCTTAACTTGAGTCTGATTTTATATATTTAAATATATTTTATATATTTATTCTATAAAAAGTTAAATTATATTTAAAAAAAATTTATTCAACGTATAATTATTATTGAATAATAATATATTTATAATAAGTATTAATAAATGAGAGTAGGTTAGGATTATAGAGAGCCAAATCTTTCAGGTCAGATCAATGATAGGAAAGAAGATATAAAAAATTTCATAGATTATCATAAGATCAGAATTTAATGATATTTATAGAAAATAGAGCAAAAATTTGATTTACCTTGAAATGAAATAAAGAAGATTTTTTTAGGTGAACAAAATTGATATTTCCAAAAATTCTAAAATATCTATATAATGTTTTTTTTTTTTTTTTTTTTTATAAAATGATAAACATTATTTACTGCAGATTTTAATGCATATTGAAATTGTATTGTTATAAACATCATTGAAAACGATTCGGTTATTTGATTAAAACCTTGAAACAAATTTAGATCTGGTACATGAACAAGCGATCGTGATTAATAAATAAAATATTCCTCTAGGCATTACATAAAAATATGATTGATATGATATATCTGAAAATTTTTGAAACAAAAACAATTGAAAACAATTCTATGAGTCATTAAAAACAATTCAAAAGGAATTGTTTTTTCATGTTGTTTCTTATAAATAAATAAATCGATAAATGATAAAAATATCACAAAAGATTTTATCGATTGAACATATAATAAATCAAAATATTTATGTATATCGTCGAATTCATAACTCTTTTATCGTTTGTAATATCATTTACATATTTTTTTTATTTTTTATTAAAACTTAAACTTTTTATTGAATTTTTACTATCTCTGACGTGATAGTATTACGATCACGAAAATTTTCGATGTTGAGATTTTGATGTTTTTATACGTTTTGAAGGTTCCTGAATCATTTTCACTAAGATTGAGAAAAATGTCTCTCTGAGTATGTATATATATATATATATATATAAGAATCATGAAATTTGGTATGCGGGCATTATTCAAAATTCGTAGTTTTCTATCAACTTTTGAGAAATTTAGCTCAACCGAAGAGGGTCATTACCTACAACGTTTTGATTTTTTCCTCTAAAGTGACCGTAAAAATAAAGATATATGTTTGATAATTTTTCACATGATTAAAAATTGTATAAAACTGCTATATATAGAATTCCAGCTTGATTGAATTGCTGAAAGTAGCAGAATTAATTTTTTAACACTGCAAATCTTACTCGCCAACACGTGACTTGGTGCAATCAACAAAGGGCCAAACATGCTCTGGTTTAATATATATTACTTATTAATTTAATTTATAATTTATAATTAATTAAATTTAATTTATAATTTATAATTAATTAAATTTAATTTATATATAATATATTATGTTATTTAATCCAATTCAAATTACGAGATAGTCGAGTGACTCCAGCTAATTTTCTATTTTTATTTATTTATTTTTTAATTATATATGAAATCATATAAAAAAAAATAAGAATTTTTGGAAAAAATATGTATAAATTTGTTTTATTCAAATTTTTGTTACATATTTAATTATAAAGAAATATATACCAAATGAAATTTTTTATTTTTATATATTTTGTATAAAGAAATGAAGTTTTTTTATTTGACACTAAATTTTATCTATTTTTTTTTACAAAAATTAATTAGAAAATAACGTTTTTTGTATTTTTTTAAAATCATGAATAAAAAACATTAATTTTCAAATTTCTTTTCTTAGTTTACACCCAAATTTTGCCCTTAGGCGTACCTCTCTTAGAGGGTTCCACTCGTGACTGAATCTGAATAGTACCCCTTATACTCCTTTGTTCAACACACAATTGAAAATTAAAAAAGACCCGCGAGAAACCAAAAAAGCCCCTCCACTTGGTGTTGGAATAATAGAATAATTTTTATGTCTCGACATCAATTTTTGGTTTTTAATAAAAGTTGAACCAAGGTCAGCGTTATATTTCCACTCAACTTGTGACGTAATCGAAACAACTGGCAGCCGACGAACAATGCTTTGGAAAACGGATGCAAAGTGAACTCCTGTCGGGTCGTCGATGGCCCCTGCACGAGGCTGCTAACCACTTCAATATTAATGGAGACACCCGTGCAATGAAGAACACCACTTGATTAAAAACGTTTGCCCCATCCCAGCCACCAAGATGACAGTCAAACTCTCTTGATTAGATAATGGCCCAAATGATGGACTATAATAATTGCAACACCTACCAGTTATATTTTACATTAATTTATTAAAAGGGATCATTCACCCTCTTCACTATTTTTGATGATTAAATCTTTTAAAAGATCTAACATACTTAATGAGTATTGCTAAATAAATTCAATTAAAACAAATTTATTTTTAATATAAAAACATACTTTTATTAAAATTGTGCTAAAACACAAAAAAATAAAGATAGGTTAGAAACTTTCCAAGCAAAAACGGTTTATCTATTTTTAGAACCATTTTGAGAAAATTTAGAAAAAAAGTCGGAAATGTTTAAGAGCCTCTTTACATTTGTAATAATTTGGCCGCACATTTTGATAATCTCGCGGCACACAAAAATGCCGCGGCACAGTGGTTGAGAATCACTGCAATAAACATAAATTGATTGATCATTTATTCTTTTTGTCAAAATTATTCTTTTGTTTTTCGATTTCAAAATTTGAAAATAATTCATTATCAATTTAAAACTAAGATATTTTTCTTAAATCTTTGATGTATGTAAGGTAGGCTAGATTTTTAATTCATTAAAAAAATGGTTTACCTTTTTTTTTAGAACCATATTCAAAAAATTTATAAAATTTAAGAGCGTCTTTACATTTGTAATAATTTGGCGACACATTTTGATAATCTCGCGGCACAGTGGTTGAGAATCACTGGATTAAAACATTAAAGAACATTAGAGTTAAATAGATTTATAAAATGTATCAAATCAATCAAGAATAAAATGGGAGAGGCTGTTTTTCGCTCGTTTTTCAGAGTTTCACAATTTTTTATTTTATTTCATATTACTAAATATGATTGAATATCTATGACTACACACTGCGAATTCTTCCTTCAAAATGAAACACAGATGACAGTAGAATGATTTTGCAGATCTTCAAAATTCTTAAGGATCTAAGCATCTCATGTCAGATGAAAAACACACATCATATCCTAATTGAACTGGATGAAAAGAATTTAGGTGAAGTGGGTGCCCCAAATATTGACATTACATCAAAAGTGTCAGAGAATGAGAATTTGCCAACGAAACGATTTATTATAGCCGGTGAAATTTTGGTTCATTATTATGAGCTCATTTTGATGACAATTTTCTATTATCTCTTATTATTAAATAAAGCATATTGTGAACAGAGATTATGTTGAAAAATAAAACATTTTTCAAATATATATATATTTTCCATTTCCCCTACTATTTTTGGAATTTTTCAAATGACCTTCGTAATTCAATAGCACTCAATTACTACATCCTTTGTCAAATGTTTATTCAAATCAGAATATTTAATTAATCAATTACCACTAATTAATTAATTCTTTAGTGAATGATACGATAAATTAATTTATTGTCAACAAAAATAAGTAAATTTATTCATTTTGTAATTAATTGGTTGATTAAAAATTGAGCACCAGTTCACATTCAAACAGAAAGAGTGAGTTAATATGGTATATATTGTATTTATATTAATACTATTATTAGAACCTGGTTCACCGAGCCTCGGCTCGGTACTTTAAAAAATTTATTCCTTATGAACTATGAATATTTAAGATTAAGATTTTTAACAACAAAAAATATGAACCAATTTCAAATAATTTAAAAGAACATAAATTAGAAAAAAATAGTCATAAAACATACAGCAATTAAACGTACGTATTAATGCACTGAAAGACAGAAAAGTATGGGATATAACATAATATATTTCGTAATTTGATTACAAATTATTATTAAAATAAATATTTTTAATTTTATTTTATTTATAATATTTTGTATTTAAGGAAGCGCTGTCCGGCGTTGCCTAGTGCTATTTTTTTATTATAAAAATTCCTATTTTAAATTAAGAAAAAACTAACAAAGATGATTTTTCCCGAGGCTGAAACCAATACAGATCAATTTTTCTTTATAAAAATTATCTATTGTGTGAATTTCAAAAAAAAATCCTTAGAGTGGTTTAAATATCTCAAAAATATAAATATATATACACAAAGATAAGATATATAATTAAAACAATTTATTTGTAAATTTAAACAGATTCAAAGCATATTCTTCAACAATTTAACAACTGTACATGTATTTGTAAATTTTGATAATATATACGATTAATGCAAATATTTTTGAATTATTATTTTTGTAAATTAGACAATTTCTTAATAAACCAAAACAATAATATTCTTTGCTCTATTAGGATTTTTATATTCATTAAGGATTATTATTATTATGAAGTTTGACAATATATAAATAAATATTCATTAGAAATTCAATGAATATAGAAATACAAAATTTTTTATATTCAATTTTAATTTTAAATCAACATTACGTTTTCTGGATAATAACAAAATCTTAGGCCACAATATAATTTAATATTTTATTAAATAATCTACTAAAATAATTAATAGAGACATTTTAAACCCAACTAAAATATAATGTATGATCCTACGTAGATTGGCGATTCACTCTGATTCGTGTTATAATAATAAATGCAAAGAGGCCTTGAAATAATTCACTAACCTTTTACTCTAATTGAGAAGATAATTTAGTAATTTAAAGAATATTTAATTCGCTTTTTAATTTTTAATAGAAAATTTACTATAATATAATAATATAAATGAAAACATATGAGAGTAATTAAATAAAAACTAATTGAATTGAAAGAATGAAATAAAATCATAATAAAATGACAAAAATATGTTTGTTTATATATTTATGTGTTTTAGAGAAATTGATTAAGTAGATAAGATAGAAATAGAGATGTCTTCAGGTCATTTTGGTTTTAGACGAGTGGGTAACTTTGGTTGGCTGGCTCTGCTGTTCATTCATTGCAAAATTACTCACATCAACTTTAGACAAATTAACGCTCTCTGATTGAAGATTTGGGGTGGGTGTCCAACCATTCAATGTACAACATCAAACAAATAATTCCTGGAATTATACTTGACTAGTAATAATATTTAGTATTAATATTTAATTGCTTAGTATACTTATTAAATATCTATCACTTATATTATTATAATTATAATTATTATTATTACATTATTCAATTAGCTTACATAAAATTAAATAAAATTACCTACATATTATATTATTGTTATTTTTAAAACTATTCAAACAATAATTTATTTTTATTTAAATTTTTTAAAATTCTAATTTATTATTTTATTTTATACTACATTTTTTGCAATGGAACTATTAATCTAATGTGGGTTTGAATTACTTATAAAAATAAGCTGGAGTGTCTTCACTCGACTATCTCGCAAATTTGAATTGGATTAATTAACATATATTATATTTAAATTAAATTTAATTAATTATAAATTAAAATTAATAAATAATATTTAATAAATCAGCACATGTTTGATTCTTTGTTGATGGCACTACGTCACGTGTTGCCGCGTGATTTGCAGTGTTAAAAAACTAATTCCGGTACTTTCAGCGATTCAATCAATCTGAAATTCTATATATAGCAGTTTTATACAATTTTTAATCATGTGAAAATCTATCAAACATATATCTTTATTTTTACGGTCACTTTAGAGGAAAAAAAATCCAAACGTTATAGGTAATGACCCTCTTCCGGTTGAGCTACATTTCTCAAAAGTTGATAGAGAACTACGAATTTTGAATAATGCCCGTATACCAAATTTCGTGATTCTAGCTCAAACCGTTTTTATGTTATCTTGTCTACATACACACATACATTTTTCTCAACCTTAGTAAAAATGACTCAGGGACCTACAAAACGTATAAAAACATAAAAATCTCGACATCGAAAATTTTCGTGATCGCAATACTATCACTGGCGAGATAGTAAAAAAGAAAAAAAAATATTTTACTAGAAAATTTAGGGAAACCCTTCAAAATAAATAAAATAAAATAAATGTTTCGTAGTAATATTACTTTATCATTAGTTTGAAATTAAATTATAGATGGAAGGGTTTCAAGTTACTATAGAATAAATTGAATATTTCCCTTTAAATAGAAATAAGTCCCGTTTCATAGAATCTATTATGAATATATTCTAGGTGTCCAAACCCTTTCATGTGGATCTGAATGAATTCAAATGTAGAGATTGAACTTGAAAAGGTTTTCTCTTGAAAAATAAAACAACAAAGGCATATCATTCAACGAATTCACTGATTTAATTATTTCTATAGAATGCAAAAATAAAAACATAATCTTGTCTACATACACACATACACACAGACATTTTTCTCAACCTTAATGAAAATGATTCAGGAACCTTCAAAACGTATAAAAACATCAAAATCTCAACATCGAAAATTTTCGTGATCGCAGTAAAAAATTGTTCAAATTTCGTTATTATACTATCAATTAGCCATTCTAAACCAAAGATTTAATTTATTTTTTTTTTATATTTTTTATTAAAAATGATAAATTTAAATGTTACGATTCAAAATAGAATTGCCATTTTAATTATTATACTTGTATAAATTTTAATTTTAATTTTATTCCAACAATAAATTTCATGATTCTCTATCTATTAGACTTTGAATATTTAAGGGGGCTACGATCAAAAAAGTTACATCAATAGCTCTATTTATATATTACTAAACTTCCATACTCCTGAGCATATTTTTTCACCAATACTTATCGTGTGCTATACTTGTGTAACGCCAATCTGACCTACTCTATGCTTATGCATTTTTGTCCTAACCACTACTATTGATTTATTTGTTAGTTATCTAATTTCCCCATAATTAAGTATGGTCATCTCATTTTAGTGTATACAATTTATCAGACAATAGTTATCTAAATTTTTCATTTTCAACAAAGAATATAAATTTTACTCACATTACTAAAATTAATTTAACTTAAACCGAGTAAATATTTAATTCACATAAATAATTAATTTTTCCAAAATCTACTATTGCTATAAATTGATTTAATTTATTTAAAATTTTTATATCCATTATCTTATTATACTAGCAAAAATTGTATTTTTTAAATATTAAATCGTAGGATTTTTTTGAAATTCACACCATAGATTATATTATTATAAAGAAAAATCGATCTGTATTGGTTTCAGCCTAGGGAAAAATCATCTTTATTAGTGTTTTCATAATTTAAAATAAAAAATTTAAATGACGTCACCAACTACGTCAGACTTTCTTAAATACAAAATGTTATAAATATAAACCAAATCAAATTACGAAATATATATTATGTTATATTCAAAGACCATACTTTGCTGCCTTTCAATCTTTCAATGCATTAATACGAACGTTTAAGGGTTGTATGCTTTATATATTTTTTTTAATTTATGTTCTTTTAAATGGCTCGGTGAACCAGGAATTAAAATTACCAGCCAAAACCGATAATAAGAAATAATTTTTTTACTGAAAGACCAACTAAACTAAACTACTAGGTACTAAATTATTATTCCTAAATAGGGCTAAATATTTCTTCCTGGACACAAGGAATTTTATATTTGTTTGTCCAGGATATATGATAATTCTTCGATCACCAATGAATTATTCTCTTTTAAATTTTATCTTATTTCGGATGGCTATCATTATACGGGCGTTTTTAGAGTTCACATTTTGACATATTATTTATTTTCTCATGCGGGCTCTAGATATTTATATAAAAATGAAGAAAAAAACCTTCAAAATAGAACCATTTTGTTTGATAATTGGTGTAATCCTAGAGACAACAGTCCAGGCCGCGAGAGGTCGAGAGAATAAAAAAAAACAACCAACTACGCTGTTGTTGTTTTTCTCGAGTATCCTGGGAAAAAATCACTCATTCAAAACAACAGACCAACGGATATCATATTGCAATGAAAGAGACAAGCGATTATTTAATAAATTAATGGATATTCTTGCGACAAAAAAAAAAAACACTTGGAAATTCTTCATTTTACCCACGAGTCTAAAATCATTCTAGTTGTTCATAATCCAACCCAAAATCAAGATATTTAATATAATACTTATATATAAGTACCTATATTTATATAGTTTCTCATATACTTATTGGATATACTAAATATATGATTACAAACCGATGTATTTAATTAATTCAAAAAATATAACTGAAAAACAAACATTATTTAATGTTTTATAATACACTGCTCACAATTTGAAGTGGACCACTCGCAAATATTCAAATATTTTAATTTTAATTTATAGTTCGACCTTAAAATCTTATTTATTCAATAGTAATAGGGTTAGTGCTAAAAATAAAGATACATGAACGAATATTAAATGCAACAATTTATTATTTAATATTAAAGAAAAAATAAATTACATTTAACGTTAAAGAGAATGTTTTTCTTTTTTGATTACAAAGTCATTTTAATGAAATTGGAAGTCAATTAAATGAAATTTGCACACTTAATAGGATTTTGGGCCTCCGTTGCTCCGAATTACTATAAGAAATAAGAGAGAATATAATATATCTTATGTTCAAAACTGAATCATTCATATGACCGGAAAATGGCAGGTCGATTTGAATTAGAGAGGTCAGGTAAAGTTGAATGAATCGATAAATTATGTATCAAAGTACAGCTGAGGAATTTTGATAGGGCACAAGTGATTGACACAATAATTATTTCTGTTTTTATATGCAAATTAAATTAGAATAATAATTATTAGCCAATTAAATTTATAATAAAATTATTAAATTAATATTAGAGAACAAAATATGTATTATAATTTAATAAATTAATTAATTTATAAAAAAATAAATAATTAAATGTAGAAATCCACATTTAAGTTGATTATTGTTACAAAGTATTAAAAATATTAAATGTTTTTCGTAGATTTAAAGTTTCAGATGTCTTTATTTTCAGTCGAATATAAAATTTTCCCCATAAAATGTATATAGCATACTTACTTGATAATACCTGTTTTATTGCTGAAAGCAACATAATTAATTATTTATAAGTTGTAAACAAATTGAAAATCATAACAAAATATTAATTTAATCAGCCAAAAAAAAAAAAAAAAAAAAAAAATAATTCAAAAATATAATTGAAAAAGTATTTTAATTACTTTTACTACTTAATTCTGGTTCATTGATCAATTCAATGATTTATTTATTTTTTCATTCATCATAGAAGTTGAAATATTTAAATTTTCCATTCTGAATAAAAAAAACCCGTAATTTTATTTTAATTGAAATCCATTTTGTATTTCTTTGGCCCACTTCAAAGAAATATTATATTCATTTGACTTGTAATAAATTTAATATATTTTTAAATTTTAGAAGAATTGTTAATTATTATATTGCAATATGATATTTTAAAATGTTTCTTACTTGTCTAGAAAATGATTATATAATATTTGATTTTAATAAAATGAAAATTGTTTTATTTAAGAAGAGACAATTAAAAATTTGTATTTTGCAATTTGAATGTGATTAAGAACTGTTGAAGAAGGTAACTTCTCTACATCACACATTAGAATAAAAGAATAAGTACTCTTATTGCCCTTAAAATAAGAAAAATCGAAACCGATTTTCATTTTGATAGAAATTTTACTTTTAAATTAAAGCATAATCAATAAAATTATCTTATACAGAGATTACACATATTACTCCACAAATATATAGCTAAATCTTGTCAAGGGATCTGAAAACATAAATATATCTATATATAGGGTGACCATATTTTGAAAATACCAAACCGGGACATTTTACCATTTTTTTATTTTCTTTTAGAACCAAATTGAAAAAATTTTGAAAAAAGTACGAAATGTCCTAAATGTCCTAAATGTTTAAAAAACGGGACAATAGGCTGTCCCGAAGACTTTTTTCGGGACACCGGGACAGATCACCTAAAAACGGGACGTTTGATCACCCTATATATATATATAAGTTATCCATTCATTCATCGAAAGTGATTTAATCTAAAAACTTTTTTATTTATTATAATTATTATAACGTTTAGTTTTGTAAAATAAAATCATTTTTTTTACTTTTTAATTATTATTATTCTTATTTAGAACCAAATTGAAAAAATTTTGAAAAAAGTACGAAATGTCCTAAATGTTTAAAAAACGGTACAATAGGCTGTCGCTAAGACTTTTTTCGGGACGCCGGGATAGAGCACCAAAAAACGTGACGTTTGGTCACCCTATCTATATATCAAAATTTGAAATGCTTTTTATCGCAAATTAAATTTGTAAAATTATATAATTAACTCTACTTTGCAAGTATATATACATACTATTCAGTAATATAAAAAATCTATTCTTTTGTAAATAAATTCTCAAAAAAAAAAATCGGGAGTGTCCTCCCCTAGACTTTCCCGCATATAAATAGGTAATTAGGTTATTATTATTATGTTTTAACAACAATAAAAATAAACAAACTAATTAATTTAAATTATAAAGTAAAATGGTTTAACACTATTATATATATTTATAATTTACACCTAACGCTACTTGTATAGGTAAAATGTCACTTCCGGTAGTCAGATCATGATGAAATTTGGTATCTGAATTTTTTTCATATTTTTAAATCTATATACAAAATAGGAAGCAAATATCTCGAAGCAAACTGGTACTTTACTTGAAAGGTAAACGCAACCAGTGTAGGTAAAGTACCACTTCCGGTTAACCGATTTTGACGAAATTTTGATAGAAATCTACAAACTGTGAATAATATCGGTGTACCAAATTTCGAAGTCCTAGCTTGATTAGTTTTTGAGTAAATTTGCTTACAGACATTACATACATCCATACATCAATCCATATACACACACACACAGACATAATTCGAAAAATGGTATTTTCCGACTCAGGGAGGTCTAAAACGTCAAGATCTATCGAAATCTCGAAGTCGAAATTTTTGACGATTCCAATACTTCCCTTATACGAAGTATGCGGGAAAGTAAAAATACAATTAACATTTTCTAAAACATTAATTATTGAATTGTAATGAAATTAAAATTAATCTTAAATCAATAATAATAAATATAATATACAAAAATAACTAAACTATAATATAAATAATTATATTTTATTTTTATCATGAGTAGATACGATTATAAAATAGAAGATAACTTTAAGCAAACATACCTTTATTAAAATTATACATAACTTACAAGTATACAAATTTACTTATATTAAATACAAGTGATATTCAATAAATTTGATAAATGTGTTATGTACTTACGAATGAACAAAATTAGTTTATTTTTAATGTTTATTTGACATTCAATTAAATATTTTTAATACAAATATTATGTTAACGTTATTTTTTTATAAAAGTCACAAATGATTGTTATCAGGAAAAATTAATGTATAAAATAAAATTGCAAATGACTATTTTAGAGTCTATGTATTCAGCTCTTTTTTAAAATATTTTTTTTTTTTTTTCGAAACTATATAGACTTTGAAATTAATCAAAATGATCATTAGCCTCGAGTCCTTATGATTATTGAAATGAAAATATATTCAATTGAAAGAAAAAAAATCATAATAAATTGATAATATTGGTAAAATTTATCATTATCCACAGGATTAAACAATTTTGACTAATCATTGAATTTTATTAGTGTTTTTTTTTTATTAAATTTTTTTTCCTAAAGATTCTTTTAAAGCCTGTTAGAAGTTGTCCGACTAGGAAGTTGAACTCAAGTCACGATTATTTGAATCTGATATTAACAAGAAAGAGAGAGAGAGAGAGAGAGGATGAGGGAACCGGCCCCTAAATCAAGATTGTTTGCAAATTCGGGACGCAGACGGACGGCCACCTTTGCTGAGCATGTCGGGATCGTCGGGTCAGGTGCTTGCTGCCAGGGTGAGGGGCACCTGCTGGCGCGATTACCTCGATCCAGGACTGTGCGACTCCGAAGACGACGAAGAAGACGATAATTATGACGACTACGAGGACGACGAGGATATCATTGACGATGATGGTTCCTTTGAGGCATTCTCAGATACCTGTGCTGAATCCGACATGGAGGGTCTCGATTTCACTCTTTTTGAGCCAAAACCGCAGATGCCACAAAAAAAGCGATCCCGCTGCTTCTGGAGACGAAAGTCACAAGATCGACAACAACAAAAAGCACATGCGGACACGATGCATCTCCTTGTATCTCAACACGGTAGTCTCTGTTTTTTTTTTTTTTTTGTTCTTTCATTTATCATATAATATCATAATTGGCATCGGCGATCCATAAAATTTATACATATAGAATTAAAATTTAAAATTTTCCTAATTAACGATGATTAATTTCACATTGTCAACATTTTATTTTTGTAAATTTATTAACCTATAGTGTAATTAATCTAGAAAGAATAACAAATGAAAGGAAGGGTTAATAATTAATAAATTCTATTAAAGAAAATTGAAGTTTAAGAAATATTAATAAATGATTAGGATTTAAAAAAAAATATTGGAAATTATACTTTTTTCATGAATAAATAAATCATAATTAAATGTCAAATAAAAATAGAAATAATAATAAGTAAAATTGAGTATAAAATATTCATTTCTATTAAAAATGTATGATTTTATTTATTAATAGAATATTTATTATATATCTTATATATAAAATTCTCGTGTCACAAAACTTTGAAATGATACTCCTCCGAAACGGCTAGACCGATTCTTATGAAATTTTTTATGCATATTCACTAGGTCTCAGGGCATGTCAGACTTCTTTTATTAAACCGCTAATTGCTAAGGTGTGTCCAGGGGGTGCTAATTAATTAAAAATAGTTTAGTTACCATACTAGATCATAGAGGCGCTGGTGGTGAAAATTTGACATCTTATATATACCCTTATAAGAGGCTTGCAAACAATACTGGTTCTTGGGTAACCAGCTAGCGCGCCATCTTATGACTTTGCACCCTCAGTTCGAAACTCGCAAAGGCACATTTTTTTCTTTAAGTATTATATATTTTTTTACAAATTTATTAATTTTTATTATTATTATTTTAATATTTTATTAAATTATTTTATTGTATTAAATTAATTTTATTAAATTAAATTTTATTATTAAATTGTATTTTATTAAATTAATAATTATGTCAATTAATTTTTTCTGCATAAATAAACATATATAAAAAACTATAGAGATGGGACAGGGTAGGAGTTAGATGGCTCAGAATAGGGACACTCGGGGGGGTACAGGGGGCGGAGCCCCCGTCTAGGTGTGGAGAGCGCCGAAGGCGCTCGGAGCAGCTAGTATATATATATATATATCGTATTATAATATGTTCGGTGGAAAGGTATTTAAATGATGATAAAACGATGTATTATTTATAGGGATTAGTTAAAGGATTGGATGAGAACTTCAAAAAGATATACCTAGATTTCTAGTATCGAGGCAAAGAGACGTTTCTTTACAATTACTTTATTTTTATTTAGATGTGCCTAGGTATATCGTGTTTTCCACTCTGTAGAATACAGAATAGATGCAAAAGTCCATAAACAGCTGATACCAAAACCTAAGAAGATAAATTACTTAGATTATATAAAAAGAATATATTATTCATACACTAGACACTAGACCATAGGTTCCCAAACATTTTTGTGCCGTAGACCCCTTACCATATTTTTCGGTTTTGGGTAGAGCCCCTAAATTTGTAAAACAATTTTACCTTTTTTTAGAGCCTTATTGAAAAATCAAAAATGTTTTAAAAGCCTTGTCGGAAAAACAATATACCTTTTTTACTATCTCGCCAAAGATAGTATTGCGATCACGAAAATTTTCGATGTCGAGATTTTGATGTTTTTATACGTTTTGAAGGTCCCTGATTCATTTTCACTAAGGTTGAGAAAAATGTCTGTGTGTATGTGTGTATGTAGACAAGATTACGCAAATACGGTTTGTGCTAGAATCATGAAATTTGGTATACGGGAATTATTCAAAATTCGTAGTTTTCTATCAACTTTTGAGAAATGTAGCTCTAATAGAAGAGGGTCATTACCACCACGTTTTAATTTTGTTACCTCTAAACTCACCATAAAAATAAAGACATCTGTTTGATAGTTTTTCACATGATTAAAAATTACCGGAATTAATTTTTTAACACGACTGCAGATCACGCGTCATCACGTGACGTGGTGCCATCAACAAAGAGCCAAACACGCGCTGGTTTAAAAAATATTATTTATTAATTTTAATTTATAATTTATAATTAATTAAATTCAATTTAAATATAATATATTATGTTATTTAATCCAATTCAAATTGTGAAATAGTCGAGTGGAGACACTCCAGCTTATTTTTTTTAAGAGCCATATTGAACTTCATAATGTTACAGACATCACATACCTACATTCATACGACGGAAATTAGATTATTCAAATCTAAAACATATTCATTTTAAATTTTAATAATTTTTGAAAGAATTCCAAAATAAAACACAAATAGACTAAACACAAACCGAAGAAATTTCTTAATGATATTCTTTAAAACACCATAACTATTAAAACTAGCCCAAATTTCATAGACATGCATGCATCTTCTTACTTATTGCATACATATAGCACAAATATAATTTTTAAATTCTTTACATATATTATTCTTAATATTCTTTTACAACAAACACTCGGATAATTTTTAGGTGAATAATATATATTTGATTTATTTTTATTTTGGTTGTTACATTTTTTATCAGAATTCTATTATTCTTCCTAAACTAAAAAAGAAAATAATAGGATAAAGTTTTAATTATATCGATCACAAATCAATAATATTAAATAATACAAATCATTTATCCTGCTAATAATTATTTAACAATAAAATACAAAATTATCTTGTACTGAAATGAATGAAAGCAAAAACAATTATGATTTGATTTATAATGAAAAATAATAAACACCAAAACTAATCTAAAAGAATAATAATTTATGACAAGGTATTATTATTTTTAAATGACTCTTTTGATTATCCGATATTATCAATCAAATTTAAATTTATATTCACATTTCATAGAAATGATTATGCAAATAAACCTTTGAATGTTGAATTCATGGAAAGGGCCTTAAATGATCCCTTAAGAATAAGAGAGGCGATTAGTGGGTTGGTTATATTATTCAAAATAAGCCAATTCTTCAAACTCTCTTTCTAAAGTATAAAAATTCCATTTCAAATAAATTAAAGATTAAACGAAAAATGAAAATAAAGTGTCTCCTACCATTTAAATAAATTTGATTAAATTAAAAAAAAAAATAGAATTTAAAAAGAATTGCATTGTATGGTCTGTTATCAATATTCTTTGAGAGGTGAGTCTGAATTTAAAATTTCATCATATAAGAAAGTAGTAGGACTATTTCTTCTGAATATTAATGAAGGCCATCATTAATTACGAATAGTTTTATTTGTTTTTTCTTCTGCTCATTTTCTTTCTTTTTTCTTTGTTAATGATAATTATTTAGTTATCTTGTGTAGTTTGTCAACTAGAAATGATGCAATTTTCAATATTGAAATATTTTATTCTTTGGCTTTTAAGATAAAATATTTGTAATTATCAAATGAATTTAAAAAAAAAATATTCTTTTTTTATAACGTTTTTCTCAACTTCATTTGGCGTCTGTCTGTCTCTCTGTCTCTTCGCTCTTTTGACAAATTGAAATCGATTTTTCATCATCTTTAAATTGAGATAGATTTTTGAAAATTTTTATAAATATTTCAATCGATCCCTAGAAGGTATAGAATAAATATAATTGAATTTTAATTAATTGTAATTAATTAGCAATTAATTACTATAAGTAACTAACTCCTTTTGTATTGCTCCGATTAATTTTTTTTCTGAAGCAGAAATATTGATTTCAAGATAGATTTTCATTTTGATTGTAATTAAATATATTTTATAGCATTAAAATTAATGATGAATTCTTATTAATCAGGTTTAGTGCCAATGAAGAGGGTTTTTTTTTCCTCAAATGGCATAAAGAAAAGATCTTTATTTATAAATCTCCCGAGAGAAAAAAAAACAAAGCATTGACCTTTTTTTGAAGACAATATATTTTTTTGTTTTATTCAATTTGTAAATTTTCGTATAACTTCATCTTTTCTATTTCTCTTGTTATATTAAATAAATTAATCAAATTAAAATTGCACTAAAAAGAATAAAATAATATAAATATGAATTTTTTTTTATAAAATTACGTTTTTCCAATGGACTAAAAAGAATAAAATAATTTTTCTATAAGCCTGACAAAGTTTATGGAATAATTGCTTCAAATTCAACGAAAAACGTTGGGCGTTGTCATTTTTCATTTGATTTCTATGCAATTAACCGTCTTTATAGAGCTATAATTCATATATATATATATACATACCACACTAAAATACTTCATTAATAAGTAACACTATTTCTTCAAATATAATCAACCATAATATGTAAATTAAAGAAAAATTCTTTTAAATTTTGATACATACTTTGATATAAGTATATTACAGTGAAAAATAATAAAAGATGAATTTCTTAGCTCTTAATCTATCAATTGTATTTCATATTAAAAAAAATTTGTCAGTTTATGTGTTTAATAACTTTTAAAAATTTGACTTGATTTTTCATATAAATAAATAAAACCAAATGCGCCCAAAGTTTTTCGTTGAAAATGAAGCAATTCATCCATAAACTTTGTCAGACTTATAGAAAAATTATTTTATTCTTTTTAGTCCATTGGAAAAACGTTATTTTATAAAAAAATTTTATATTTATATTTTTATATTATTATCATTAGTAACTATTTTTATTAAATATAAAAATATAATAAAAGCATGTTTCACGTGACTTGTATTAATTAAATAGTGGATGACAGGTTAGCGACCTAAGTCTCATGTTAAAACATAAATAATCAATTAATAGCAATTAAATATTCCTTTCTCTTGAAATCATTTGATGCATAAACATAAACAACAACGTTTCTAAAATAAGATTAATTATCAATAATCTTTTTTGCCTTTTTGTTTCTTTCTATTTTTTATCTTTTTATTTTGTAATTTGATTTTATTTGATTATTAATATAAATATGTTTTGATATTAATTTAATATTTTGTTCATTAGTAATGGTTAATTATCACAGTTATTGTATTGTATGTGTTTTCTTCTCTTAAAGTTTAATCCAAGAGTTTTGACCTTACACGATTATTGATAATCAAATCAATCAGAATTTCTAATTCAAAATTTTTCATAGAAACATTATTTCTTCATGTGTTAATCATCAAAAATAAATCTTTAAGAATCTTTTTTAAATTTCATGACTAATCGAAAAATTAAATTTTTCAACTTTAATAAGAATATATTTTTATTAATGCATTATAGATGGAATAACAACCGAAATGTGTGAATAAATTGAAAACATCAATCAACTTGAAATTCCAACTTAAAAAAAAAAAAAAATTTATTGTAAGATTTAAATGTTTAAGTTTAATTTAAGTTTATACTAGCTGCTCAGTCTATTTGTGGTGTTAGGGGATTTGAAAATTATTAGATACTCCAAGCAGATTTTTCTTACAAATTCTGTTCTGACCGTCCTCCATCCAACACCTATTCTCTTCCAACTTCTTTAAGTTCTCCTTTACCTTTGGTTTACCAATTGATGGTTTCTCACATGCTCACCTTACAACTAATTTTTCATTTTGTTAATTTACATACGTTCTAATTTAAACAGAGTCATATGCTTTGCCAAAACTGAATAATTTGTAAACAAAAATATTGAATGTTTTTAGCGAGATTAAATTTGATCTAATTGACTTGATATTCTCCTAAGTTTATAAGATACTTATAAATTGTGTCCTCTCCCAACCCAATAAATTTACCCATCCATGTTGCATGAGGTATCTAAATTACTTAATTTGGCTATAACGTCAGAATTTCCGGACAGACTGACAGACATGAAAAATTCTAAAGTCACTTTTGAATTCTAGAGAATATGAAACACGCGAAGATATGCAAAAAATTTTAAATTTTGAATAATGTACAGACAAAAGCCTTTTTTTATTTATAAAGATAGTGAGTCTCAATCTGGGCGATCGACATCTTAAAGGGAGTGATTATTTGACTATACGATTTTGGGGGGCGATAAGTTACTTTTTTTTGGGGGGGGGGGGGGCGAAATCATTTTCAACTTTTAAAAAAAAGTAAGATGATTTTGCGAATCGATTTTTGAATATGGCTGTAAGTATCACCAAGTGTACCTACCTTATATTAGGGATTATCTTGCAATTTTTATCTATTAAAATTTATAGGAGGGGGGGCGAATTATGAAGCCGGCCTTACGAAGAGGGGCGTTTCGTCCAAAAAGGTTGAGAACCACTAATATAGAAGATAATATATAAAGTATTTCAATGAGTTTAAATAATTTGTTTCATTTAATTTAAAAAATGATTTAATATCAAAATCAAGTTTTTTCATATAAATATAATATAACATAAGTTAAAATAATGTAAAATTTTAATTCTCATTCTACTCTTATTAAAAAGAATTCACTTTTTTATTCATCCTATTAAATTCTTTCTTTTTTTGCTTTATTATTTAAGTTTTCTAGTATTTATAAGAAGCATGCCATTCTATTTATTTTTTAAGTGCCTCCTTCACTTTTTAACGATTCCATTAATTATTTTTCCTCATCCTCTCTTCTATTTTGATATATTAAATTTACAGCGCCAGTTTCATTTCACTAGGAAGGGTGTGACATTCGTTTCTTTTTTCTTTCTTCTTCTGTCTTCTTTCCACTTTCATTTCTCTCTAACAAGGAGAAATTTTTTCTCCTTTTTAGGGTGTTTTTCTTTACTTTCTCTCCCTCCTCCCTCCACTATCCATTGATTCTATTTTATTCATAGTATACCACTCTTCATGTTCCTCTTTGCTAGCGATTCTGATGATGATCATGATGAATTGTGTTGTTAAACCATGATTGGAGGAATTAAAAAGAATAGATTTATTGTTCAAAAACACTTTCACTGAATATAATTTTTTTTCTATAATTATTATATTAAATGGCCCTGCAAATATTATTATCCATAAAAAATTCCTATGTTACATTTGAATTCATATGATGAAAATGTATAAGCATATAATTATTTAATGAGGAATATTTTTAATAAGAAGTCATATAAACATTCATTAAATTAGAAAATGAAAACGAGATTTATTTAGTGAGAATAATTTTTACATATTCATTATACATATATAAATAATATTTTGAATATTAATTCTAGTTAGTTTTAATTTATTATATTTTATTTAAAATAAACAAGAATTTGTCTAAAGCAAATTTATTATAAATAGATAATATAAATATAAAAAAATTTTATAAAATAACATTTTTCTCATGAACTAAAAAGAATAAAATAATTTTTCTATAAGTCTGACAAAGTTTATGGACGAATTCCTTCATATTCAACGAAAAACGATGTGCGCATTTAGTTTTATTTATTCATATGAAAAATCAATGAAAATTTTGTAATTATAAAAATTTTATTAAACACTTAAACTGACAAATTTTTTAATATGAAATACAATTGATAGATTAAGAGCTAAGAAATTAATCTTTTATTATTTTTCACTGTAATATACTTATATCAAAGTATGTATCAAAATTTAAAAGAATTTTTCTTTAATTTACATATTATGGTTTATTATATTTGAAGAAAAACTTGTTAATGAAGTGTTTTAGTGTGGTATATATATATATGAATTATAGCTCTATAAAGGAAGTTAATTGCATAGAAATCAAATTTAATAATAATAATAATATAATTCATTAATTCATTAATTTTAATGCTATAAAATATTTTGAAATACATTAAAAATGAAAATCTATCCTGAAACCAATATTCATGCTTCAGAATCCGTTGAAAAACAATTAATCGGAGCAATACAAAAGGAGTTAGTCACTAAAAGTGATTAATCGCTAATTTATTACAATTAATTAATTATAATTATATTTCTTTTATACCTTCTAGGAATCGATTGAAATATCTATAAAAATTTCAAAAATCTATCTCAATTTAAAGATGATGAAAAATCGATTTCAATTTGTCAAAAGAGCGACGAGACAGAAAGACGCCAAGTGAAGTTGAGAAAAACGTTATAATAATAATGAACGGTTGATCTTATAAATTATTAAGAATTTATATATTATTATTAATAATATTATTGTCATTAAATAGATAAAATCTATAAAAGACTGTTTAATATTTTAAAATATATATATATTTTCGTATTATAAATATTATTTTATTTATTTTTTCTATATTTTAAAGTAGGATGTTGATTATCCTGCTTAAATTAACAAAATTATATTTAAAAAAAAAACCACTCTCATTTAACTCCTACCTCGTTAATTAATTGATTCATTTTTCTAAATGAAAAAATAGTAATGAGTGCCAATTAACGTGGAGAGGCGTGCTTCTCTTTTTTCGCTGGGCCACCTCGTAGTTGGCTTGTCCGCCTACCTTCTCTTTTCCAGGCTTTTCTGCTAGGATTATGTCAATTAGGACAAGTACTCCGGTTGTTTTGCTCGTCTCCTTCTTGTTGCTCTTCATTAGCCGCAATGCTTTCTCTTCAATTGAAATTTAAAATAATTCACCAAAAAAAAAAAAAAAAAATATAATGAAAAACATAGAACCTTCTGTATTTTTTCTTCATTTTATTAGATAAAATTTTTGATTTTAATCATTTTGATCATTTTGAAAATCTCCTTCCTCCTTCACTCAATAAATTTATTTAAATTATTATTATGAAAGTATTTTTATGGATAAACCAATGAGAGAATAAAATGTATTTATATTTTTTAAAAAAAAGTTTAATACTAATCAAATTTTAGTTATTTTTAATCAAATACTTTTAGAAATTACTAAAAAAAATTTTTTTATAAAAATAGTATATTTTAATTATCATTTCTTACTTTTTATTTAACCCCCTACTTTAGATCTACTATATTTACTTTGCATAAAAATAATCTCTGTTGACATTTTAAATTATAAACGATTATTATTTTTGATGATACATCAAATTTATCTAAAAAAAAAAAAAATAATAGAAATAATAAAAATAAACTTACACTTTCATTTGACATAATATTATTTAACAAATACAATTTTAATATTTTTTGAAATTTAAAGAAAAATTGTTTTCTACTGTTTGTAGAATTACGATTCTAATGAAACAATCTTAAAAACATATCCTTATAATTCTGATGACATTTCTAATTTAACAAAATTTGATTAATTAAAAGAGTTAGACTTGATATTGCTTTCGACACCCGCACGCTCTGATTAACCAGTTCGACTATTCTCTCTCTCTCTCTCCCTTTCCAAAATATAATATTATTATAATATTAAATCAAGATTTTAATCCTATTTTCTATTTTTCTTGTCAATTTAATAAACATTGATAGATTTTATCGAATTAAAGAGAGTTTAAACCAGTGAAATTCTTTAAAGGAAAATAGCGTTAAATGAGAACATTATCTTGATAAACATCACTTTAACGAATTTAAGAATAACAAAAAATAATAATAAAAAAAAATTTATACTCCATTTTAACATGATATCATATTTTCGTACCTATTAAGTTAATATTCATAAGATATTTAAATATTTACACATAATATGTGTATTTATGTTGGTATTTACATATTAAAAAAAAAAATATATAAATTTTTATGATTTTTTTAGAATAAAAATAAATTAAATCATTTTATATAATAAAATTTATAATCTCAAACATTGTAAATTCTTGGATATATAAAAATGATTTCAATATAAATATAAAAAAAAAATTGTTTATACATTAATTTCAAAATAGTCATAACGAGGCAGTCATCTTATAAATAACACAAATAAAATTTGTCCTAATTATATACTACAATGTATATATTCTTCTATTATTATGTATATTAGATGGATTTATTTATTTAAAATCACTAGACCAGAAGTTAAATTTATTGTTTTTATAATCTATATACTATTTAAATATAGTTAATTGAGAATATTTTCACTTGAAACAATTGAATCTAATGTTACAAAAGCATAGGATTAATTAATGTATATAATTATAAAAGTATATTAAAAAATAAACTTAATAATTATTCCAGTTCAATTAATAGGAGTATCTCGAGATTTCATTCTTGTTATTTGGCACTTGGAAAAATGACTATAAATTTATTAAGAATCATATTAATATTGATAAATCACTATTTATTTATTTTTTTAAGTAAGATCATAAATTTCTTTGTTTTATAATTATTTATTAAAGAAAGATTCCAAAGTGAAGCCTCTGGTTATCTTTTCTCTTCTAATTCTTCCTCATTTTTTTTGTTCCTATTTAGTACTATTCATATTTTCTCTTATCCATATCCTTCTCTCGATAAATATATGATAAATAAATCATTCTGGTCTTTTACAATTATTTGAATTTATATAAATGGTATAAAACTCTTATTTAACATTATATAAGTACCAATATATAATTACTTGATAATTTAATAAGAATCTTCTTAACCCTTAATTTGTTGTAAAGAATAATAATACATATTAAATTATTTATTGTATTCATCCCATACATTTTATCATTAAGTTAATTCAGTAATTATTTTTAATTATAATTCATAAACGCAAATGTCAACGGACAGACAAACTCTTTTAGAAACTTAAACATTATTTGTTTATTAATCATGGGATACGTAGATGTCTATGGTCTGTTTAAAATCTATTATTTATATACATATACTAGTATTATTAGTATTAATATTCTATTCAATTAATCAAATAAATTATTCATATAATGCAATATATTTAATATAATATATTGATAAGAATATTATAATATGCTTATTTTTTCATCTTTTTATATAAAGTTATTTTAATATTTTGAAAGAACAATCAAATTGATTCGCATATGTGATTATTTTAATAATAATTTTTTTATTTAAACTTGAAATTATTAAATTTTTTTATTAAAATATCTTTTCTTTCATCTTTTAATTAAGTTTGTCTAATATAATAAATACTTTTTTTAAATATATTTTTTTTTTTATAATTTACATACGTTTTTTATTATTCTACATATATTATAGGCTAATATAGGAACTTAACAATTTACTTATCAATTTTATATAGCTATATTATTTATATTAGAATATTTTATTTTTATTTTTAAGATATTGTTCCATTTGAAAATCTTTCTTATAGTACATATCCTATATATATATATATAATTTATTCTGTTTCCTCCATGACAATTTAGTTATATTTTGAAGCATAAATTAAACTTATTACACTGATTTCCTTATCTTCGTTAAATTAAAAAAAAATAACTTTCTTATAATAAAAAAAAAATATTTAATTTAAATTATAAGGAAAAAAAAGAACATTATTTTGACTACTAATATAATAGAGAAATCCTCAAGATGAATTAATAAATGATAGTAAAGAATAAATTAGAAGGGAGTGGAAAAAAGTAGGGTAGAAAAGTAAAATTAAAAATAATATTTAAATAACCTCAAATTCTTATAAATCTCTTAAACTGGATTATAATATATATAAAACTTAAAATTAATTATTTTTTTTATATATGAATAAAAATTAATGTTGGTTTAACTATTATATATACATAATAATCTACTCAATTTGTTCTTGTATACCAAATTATTACTTTTTATTAAATGCGTTTTTAGACATCGATTAGTCGTGTTTTTTTTTCTTTAATAGTTGTTTTGTATAATGAATTTTTTTTATATGCTTACTTATTTACTATAAACATTATATCAAGTTTTCACTTGCACAGGCCATTTTTCAAAATTATTCATTAAATCGTTTCACTTAGATTGAAATCTGATTTTTTTTTTATTTATAAAAAATATAGGTTCCCTTCTCTTTTCCTCTTTTGATCCACTAAACCGATTTATTTAAATCTCGACGGTTGCTGCTGTTGGGTGGCATTTGGTGTTGTTTACATATTCATTGACGAGGGTCAATTAAGATGCGGATGACCGTGCAGGTGATGGTCAATGCGGCCCACATCACCCTCCTCCGCATTTCCATTCGATTTTACTGCCCATTCGTTTGTCATTTCAAGTGAGACAAATGCGAAAAACAATTCTCTCTGTGCTCTAATTTCTTCATCCGTATGCTTCATCCCTCTTCTCTCATCCTTGTCTATTCACATTCCATTTATCATTTTAAAATTATTATTTCAGATTATCAAACGATTCAATCACTTAATTAAATAAATGGCTTGCTAGAGTTTTATTAAGAAAATAAATTACATACAAAATTTAGACATTTTTTTTTTACATCCTCTGTTACTCTTTTTTATTAAAATTTTAAATTTTATGTTTCTAACTTCATTGTTTTGTTAAAAAAAAATAATAATTTTACATAGTAATTATTTAAAGTAAAAATTATTCAATAATTTTAATTTAAATATAAATAAATTATAAATTTTTTATATCCTCTTTTTCTTTTTTATTAAAATTTTTATGTTTCTAATTTCATTGTATTGTTAAAAAAAAATAATACAAATTTTACATTGTAATTATTTAAAGTAAAAATTATCCAATAATATTAATTTAAATATAAATAAATTATAAATTTTTCACCTGGTTTGAATTTTTTTTCTTTAATCAGTAAAGATGTATAGATAAATTTATATTTTTATTACGCTATCATAAAATTGCTGGTCGTTTTTTTTACTGCTCCTCAATTACAAATGATGTTAGGTTTATTTAAATTTTAATTACCTCATAAAGGACCTTTTGTCACTTAATATTTTAATGTGATGGAACAAGGATTTATAAATAAATAATTCTGCTACTGTAGGGAGTCGACATTTATTTATTTGTTTTACTAATGGACATAGATTTATGTATTTATTATGAAATTTAAAAATATAAATAAATAAACGAAAATAATGTTGATAACAGCTATAATATTTCAAATTTAATTGTCTATCGATGAAAGTATTTAAAGTTTAATATTAAATTTTCTGTCATGAAGATGAAGATGAAATTTTGATATCGATAGGTTTATAGCAATAAAAAAAACCAATATATTTTTTTAGGAAATTTTTTTATTGATCATAAATTAAATATATATAATTATAACAAGACCTTTAGGTTTATTAATAAATTAATTTCTAGATTCTGATGTTAAACATAGATTATTTTCTTAATATTTGTTAACATTGACAAATTGACAACCCAAATTGACTACCCAAAATCTGAATTCCAGTTAAAAATATCAAATTATATAAATAGTTGGTTTCTAGTAGAATTAACTCAGAGCAAAAAAATATTATCTATGTCACATACTATATAATATGAGATTCTCAAACTTTTTTTTTTACCGCGGCACACTTTTAACGATTTAAAAATTTGGTGACACACAAAGAAAAAGATAAGTGTAAAAGTTTACCAAATTGAAAAAAAGTGGTCCCAAAAACGGTTTATCTTTTTTTTAAGAAACAAATTGAAAAAATTTATAAAAAAAAGTAGGAAATGTTTAAAAGCCTCTTTAATATTACTATTATTTTATAAATTTATACTAGTTTTTGTGCAATTAAATCTTGCCTATTTCTGAAAATAAACATTAAAGTTGAAGTAATTATTATATTGTTAAATAAGAAAAAGGAGCAATTGTAATGTAATATTTCAATATAAAAAAAATTGAAAACAAAAGAATTGATCAAATTATATTATAATAATAATTTTACTTTTACTTTTTTTTTTAAAAATCCAATTAAATTATGAATGAAAAGTGATAAGTTACAATGCGTGACATCACGTTAACGTATTTATGTTAAATGTTTTTTATGATATAACCAAGTGTTATTTCTAATCAAAATAAATAAATTTTCTTCTATTATCGAAGTAAATTTTGTTGGTGAAGTCCTTGGAATGCAAATGGATCTCACTCAGCACTGTCATGTTCTCTATGCGTGAGTGAATTCAGACGAGAATGAGGAGTAGAAAAGACCTCCGAGTCTAACTGGTGAATTTTATAGCTCCTCTAGGGCCATAATTGAACGTGGCTGTTCGTCTGTGCCGCTCAGAAGCCAATGACCACAGCTGGACAGGACCTACTGCAAATCTATTGACTCATACTCGGGTTGGAGTTTTCGATTGAGAAATCATTCCAATGGAAATAAATAAATAAATAAATCTTTACAAATAATTTTATGACAATAAGTAAAATAAAAAAACAAAATAAAAATTATTTTTATACTCTTTTATTGAAATATTATCTAAATGTAATTTTATAAAATATTAGAATTTCTTATTATTTGGAGATACTACATTATTAAAGTCTATATTTTCTTTTGTTTTTATAATAGTGAATGCATTTAAAGGGAAAGGCAAATAATCGGCAGTTTAAATATTGCAAAATTTTCAATTTTGAGTATATATTTTAAATTGCACATAAAAAGTTATTCTATATCTAATTAATTCTTATATAATTTTCACAATATCTCTTTAGAAATAATAAATTATAAATGTAGGTACATATATATTTATACTAATACTCATATATCATATATATTTATATATATATACGAGGTGTGTCTAAAAAGTTCGGTGAATGGTATGATAAAAACATTAAAAAGAGAATGTTAATTGTAAATACCTTTATTAACCTTCAAACTACTCTCCACTAGCCACAACACACTTCTGACAACGTTCGCATAACGCTTGAAAACTGTTGGAGAAGTCTTGATGTGGAATCGTTCTCAAAACAGTCGTCACAACGTTCAGGCCGGCAATCCACATACAGGACACCAGAAAACACTACTTACTATGTCTTTGCTAATACCCAATTCTTCAGATATTAGTCGCAGGGTCAATCGCCGATCTTTTGTTAGCATCTATCGTACACGTTCAGTGTTTTCTGGTGTCCTGCTTGTGGATTGCCGGCCTGAACGTTGTGACGTCTATTCTGAGAACGATTCAACATCAAGACTTCTCCAACAGTTTTCAAGCGTTATACGAACGTTGTCAGAAGTGGATTGTGGCAAGTGAAGAGTAGTTTGAAGGTTAATAAAGGTATTTACAATTAACATTCTCTTTTTAATGATTTTATCATAGCATTCAGCGAACTTATTAGACACACCTCATATATATATACTTAATATTTATAAATAAATAATTTAAAATTTTCATGATTAAAATTGAATATTTGATACATTATATTTTTATTTTATTTATTTTTTATATGTTATACCAATTTTGGTCTTGCCATTAATATTAATACTACATGTAGTATTTATCTTCTAAGTAATGAATATTGTACAAGCTTTTAGGAAAATTAAAATTACAGAATGTTTAGAATACGAAAAGCTAATATTCCATGATAGGGGCGGAAGAGGCGGTCTCATTTAATTGATTAGTGTATTTTTTATTTCATCGGAGAATTCATGTCTATCAAAAAAAAAAATTCTTTTATAGTATTACTTCCAATTATGGTTTGTATTTTGCCACTTTTATCATTTAATTGAATTAATTTGTTATATTTTCAAAACTTTTTTCATTTATTAAAAAAAAAAAAAAAAAAAACTAATTGCAAATAAATCGTAAAACAAAATTAAATAAGTTGACCTGTGGCCAGGTCCGAACCGACCGACGGTTTGAAATAAATTAATTTCCAGCTACAGAAACAATTTCAAATAATTTTAATATATCTATTAATGTAATAAAAAACAGATATGGATATAACATAAATATTTTTAATTTTATTTTATTTATAATATATAGCTGAAGTAGCCGGCGTTGCCGGCGTTACCCGAGGCTGTGACGGTGTGACGTCATGAAGGGCTGGGTGGCGTCATATAATTTTAAATCAAGAAAAACATAATGAAGATGATTTTTCCCGAGGATAAAACCAATACATTCGTGGTGATATGTAAAAAAATCTCCTTATGTGAAATTTGGTGCGAAAATAACCCTTCCCTTCTTATCGTCGATCGCTAATACTACCACTTCCGGTTTCCGGATTTGCACCAAAAGTTGATCAATTCATCCCACTGATGCATTAAGTAAATATACCAAATTTCATCAAAATCCGTTAAGCCGTTCAGGCTGTACACATCTATACGGACGGACAGACGGACAGACGGACGGACAGACATCATGCTAAAAATACTTTTTTCTTTTAAGAAAATGCATGATTCGTGGAGATATGTAAAAATCTCCACATGTGAAATTTGGTGTGAAAACAATACCTCCCTTACTATCGTCGGTCGGTAAAAATATTTTACATGTTATTCAATCGGATGCATTGGCACTCCGGACACTGGTAGAATATTATTTAAGTTTGTAGGTATATTTATAAATTTATCATTAATAAATCATCAAACTAAATACCGGATCCACCCCGGATTTTAATCTGAAATAAATAAATATTAAAGTTAATGACCTGCCAACATATTAACCTCCTAAGTCCCAATACCAACTCATTAAAATAAAAATTTACTTTTTCTTACTACCACCAATGAAATATAAAAGAATAAATAAAAAAAAATTTAGTATACATGTAAGAAAAAGAAATCTTGAAAATTTTTTAATTAATTTCTAAATTAAATTTTTTTTTAATTAAATTTCAATTTATATATTATCAATACTTATACTCGTGTTACTTTTAAAACAGTGATTCTCAACCTTTTTTTTACCGCGGCACACTTTTAACGGTTTAAAAATTTGGCGGCACACAAAGAAAATGATAAGGGTAATAATCATACCAATTTGTTCCTTTTTATTTAGGACCATATTGAAAAATTGAGAAAAAAGTCGGAAATGTTTAATAGCCTGATCGCAAAAACATTTTACCTTTTTTTTACATACATATAAAATAAATAAATACTTTTTCTTAATTTGAACTTTACATTTGTAAAATTTGAAAATCTCGCGGCACACAAAAGTGGTTGTCTAAAACATAGATTCAGTACAAGTTGGGTTTTATTTTTTTTTTCTTCCATTCTCATTTTCTTAATGACTTCATTGGCTTACCTAATAATATCATTTTCAATTTGCATATAAATAATTTCTTTCTTAATGGAGATTGAAAATTCAAATGCAAGAACTCCCAATAAAAGAAAGGACAATTGGTGGGTTGCTTTTTATAGCTAGCCACGTGGGCGGATTAAAAAAAAAAAAAAAAAAAAAGACTGTCGGAAAGACATCCCACCTGTGGCATTCAGATCTAGTACTAGTATAGGTACTGCTTGCCACGTGACCTCGAATCCCAGGGAGCCTAGTCAGCTGCTCCTTTGCCTAGCCATATGTTTTTTTTTTCAAAAACATCCCACTCCGGAAACTCAACCACATCACACGGAGCTTTTTTCTCGATTAACCTAGGCTGTTTTTATCATCTGCATCCTGATAACATCTCCAGTTAAATCTTCCATACAAGATATTTTTAAATTATCTAAATATATAACCATCATCTATTAAATTAGGGCTGTTATTATTTCAAGAATATCCTTTTCGAAATTTCGATAACTTTTTAAACATTCTTAATTTATTATTATTATTAAAATTCAATTAAAAGATATAAGCATCTATTGTCCCTTTGACGGACTAAATTTCAAAATACAAAACTATTAATGAACTATTAAAAATTAATTAATAAAATATTAATTACAAATTTAATAATATAATAATATAATATAATAATATTAGATTTTTCATTAATAAAATTATTTTATCATTACTATTATTATTATTTTATTATTATAAATAATGAAAATACATATAAAAAATATAATTAAATCAATTATTTTAATTAAATTTTTTTCTTTAATAAAATTATTCAAATTTCTTAAAAATATATCTTAAATTAAATTATAATTTGATCGAACTTACATTTTATACAGGTACTTATTTTATAAATATTTAAAATTTCCTTTTAAAATTCAATTATAATTTAAAATTGTGACACACAAAGAACAGTATTATAAATAAATTTAAATCAAATTACCATTTGAAATCAGATCTTGACAATATAATAAATATCGATATATTAATTACCATTTTATTATCTGTATTTAAAAATTAGTAAACCGGATGAACTTTCATTGGAGGTCAGGTCCTGTTAGAATGTTACCACACACAAATTTAATTCAATAAATATACAAAAATCTTCCAAAAAATATATGAATGAATGGTTCTAAAAAAAAAAAATGAAATTCTAAACATTCCTTGATCCATTGTTTTATTTAACATTAAAAAAAAACTAATTAATCTTTTTTATGATAAATTCTTTAGAATCATATCCTTGTTTTCCTCAAATTCATTCGATTTGTTTTTATCGAAGATTATATAATAACTTTTTCGATAAATTTTAAATTATATCCAGTTTTGTTGTTTTATTTATTTGTTTTTGAATTTTTTATATTAGTACCTATTTTTACACAGGCTTTTATCACTTGATTTCATTATAACTAGATAAATCATTTCTCTTCACTAAAATGTGTATTATATTTAGTAGAATTATGGAAACTTGAAATTTTATATGTCAATTAAATCATTCGAAGAGACTTTCCCGATTTGAAGTTCATTTTATTCAGGTATACGAGGGTCATTCAACAAGTACTTAGCCTCACCGCCCGATGGCGCTGCCATCATAAAAGAGTTTTACCATCATGTAGTAAATTCTTTTACTAGCCTACTGTCAAAGTTTCAGTCAATTCCCTTCACTAGTTTTGTTTTGACAGCCTTTTGAAGCGAGCGTGTCGTTCAGTTGTACAAAAACCATTTTTTGTTGTATAGAACCAATTTTTGATGGTCGCCATCGAAGGAGATGAGTCACCGTACACAGCATCCAACCGATCTCGCTGATTTCGCTGCGCGTTTTCCCTTCCAAAAATAAGAATCTCATTACCGAACGATATTGTTCTTTTTCCATTTTTGTACAACTGATCGACACGCTCGCTTCCAAAGGCTGTCAAAACCAAACTAGTGAAGGGAATTGACTGAAACTTTGACAGTAGGCTAGCAAAAGAATGTACTACATCAGAGGTTCTTAAACTGTGGTCCGCGGACCCCTGGGGGTCCGCGAAGCCTTTACTGGGGGTCCGCAAAGCCATCGTACAGGTGCACGAGAAAATGATGAGTCGGTTAAAACTTTATTTAATATAAAAGAAGCGATGGCATGGCTTTGTGAGGAATCAGAGATCAAATACCCAAATTCAACGAAATGTGCAAGAAAACTATTGCTACCGTTTCCATCTTCATATTTAGCAGAATTTTCTTTCTTCAATATTATAATTTCTAATAAAATGTGTTCTACAATATGCAAAAAAATCGTTATTCACCAATCACTGTTAGAAATATCCATCATATATCCTTGTTCTTATGAGATCGTAAACCAGAAATTAACTAATAAAATGACGTAAAGTACCTAAAGTTGGAATGGGGTCCGTCAAAAAAAAATTTTTCAAGTGGGGGTCCGCAGAGTACATAAGATTAAGAACCTCTGTACTACATGATTGTAAAACTCTTTTGTGATAGCAGCGCCACATCGGGTGATGAGGCTAAGTACTTATTGAATGACCCTCGTAAGAGGATTATTGAGCTGAACCTTAATTTATTTTTTTTAATTTTACAAAAACTATTTGAAATTTAACATTTTCTCATATAGTGATATAGTGCAGTGGTTCTTAAACTGTGGTCCGCGGACCCCTGGGGGTCCGCGAAGCCTTTACTGGGGGTCCGCGGTCCTCGGAAAAAAATCATCGTAAAAATATATACATATATAAATATTTAAAGTTCATTGTTTAACTATATCCTCCTAGAGAATTACGGCTATAATTTAATACTATTAATAATACTATTTTATTTTATTAAATTGATAATTATGTCAATTAATTTTTTGTGAATAAATAAACATATATAAAAAACTATATATAAAATTTGAATTTTCATCCATTCATTCATTTAAAATCATTTTTCGATTGTTCCTTTAAAATAACCCCTCTTAGGGGCTCGGAAGGGGAGGCATATAAGGGAATTTTCTTTCACTTTGTTATTGGGGAAAACCAGGGGAGGGGACAGTCTTACCCGGAAAAACCCAAATTGTCAGCGTCCACTCTGGGGTTTTAAACAGTTTTAAAGCAAATGTTAATTATAAGTTCATTTCTCAACGAGTTGTATCTTTAAATTATTTTTATTAATGTTAATTATAAGTTCATTTCTCAACGAGTTGTATCTTTAAATTATTTTTATTAATTTAATTAATTATAATTAAATTATAGCTAATAATAGTTTATTATAGCTAATAATTTTTTTTAATTTTTAGTGTAATTTGCATGATCATTATTTTATAAAAACACTAAACACATTTTGCAATTTCCCAGAAAGGCTGTTTTTGAGAGTAAGTATAAGTTAGTTTTATGAATAAAAAATATTTATTTTAATAATATTTTAGAATCAAATTACGAAATTAATAATATTTTAGAATCAAATTACGAAATTAATAATATTTTAGAATCAAATTACGAAATATATTTATTATATAAATTAATATTCATTTAAAATGATATTAAATCATTTATTTAAAATGATTTAAAACATTTATTAAAATGATTTAAAACATTCATTTAAAATGATATTAAAACATTCATTTAAAATCATATTAAAACATAGCTAGTAAATAATAATTCGTTATATTTATATTATATTTATATTATATTTATATTATTGTAGTTCAATGTTAATAAATTACTCCATAAAATGGATCGTTGGCTACAAACTGGTTCAACACAGAAACGGAAAGAATCAGATGATGAGGCATCAACAGCAAACTCTACCAAGAAACGCAAAACTAGAAAATATTCGGATGATTATTTATCATTTGGATTTACTTATATTTGCAACAATGATGTGGAAAGACCAGTCTGCGTTCTATGTCAGGAAAGTTTATCCAATGAAAGTATGAAACCTGCTAATCTCAGACGTCATTTACAAACAAAGCACAGCGAGCATGTTAGTAAGTCTATCGAATTTTTTAAAATGAAAAAAGAAGAACTTAATTCAAGTCAGAAATTGATGGTAAAGACGGGATCTGGTGGTATGAGTAAGAAAGCAGTAATGGCATCATATGAAGTAGCTCTACTTATTGCTAAAGCAGGAAAGCCGCATAATATAGCAGAGCAATTAATTCTTCCTGCTACAAAAGTAATTACAAATATAATGTTAGGAACTAAAGCAGCAAACGATATAAATTTGATTTCATTATCAAATGATACGGTTAAGAATAGGATTGAAGACATGTCATGTAATATAAAAGAAGAATTAATATCGAGAGTGCGCAAAAGTCACTATTACTCATTACAATTGGATGAAAGTACTGATGTCACTAATAATGCCAATTTGTTAGCTTTCATTAGATATGAGTTTGAAAATCAAATACAAGAAGATGTATTGTTTTGTGATTCACTACCTTCACGAACGACAGCTAATGACATATTTAACAGTTTGAATAATTTTATAACCGAAAATGAAATAGAGTGGCCAAAATGTGTTGGAATTTGCACTGATGGTGCTCGTGCAATGTCAGGTACAAGAACTGGATTGATTGCTCTTATTAAAAATGTTGCGCCTCAGGTTGTTTGGAATCATTGCTGCATTCACAGAGAATCATTAGCAGCCAAAAATATGTCACCAGATTTGAAAAGAACATTAGACGAAGTAGTTAAAATTGTCAATTTCATTAAGGCTCGTCCACTTAATTCCAGAGTTTTTAAAATTTTGTGTGAGGAAATGGGTAGTCAACATACACATTTATTATTACATACAGATGTACGTTGGTTGTCCCGCGGGAAAGTACTCATTCGCCTTTTTGAGCTTCGAGATGAAATACGATTGTTTTTAATAGATGCGCATTTTGAACTGACCGAATGTTTCAATGATTTTATCTGGTTAGCTAAGGTGGCTTACTTGACTGATATTTTTACAAAATTGAACGAACTTAATTTGAGCCTGCAAGGTACTGTTGTAAATATATTTAAAGTTGAAGATAAAATAGAAGCAATGATTAAAAAAATCGACTTGTGGTCGAAACGCATCCAGAACGGTGTATATGAGTCTTTTCCAACTCTCAATGATTTCATAGAAAGCTCCAGTGAAAAATTGCTTAATCAAACGCGTCAATTATTTGTTGAACATTTAATTACTTTGAAAAGCAACTTCAGGAAGTATTTTTCTACTCCTGATCCTTGCAATAACTGGATCAGAGATCCATTTAATATGGAAATTACAAATGCTAAACATTTATCTGCACCTGAACAAGATATTCTCGTGGAATTATCATGTGATACAACTTATAAACTAAAATTTAACAAAACTGAATTGAGCAACTTTTGGTTACTTCTCAGGTCAGATTATCCTGCGCTTGCAAATAAAGCACTTCAACACTTGATTCCATTCTGCACAACATATTTATGCGAACAAGCTTTTTCGGTACTATTTTATATTAAGTCTAAATATAGAAACAAATTAAATGTAGAGCCGGATCTTAGATTAAAAGTTTCCAATATTAAGCCAGATATTGAGATTCTTGTTTCAAGAAAACAACTGCATACATCTCTTTAAATATGTAAGTTATATTTAATGAGATAGATGCAGTTATTTTTTAAAATATTTCTTATTTAATATTTTCTGAAAAAAATTATAAAATATTTATATGAATTTAATGTAAGTACCCATTATAATTTGTGAGATTTGTTGCTATGACAATGTTTGTATTTTCTTTCTTCAATATTATAATTTCTAATAAAATGTGTTCTACAATATGCAAAAAAATCGTTATTCACCAATCACTGTTAGAAATATTCATCATATATCCTTGTCCTTATGAGATCGTAAGCCAGAAATTAATTAATAAAATGACGTAAAGTACCTAAAGTTGTGATGGGGGTCCGTCAAAAAAAATTTTTTCAAGTGGGGGTCCGTGGAGTACATAAGTTTAAGAACCTATGATATAGTGTAATAATACATATATTGTATGTATAAATATGGACATATATAATATTTTATTAATTTATGAAAATATTGTATGTTGTTTAATTTTCAAGTAGTGATAAAAAGAGAATGGGGAATCATTTGAAGGGAGCTCTATAAATATATAAAACATAACTTGAAACCCCCTTATTTAGAAAAGAATTAAATGAAAACCCGTTTGAGTTTATGATTTTTTCCCTTGATTGAAATAAGGCACATACAGTCATCGAATGTTAAAATATATTTTCTAAACACTTGAAGTGTTATTAATAATTGCTTTATTTTCTTTCTCTCTCTCTCTCTCGATTTATAAAACAGTATAAAAACGTAATGCCTTTAATTAATTAATGGAATGTCGAGAACACGTTGGCCTTAGCTAGCTTGTAGGGTGATTGGATTATCTGAACATCGGAAATGTCCGTGCAAAAGAGCCAAGTGAATGGAGCAGAGATGCTGGCTGGCCGTCTTGAGATCGCCTAACGGTCTGCCCTCAATGCCTATGAAGTAGGCTTGTCTCACCTTCCTTTATGTTCAAATCGTCCAAGCACATTTCGATTAGAACATTTATGTTCTCCATTTAAATATGAATGAAATTATATTCATATGGTATATAAAGAAGAGAGAGAAGATTAGTTTGAATAGAGCCAACCACTCGACCTTAAAAATACATCACTTGAACCGCTTTTTAATTCAAATTATTTTCACTCTTAAAAAAAAACATGTTCTATATTTAGAAGACATTAGATTCCATTTTCTAAATATATAATAATTTGATTGTAATGATTGTAGTTTAGAAATAATGAAAATATCTTTATATATATTTCATAGAAATCGGAAAAGATAAGATGATCTCTGAAAGTTAAATCTATACACCACTAATTTTTTTTTTTAATTTTAGTTTGTTTATAAAATTCATAATTTAATAAAATTATCATAGTTTATTCATTTTTAAAAAAAATATTTTGGTTCATTTAATAACATACTCTATCTAAATAAATAAATCAGATAAAATAATTTAATTTTTTTTCTTTTTTTTTTTGGTAAAATTGGGAAAAAAATGTTTTAATCTTGTATTTTGATTTAAAATAAATAAATGAATAAAAGATCAAATAAACGATTAAATGTATCTTTGATTTAATTAATTAGAATTAGATTTAACGATAACGATTTTAATACTTTTATTTATCTTTTTATTTATTTATCTATAAAATGAAAAATATGAAAATTCCTAGAATATTTTATAAAACTTTTCATTTTTTAAATTTTCTTTCTATATATATATATATATATATATATATATATATATATTCAACACTCAAGAATTATTTACCAAAGTATGTCAATAAGTTCGTGACTTTTTGAATTTCCCATCTCTTCAATGAAATGGCAATACTGGGCCCGTCCCCAAGCAACTATCAGCTGATTCCTGTCGAAATTTGAATTACCTGGGTGTTCTTATTTCAGAAGAAAATGGAAAAAATGAATTTCTATGAAAATCCATTAATTGGGATACGAATTGCTCCCTCATCCGACCTATTCTCCGGATTTAGCCCCGAGTGACTATTTTTTGTTTCCAAATCTGAAGAAATGGCTCGGCGCGAAGAGATTTGACTCCGACGATGAAATTATCTCACAAACAAATCGATTTTGATGCCCTCGACAAATCTTATTTTTTAAAAGAATAAAATAATTGGAGAAATGTTGTACGAAGTTTTTGGAGTTCAAAAGAATACAATATAGAAAAATAAAATAAAAAATCCAAAATCTTGCGTTTCATTCAAAAAGTCACGGACTTATTGACCTGTCCTCTTATTAAAATTTGATAAATTTTAATAAAAATGATTGTATTTCTTTTTATTGATATGACATTTATGGTTATTAAAATGTTTTTCAGTCATTCAATAACTATTTAAAGTATTATGTTCTCACCTATTTTGTTTTTATCTTCGGTTATTAAACCAATTTTGATTTACCTTAATTCATGTTAAATACCATTTTAAATAAAATCAAAAATTATTAACTATTATTTATATCCGAAATATATTATTAAAAATTTTATATTTCTTTTTAATTTATTAAGCAATGATTAAGTAAATGATATGTCTTGTCCTTGATAATTATTAGTATATTATTGTATAATATAAATAAATATTATATATTCAACATTTAGTAGGCATAAAAACTTTTTTTTTGTCAATATTTATTAGTTTAGAGTCAAATTTTATATTCAGTCATAATTTATGAGTAAAATTTTATTTGATAGATTATGAAATAAAAGAAAAGTGTAAGTCATCTTTTTTTATAACGGATTGAATATCGTAGTTTTGATTTAGATTACAAAGCATTGTATAAAATGGATAGATAAACGTGCAATGTGGAAAGGGATATGCAAAAAGAACTAAGAGAGGTGTGTGTGTGTTTGTATGTTTGGGTCAGAGTCAGTCAGTAAAAGAGAGAGAGAGAGAGGAGTTGCATAGTTATTTGGGTGCCACTGTCGGTCGGTCACGATTTGTTCCCCTCTTCAGCAACTTGCAACAACCTCTTCTGTTCTTCTTCTCTGTTGATGGCAGGTTTGAAGGATCCGGGAAACAAACCGAACGCCCGAGCTTCATTCTATGTTCCATCATAACAACAAGAAACAAAGAAAATTTTGCAATTCGTGAATTATTGATATTGATCCATAGATACCATTTTTATAAATAATATTAATTACTATATCTCTAATAAATACAAATTGCAGTGGGTTAAAATTTAAAAGCTTCGCCCCCTTGACCTGACCTCCATCATAATTATTTTCAAGTTCGTCAGGTCAACTTCTTGGATTTTTATTCATAACAAGGAAATGAATATATATTTCTAACACCTTAAAGAAATTTTTTTTTTTTTTTAAATGATGACATTCATTTCAAGAAAATTGCACTTTTTTCTTGTCATCTGTCATTTATTATTTATTTCTTCATCACTCCATGATATAATTGAATTGAGAAACATTTCTTTGACTTTTAACTCTAAATATAGTAAATATCAGAAAGTAAACAAAACCAATTCCTATTTTATCTATAACATACATAAATATACTATAATAATATTATAGTATGATGACCAAATAATTTCGCTTAACTAATAATGAGGAATATTATTTTTAACTACTGGATACTTTAATTAATTACTTTAATTTTCAAAAAACTCCTGATTTTATATATAAAATAATTTATTTTTATGAAAAATAAATTTAAAAATAAATAAATAAATAAATATTAAATAAAATAAATGAATTTAATAAATAGTCTTTTATTCAGTACTGTTTATGTATGTATGGCTGTATGTAATTGGTCGCAATTACCACATTCCTGCAACCATCATTTTTTTTACCGACCGACGATAGTAAGGGAGGTATTGTTTTCACACCAAATTTCACATGTGGAGATTTTTACATATCTCCACGAATCATGCATTTTCTTAAAAGAAAAAAGTATTTTTAGCATGATGTCTGTCCGTCCGTCTGTCCGTCCGTCCGTATAGATGTGTACAGCCTGAACGGCTCAACCAATTTTGATGAAATTTGGTATATTTACTTAATGCATCAGTGGGATGAATTGATCAACTTTTGGTGCAATTCCGGAAACCGGAAGTGGTAGTATTAGCGATCGACGATAGGAAGGAAAGGGTTATTTTCACACCAAAGGAGATTTTTTTATATATCACCACGAATCATGCACTTTGTATTGGTTTTATCCTCGAGAAAAATCATATTTATTAGTTTTTTCTTGATTTAAAATTATATGACGTCATCCAGCCATTCATGACGTCACAGCCTGGTCTTGCATATATATTATAAATAAAATAAAATTAAAAATGTTTATATTTATTATTTATGTATCCATATCTGTTTTTTATTACATTAATAGATATATTAAAATTATTTGAAATTGTTTCTGCAGCTGGAAATTAATTTATTTCAAACAGTCGGTCGGTTCGGACCTGGCCACAGGTCAACTTATTACTTAATAATCTTCACTCAATTACTACTTTTCATACAATTTTCTCCCGCTTCATTTGTTAGATTTTGAAAAAGAAATTTGATTTTAGATAATTAATACAAAAATATTAAAAATTTAGATATTTTTGAAGAATTTTTTACATTTCGAAAACATTAAAAATTTATTTATATATATATATATATATATATTGTTTTTTTTAGATTAAACTTAAAATGACCGTTCAACTACAAAAATACCACAATACCACAAATACAAATTTCCTATAAAAAAAGATATTTAACTTACAATTTTCAATAATTTTTTTTTTTAAATTTTATTTATAATAAAAAAAAAATATTTAAAAAATTCTGTGTTTCTGTAGATTTATTAAAATTATCCAATAATATTAACAAAAAGAATAAAAACAAAAAACAAAATCAATCTTTCATTAACGGATTTTGGTTTGTTTGTTTTCATAAGTCACGCTCTATTTTGTATAATTCCAAAATAAAATAATATATTATGAAATTATTTCTAGAAAATACATATTTATAAGAACAGGATGTTTAAATATTACATTTAAATCAGTGGTTCTCAAACTTATTTGGCCCCCTTTCCAGAAAAAAATTACTCAGCGCCCCCTTGGAAATTAACTTTTTTAATTTTAATAACAATTAAACAGAAAGATAAATGTACCTATTTGCAAAATATTATAATTAAAGGTGTAAATTAGAAACATTGAATTTATATTGACCTCAGAATAGAAAAGTAATATACAAGTAATTTTCCTTAAATGCACCTGTGGCCATCACCGCCCCCCTGGATCGCTCCAGCGCCCACGAGAGGGCGGTAGTGCCCACTTTGAGAATCACTGATTTAAATGATAAATACTATAACTACATATATGTATATAATATATAATGGAATCATTAAAATATACAAATGAATTTTATAATTTTAATAATATAATTTAATAATATTTAGGTATTTTTTTCACAGTATAAAGCAAATTATAAATGTTTAAAAATTCTTGTAATAATTTTAAATGACTAGTAATTTAATATAATAAAAAATACAATAAGTATTTAGGTAATAGACCTACTATTATTTTTGGTTATTAGTAGAATAGTAAACTTTTTTAAAAGAAAAAATAATTGTACAAGTTGGAGCTTTATTAGTAATAATTTGAAAAATAACTTTACTTTTAAGATCTTTTATTAATTTAACGATGAATATTTGATTTAAAATTTTTAAAATATTAATTAACATAAATAATAAAAAAAATAATACTCATTTGGTTATATAAATAATGACATTCGTAATATTCATTTATTTAAAATGTTGATCTGTATTTATTTCTGACAGCTGTCATCTACTTTTTCGTATTGGATTTATTAAAATCAACTCACTTCCCTCCCTCTATGATGGTTCTTTTACTATTTCAACGACATGTCATTTAACCTTGAATGCCACTTTCTCTTTTCCTTATTGTGAAAATCAAACCAATTAATTTCGATAGACAGTATTATTATATGTCCAGTCCCATTGGGGGTTCGATTCTTTCTCCTGGATCCAGACTGGATACATCAGCCAAAATGGAGAGCCGCCCTCGGTGACGTCATCTTGCTCTTGTATCTTGAGTCTCGGATGAGGTCACAGTTCAATGACTCTCCTCACTTTCTGGCTTTTTTTTTCCTCTTTTGACCTTGTGTAGCAAAGGTTTTCGTTTTTCTTTTACTCCACTCGTAAAACGTGAGGTCCCATCGCAAGAGTGGAGAGTGCAGAAAAAGAGACATATATTCACCGATTATGCAAAAACAAATGCGTTTTCCACTCCAACACCATCACACACGAAACTTAAACTTTTTCCACATAGCAAAAATAATCTTAGCTAGAAAATAATTAATTTTTCGTTCAGTAAATAGTCAACGAGTGATTATTTCTATTTAGGTCACTGTTCTTGATAGAAACCTGTTCTATCGAATAGGCAGTACCCGAAAGAATTTCAACAAGGATCAATCAATCCCTTAATTCTCAATCCAATCCTTAATCCATTCTATTATTTATAGTATTTCATTTTAACGCTTAAATAAAAATATTTTATTTTCCTGATTTTTCTCAAATCTCATTAAAAACTAAAAAAAATGTAAATTGAGATTTAATTCTCTATTCAGATAATATATTTATATTTTGTTTTCTTTTTACTATCTCGCCAAAGTGACCGTAAAATTAAAGATATATGTTTGGTAATTTTTCACATGATTAAAAATTGTATAAAACTGCTATATATATAGAATTTCAGTTTGATTGAATAGCTGAAAGTACCGGAATTAATTTTTTAACACTGCAAATCACAACATTTGACGTGGTGCCATCAACAAAGAGCCAAACACGCCCTGGTTTAATAAATATTATTTAATTTTAATTTATAATTTATAATTAATTAAATTTAATTGAAATATAATATATTATGTTATTTATTCCAATTCAAATTGCGAATGGAGACACTCCAACTAATTTATTAAGTTTTCGATGATTTTTCCTTTTTTTTATATTCTTCTTGTTTTAATATTCTTTGGTCCAAAGCTTAAATATTCTACATACAAAATATTTTTACTTAAATAAAATTGAATTTTTATAAACAAAAAGTTTTTTATATGTTTAAATAAATTACCTAGATAAAGAAGTATAATATGAATGTAATAATTGCCCTTACCATTATTAATCAGATAAAATCTTTAATTTTGATATTCTAACCTTATATTATTTTAAAAAATATTTATTATTAAATAGTTCTACAAAACTAGTTAAATTAATATTATTTGTATATATTATATATTTTAATATATTTATAATTTTTTTTATATTTTTATAATTAGGTCTTTTTATAGGTTTATGTCACTTCCATTTATTTTCATTCTGATTCTACTCCACTGATAATGTGCTATTCTTTTGTTTGTCTTTCTGGTCTTCTTTTGCCTTTCATATCTTGGTTCCTTGCAATTTTAATTTGTTTTGTTCATAATTTGATTACATTTAAAATATTTTTTTTCCTTTTTGTATTTTTTCAATTATTTCTAATCTATTTTTTATCATTTATCTATGAAAGCATTTTTTTTATTCCTTTCATTCATAATAATTGTAAGATTGTCTTTATAGTAAATATAAAAAATTTCTTATCTTTTTAATTTTACAATCTTTTTTTTACTATCTCGCCAGAGATAGTGCGATCACGAAAATTTTCGATGTTGAGATTTTGATATTTTTATACGTTTTGAAGGTTCCTCGGTCATTTTCACTAAGGTTGAGAAAAATGTCCGTATGTGTGTATATATGTGGACAGTATTACGCAAAAACGATTTGAGCTAGAATCATGTAATTTGTTACATGGGCATTATTCAAACTTTGTAGTTTTCTATCAATTTTTGAGAAATGTAACTCAACCAGAAGAGGGTCATTACCTACAACGTTTTGATTTTTTTCCTCTAAAGTGACCGTAAAAATAAAAATATATGTTTGATAATTTTTCACATGATTAAAAATTGTATAAAACCGCTATATATAGAATTTCAGCTTGATTGAATCGCTGAAAGTACCAGAATTAATTTTTTAACACTGCAAATCTCACGCGCCAACACGTGACTTGATGCAATCAACAAAGAGCCAAACATCTGCTGGTTTAATAAATATTATTTATTAATTTTAATTTTTAATTCATAATTAATTAAATTTAATTTAAATATAATATATTATTTTATTTAATCCAATTCAAATTGCGAGATAGTCGAGTGGAGACACTCCAGCTTATTTTAGTATGAGTGGAGGGGAGAGAATAATAGTAAAAATGTATAATTGTTATCATAAGAAAATGATTTTCATTTTACTTTATTAATAATTATTTATAATATTTTTAACATATTTCAAATGCGTCAAAATACGTTAAATAGATGATAAAATTGCCAACTCGATTCGATTTCATTTATTCTATGTTAATCGACTCTTTTGTTATTTAAGTATGTATTTTCTCATAAACTTAAATCTTTCAATAAACTTGACATCTGAGTATATATATAATGGTCTATTTATTATTATTATTTTTTTCGAGTAGTCTTGATTAGTTGACCGAATTATTCATTTCATCAACATTCAAGTCATCTAATTTCTCGACAATTTTGAGGTTGAGGGTCATTTCTTTAAACGATTAGGTCATGAATTAAATTCCCATCTTCCTTTCAAGTGTTACTAATAGAATGAATGTTTGATTAAAAATAAGAGAGAATTAATATTAAAAATAAAATGTCTATAAATTAATTCTATTAATATTTTATCCATGTCCATTTTGCATATATTGTGACCTTACAGTTCAATTCGTATGTTTATTTTCTAATCCAAAAAAAAAAAAATTATTATCATTAAGAATTAATAAACTAGTCGAAAGTTGATTTTAGAAACAAAAATCTTTCCTGAATTTCTCTCATTGGTTAATTTTTATATATATTTGTATGACCTTTTACTAAAGTTAATGGTCAGGAAGAAGATATGGTCAACAAGAATTTTTAAGTTATGTCAACTTTCCACTCTCACAAATTTTATTATTATATTTATATCGTAATATTGTTAATATTTTTTTTTATTTAAAAAAATTATTACTTATCAAATTTATTATTTATATTCCAATAATATTTATTTTTATTTCATTTCATTTCCTACCTTAAATTGGATATTTAATTGAAATTGAAATTGGAATCGTAATAGAAATAGGATATATAAAAATAATAAAATAAAAAAAAGATATTAAAACAAGGATTGAGTATTAAAATACTACATTAAACTAAAATAATAAATAAAAACAAAATAGGCCATTTTTTTTTAAATATAAGTGTATTATTTAAATATTTTTTAAGGACGATATTATATTTAAAAATTATTAAGTATTCTAGAATTATATAAAATAAAATTTATAAAATTAATTTAATTTCAATATCTATGTAGATATTTTAATGATGTTGTACAAATTAATTTATAACTAGCCGCCCCCTGTGCCCCCGAGTGGTACATAGTAATTGGTTGAAAGTAGTACAGTAAAAGTCCTATAATCCGGCACGTTCGGGACCAGCTCGGTGCCGGACTACCGGAAATTCCGGATTATCGGGCGGTAATTATAAGAACAATTAGATTAATAATTATACTAAAAATATAGTATGCAAATACATACCACAAAGTTTATTTTACATTTCATATAATGTATGTACACGTACTGTAAAAAATATTACACTTTGATTTATAAAAGTCACGAATGTCTTTTTGTTTTCTTGACTTTTGGCGTTTAGTATAAAATTTATTTCTAATGATATGGTAATCAATAATTTCTGAAGCACTGTAGCTAGTCACAGTCGGCATTTAACAGGCCTTGAATAAAAGACCTTCTAGAAAAGCATTTAAAATTTTGAATAACCCCTTGGTCCATGGGTTGAATCCAAGATTTTATGATAAGTGGGAGCAGAGAGAGTAGCAACAATATTCCCAGAAACTAACTCATCTACTGGCAGGTGGGCTTTGCAATTGTCCAAAAGAAGGATGGCTTTAGTTTCTTCTGGTAGACCAAGGCTTTTGAAGGATTCCTTGACCTCAGGCACAAAGTGGTGAAAAACACAGTCTTTAAAGAGGACGCAGTCACCCACGCATTTGATTGAGCATCGTATTGGACAGGCAAATGTGCATTCTTAAAAGCCCTGGGTTTTGAAAATTTACCTATCACAAAAGGGGAATAGCTCTCGAGCGTTTTTATTTGCTTTAAAGACACACTTTTGGAGAAAACCAAAATTTTTACAATTTTCCGGAGCGATGCCGGACTATCGGGCATTCCGGACTGTTGGATGCCGGACTAATGGACTTTTACTGTAAAAGGTTTTCATCCATTTTGTTTCAATCAGTATATTACATAAAAACATTCATTTCTTTTTGTGTTCTTATTTAAAATATATTTTAATTTAATCAGTAAATTAATTATATATTAGCGGACCAGTGTGAGAGAGCCCTCACACGTAAAGAAATAGAAACACAAAAGATTGAAAAATATTATAAGATTTAAGAGGCACTGGATGTGACGTCACAAATGACGTCAAAAATAAAAAGTAAGAATTTTTTTTTTTTCACTTTTCTCAAAAAGTATTTATTGTTTTCCAATGAATTTCACGCTATTAATAGATTAGCCCGAGAGCTATCAAATGGCATGGGAATGGCCCAAATCGCATAAGTCGTTTAGGAGGAGTATGTGATAGAACTGTCTCTTTTAAATATATAGATTTATTAATGTAATTTACAATTTTAATGATTACAATAATAAATATTATAACATTTCATATTTAAATCAAATTAATCAACAATTTTAATATTAATTTTTTTTTTATTTATATGATATTCCTGTTTATATTTTTATTAATCAATATATATTATTATTATATCTATTATAAAATGCATCTATTAGCGCTCGTCCGGTTAACTGTATGTGATGATAAAAAAAATATTTCTTTCTTGCTGTGGTGTCGATTGCTTAAGGCTTTAGGTGAACTGGAAGCCTCTCCCTTTCCCCTCTTTTCTAAGGAGACTCTTCTCCTGTCCTATCCTATTAATTCAGACCTTATCTGGATTCGAACTTTAACTGATTGGCTAACGCACTTAAGACTAATTCAATTATGAACTTAATCAGGATCAAGAGAACTCAAGAGTCAGTAATTATGATGTAATCTTGGACGCGAATATCACCTGCTAACTCCTTTGCTCAATGATTACAGCAAAGTTCATGCTCTATTCTCTTTGGATGTTTATGACTTGACAACCCAATGGAATTCTTTCTTGTCTCATTTATTCTTTTTCCATTTGTCAATCTCGTTAAATATCATCCCCAACATCCCCATGGGTAAAAATATTTAACATTATTTTATAATGTTCAATACACATAACCTCAAAAAATTAATATCATAAAGAAACTTTTTCTTTCTAGCCAAAAATAAATAAAAAAAAAAAAATCAATTCATTTATTGTTCATTATTAATTGATATAACATTTCACGAATTGCACAAAATTTTACTTAATTATAAATATTTTAATTTTTAAAAATAAAAAAAAAAGTTGTTTTTTTAATAATTATATTTTTAAATTCTACGTAAAATACATTTCAATAGGAGTGTTTATTAAATTAATATTATTTATGCGTAATTTAAAAGAAATATATAATTTAAATATCACTCAACCATTAATTTATGTTTGTTAAATTATAGGTTTATTGATATTTTAATTGAAATAAAATGTATAAAATAATTTTTTTTTTATATTTTTAAAATAGTTTTTTTTTATTTGAAAATACTACAACACATTGAGAGGGAGAATAAAAAAAAATAATTATTTATAATTCGAAAAGGCTTTTAATTAAATTTTCCAAATCCATTAGCCTCTAATCATAATGTTGACATTAGTTGTAGAAGAGTTTCAATAATGTTGAGGATAATCATTATCAAAATAAATTTTAATTCTCTTGTTACGTTTAAATAAACTTGATTTTTAATGATTATATCAAAGAGATTTTTATGAGTTTTGTGAAATATCTTGTATATTTCCAAATTTCGAGAATATTAATTACTAAATATTCAATATTAATACCACTTTTTCTATCTAGTTTTTTTTTTAAATTATCTAGAAAATCTTATTAATTTTTACTTGCCAGAATAAGGTTTATCCATGTTCAAAAATGTTTGCTCAAATTTCGACTTCTAATGAATTAAGATAAAAAAAATAAATTTATATTTTTTTTTTTTTGTTATTTTGTTGTATTTAGTATGAATTTTTAAATAATTCATACTAAATAAATAAATAGAATTCTAGTATTTTGCTATTATTATTATTATTATTATTATTATTACATTTATAAAATAAATATATATTTATAAATTATACATACACGAAGGTAAATATTAATTATCATTTAAAGTATAATTAATTATAAATATACATATTTCTAATGAATTATAAACAGGAAGGATAGTTTTTGTTTTTGTCTAGTATACTCGTAAATGAAAATACCTCTCTAGTAGTCGATGTCATCGCTTCGAGTCTCTCTCCTCTTAGAGAAAAAAAAATTCTATGCATAATGATTAATGATTTATAAAATAAAAACATTACTTTATTCTTTATAAATTTATCTATTTTAATTAAAATTTTATGATTTTACTTAAAATTATAATATTTATTTATTTAATGTTTATTTGAATAACAAAATTATTATGAAATTATATCAGATTTATTACAGATGACCTATATATATATATACTTATAAATTGTAATATTTAATTTATATAATATATAAGTAATTTTATTTTATTTATATATTTTAGAATAATATAAATTAGATTTTATTGGGATTATTAGTTGATAGTGGAATTTTTAAAGTTATTTATTTTTTTATATTATATTTTTTATTAAAAATAAATAAATAATTGTTTAATTCATACATTTAAAAAAATATAATAACTACAAGCTGCCTGTCATAAACATTTTTCTATGATTAAATCAAAAATATGTTTAAGAGTCAAGAACAAGAAAAATAAATGAATGAATGAATGATCATACCTTTTCAATTGTACTAATAAATGTACACTATAAAATGATTAATATACATATTACAGAATATAATCATAAAATATTTATTTTTAAGAATTATATAAAATGACATTAACCTAACTTTTTTTATTTAGTTATACAATCTTTAAAATTTATTTAGATAAATGATGAATTTTATAAAAATAGATTTTTTTCTTCTTGAATTATTAATACTTTTAAAGAAAAATTTTTATTTTAATTAATTTGATTTAATTTAAAAGCTTTATATCAATATGAAAAAAATACTAATTGTTTTTGTTAACTTTAATGTTGCAGAAGGGCCACCACTGTCCACGCAATGCCCTTCACCCAATACCGTCTCCTGGGAGCCGTATTTCTGCGTGCTGCTCCAAGACGAGCAGACTCTCACTGCATATAGGAGCGAGGAACTTTCGGTGGGTAACCCTTTATAAACATATCATCCTATTAGAAAGCAGAGATTTTTCTTAAATTAAATGAAAGAAATAAATCTAGAAAAGAAATCCCATTGTAAAATTTTTAATCATGATCAATCATTGAATGGGGCTCTTTAGTTTATAACTTTAGAAACACCTTGTCTTTTACAATCTTTTGTTAATATATTTATATATATATATATTATCCATGTATTCTTAAGAATTAATTTATTCCTTTTATTATCTATGATCTCAATTTAAATAAGAAAAAAAATCTCAAGTGACAATTTCAAAGACAAATTTATCATCCTATCTTCATTAAACTTAATTTATATCCTTATATTAATTTTCTTATTATAGTTAAAAAAATTTTTTTTTTAATGATTAATTTAATTATTTTTTAAAGGATAATTATGAAATTTTAAAAACAATATTCTACAAAAGATAATAAAAAAAAAATTGCATTATAATTTTGTAAGAAAAGAGATTAAAATGCTAAGATTTTCTAAAATAGTTTGTATGGTTAAGTGACTTATTAAAAAAATGCTAAATAAATATTACTTTATTAGAAAATTGTATGATTTACAAATATGTTCTATTTAAATTTATATGAAATATGTTCTAATATAATATATATGCTATAATAATTTTAATTAATTCAGTAAGATGTAATTAAATAAAATTATATCCAATCATATATGGTGTATATTTTTCTATAGAGATTAACAGTACTAAGTTGTCAATTTTTTGAGATAATCATACATTTCACTCTTTTTTCTCTATAATTAATCTCTATAGTATTTAAATATTTTTTTTACAAGTTAAAATTGTAATTTATTAATCATATTGTTATGATTTTACTTTTGTTAATGCTGTCCTCCAGATTTTTGCTGGAGTTCATGGAAGACGGCGCCTTCAAACTACTCAGGTTTGTTCATGATCCTTGTATATAGGCAACCAACAGCTTTGCTCTGTGTTTTAGTTGCATAAATAAAGGAGCTTATCAAATATCAATTCATCTCCATATTTTAATATTATTTTCTGTTTCATCCATATATAAATAGAACAATTTTTTTATTGCATTAAATAATTATCATTTTTTTTTGTTTTATAGTTATTATATATTTATTTATTTAAATGTTTTTATTTCACAGATTTTGTACTCTTAATTCTACGTATTTTTTTATTTTAATTTTTAATAATTATATTTATAGTTTTATTTTTTATTTGTATTATATTTCTTATTGATTTCTTTTTATAATTGTTTTAATGTGTTTTATGCATGCCTCTACTCTTATATTTGAAAAATAATATAAAATACATATATTTTTAAAAATATAACTTTAAATTAAATTAAAAACATCGACCGAAATGTGAATAATTCTTTATGAAATTTATAAATAAGATGAAATACGTATAAAATAAATACGAATATACGTATATAAATCATATTGAAGCATAATCGGGTGGTTTTAATGAATTTATTTATTTGAAAGAAAAGTTTTTTTTTAATTTTTAAAATTAAAAATTTAATATTTTTTATAATTCTAATTAAAAAATTATATTAATGAAACATTTAGTTTCATTTGTTAATTTTATATAAAAAAATATACCAAATGTTAACTATATATTGTGATTTTATTAGTATAATAAGCATACAATTTTTTTTTCATGTAAAATTAATCTGTAATATTTTTTTATCTGTGTTCAGGTGGCGGATTCATTGTTTGTCGATTTACCTCGCGTACGATTGGATGGTGGTGCTCGTGCTTTTCGTCAACGTTGGGGATATGAATTATCCCCGCCACCCCCTTTACTTGAGGAAGACGAAGGAGATGATGGTGAAGACATCGATAGCCATCCGCCAAGTGAAACCACATCGCTTCGTGACGAGGGGCTTCTCATGGGCAACGGATACATCAACGGCAATCATCCACTTAATAATGGATCGTCGCCTTTAGGTATGATTTTTTTTTATTAAATCTAAAAACAAACAAGGAAAAGAAAAAATAAATTAAATATCTCAGTATCAGGATTAAGTATGTATAATATCTTAAAAAAAAATCTGTTCAAATCATAAACAAAGAGATCTTGATTTATTTAATTTTAACTAAAATATAAATAAATATATATATCAATGAAATTTTGAAAAAAATACATTTTTATAATATAGATATTCCAATAAATTATTAATTTTTACATTTCAATATTGATAATATTTTTTTAAACTAAGCATATCCTGCTTCAATAATCAAAAGACCTGAAAATAAAAATAATATAACATATTATATTATTTTTTAAACAAAAATATTAGAAAAATTTAAAATTTAGAGGTAAATTTTAAAAGAATATCAATGCCTAGTTTGTTTCGCCATCTGCCGGCATTCATTTCAATTAACTCCTCAATCTATCGCAAACTGGTGCTGCCACTCAAATACAAACATTCACAATCAGTTATTATTATTATTATTATTATTTTTTTCTATAGTTATTTTTTTATATATAGTAATATAGTTATATATCAACCGACTAATTTAAGAGAAAACTTAAAATAAATAGATGAATTTAACCACAAAGTATCATTCGCCACATCCGTTGACTTTTCCTTTGATTTTTAAATAATATTATTTTTAATTTTCATCGGGATTATATAGAAATGAAAATTTAAAATAAATTTACATTTTTTTTTTCTAAAAGATTTACATATATATTAAATATTGTTTCAAATTGAAGTGAGAAAAATATTTATTTTTATTGAAAATGAAGGAATCATTTTTTTTCTATTAATAAATAATAACACACTATTAAATGTAAATTGTGAATTGTAATTTAGAATTAATATAAAGAAGAATTTCAATATGAAAATGAAATACATTTTTTTATGATAGAATTACATAATTTCCTTCATTTTCGTTAATCTCAATTGGAATAAATAAATAGTTAAATTTTTTAAAATTTATATTTAAAACTTTGTAAAATGGAAATATATTCAAGCATTGATGAGAATTAATCATAATATTTTTATTATTCATATATTACAAATAATAATAAATAATAATTAATAATAATAAACACAATGTACCAATATCCATTGTCCGATTAATTTCAAATTCTTTAGTAGAATTTTGAATAATTTTATAAAAAATCAAATTTTTATTTTTATACGACAATATTTATTTTCTATTGATATTTTTTTTTTTCAAATTAACTGAAATATTAAATAAAAATAAAATTCTTATTGGTACCGAATATTTTGGATTTTTACTGCACAAATCAATCAATTTTTAATTTATATATAAGAAACCCAAGACCATATAAAAAAAATAAATGAAAATTAATATTTCTATGATTAAATAGATTAGAAACGAATACATAATTAGATTCCAATTGAGAGAAGAATGAATAACTATGCTTAAGAATAATTTTTCTTATTTTAAAAATTATTTCCATTGAAGTTTTTTACTTCTAAATTATACATTTTTTTTAAAAAATAATTTAATTAAGAATATTAAAGAAGTAGAAGTGTTGTGTTCTTTTATTGAACAGATATTTTATTTGTGCAATTTTGGTAAAATCACACTAATTTTAATTAACTAATATATTTTATTAAAATATTATACATTTTTTTTTATTTATTTTAAATTTTTATATTTGTGTGTGTCATTGATATTAATTTACTTAAAATATGTTTTTTGAAAGGCCAAATCGTAATTTATTCTCAAATGTAAAAGAAATAAATACTTTATGAAAAAATTTAAATTATTATATTAAATTTAGATTTATAGGGGTATTTTCACATTAAATAAGCGATTATAAGAAACTTTAGACTTAATAATAATATTATTTGCGTTTCATTCATTTAAGATAATAAATATTATGCATGTATCGTGTCCAGGTAGACAATATATAATGCATTCGTTTCTAGATCCCCCCATTGTGTTCCAAAAAGAGAATTGAAGTAATTCCACCGGCCAAGACGGAAGCGTGCTTCACCGAGTACCATTCATAGAGCAACCTGCACTTATTTAGACATGCACTGGCTCTTTGAAGAGCGTCATTCAATTAGATATTTTATAAATATTAATCAGCCGACCTAAAGACACGCTAATCCCATCTGATAAATACTTAATCAACATCAACGAAATGAAAAAATAACGTCTTTACGTATTTGCGATGCATAAAGTCTTTCTCTTCAACGGTTTACTCCATTCATTTCCATTAAGTAAATTTTGAATGTTTCTGTATAAAATCATTCACGTCACAACAGCCACGAGAGAAGAGTAATGAATACAAATTTACTCTAATATGTGGATCATATTTAAGAATTAAAATTCCAAAAACATCATCAACATCATCTCTTATCTACCACAATTAATAATCATACTATAATAATACTAATAGAAATTGGATAATTTTCTTATTTAACTCTAAATTCAAATTGAAAATTCAATATTTTAATTAATTTAATATTTTATTTTAATATAATATATATTATATATTCATATATAATAGTTTTAATATTTATTCAAGTTTATTCTTTTTAAAGAAATATAGATTATTTTTTATAATTTTTTATAAAGCCTATATAACCTATATCAGTGATTCTCAACCTTTATTTTTACCGCGGCACACTTTTAACGGTTTAAAAATTTGGCGGCATACAGAAAAAGATAAGTGTAAAAGTTTACCATATTGAAAAAAAGTGATAACACAAACGGTTTACTTTTATTTTTAGAACCATATTGGAAAAATTTAGAAAAAAAAGTCGGAAATGTTTAAGAGCCTCATAATCTCGCGGCACACTAAACTGCCGCAGCACAGTGGTTGAGATATAGTTAGATTTTCATTATATATACATACAAAAATATTAATTTTAATTAATTCACGATTTTTCTTATAATAATAATAAAAATATTAAAATTTTGAATCAATTTGTTTTGTTAATTTTTTTTTTGTTTTTTTTTGACATTGAAATTGAGAAGATGGTGATAAGTTTATCGTATCAATTGTTGATACGATAGATAGCCTAAGGTGATTGAAACCACACGTTACTATATAATATTTCTATCTTATTTTATCTGATGGAACGATTGGTAATTTTAAATTTCAAGGAACAGCCCACAAAGTGTGTACTCTACATAGAAATTATTAGATGTAATCATTCAAACCATAACAATTATACCCACATACGACCAAAGGCTTTATATCGTACCTACCTACATTTAATTTTGAAATATATATATATATATATATTATATATTATATTATTTAATAACCGATTTATGTCTTTCTTATAACATGTATTTAATTTTAATTAAATTAGAAATAAACAAGTATTTAATACAATTAGTAACACTGTAAATATTTGTTTGTCTTTTTTCTATTTCAAATTAATATTTATAAACCTCTTAAATATAATTATTTTTAACTATAAAGGATCTATAATTTATAAATCACATTAAATATATACGTGTAATATTCAAATTTAATTTGGATTGAAAATAGATTTCTTATTAATTTACAGCTATATATAATAATGATAATTTATTAATATACACCTCGGGTTACGAGTTTAATTCATTCCAGAAGGCAACTCGCAACCCGAAACATATTTTCCCATAAGAAGTAATATAAATGCAATTAATTCGTTTCGGACCCAAAACTATTCCTACGAAATAATTATATATTATTTACTAATGCCCATAATAAAAAACCTCTGACTTTGTACGTCAGGACAACGCCTATCAAGCCGGTTATATCAATGAGGTGTCCTATGATCAGTAGAGCGGGTCCTCTCCACCTTTATCTTGATTTTCTTGATCGGAGGCGCTATCAAGTAGCTTTTCCCCAATGTTGTTCCCGGAGGCTGGGTTGTCTCCGTCCCATAGACCCCAGTCAGGGAAATTCCCCTGCCAGGCCCGGGACTTGTGAGGCAGGTTCGCTACCCACACACCCAATGGCGCCTTCTCTCGCCCATATTAACTTAATAAAATGTATAAAATTTTAAAATAATTCTTTCCTAAATGAACTTTATATAAAAGATGATGTGTTGTCATATCGGAGGGAGACATCGATATATAACTAGGCACTAGGTTTTTAATTTTACATAAAAAATTGGGCATAGCATTTCAGCAAAATGGGTTTGCTCGTCGGTACATAATTATCGATGAAACTTGAATCCCCAGGGATTCAAGAGGAGTCAAAACAATCGAAAAATCGATATTTTGAAATTATACTTTTTTGTTTGGAAACACCTAGTAAAATGTAAAATCCATAGAGCTAAAGGGAGATTATGTTGAAAAATAAAAAAAAATATCGAAAATATTTTGTTTTTGTACGTTTTTCTAAGGACTTATTGAACGACCCCCGAATATACAAGTAGAATTATAATGACTTCTAATTTTAATCATTTAGCCAACGAAATGTAGTTTAAATAATTTTATTATATGCAAAATTTACATTAATAATTCATTTTAATAGTTATCTAAAAAGTACTGATAATTGAAACAATCAAAAGGCGGATGTGGGAGGTAATTTCAGGAAGGGTGGAGGCTATACTTCAATACATTTAATTCTTTTTTATTCAACGGACAATTTAAAAAAAACAACTATTTTGTCTTCTATATAAACTTAGTAAAATATCAAATTAGTAAAACTCTGATTTATATATAAGTATAGTAACGAAAAAATTTAAAAGCCATGGGGCGCTGTTATCGGGCAATCAACTGGTCGAGAAATATCATTGCCCAACAACAGCGCCCATATAGTTTTTACATTTTTCCGTCAGTATACTTATGCTATATTACAATTTAAATCCAATTCAATTTATTTATTTTTTTTACAAATTATTAATATATATAATAAAATAAAATCTATTTTTACCGACCGACGATAGTAAGGGAGGTATTGTTTTCACACCAAATTTCACATGTGGAGATTTTTACATATCTCCACGAATCATGCATTTTCTAAACAGAAAAAAGTATTTTTAGCATGATGTCTGTCCGTCCGTCTGTCCGTCTGTCCGTCCGTATAGATGTGTACAGCCTGAACGGCTCAACCGATTTTGATGAAATTTGGTATATTTACTTAATGCATCAGTGGGATGAATTGATCAACTTTTGGTGCAAATCCGGAAACCGGAAGTGGTAGTATTAACGATCGACGATAGGAAGGGAAGGGTTATTTTCACACCAAATTTCACATGAGGAGATTTTTTTATATATCACCACCAATCATACACTTTGTATTGGTTTTATCCTCGGGAAAATCATATTTATTAGTTTTTTCTTGATTTAAAATTATATGACGTCATACAGCCATTCATGACGTCACAGCCTGGTCTTGCATATATATTATAAATAAAATAAAATTAAAAATATGTTTATGTTATATGCCTATCTGTTTTTTATTACATTAATAGATATATTAAAATTATTTGATATTGTTTCTGTAGCTGGAAATTAATTTACTTCAAACCGTCGGTCGGTTCGGACCTGGCCACAGGTCAACTTATTTTTTCTGTTTATATAGGAATATCATTACCGACGATTGATCGATTGATCATTTGATTAATTTTTATTTAAATATTCGATTATCCAAAAATAATAATAATAATCAAAATTTGCTTTTACTTTTCTTTCCAATTCGTATAGAAAATGAAAATTTTTTTAATTATTAATTTGCCTGATTCTTTATCTTGAATGTCATAAGATAATCTTAACTAATCTTATTAAACATATTGATCTTAAATTATTACAATTAATATTTTCACTTCAATGATTAATTTAATAATAATAATAATAATAATATTTGGGAATTTGATCGATTTATAAATATATAGATAGCAGGTGAATTCTTTGATGAGTGGTTAAGTAAAGTAAGGGATCTACTTAGTATGAAAAAAAATATAAATTAATATTTAACCGGTGAAGTTGGACGGTTAAATATTAAGTTTCTTGTATGCTTGAACAATGTCTCAGAATCGGACAAAGAGAGGAACACTTCCGGCCGGAAAGAGATGATGACTCTGCCTGCTATCGGCGTGTCGTTTGCCGCGGTCGTCGCTCTTGCGTAAAATTTTACTAGCAACAACACAACAACCAGAACCACTCAAAATAGAAAATGCCATCTTGTGGAAAACCAATTGAAGCCTGATGAATATAAAAAACAAAAAAAAAAATAACAAAATTGTTTTATTGTTTTCAAAACTGATATACCGTAATTTATTTTGTATTGTAAAAATGTTTATAAAATTAGCAAGATTCTAATAGATTCATAATTTATACAACAACAAACAAACAAATTGAAATTGAAATAATATATAATATAGATTTTTAAATTTTATTTTTTAATTTTATAATTTTAATTTTCTATGTGTTCTTGAATGTTTACAAATTGAAATTGAATCAATTATTTTTATTATCACGCCAGAGATAGTATTGCGATCACGAAAATTTTCGATGTCGAGATTTTGATGTTTTTATACGTTTTGAAGGTCCCTTAGGTTGAGAAAAATGTCTGTATGTGTGTGTGCATGTAGACAAGATTACTAAAAAACAGTTTGAGCTAGAATCATGAAATTTGGTATTCGGGCATTATTCAAAATTTGTAGTTTTCTATCAACTTTTGAGAAATGTAGTTAAACCGGAAGAGGGTCATTACTTACCACGTTTTCATTTTGTTTCCTCTAAAGTGACCATAAAAATAAAGATATATGTTTGATAGTTTTTCACATGATTAAAAATTGTATAAAACTGCTATATATAGAATTTCAGCTTGAATGAATGGCTGAAAGTATCGGAATTAATTTTTTAAATTTTGACTTAAAAATGAAGATAAAGGTTTTATATAAATTTTAATTTAATATATTAATTAATTAATTTAATTGAATAACAATACTCTAATACTGTAAATATAAATTATTTTAATTAATTAAATAATTCAATTTAATTATACTTAATATACAATTTATAATATAATTAATTAAATTTAATATTTGTTAATTAATCCAATTCAAATTTGCGAGATTTTTTTAAAGATTATACATATATATTTAAATTTTAAATGCTTCCCAAAAGTACCTTAAATATTTTAATAAAATTTATCATTATTATTATTATAATTATTATTATTTTGATGAATTTATTCTCCATCTTGTGAGTAAAATATTTATTTAACTTTGTATATTATTATTTAAATTTCAATTAATATTAGATTAAAATAAGCGTTTATTTCCATGTAACTTTTTATGAATGAAATTTTATAAAATATTATTTATCTTCAACTAAACATCAATAAATATGTGATACGAAATTGAAAAAAAAAAAAAAATAAGTTTATATCTCTAAAAAGAGGAAATAAATTTCACTTATTAAAGATAAAATTTTAAAAAAGATATAGTAAATTTAGTTAAAATATATTTTTTTTTTCGTCAATTTTTATTTAACATCTATGTATATAAAATAATCCTGTAAATATACCAGAAACCAGAAAAAATAGTAATAATAATAATAAATTAAAATATGAAAGATCATTGCTCCCAGCAATGCGATTTCTTGTTCTTTAAGTTTAAATCATAAAATTACTATTATAGGAAAAAATACCTGTATTTGTAATAATAATAATATTATTGTAATGTAATTTCTAATTCGCTTTCTTTCTTTATTCTAGGTAAGAATCGAACGCTCCCTCTTATTATCCATTTCTCAACCTACAATTGTAAGTTTTCTATTATTATTATTATTTTATTTATCTCTAATTTATTATCTATTCAAACTGAGAGAAAGGTGTATTTCTACTAATATTAATTAAAATATATATTTTCCATAATATATATTTTTCCTTCCCTATTTTTATTTAGAAATAAATTAATAATAATATATATAACGCCTAAATAGACTATTTAATAAAAAATATCAGGTTTGATTTATACAAACTATCCTGATATTTATCATTTTTAGATTTTTTTATTTATCAATTACTTACTTATATGTATATATTACTGACCGACGATAGTAAGTGAGGTATTGTTTTCACACCAAATTTCACATGAGGAGATTTTTTACATATCTCCATGCACTTTGTATTGGTTTTAACCTCGGGAAAAATCATATTCATTAGATTTTTCTTAATTTTAAATTATATGAAGTCACCCAATCTTTCATGACGTCACAGCTAGCGCCTCCTTATATTTTATAAATAAAAAAAAAATTACAAATATTTATGTTATATACATATCTGTTTTTTTTTTTCATTAATAGATACATTTCAATTATTTGAAATTGTTTCTGTAGATGGAAATTAATTTATTTCAAACCGTCGGTCGGTTTTGTGCTTGACCACAGGTCAACTTATTTTTTACATAGTACCTATATTTAAAAAAATGCTTCTCTTTAGATCAAAACTGAAAAGTTTAATTATATTTATGCATATTTTTAATTCAATTATTATATTTGTAAGGAGAATTTTAAATTTGATAGTATAACGTAGTGGTTCCGAAACGTGGCCGTCTTCTTTTCAGGAAAAAATTGTTTAAATTTGAAACGTTTGAATGTATGAAACTTATTTAATGAAAACATAATACAATTTTACCCAAATGCACTGTGGCTATCACTGTTTCTCGCATCCACCTGGGAGGCGGTACCGCCCATTTTGGCTATCACAATTTTAATCTAAAAGATTTTGTCAATTTTTGATGAATTATATATTTGTTAAACTCACAATGAATACACTTTAAATTTTACTTTTATTTACATTTTTAGATTAAAACATTTAATTTTATAAATTACTTTATTTCTATACTTGATACTTTAAATAAAATAAGTATAATTGTATCTTGGTTTATAATATACCATATTTTACTAAATTGAAATTATTTAATTTATAATATGCATATTAGTAATATTAATGTTTTATGCATGGCAATTATCTAGATTAGTTAAATTTTCATAGATTTTTATTAATTTTGGGAGGAGGAAGAGGAGGATCCTCTTTATAATACTCGTATTCCATCCTCACTTGTATATTACTCTTTTTAAAAAAGTTTAACTAGTATCCGTATCTTTGCGTAAAATCTCGTTGAATCATGAATCATTCAACCTGCATTTACTATAAAATATATTTTATATAATTTTCTCTGAGATATAATTATTAAGTCTATTTTATTATTATTATTATTATTATTAATAATATTTTTTGAAACTGATAAACTTTGAACATGAAAATTTAAAAAAAAAAAAACAAAAAAAATTATTTTAATTTTCTTTAGTTATTTCAGTATAAAATTTTCATTATTATTATAGTGTATAAATCTTTAGACCTCTTGAGTATAATTAATGAATGATTACATGATAAATACTAATAAATATTATAATTTATTCCTTTGTTCAGCATTTTTATTTCTATTATTAAATTATAACTTATTATAACTTATTATACTTATTATCAATGTATTATTTTTAAAAAAATACAATCTCCTTTTGTTAGTTTGACCTTATTTTTGTTTAAATTAAATCTCTAAATCCTATATAGATTGAACGAAAATATATATTTAACTTGCTGTAAAACAATAGAGAATTGATATCTTAATATTTACTAACAAACTTTTGTTTTGTTCACAAAATTGGCGTCTGTATTATTTACATTGACTATATATTATAAAAACAACTTGGACACAGCACACATAATAAAATCTACAATTTCTCTTAACCATTCATTCATTCATTCTTTTATTTTGGTTGATTCAAAGATTTTTTATTTTATTTTATTGATTTTTATTTATTGTTTTTACTATCTCGCCAGATATTCTTTGTAATAATTATAATAAATTTTCTATTTCGAAAAATAAAATAATATTAACTATTTTTTTTTACCATCTCGCCAGAGATAGTATTGCGATCACGAAAATTTTCGATGTTGAGATTTTGATGTTTTTATACGTTTTGAAGGTTTTTGAATCATTTTCACTAAGGTTGAGAAAAATCTCTCTCTCTCTCTCTGTGTGTGTGTGTGTTTATATGTGTATGTATGTAGACAAGATTACGCAAAAACGGTTTGAGCTAGAATCATGAAATTTGGTATACGGGCATTATTCAAAATTCGTAGTTATCTATCAACTTTTGAGAAATGTAGCTCAACCGGAAGAGGGTCATTACTTACCACGTTTTGATTTTTTTTCCTCTAAAGTGACCGTAAAAATAAAGATATATGTTTGATAATTTTTCACATGATTAAAAATTGTATAAAACTGCTATATATAGAATTTCAGCTTGATTGAATCGCTGAAAGTAACAGAATTAATTTTTTAACACTGCAAATCTCACGCGCCAACACGTGGTGCCTTCAACAAAGAGCCAAACATGCGCTGGTATAATAAATATTATTTATTAATTTTAATTTATAATTTATAATTAATTAAATTTAATTTAAATATAATATATTATGTTATTTAATCCAATTCAAATTTGCGAGATAGTCGAGTGGAGACACTCCAGCTAATTTTAATTTCTTATTATATGTTCTTTTGAACAACGAGTTACTCCATATTTTCTGCCTTTCATTGGCCTTTCTTTTATCTATCTTCTCGATCTATATTTAGAGCAAAATCTTCAAAGGCTAATGAGCCTCTCTTATCTTGATGGCAAATCTTCAACCCAACAAACCATTTCATATTTTCGTTTGAAAAGTACAATTGACAATTTTTCAATGACCCCAACACATTCATCTTTATTTGAAAATAAGAAGATATGATTTATTGACATTATGTTTTGTTTGTCTTTTTAAACGAATTCAAAAACTGGTTTACCTTGATGGGGATGCTACCAAAACCGATATCAAAAATTATCTATACAAATATTATATATATATTGATTCTTATTTCATACACCTACTGAAATTCTAACCGGAATCTATTAAATTATTCTATTCTTTTAATAAATGATCTTTCAAATTTTCGAGGGCTAAATTTATGAATACTTTTTTTCATTTTCATCCCACTTGAATGACATTTTGACTACAAAATAGATTTAATTTCCTATTAATGTGATTCTAATAATTTGTTAATATATTATGGAGTCTATTGAAAATATTATCTTATAACTTTAGATAGAAGATATACCGGTTTTCATATCCCTCGTTTTATCACTATTCCAGTCTATTGCCGTCTAAAAAATTAGTGATATTCTCATTCGTGGGGTGTCCTTTTTTACAATCTCGCCAGAGATAGTATTGCGACCACGAAAATTTTCGATGTCGGGATTTTGATGATTTTTTACGTTTTGAAGGTTCCTGAATCATTTTCACTAAGGTTAAGAAAAATGTCTGTGTGTGTGTACAAGATTACGAAAAAACAGTTTGAGCTAGAATCATGAAATTTGGTATATGGCCATTATTCAAAATTCGTAGTTTTCTCTCAACTTTTGAGAAATATAGCTCAACCGGAAGAGAGGGTCAATACCTACCACGTTTGGATTTTTTTTCCTCTAAAGTGACCGTAAAAATAAAGATATATGTTTGATAATTTTTCACATGATTAATAATTGTATAAAACTGCTATATATAGAATTTCAGCTTGATTGAATCGCTGAAAGTATCAGAATTAATTTTTTAACACTGCAAATCTCACGCACCAACAAAAAACCAAACATGTGCTGATTTAATAAATATTATTTATCAATTTTAATTTATAATTTGTAATTAATTAAATTTAATTTATATATAATATATTTGTTAATTAATCCAATTCAAATTTGCGTGATAGTCGAGTGGAGACACTCCAGTTTATTTTTTATAGTATTCCTTCCAAAAAATAAATTTAATTAATAATAAAGAATCTCTCTGTATCAGAATATTAGAATAATTTATTTAATTTTAATATTTTAGTCTGTTTTTGTTTTAATTCAATATACTTTTATGATGTTATAATTAAGTATATTGAATTAAATTTATTTTTTCGAGTCTAGTATGTTTTTTAGTAATTAAGTAATGAAAAAGAAAAAGAGAAAAAGAAAATATTCTAACACTTGCTGCTAAAATAAACTCAAATATTATATAAATAAATAAATTAATTTGTTTATTAAGTGTTAGTAAAAAAAAAGAAATGAAATTTAATCTTGTTTAGTATTATAATTGAATTGATGAGTTTTTCATTATCATATAAAATTTTATCGTATGCTAGAAATAGGATCACTACTATCCATTGGAAATTGCTGCAATGGGAGAGGGCCATATGACGTCACCTCTGGCAGAGACTGCTGTTGGTTTTCCGCACTCACCACGCCTACTAGGCGAGCGCTAGTGCGCCTTTGAGTGAGGGTGGGGAGGATGCGGGGCAATGGGGGAAGTGCTTCGTTTGTGTGCAGTCAGTCAGTCAGTTGACGGCCGGCAAAGGCCATGTTCACATCGTTCTCGTGTGCATTTGTGTTTTCGTGGTGTTGATGACAGAAAATACAATGGATAGGCCACGGCTCAGTTTGATGCCGAGTGCCAGTGCAAGTGATGTCCTCGGTGTGGTCTCGTCGCCGTCCTCTTTCACGAATGTCAAACGTAGAGGCATGTGGCACTCTTTGGTGCGACGTCGAAAACAACATATTTCCAAAAGAGACGAGCACGAGTCACCGGGGGGCACATCAGGCGGAAGTGAATCTGGTTGTAAGTAAAAATATCCATGGCTTTCTTGTCTTAAATTGCTAATCTACCACCAAACATATAAACAAGCCCCCCAAAAAAAATCATCAAAAATAATAAACAATTCTTAAAAGTCATCAATCTATTAAAAACATTGCAAACCACAGCCGGGACAATTTTCCATTTTTAGTACAACGGACGTTAATCCGGAAATTATGAAACAAATATATATTTAAGAACATGAAATTCGATTACAAATAAATAAATGACTGATATATGGAATAAAAATAATTATAATAATTAAAATAATTGATATCTATTTGAGAAAAAAATATATTTATAAAACAAAACACCAAATCATTCACAAAATTAAAATATCAACTCTAAAATCTTAATAAAATGTCTTTTATTTAATTCTTTTCAAAAACTCATATTAAAATATTTATATATTCTTATAAAATTAGATAAAAAAATATGAATATTCTAATTTACACCTTTCAAAATTACAAATTTTCACAAATTTTCTAATTTTTTTTCTAATGATATTTTAATAAATTCTTAATCATTCACATATATTTATTTTATTGAAATTGACATATTTGTATTTGTTTTTAGATAAAGGATGAAAACAAAAAATTGATTGAAATTATCATTTATAATATAAATTGGATTGTGATTAATATTAGTTGAACTAAAATTTTAAAAAAAAAAATTATCATAGACTTTTATCTCATTTGTTTTTGAGGGTAGCCAAGCAAATCTGATTACTTCCGTTCAGGGAAATATTATTCAGATCTTGACTTGGACAAGATAAACAGGCAGAAAATGATTACAATATTCCACAAAAAAAATATGAACAAAAACAAAACAAAATAGAATATAAATTAAAGAAAATATAATTAAGAAAATTGAACAGGCGAATGTAGGATTTGAATGGAACGAAATCCATTCAAGGCTAATTTTTTTTTTTTCGTTTAATTCGTAGGAGGTTGACAATTGACTGACTGATTTTTGTCTTCTAGATTCTAGATGATTCAATGGAAATTATCATTACAAGGAAATTTATAGTTTATTTACTGATAATTATCATCTTCATATATAATTTTTTCTATTTATATTTTTTCCCCATTGGCAAATAGTATTCATATTTTTTTATTTATTTTGTTACTATCTTGCCAGAGATAGTATTGCGATCACGAAAATTTTCAATGTTGAGATTTTGATGTTTTTATACGTTTTGAAGGTTCCTGAATCATTTTCACTAAGGTTGAGAAAAATGTCCAAGATTACGCAAAAACGGTTTGAGCTAGAATCATAAATTTTGGTATACAGGAATTATTCAAAATTTGTAGTTTTCTATCGACTTTTGAGAAATGTAGCTCACCGGAAGTGGGTCATTACCTACAATGTTTTGAATTTTTTCCTCTAAAGTGACCGTAAAAATAAAGATTTATGTTTGATAGTTTTTCACATGATTAAAAATTGTATAAAACTGCTATATATAAAATTTCAGCTTGATTGAATCGCTGAAAGTACCAGAATTAATTTTTTAAAACTGCAAATCTCACGCGCCAATACGTGACTTGGTGCCATCAACACAGAGCCAAACATGCGCTGTTTTAATAATTATTATTTATTAATTTTAAATTATAATTTATAATTAATTAAATTTAATTTAAATATAATATATGTTATTTAATCCAATTCAAAATTGCGAGATAGTCGAGTGGAGACACTCCAGCTTATTTTTTTATCCATCTCATTCATTCCAGTACATCGTTTATATTCTAGTTTCAACAAAAGTGAAATTTCAATATAAATGATTTTTATATCAATATTGATATATTTGTTTTTACCTTTCGTTTAACATTTCAAATCAAATCCAAATATCATACATAGTATCTATGATAAACTTTCTTATTAAATATTATATATTTTCTAAATAAATATTCCTTTAAATATAAATTATTTTGATTCTCATTTTTTTTCTCTCCCAATATCCAAATGATTTCTTTTATATACAATTTTTATTTTAAAAATTTGTATTTTTCGTATGTATAGTCATATGTAAATAAATTTATGTAGGTAAATTCTACTTTACTAATTAATATCTAAATCAGTAATTCTACGTTCTTATTAAAACAACTTTTCATTCTATGGTCCATTTACGGAACAATTAAAAGTAATTTGTTTTAATTACAAACAAACTATATGAAATTTGTTCAAAATAAACTAATTTTATATAACAGAAAAAAAACAAACAAAAATTAAAAACTAAATACATATCCAATATATAGGTCTTTACATAAAATTGTTATATTTTTTTCAAAATCTAATATGAATATGATAACATGCCACATACGATTCCTATTTGGAATTTTAGATAAAAATTGAAAAAATAATAGATTTACTTGAAATTTTTTAAAAACTTTGCCACATTTTTTCTTTTATAAAATGTAGAAATTTTTTTAATCATTTGATGAAGCATTTGGATAAAATTGGTGGAGCATCCATCACATTGAAAACCACATTATTCTACTATAAACTAACTCTTTGAATGGAAGTCAGTCGATGACTATTACTACCATACAGTGGCGTAGCGTAATCTATTATGTTGGGGGGGGTTGACAAAATAAATTATTTATTTATTCATAACGTTTAGACCAGGGGTGGCAAACTCATAGGTACACTTGGGCCAAGCAAACAAGGTTTAACTTCAGGCGGGCCGCAGACGAATCAATGATCGCGAAAAAAGTCCAAAGTGATCACGGGGCGCAAAAATACTTGTCGTGGGCAACGAGTTTAACACCCCTGGTTTAGACTATACTTATACGTAATTTAAAGATGTTTTTTACTTTAGGGTTCTCAGTTACAAATCACTTTTAAATTTATTTTTTCACAATGTTGGGGGGGGGGGGCACGTGTTCCTCCGTGCCCCCCCCTAGCCCGACGCCACTGCTACCATATATTATTTATATTATAATAGAAGATATTGGGAAATCGATATTTTATTTTTAAAAATTCAAATTTTTATTGAAATTTAAAAGCAATTCGAAGAAAATATTTATCAACTTATCACATTCATATGTCCTATATTTTCATATCTAATCATATTTATTTTCTTCTTTTAAGCTATATATTAGTGAATAATCCCATCAAATATATAGAAGACGCCAATTTTTGTTGATCATTTCTTTCCTTTTGATTCATTTTTCCTAAATGGAAAGTGTTCCTCGTTCTGTTTTTTGATTGCATAAAATAAAAAGAAGGACATGCTTCACTGTCCTGACTGACAATCTGTTGTGTTGTCGGTTTTTTTATTCTATTTTCTTTTCAAGCAATCGATTCTTTCACTTTCGTCATTTTTCACAAATTATAATTAACAGATATAATTTTATACTCTTATTTCATAGGAAATAAAATCAGTTTTTTTTTCTTTTCTATTGAAATTACATAATCAATCAATTATTCGACATTTTAAAAAAAGAAAAGAGATTTTATTCTAAATATTGAAATTATAGTATTATAATATTAATTAAAGTCAATTCGTATATTGTGTGCAATGTTAATGTACATTTTCCTATAATAATTATAATATTTAAAATAAATCAATACTTTTTTATTATTTTATATTTTGTAATTATTTATTAATATTTGAAGATTATTGGAAAAAGATATAATTAAATAAAAATATTTCACAATTATTTTATTTTCCATAATACAAGTATCTTTGATATCTTATGAATATAAATTAAAAAAAAAATATTTCAAATATTTCTTAATTAAATAATAATAATAATAATAAAAATGATAATTTTGACAAGTTTATTCCTTATTTTAAATGTTTAAAATATAAAATACTTTTTCTAGAAATAAATTAAACTATTATAAATAAAAGTGTGTGATATTTTTATCATTTTAAAAAGAAACTCATTTTCGATAATCTAATTATATGAGATATATAAATTATTATATGAAATATTATTTATTATTGATATCTTTTCAATATTCTTTTTTTTATTAATAAAAACAGGAAACTTGTGTGTCTTTGACTTAATTTTTTTTATCCTGTTTTGCATAAAATTAAAGATTTTATTTTAAAAAAATGAATATTAACATATATGGTTAATTTTTTTCTTTCCTAAATATAAACAAAATAAAAAAAAACAACTATAGTATAATTACTTTGTGATCAGGTATTTTGATATAAAACCGAATGCCAACTTTATTTATTATTCTTATTAAAATAAATCAACATATTATATAACTTAGGTGTGTAAGATTAAATTATAAGCATGTTTTATATGTTAGATGTTATTATACAGATATTATTAGATTATTTTTATTGTGTTTATCCACCTGATAATGAATTATATACTTCATTATTATATAGAAAGAATTATTATTAAATCTTAAAATTATTCTATTTTTCATTGAATTTTTCGATGTAATATACATATATATATATATAATTTAATATATTTAAATATCCAATACTTGATTAATTATTTAATTTTTTATATAGATATTTATTAATTATTAATCCTTCAGTGCAGCCAATAACAAAATAAATCTTTAAATTAATTTTCAATTTTTGTAAAAAAAAAGTTTTTTTTATTTCTAAAAACTATAAATATTATAAATCATTTGTAAAATACTTGATTCAGATATACATTAAATAATCGTATAATATAAAAAAAAAAATTAAAAATTAAAATAAATTTCAACTTAAAACTGCTAAAATTTTATTTAAGTTATTGCAAATTATTTGAAAATCAAATAAAGAAATTTTATGCTTCGATGAGATTTGATCTGAAGGCATGAAATTTCAAAGGAGACACTCAACCAGCTTACAAATTTATATTTTGCTAAATATCTTATATAAGAGATATATTTTTATTTCAAATAAAACTAAAATTAATTTATAAAATTTTATTAATGAATTAATATTTGACAAAACTCTATTAATATCAAAGGTTATTCACTACAAGTTTAAATGAGCTGGCGTGTCTCCACTCGACTATCTCGAAATTTGAATTGGATTAAATAACATAATATATTATATTTAAATTAAATTTAATTAATTATAAATTATAAATAATAAATATTAAACCAGCGCATGTTTGGCTTTTTGTTGATGGCACCACGTCACGTGTTGGCGCGTGAGACTTGCAGTGTTAAAAAATTAATTCTGGTACTTTCAGTGATTCAATCAAGCTGAAATTATATATATAGCAGTTTTATACAATTTTTAATCATAGGAAAATATATCAAACATATATCTTTATTTTTACGGGCACTTTAGAGGAAAAAAAATCAAAACGTTGTAGGTGATGACCCTCTTCCGGTTGAGCTACATTTCTCAAAAGTTGATAGAAAACTACGAATTTTGAATAATGCCCGTATACCAAATTTCATGATTCTAGCTCAAACCGTTTTTGCGTAATCTTGTCTACATACATACACACAGACATTTTTCTGAACCTTAGTGAAAATGATTCAGGAACCTTCAAAACGTATAAAAATATCAAAATCTCGACATCGAAAATTTTCGCAATAGTATCTCTGGCGAGATGGTAAAATATGTATTTGATCTTTAATGGATGCATATAATTAAAAGATTTTTTATTAACCACTAAAAATTTTAACAAGATTTATATATATAATTATATTTATACTGAGAGTGTGTACTATATATTATATACTGATAGTAGGAATTGGAAAAAAGTATAAATACTACTATTTTTGGTAATATATGAAAATGTTCTCTTTGATTATTGAACCGATACGCCGAAATCTCTGTTTTCTTATCAATGCTATGATCTTCACATAGAAAACCCAAATGGTTTTTACAGAAAGGATTGGATTTAATTGCTGGATAGATATGAATCATTTAATCCACCCATCCACCCACTCCCAATTGAAATGTAATAAGCCGAACACGATTCAAACCATGAATACATTTCACTTTCCTCAATTACAAATCGGTGTAATTTGTTAAAATGTTGATTGAAAATCTCATTAGGGATCAGTTAATTTAAATGTTGTTTTTTAGCTGATCACGAAATGTCTCATTGAAAATTAATCAAAATAATTATTAAAAAAAAAAAAAATAATAATAATAATATCAGATTATATATAGATTATACTACTCGGTTTGTCATACGCTCAACAACTGGATTTGAGATAATTACTGTTACTATTGTTTATTTTGATTAGCGAACTCATCACAAACATCAACATTTGTCAACTTTTCTAATTTCTCATTTCTCATTTCATTCTTTTTTTTTTTTTTTAATTTTACTTACAAAAAAAAATATTTTTGTTTTATTTTGAAATTATATTTAGAAATACATTTATTAATTAAAAAAAACAAATAATTTAATATTTATCTTTTTTTTTAATTAATTTTGCATACTTGATAAAAATTTTTTGATAAGAATTATTAATATTTTGTGATGACAGGTATATATATTCTATAGATAGATTAATAATACTTCATAATAATCCTAAAAACATAGAGTATATCTTTAAAGATACAAAGTACCTTTATTAGATATTATAATTGTAATGTTACTGAATAGTGTTTTGTTTTGTTTTGGTTAATTAGAAGATCGTATGTATTGTATTGTATATATTATATGGCAATTATTATGTCAAAAGGTGTCTAAATATTAATGTATATTATTCGGTATACGATTTCACAAAACATAATCTCATTAAATTTCCAAAATATATTTTTACTAAATTAAAATTATATATACTTTCTTTTTCAAATTATATTAATTTGAATAATTAATTAGTCCAAAGAAAAATGTTTCACATTACTACTATATTATATATTTCTTCTTTTGATTCTCAACCTTTTTTTTTTTACCAAGGCGCACTTTTAACGGTTTTGAAAATTTGGTGGCACACAAAGAAAAAGATAAGTTGAAAAATGTGGTCCCAAAAACGGTTTACTTTTTTTTTGAACCATATTGAAAAAATTTAGAAAAAAAAGTCGGAAATGTTTAAGAGTCTCTTTATATTTGTAATACTTTGGCCGCACATTTTGATAATCTCCTGACACACAAAAGTGCCGCGGCACAGTGGTTGAGAATCACTGCAATAAACATCAATTGATTGATCATTATTCTTTTTTGTCAAAATTATTCTTTTGTTTTTGGATTTCAAAATTTGAAAATATATTATAATCTAATGAATTCATTATCAATTTAAAACTAAAATATTAATCTTAAATCTTTCATGTATGTAAGGTAGGCTAGATTTTTAATTCATTAAAAAAATAATAAATAAATAAAATATATGATTAAATGGTTTGTAAAAATAATAATTAAAAGAGATTCTTTTAAAATAGCTTGTACTGGTTTGATAACAAATCTTTGAAATTTACCAAAGACATATTTATTTATTATTTTATTTATTCATTTATTTATTTATTATTAGGAGTAATATGTAGTTTACTTAAGGGGCCATTGGGTGTGTGGGTAGCGAACCTGCCTCACATTCACATGGTCCCGGTTCAAGTCTCGGGCCTGGCTGGGGTCAACCCAGCCTCCGGGAACAACATTGGGGAATAGCTACTTGATAGCGCCTCCGATCAAGAAAATCAAGGTAAAGGTTGAGAGGACCCCTTCTACTGATCATAGGACACCTCATTGATATAACCGACTTATAGGCGTTGTCATTGCGTAGGACGTACAAAGTCAGAGGTTGTTTTTTTTATCTAGTTTACTTAAAAATTTGATTTTTCTCATATTTATTTATATATTTTTTATTGGAATGCCAAAAATATGAAACTCATTTATTTATTTATTTATTATTATCATCATTATATAGATTCTCAATATTATTTCATTACTCTGCATTTTTTTTCTAATAGATTAAATATCAATATTTAACAATTTAATTCAATTGATTAATTTATAGGAATTTGAACATGTTTGATATTTGGATTAGTGCGATAACGTGAAGAGTTTTGAACGAATTTAGGTATCCATCTGTTGAGACTACTGTACTTCTTGTACCATACAATGCAATTATTCGATAACACGGCTAAGCAATTTAGAATGTTATTGATTGGAAGGTACAATTTCTCGACCGCTATATATCATTCCGTTAAGCTTGATCGCAATGTTTTTAATTGAGTGATGACTATCAATATTTATGATATTTAAGAATTGGTTTAGTTTGTAGTACACTCCAATTCCCCCTTCTCCTCAATTTCACCACTTCACCCCCCCCCCCCACTCTCCTGTCATTTCACCATTCTCTATTATTAAGATTTATATATTAATAAGTTTATCCAGAGATTAACTAAATCTTATTTCAATAACCAATTACAATGATGATTTTTATTTTTCTATATAAAAAATTTACCATGCATTTTTCATATCCACTTAAGACAAGTTTTTTATTTTAATTAAGTGAAGAAACGGTAAATTCAAACATTTTTTTTTTAATTTAATATCATCATATATTAAATATTGGTTAAATATATAAAGAAAGTAGTTTTTTTTTCTTTTCATTTAAAAACAAATTAACGAGTGTATAATTATCATCTCATTTGGTGCTTTCTTTTTTTTTTTTTTAATTTAACTTTTTCATGAACATGATTGTAATTAAGTAATTGGTGATTGAAAATAGATTATAGATAAATTATTGGAGGTGATTTTTTTTTCACATGATTATTTATATAATACAGAGTTATTAAAATTGTACAAATCCTTAGTATTAGATTCAATTCCTTTTTTTAATTGCCCTTTTGAATAAAATCAAATATATAGAAAATAATTTAAATAAACATCTTTCATCATAAACAGTTCATGTCAAAAAACAATTTTCAATATATATATATATACATACACGAGGTGTGTCGAAAAAGTTCTGTGAATGGTATGATAAAAACATTAAAAAGAGAATGTTAATTGTAAATACCTTTATTAACCTTCAAAATATTCTCCATTTGCCACAACCCACTTCTGACAACGTTCGTATAACGCTTGAAAACTGTTGGATAAGTCTTGATGTGGAATTATTCTCAGAGTAGCCGTCACAACGTTCAGGCCGGCAATCCACAAGCAGGACACCAGAAAACACTGAACGTGTACGAGAGATGCTAACAAAAGATCGGCAATTGACTCTGCGACTAATAATTGGGTATTTCCAAAGACATAGTAAGTAGTGTTTTCTGGTGTCCTGCTTGTGGATTGCCGGCCTGAACGTTGTGACGACTGTTTTGAGAACGATTCCACATCAAGACTTCTCCAACAGTTTTCAAGCGTTATACGAACGTTAGCAGAAGTGGATTGTAGCTAGTGGAGAGCATTTTGAAGGTTAATAAAGGTATTTACAATTAACATTCTCTTTTTAATGTTTTTATCATACCATTCACCGATCTTTATAGAAACACATTGTATATATATATATATATATATATAGTAGTTAAACGATTTTGAAATTCTTATTTAAATAAATTATTAAAGACTAGACCCCAATATAATACAATTCTATTGTATTTGATTTTCTTTTTCTGAATATTTTTATTTTAATAATAGTAATTTGTTTCTGATATTATCTCTAAATTTTTATTTCACTTTCTTCATTTTTTCGATTTTATTTAAATGATATATAAAGTTTGTTTGTTTTATTATTATTATTATTTTCCCAATGAATATATGTTTAACATTTATTTTCATGATAAAAGTACATATTTTACTAATACAATAGTTTCAAAATAAAAAAAAAATTGTTTTTCTTTTTGAAATGATTGTAAGTAAAGAATAAATAAAATAACAAACAAAAAAAAATCACCTTCAATTTAATTATATTTTTTTCTATTTCATTTGATATAACTACTAACTCTAATATGTATATTATTGTATGAATTAAAGAGAAAAGACCACTCGATTCTAATTTTGTTTTTATTTCTCAGCTTTCAAAATAAAAATTGTGTTTATAGTCCCCTACGCAAATGAAGGATTGCGAATATGCAAAAATTCTCAGCCGAATTAACAATTTCTTAAGTTATTTTTTTTCTTACTTCTCCTCCTTGTGAACGGCTTTCCATGAAAAATATTATAAATTCAATTTATATTACTGCTATTATATGTAATTAGTTCGATTTTCTTTCTCTCTCCTATCAATTTTCATATTCAAGATCATTGCCACCGGCGCGAATATATACCTATATATATATTTATTTTTTTATATATAATTTTTAAATTATAAATAAAATTGTTTTATGATTATTTGAAAATTAACATAGTGTTTTTTTTTATTTAAGAGTAAGGGCGTATTCGTTATTAATAGCAAATATTATATTATAATATCTATTTTAGAATTACTACTAAATCAAATTTCAAAAATAAATCAATTTAATTATATTTTATAATAATTATTAATTTTATAATATTCCAAGACCTATATATATTTATATTAAATTGAAAATCTAATAATTCCCACTATTTTCTATTTTTTTGTAAATTAATACTAGTTACAATTATAATATATGAAAATATAAACTGCACTATTTAATAAAACCCCTAAAGATAGGCAAACTTTAATTGCAAAGTTTTTACCGACCGACGATCGGATGGGAAGGACTAAATTTCACATGAGGAGATTTTTTACATATCTCTACGATTCATGCACTTTGTAATGATTTTATTCTCGGGAAAAATCATATTAGTTTTTTCTTAATTTAAAATTATATTACGTCACCTAGCTCTTCATGACGTCACAGCCAGCTCCTCCTTATATATTATAAATAAAATAAAATTAAAAATATTTATGTTATATCCATATCTGTTTTTATTGCATTAATAGATACATTTCAATTATTTGAAATTGTTTATGTAGCTGGAAATTAATTTATTTCAAACTGACGGTCGGTTCTGTGCCTGGCAACAGGTGAACTTATTGAATTTTCATTTTTACACTTTAAAATATATTGATTTTATTATTATTGTATTTTAACATTACTTATATTTAATAATAAATAAATAATGTTTGCATAATATATAGATATTTATTTACTAGTACTAATATTTATGAATATTTCATTCATATATATTATAGGAATTTCTTTTATTTTAGTGAATCATGTTTGTGAAAATATTTTATTTCTCTTTAGAAATACAAATTATATATTTAGGTAGGAAGATGAGAAACACCCACCCACCATTTCTATTCCGGTTTTTTTTTCAAAGAAAGTAAATCATTTCTTGAACATCACATCTCCTCTAATTTAATTTATTACTTTCTCTATTTATTTAAATCATAATTTTATCCATGTCTCTCTCTGCTTTTGTATTTAAAATTTCTCTTTCTCTTTTACACTTGCCAAGAGAGAAAATATGTAAATTATTTGCAAATATAAATTACATATACCTATAAGATCGAGAAATGTTAGTTAAAATAATTATCTTCTCGTTTAATTACATCATAATAATATTATTTAATAATAATACTAATAATATTAATATTGAATATTCAAGTTTTATTATTATTATAAACATTTCAATGATTAATGATTTAAATTAAATATTTAAATTATAGTTATTTAATTAATTTGTAAATAATATAATAAATAATAAATTAATTAACATTTCAAGCATTCATATTAAATAAATAAATAAAGTAATATCTTTTTTTTTGAAAAATAATTTTATGAAGTTTGACTATCAAAAAATAAACAATATTTTTTTTTTATATTTTGATTACTATCAAATGATTATGTTAGATATCAAATTATAGTGACTCTTTAAAGTTTGTATTTGCCTTTTTTTCACACCAAATTTCACATGTGGAGTTTTTTTACATATCTCCACGAATCATGCACTTTGTATTGGTTTTATCCTCGGGAAAATCATCTTCATTAGTTTTTTTCTTAATTTAAAATCATATGACGTCACCCAGCTCTTCATGACGTCACAGCCAGCTCCTCCTTATATATTTTAAATAAAATAAAATTAAAAATATTTATGTTATATAGATATCTGTTTTTTATTGCATTAATAGATACATTTAAATTATTTTAAATTATTTCCGTAGCTGGAAATTAATTTATTTCAAACCGTTGGTCGGTTCTGCGCCTGGTTTTCGATTTTAGATATAACACACTACTTCATAGGAATAGTTTAAAAGAGAGGAACAATGAAAATTGATTTGTTATTTCTTTTCGCTAACTTATATATATTATTATTATTATTATGGAATACTTCTGATTTATTGTTGTTTTGTTTTCATCTCTCTATTCTTTATCAAATGTTGTCTAGGATTGTTTTGTTTGTAGTTTGTTTACTCCCTTGAACAAGCCGGGATACTTTATCTTCATTTAATTTGTTTTTTTTTTATTAATTTAAAAATCCAGCCACATATATCATGGGTTGTTTGTCTCGTGAGTGCAATATTAATAAACCAGCTGTAGTTTGAAATTTGTAAGCTCTTGTTCGTTGATTCACTCAACCCCCATCCTCATTCCATTCCATTCACCCCTATTTTACTCTTGACGATTTAATACCTAAATTATTATTATTATTTTAGTTTCAAGAGGGAAGTAATCTTAAGGGACTGCAATTTACGTTTTATATTAATTAAAATAATTCTCTTCTCCTTTAATTAGGTTTAATATACTGATGGATAGAAGCCTCTTAAGAAAATTAAAATTCTCTGTCTAATATAAAATATGTACTATTAATTATTTTTTCAAAAAAAAAAAACAATTTTTTTTTCACTATACTTAAAACAAAAATCATTCCTTCTATACAAAAAATGCATATTTTCTGATATATTTTTTTAGTAAATATTAAATATATATTAAATTTAGCTATATATATATATATATATATATATATTGATTTATAAGAATGTTTAGGTTTGGTATTAGTTTAACATTTTCCTTTCTCTGTAAAAGATTTTGATTAACATTTTTTAATATAAATTAATTACATATATTTACAATATTAAAAGATTTTTTCCTGTAAAAGAAATCTATTCTTAAATTATTTAAATCCACAATTTTATCAATTTATAATGTTTCTCTAACAATTACTTTTATTTAATATTGTAACAATTCTAATTCTAATTTATTTTTATATTATTACTTAACACAATTCTTATAATTATACTAATACTAACTATTTTAATTGAATTCATATTAATTAATTAGATGAATTTATTCTATTATAAGGTAATCGTACCACTGTACCAGCAATTGACCATTTGATAGATTTTTTTTTATCAAAATAAGCTTTTTAATTTCTCTGTTTCATTGTTAAGCAATCCAGAAGAGGCTCTTTTTGATATTGATAATTTGTGAAATTAAAAAACTTATTTTGATAAAAAATCTATCAAATGGTCAATTACTGGTACAATGGGCAATAACTGAAACGTTTACCCTATTATAAAGTAAATTCATCTAATTATAATTAATTAATTAGATCTGGGGAATTCATTAAAATAGATTGTATTATTAATAATAAGAATTGTAACGTAATAAATAAATTATAATTGGAATTATTAATTTATTATATAAAAGTTTAACTTTTACAGTAATAGTGTAAATGAAAATATGTAATTAATTTATATTAAAAATGTAAATAAAATTCTTTTACGGAGTAAGGAAATTGATTCAAGTAATACCCAATCCTATACATATATATATATATATATATATATATATATATATATATACATAAACTATAACATATATGTATAAGCATAAGATTCCCTCTCTCATTTTTTACTATCTCGTCAGAGATAATATTGCGATCAAGAATATTTGATGTTTTTAAGGTTCCTGAATCATTTTCACTAAGGTGGAGAAAAATGTCTGTGAGTATGTTTGTAGACAAGATTACGCAGAAACGGTTTGAACTAAAATCATGAAATTTGATACACGGGCATTATTCAAAATTCGTAGTTTTCTATCAACTTTTGAGAAATGTAACTCAACCGGAAGAGGGTCATTACCTTCAACGTTTTGATTTTTTTCCTCTAAAGTGACCGTAAAAATAAAAATATATGTTTGATAGTTTTTCACATCATTAAAAAATTTATAAAACTGCTATATATAGATTTTCAGCTTGATTGAATCGCTGAAAGTAACAGAATTAATTTTTTAACACTGCAAATCTCACGCGCCAACACGTGACGTGGTGCCATCAACAAAGAGCCAATATAGATGCGCTGGGTTAATAAATATTAATTTAATTTAATTTAAATATAATATATTATGTTATTTAATCCAATTCAAATTGCGAGATAGTCGAGTAGAGACACTCCAGCTTATTTTACTAAAATTAAATTTCATAATTTTTATCAATATTTGCTTTAAATCTATAATATAATGCAATATATTTAAAATGCAAACAAATATAAAAGAATTGGTACAGATGCAGTAAAATTTAATCTTTTTCTCAAATAGTTGCCAAGATTTTTTTTTTTTACCAATCGTTAAATATTTATTTATTATGTAAATATGATATTAAAGCTTTAAAGGAAATGTCGTTTTATTTTATAAAACATACACAGAACAAAAACAAAAAAACAAAAAAAAAAAAAAAAAAACTAAGCTCACGATTTTTCCTTGTATAATATAGATGACCTAGTTTCATAAAATTTAAATTTTTAACTTATTCTGAAAATATCTTGTCTCTTTTATCTAATTATAAATCTCCAAGTGGAATCAATCGTACTCTTATAAAATTTTAAAACGAAGGTGTATGTACCATAAGTTTATATATATATATATATATCTCGATAAGTATGGTAGGTAATTTGTTGTTTCGTTGTTTATTGCTCTAGCAATCCGCTCCCAGGCGTATCGATCATGGCCAACTTTTCCTTCATAATTAGGCTTCTTTTCAACCTCTCACCGAGTTCGAGGTGTTTGGCTTCATAATCTATAAGAATATTAGAATAGAGATGCTATTAACGACATAAGAGATGATTCCAACTCACGTTCTTTCGAAATTTCTTCTCTTCTCATGAATAAAATTCTAATAAAATTTTGATTATCAAAATATGAATCTATTTATTTGTTTTATAGAATGATATCGAAATTAAAATTTAATATGTAATATTATCTTATTTAATATTTCATCAGAGCAATAAATAAACTCTCAAAAAATAAATATATATATATATAGATTGACCATATTTTGAAAACACCAAACCGGGACATTTTACTTTTTGTTTTTTTTTAGAACCAAATTGAATAAAATTTGAAAAAAGTACGAAATGTCCTAAATGTTTAAAAAACGGGAAAATAGGCTGGCCCGAAGACTTTTTTCGGGACACCGGGACAGAGCACCTAAAAACGGGACGTTTGGTCATCCTATATATATATATATATATATATAAATAAGTTATCCATTCATTCATAGAAAGTGATTTAATCTAAAAACATTTTTATTTATTATAATTATTATAACGTTTAGTTTTGTAAAATAAAATCATTTTTTTTTTACTTTTTAATTATTATTATTCTTATCGATATAAATCTTAGATCATATTATTGATTATAACATATTAATTTTTTTTGAATTTCATCATTTTATTATTTTCTCTTTTACTTTTATTTAATTATATATAAATACTACTACGCGTAAATAATAACTACAATTTTAATATTGATTTAATAGATTTGAGTAGATTAAATAAATACTTAGAGCAATGATTCTCAACCTTTTTTTTTCTTTACCGCGGCACACTTTTAACGATTTAAAATTTTGGCGGCACACAAAGAAAAAGATAAGTGTAAAAGTTTACCATATTGAAAAGTGGTCCAAAAAACGGTTTATCTTTTTTTTTTTTGTTTTTTAGAACCAAATTGAAAAAATTTAGAAAAAAAGTTGTTGAGAATCACTGATTTAGAGATTATTTAAAATTATAATTCCGTTTCAACACATTTCGATGAAAAATGTAATATTATTATATAATAAATGTTCATTTTTTTTTTTTTTTTTAAATTTTAAAGGACAATTTTTTTTTAAAGTTGATCGAACTTTATATATGTATTTATAATTGATTAATCTCACTCTTTCCGTTTAGTTTTAATTTATTTAATTTTTTTTTTTTAACAGAAACATACGACGGAAATTATAATGTTATTTGAAAAGGTTCCAAATAAATTAACTGATTCATCAACTTATTTTTTTTTTATTCAACGATACTTTTATTCTAGTATATCTTGGCGTGGGTTTGTGGAATCGGAATTAATTTAAAAGTCAATTTGCTTTTAACGAATAAGACAGTGTTTTGATCCATGACTTGAAATAAAGATCACATTACAAAAGTTATTATCGAACATTTTATTTAATCTAATCTATTGATTAATTAAAACTATTTAACATATATTTTAAACATTAATTAAAGAAAGGATAAGTGAAGACATGCATTATGAAAAATAAATATTTTTTTTATTTTATTTGATTAATAATTCAAAATTTCTCTCTCTTCTCTTTTATAAATAATTTTATAATTTTTTTTATATTGGATCTTATTCATTTTTATTGAATATATAAAAATCTACACGATGTATTAGTTTTTCTACATTAAAAAAAAACAAACTTTCTAGATACATTCCCAAAATAAATTTACTGTTAATCCATTTTTCTTATCAGCAGCTCAAATATTATTTCAAAAAATAGTCAAATCTTATTCCGAAAAATGCACAATAATGAAATAATATATAGAATCTATAATTCATCGATGATAATAATAAATTAATGACTGAGTTTCATATTTTTGGCATTCCAATAAAAAATTTATAAAAAAATTTGACAGAAATCAAAATTTTAAATAAACTACATAATTAATCCTAATTTTATTATATTGTATTAAACATAATAAATAAATATGTCTTTAGTAAATTTCAAAGAAGATTTGTTATCAAAACACCTCTTTTTACCGCGGCACACTTTTAACGGTTTAAAAATTTTGCGGCACACAAAGAAAAAGATAAGTGTCAAAGTTTAGCATATTGAAAAAAAGTCGTTCCAAGAACAATTTTTGTTTTTAGAACCAAATTGAAAAAATATAGAAAAAAAGTCGGAAATGTTTAAGAGCATCATAATCTCGCGGCACACTAAAGTGCCGCGGCACAGTGATTGGGAATCACTGGATTACAGGCTATTTTTAATGAATCTCTTTTAATCATTATTTTTACAAACCATTTAATCGTATATTTTATTTATTTATTATTTTTTTAATGAATTAAAAATGTAACCTACCTTACCTACATCATTTATTTAACATTAATATCCTAGCTTTAAAATGATAATGAATTCATTAGGTATTATTATAAAATATTTTAAAATTTTGAAATCCAAAAAACAAAAGAATAATTTTGACAAAAATAATAATAATAATCTTTATTATTTATGTTTATCATTTATAGCAAAATAAATTAAACTTATAATCATGTCCTCCTTCCATTCTTCTTAATTTCATTGCTTTTTATTATTTTTTGTTTTTTTTTTAATGAATTCAATTACACTTGAATTGCTCGTTGGAGATCATTTACTGACTCATTAGTTATAAATATTAAATCTCTGAAGTGCAGAGGAATATGACTCAGGGGTGAAATCACCTGAACATCACTCGTCCCCCACCACAAAACAACGAGACACCATGTCGGAGGTCGATGATTCATCATCTAACAAATCAACAACAAATTATTACTCGATACTCAGGACATGGCATTTTCCCCCTCCCCTCCCCTCTTCTCACTCTCCTCTTTCCACTTCCATAACACTTGTTAGGTTCTTCTCATTTTTATAAATAAATAGATAATTTAAAAAAAAAAATAAATAAATAAATAAAAAAATCATTCAATTGAAGGACAATTTCAAAGTAACAACTTCACTCGAGCGCAAAATTTATCTCCTTTCTATCTTTGACATTTTAGATAATCTTTCCCTTACACTGTAAATATATGCCGTTATTTTAATATTAAATAATTCAATCTCACTCATTTAATATACATTTTTTTGGAATTATGAAATGCAAAATATCAATCATATTATATATTTATATATACATTTACTTATATATATATAATTACTTAATTACTATAAAATGTTAACGGAACTAAAATCGTTTTATAAATTTGGTTAAAATTTAAAAAAAATAAATAAATAAATACACAAATAAATTAAATATTATATATAATTAAATTTATTATATTTTTAAATTTTATTAGGAAATTTTATAAAATATTTGTTGAACATAAATAAATATTTATTTCATAAAATATATATCAGGTGTGGCCAAACTTTTAACTTTTAGGGGCTACTTTTTGAATAAAATATAGTCTGCGGACGCCTATGGATATGGGCAAATAATTTTAGAATTTTAGAAGATAATTAAAGAAGTCATTATATCGCCGATTTAGATATATGAAAGATGTTAGTTTTAATAATAATATTAATAAAAAAAAATTGTAAATGGAAGGGCTGTTATTTTTCATTTAAATTTATACTTCAATTAAAATAAATAATTCATTTTTTAATGGATATGAGAGGAGGGGGAGGTAGAGGCGAAATTTGGGTAGAGTAGAGTAGTCTAGGACTAAACGGTGTTTTGAGAAAGGGAAGCCCTTGGATAAAAAGTATATAAATTATCGGGATAAGAAAAATATAAATATATGGTATATAAAAGATGTAATAACATATAGGATGATTATGATCTAAAATTAATTTTTAATAAATTTAAAAATAATATCCTGGGTAACGAGTAGATTCTTTTCTATAATCGCAGTAGAAAAGAATTCTATTTCAGGGATTGGCGTCCCTGCCCTCACGTGAGCTCATGATTTCTTCTAAATCCCTTTTCTACCTGGAGGAATCATGTCCTTTACCCATTGACGCCTTTCCATCCATTCCCTTACTCTTTCTCTCCCCCCCTCCCCTGATCATTCAAAAAATCAAATTTATTTGGATGAAGGAGAATACCTAGCATAGCTTCATTAAAAAGAAAAAAAATTGAAATCTTGTCTCTTATAGGAGACTCGAAAGAGTATCCTATATATATTTGAATTAATCCCCCTTCGGGGGATTAATTCAAATATATCCAGATTACGTCAATTCTTCAACTAGCAAAACCCTCTATATTCACGAATGAGACATGTCTTATGTGCCTCTGAGAGACCCACCTCTCCTACGCTTCACATTAGTACAAAACTTGGAACTCATATTTATAGAACGATTTGGAGAATTAGCAGAAACACTTCTATTCAATTGGATTCAGTTTATACAAATTAATAACAAAATTTCATAAAAAATGAATAAAAGTAAAAAGATACAACAGAATTTTCGCCAGATTTTCAATAAAATGGATTTTTAGTGAAATATAAATGAAAATTATAATTAATTTTTATTTGGTATCATGTTTACACTTGAAATAAACATTTTCTGATAACAATATATAAAACGCATATCAAAATACTCGTTATTCAATGTAGATTTATTTTCACTAGTATTATATAATTTTATGATGCTTCCTTAATTAAATATTAATTATTGAATTTTGACAGATGCAATGTGATTTCGGCTGCCATTTTGAATGACGTCGAAACTTTTCATTAATTATATTAAATGCTTATTCTTAGCATATCTCTTCTCTCAATACAAGATTATTTTTGATTCTTGTATTTCTTGTATTTTAACTATTTCCATGATCATTTTTCTTTGTTTAATCAATATTTAATGAATAAAGTCTTTGCCATGTATTGCTTATGGGCTGAATTTTCGTAGCCTTCAAGTGAATTTCTTTCCTATGTTTTTATGATTAAACAGTCGCATCGGATTGGACTATGGCTATTAATTCTTTTGTCTGAGTTCAAATCTTTCAATTTGTTTATTTTTTATAATTTTATTTTTAGATTTTTAATTTTTAATAATATAATTATAAATGTAAATATAATATTATTTAAATTAATTATTATGAATATTAATTAATTTTATTAGTATTATGTTAATTAATTAATTCCTTAGATAATAAAAATACAAAAGAAAATTAAAATATATATATACATATATTTACATTAATATTTATTTATTTATTTTATCTTATTTTTTCAAATCATCCCTTTTTAGATTTCAAATCGATTCTATCACTAATTTTGAAAATATTACCTTTCTTATTATAATATCTAGTCAATCATTTATTAAAAAAATTGTAAATGGAAGGGCTGTTATTTTTCATTTAAATTTATAACTTCAATTAAAATAAATCTTCTTTTCTATAAGCTCAGTAGAAAATAATTCTAATTCAGGGATTGGCGTCCCTGCCCTCACGTGAGCTCATGATTTCTTCTAAATCCATCCATTCCCTTACTCTTACTCTCTCCCCCCCACCCCTGATCATTCAAAAAATCAAATTTATTTGGATGAAGGTATTCTCACCTAGCATAGCTTTATTAAATAGAAATAAGTTGATATGTAAAAAATCTCCTCATGTGAAATTTGGTGTTGAAAATAACCCTTCCCTTCCTATCGTCGATCGCTAATACTACCACTTCCGGTTTCCGGATTTGCACCAAACGTTGATCAATTCATCCCACTGATGCATTAAGTAAATATACCAAATTTCATCAAAATCCATTGAGCCGTTCAGGCTGTACACATCTATACGGACAGACGGATGGACGGACAGACATCATGCTTAAAATACTTTTTTCTGTTAAGAAAATGCATGATTCGTGGAGATATGTAAAAATCTCCACATGTGAAATTTGGTGTGAAAACAATACCTCCCTTACTATCGTCGGTCGGTAAAAAAAATTGAAATCTTGTCTCTTATAGGAGACTCTTTAGATATATTTACTGATATATTAATTATATATATTTAATAAATTTCGCCCCCACCTTCAATGCTTTGCTTCTCGGGGACCTTGAAGGGGACAACATAGCAATCTCTTGCTTACCCCCAATGGATGAGATTCAACCGCCTTTGACTTTATTTTCTAAATAAATTATATTATTTCCCCTTCGTTAAATGAAATTATATACAAATTAATTATACTACGTATTATACGACAAATAAATTAATAAGAATTATTTTAATAAATCGATTTAACCAACTTTTCCATCCCAATCATTCCTTCTTTTTTGAATTTTAACATTGAAACATTTTTCCTGCTATTCTATTCTATTTTCAAATTTTATATTCAAAAATAAATAACTTAAAATAACATAAAACTTACTTGAATAGGAAGGAAATAATTTTATTGTTTTTATATATGAAGCAATAAGAAAAAATTGAATAAGTTTCATGAAATGTAAAATTAATTTTTAATAAATTTAAAAATAATATCCTGGGTAACGGGTAGATTCTTTTCTATAATCCTAGTAGAAAAGAATTCTATTTCAGGGATTGGCGTCCCTGCCCTCACGTGAGCTCATGATTTCTTCTAAATCCCTCTTCTACCTGGAGGAATCATGTCCGTTACCTTTTAACTTTTCCAACTTTGGCTTCGCTGGCTACTTTTAAAGCCTTTGCGGTCGACCTGCTATCTATATTTCTTACTAACTATATATATATATATATATATAGTATTATGATAATAATAAAAAAGCTGGAGTGTCTCCACTCGTCTATCTCGCAATTTGTATTGGATTAAATAACATATATTATATTTAAATTAAATTATAAATTAAAATTAATAAATATTATTCAAACACCGCGTGTTGATGGCACTACGTCACGTTTTGGCGTTTGATTTGCAGTGTTAAAAAATTAATTCCAGTACTTTCAGCGATGCAATCAAACTGAAATTCTATATATAGCAGTTTTATTCAATCTTTAATCATATGAAAAATTATCAAACATATATCTTTATTTTTATGGTCACTTTAGAGCAGTGATTCTCAACTACTGTGTCGCCGCATTTAGCGTGCCACGAGATTATGAGGCTCTTAATCATTTCCGACTTTTTTTCTTAATTTTCTCAATATGGTTCTAAAAAAAAGGTAAACCGTTTTTGAGACCACTTTTTTCAATATGGTTAACTTTTACACTTATCTTTTTGTGTGCCGCCAAATTTTTAAACCGTTAAAAGTGTGTCGCGATAAAAATAAAAGTTTGAGAATCAATGCTTTAGAAGAAAACAAATTAAAACGTGGAAGGTAATGACCCTCTTCGAGCTACATTTCTCAAAAGTTGATAGAAAACTACGAATTTTGAATAATTCCAGTATCGTCAAAATTATTATCCAAGGGAATCCAAATTAATATATATAAAATAATTATTTTAACATATGGATGTTGCCCTGGAAGACAATTTAGAGTATTTGAGAATAGGATTCTTGGCAGCATTTATGGGCCAAAGAAAGAGATCACCGGGGAATTGTATGACCTCAGGCATCTCCAGACATCGATAGGGTTATAAAATCGAGAAGGCTGCGATGGACAGGGCACGTGGCTATAATGGGAGATAAAAGAATGACTGAAAAATATATTGGTGGGGAGACTGAGATTGAAAAACGGATGTGAAGAAGATGGGAGAAGAAAATAGGGGTTGGGTGTAGTGCAGGATAAGGACATTTGGAGAAATGTTGCCAAGAACTTTCAAGTTCACAGAGATAGATAAAAAAAGAAAATCAAAAGTGTCACGTTCCTTGTCATTTTTGTCATGAACTATGTAATCAAAGATTCCTCGAAGCTGCTTTCTCGAATTTGGTCTCATGTCAGCTCCAAAATAGAGATGTTCTTTCACTCTAATTATCTTTTAATACGTATCACCTGTAATTTGGTTAAATTGAGCAAATAATCTTGCGAAAACTTTCTCAGAAATGAATATTCCATGAAAGAGTGCGTGTGTATTTGATTTTGTTTTTCACCATTTCCGTAAAGATTAATTAATAGGTTATATTTGAATCAAAGAGGAGCAATTGTTACCAAAGAAAGACAAATATAGAAATGTTATAATCTCGAAGAAAACAAAAAACTTTCTCGAGAAAATTTGATCAATCAAATGTTATTTATTTTCTCTATTTTATAATAGAGCTCAAAAAAGAAAAAAAATAAACTATTTTATAATATTTTATTTTATAATAGTTTATTTTATATATATGTTGGGCAACGAAAATTTTCTAATGTTTTACTAATACATTAGTTCTTTAATTGTAATACTAAAATCTTTTTTTTTAAAAAAAAAAAACAAGAAAAAATCAAATAGGATCGATAAAAGTCAAAGTGGAATTATAAATAAATATATTAATATTTATATTAGATATAAATATTAGAAAAATTATAAAATTTTTGTATTTGCTTATTATATCACATGATATAATAATACCATCCAATAAGAAAGATATCATCAAAATTATGATTTAATTTAGAGTCAAATTTATTTAATTTATCATTATTTATGATTTATTATTAATTATTAGTATTATTATTATAAAATTTTTTGAGTTAGTATTTTAATATATTTATTTATAATTCCACTTTTGACTTTTATCGATCCTATTTGTTTTGTTTGTTTGTTTGTTTTTTAAAAAAAAGAATTTAGTATATTATAATATACGAGTATATATATACTATATAATGTATAAAAAGTTTTGTAATTATTTAATATTTAACACATAAAATTAAACTTGGAACTATTTGTTCTGGAAAATTCTTTTCAATAAGATTAAAACTAAACTTCCTACTAATTATAGATTCAGAAATTCATGTGGTATTTATGGTACACGAGTCATGAAATTTTACAAGATAAAAAATCGTATTAAATCAATATTTTATAAATTTTGGGAAACTTAGTAAAATTATAGAATTTTCACGTCAGATATACAAAGTAAATTCATTTTCTAGAATATATTATTAATTAAAAATTCACAAATCATAATCAAATAATTTATATATATTTATACAATTTCAATCCTCGAAAAAAATGTTTTAAATCAAAAAAAAAAAAAAAAAAAAAAAAAAAAAATGTAAATTTCAAAAAGAAAGACGCTTATTCCAGGTCATTACTTTGTTCTTTAGTAATTAACTAACTATATAATTATGGTAATTTTTTTTAATTGTTCATTAAATACAATAAGTACAAGTAATGAGAAAAACTCATTAGAAACGTCAAAGTAACATTCATAAATTATATCCTCATAAAGAACGAATTTTCATCAGTAAAAAATTAAAAATATTTCTAAACCTTCGATATAATTTCAATGGTCAAAAATCCATGGGGGATTTCTTTTAGAAATTCCGATCTTTAGATATATTAAAGGTAAAAAAGAGATTTATATCACATTGAAAGTAAGTTTTAATAAAACTTGCAAGTGTAGGCGTGAGAGTGGAATCAGAGAGCAACGACCTACGATCATCTCACTCCGCCAAAAGCTCCAGATGATCTCGATTTTTCTCACTATGAAAAAATTTAATATCTGAATATTTTTATATGTCTTATTAATAAACATTTTTTCTATAAATAAACTAAATAAATTCTAGTTAAAAAATAATAATAAATATATAATACACATAAATATATTTTTATTAATATAAATATATTTTATTATACGATAAAAATGTTTATTTTGATAATAATTTTTTAGAAGAATATAAATCGAGGCTCCAATCGGTTAACGCCTGTTATCATTCAATAAAGGGTCAAAATTATTATCAAAAGGAATCAAAATTAAAATATAAAAATCAGTTAATTTTAAATTTGAGGCGTGATCGATGACTTTAAGAGACGAGAGTAGATTTAGAGTATTTGAAAATTGGACACTTCGTAGCAAGGATCAAAGAAAGAGGAGGTCACCAATTTGTTGTGAGACCACAATAAGAAGGGATATAAGAGAAATGAGAGAAACTTGGTTGGGTGTAGCTTAGGATAGGGATATTTGGAGAAATATGGTTGCTGCGGACAAGAACTTTCGAGTTCCGTAGATAAACAGGAGATAGATGAATATGTAGATATGATTAAATTTAAAATTGAAAAATTTTCTATTATAAATCCGCAATGCTTAATTTTCATACATTTTTTTAAAATATTGTTTTAAAAGAATCACACATATATTACTTTACAATTAAAATATATTATTTATTTAAAATCGAGATGTTTTTTTTTACTTTCACTTTTCTACTTGTTTATTATAATTGAAACGAATATCATTTCGGCTTAAACTTTTTTCATAAAATTAATATTATTTTATTAATAAAATAAATATATATATATAGATTAAACACCTTCACTCTGAAGTTATCTCTCTTGTTATATGTCATAATTATTAGGGTAAATATAATTCATCATTAATTATTTTATAAAAATATTACTCACATATTTTTAATATTATAAATACAAAACAATTTAACGCTTTATAGACCGTGACATTTTCTTTTGATTTGCGGTTCGATACCTGGATAGATGAATCTAATTATTCTATAACATAATTTGTAGATATTAAATTATTAATGCTTTCGTGGTTGTTTTTATTTATAAGGGAATTTTGTAAATAAAACCACATATTGATATTTGTTATTGTAAATTTATTGAAAAAATTGCTACTTCTGCAATCGAAACGTTGTGTATATTTTTTGTATTTTTTCAATAAATTTACAATAACAAATATAAATATCTGGTTTTATTTACAAAATTCCCTCATTCTATACCACTTTTGTGCTTATATTATAAATATATATGTATTTGAAAAAAAACATAAATTTTAAGATTAATCTTTTAAAATACTTCTATTATAAGAGTATACCTTCTTCCCTTTAAACAAAATTTATAAATAACATTATGTTAATTAAAATATTATATTTTATTAATATAATTTGATTAATTTCTTAACATTTCTACATGTAATGATAATAATAATAAAATCATAATCATAATTCACTTTAATTTAATTAGCAAATATTAGATTAACTAATTTTCATTAAATATAAGGTAATGGCACCTATAGATGACACTTTTGAATTTAAACTAAAAAAATAAGCAAATTTTAAAACATACGCGGAAATTTTTTTTTTTAAATGATAGTTATGCTTTTCCACCACCTGAGATATCCTACAACAATACAATAAGTCGCCCTATTTTTTTTCTTTTAACTTGAAAAGCAGACCGAATCGTCAACAATTGATTTTTTCAACAAATCTTAAAGATAACCTTAAGGGAAGTAATGTTCTTAATTAGTATTTTATATTTTTATATTCATATTTATCAAGAATTTAACAATTACATTATAAAATAGACTTAATATAGATATAAATCATTTCAATTTAAACACCTAATTTTTAAAAGTATCTTTTTTATCAACGGTGTTATCTATAGGTGCCCCTAAAAATTGTTTTTCCTATAGATGACAGCAATGTCAGCTATAAGTAGGTTTTTAAAAAAATTGTCTATTATATTAATAGCTGTAAAGAGGAGATAATTTTATATAATTCCACCAAGTTGCATGTCTGAATTGATATAGGATCCTAAAGGTGACGCTGTGTTTCTCATTGTCAGAAAATTTTTTTCTGTTCCAGAACTTCATACACTATTTTTTTGAAATTTTTTTTAAATTACTCTGTTCTCAATGTATAATTAAAAATGCATAATTAAAAAAAGATTTGTTTAAAATCAATTTTTTATTTTATTATAATAATCAGCTAAAAATAAAATCAATCCCAATAAATATATCTAATGTATCATTATATGAAACCTGATTATTTTATTATAACTAAAGTTAAAGCAGCAACAAGGTGTTGGAAAGATGTTTTACTTTGTAAATAAATAAGTTGAAGATAAAGAGAGCAAGCGAAGTGAAAAAAAGTAGATGTCATCTTTGGGTTCCATAATTGTCATCATTAGGTTCCACCAAAATTTTTGGTGTCATCTATAGGTTCCATTTGATTTCTTTGAAAAAAAATTATATTTCCTATTAAACTCATATAAAAGTTTAAAATATTTATCCTGGTGATAAAAGGTAAGATAAGCTTTATAATAACCAAAAGATTTTTTTTGTGAGACGTATAGTTTCAGTTTTATAAAAGAAAATAGCGACAAGAGCGCTTAAAATGTCATCTATTGGTGCCATTACCTTATTCGTAAAATTATTGAATTTAAAATTAAATTATCCTTGAAATAAAAAGATTCAAAGAGGATTATTTCGAAAAAAATAATCAAATTGTCCCTCAGTAAAGTAATTTGTCTTTCTCCTTACTTAATAGATTTGTGCAATTATTCTTAAGGTTTTGTTTAATTTACAAAAGAAGATGCCGACGTAAAGCATCGTCATTTTGATTCATTCTCACATTTGTTACCCGACTGTTACTTTTCTATTTAAAACATACAATAGTCGGGTTGAGCAAATTCTAAAAAAAAACAAAAAACACAAAACAAAAAGAATTAAAAGAAGATAAATCTGTGTATGTAATCTTACATAATTAAATTAAACAACCAAGCAATATCTAAATAGATAGATGATAAATATTGATATATATTATATACGAGAATTTACGAGAATAGATAGATAAATCATTTTAGAAATGTTATTCACTATCATCATCATTCTAAATTTTAACAGGTATATAAATGATAACATTAACAGTCTGAAGATTAAATTCAGTTTAAAAATTCAAAATACTATAAATTTAACAAAATTATTTTCATAAAAGCCTTTACTTTGATCTAAATCAAATACAAGCATAACTCGAGCACAACTTTGAACTTTTTATATTTTACAAATTGGATTTTACGAATTTTACAAATTTATTATTATTTTATTCTTACCACTTTAAGTCTATTAATAATTTTCTAGTTTTATCAAATCTCTCTCTCTCTCTCTCTCTGTGGCTCTACGAAACTCGAAATTTCTTGGCCGCAGCAACCATATTCCTCCAAGTATTCCTATCTTGAATCATAATCATCCAACCCTACCCTCTCCCATCTCTCTCACGTACCTTAAACTACGATCTTCCATGTTCCAAATTTTAATTCCCTCATTTTATTAGTCTTGATCTCTCTGTAATGTGGTTGTTGTTTCATGATTTAATTTTTTTTTTTTGTTAAGAAGAGAAATCACCTCTTCGTAATGGAGAAAATTTAAGATTTACATTTAATTATAATAAAAGAAGGGGCAAAGAAGTTTATCACATCTTACGAATAACAATCCCAATCATTTAAATAAATATTTATAATAGTTTGTTATATATATTTTAAGTGAAACTTTTTCAAAAATACTCTCATTTAATTAAAAAATTTGACTATTTAACATTTTAAAATAAAATTTTTAAACGATAACTATTATGAAAAATGAATTTTATCATATTTATTAATTGAATATTACGGCCGCCAATATTTAAATTGGGGAAAAATTGAAATCTCCCTGCTATAGGAAAGAAATGTGAATTATCTTTAAGAAATAAACAAATATTGGGTAAGAATTTATACGAATTTATTTGTTTTAAATAAAAATGAATTTTTTTTACTCACAATGTGAATTTTATTCTCTGACATATGAATTGAAATGTTGATTCATGACATAATTTATTTGAATTTAAAAATAATATTTTTTTTATTAGCAGATGGCAATTCTTTATATTTATATAATTAAATTTATGAATTGAATCAATTATGATTATAATAACGAATTATCTTGATTTATTAATTATGTTTTACGATTATAAAGTTCAATTGTAAATTTGTGAATATAATTAAAAATACAATACATACAAACACAAATCAGCATTCAACCCGACAAAATTCATTAATCTTTTTGGTCTTTTTAGTTAACGGGGGACGTTATAAAAGAAACTTATGTCTTTTTTTTTTTTTTTTGATATAATAAATATTACTCAAGTTTTTTAATTTTGTTTTTTTGATTTCTTAGTTGTTGTTTTTCTATTATATTTTACCCGATGGTGGTATATCAAAGGTGGTTCTGGTATTGGCCGTCTACCTTGCCAAAGGCCACGGATGTAGCCGACGGGAATCTGGAGGGAGCCAAGGCTTTCGATCGTCACTAATACTGTTATCCTTTTCCTTTTGCTTACCCAACGTACGTTTATAAACATCACAAAAATTGATTATATCTAAGATCGGATCAACATATTCACATATATCATTTATCTATCATATACATTATAATATATATTATCTTCATATTCTCTCTTTCTTGTGTTTGACAAAATAGAAGAAAAAGAAATTACAAATTTCAGCAACCTAATCGATAATTATATAATATTTTTACTAAAAAGTCAACATGTTTATAAACAAATGAAAATATACTTTAAAAAAACGTATTTTATTAAATTGAAATTATACTATAAAAATAGATGGATTTTGTTATTTTTCTAAGTTTATACGATAATGATTAATTAACACTATTTTTGAAATCCAATATTAATCAATTAAATCTTTTTAATTTTTTGTTTTTTTTGACACATTTCTAAAATACAAAATAAAAAAATATTGTTTAAATGAAAATAATTATTTTTTATTAAATATCAATTATTCATTTATATTCTTCCGAGTTTGAGTTTATCAAAAATTTTATTTGTTATTTTTATCGACCGACAATATTAAGGGAGGTATTGTTTTCACACCAAATTTTACATATGGATATTTTTACATATCTACACGAATCAATCATTTTCTTATGAGAAAAAAGTATTTTTAGCATGATCTCTGTCCGTCTGTCCGTATAGATGTGTACAGCATGAACGGCTCAACGGATTTTGGTGAAATTTGGCTTATTTACTTAATGCATTAGTATGGTGAATTGATCAACTTTTGGTGTATATCCTTAAACCGGAAGTGGTAGCATTAGCGATCGACGATATGAAGGGAAGGGTTATTTTCACACCAAATTTCACATGAGATTTTTTATATATCTCCACGAATCATGCACTTTGTATTGGTTTTATCCTCGAGAAAATCATCTTCATTAGATTTTTCTTAATTTAAAATTATATGACGTCACCCTGCTTTTCATGACGTCTCAGCCAGCGCCTCCTTATATATTTTAAATAAAATAAAATAAAAAATATTTATGTTATATCCATATCTGTCTTTTATTGCATTAATAGATACATTTAAATTATTTGAAATTGTTTCTGTAGCTGGAAATTTATTTATTTCAATCCGTCTGTCGGTTCTGCGCCTGGCCACAGGTCAACTTATTTTGTTATGAACTACGTTTCCAACTTAATATGTTTATTATATTTATTAAGTTATTCCATTCTATAATAGGTATATGTTATATTTATTATAATCATGTCCATTTTGACATCACAAATCAATAAAATAATATTTTCATAGGGAATTAATTTATGTTTAGGAAATAAATATTATCAGATGTGATAAAAAATTAAATGATTATAAAAGAATTAAAAGATATGGTAGATAATTAAATGTTATTTATTGATAAAATATGTGGTGAATTTTTATGAATTGATTTAAGTCTGATAATAGCTTTTTATCTATAGGAATGGGCAAAATGTGTTTGTATTGATGAGAAATGATCATATCTAAGTGACATGCCACTTTGACCCTATTCATTGAAACATTTTTACACTCATCTCTTTGATAAAACTCAACCTAAAAGGTTACATCATTTCTTAAAACAAAACAGAGTAATTAATTTGATGAGGCATATTTTAACAGACAACTCTGCTCGATATGAATGTACCAAAATCGTTAAATAATTTCTAGTCAATCATATTTCTATTTTTCTTAAAAATTGTTAAATAACATTTAAAGAAAACTGTCTAATTGTTTGTAAATAATGGATTTCGAGGCCTTCACGTGAGAGTTGATCTTTTTAACCTTGATCTAAAGAGACCCTGGCCTACGTTGACTCCATTTACCCAAGTGAACCAATTCATTTGTCATAAAATATACTTTTTATATAGAAGCTAAAAAAAGAAACTTATAGAAAAAAAAAATTTAATATTCTCTTTTTTAATAAATTGGCATTTCTAATTTATATAGTAATATATATATATAAGCAGGATACTTATATGTTTATACTGAATAAAATAGTAAAGAGAAAAGAGTAAATAAATGAGACAATTAGTCCAGCCACCATATAGGTATATTATAATAATCTATTAGATCATTTGTTATTATTGTGACCTTTCAAGTCAATTTTATAAAATAAAAAAATTATTTAAAAATTGTTGATAATTATTAATGTCAATTTCAAATTTAAAAGGTAGAGTGCAAAGTGAGGTTATGTACGATTTTCTTAACATCTGCTTACAATCATAATATATGCTTCTTTTAATTACTATCTCGCCAGAAAATTTTCGATGTTGAGATTTTGATGTTTTTATACGTTTTGAAGCTTCCTGAATCATTTTCACTAAGGGTGAGAAAAATGTCTGTCTCTGTGTGTGTGTGTGTGTATGTATGTATGTTACGCAAAAACGGTTTGAGCTAGAATGATGAAATTTGGTACATGGGCATTATTCAAAATTCATAGTTTTCTATCAACTTTTGAAAAATGTAGCTCAACCGTAAGAGGGTCATTAACAACAACATTTAGATTACTTTTTCCTCTAAAGTGACCATAAAAATAAAGATATATGTTTGATAATTTTTCACATGATTAATGATTGTATAAAACTGCTATACATATAATTTCAGCTTGATTAAATCGCTGAGTACCAGAATTAATTTTTTAACAGTGCAAATCTCACGCGCCAACACGTGACGTGGTGCCATCAACAAAGAGCCAAACATGCGCTGGCTTATTTATCAATTTTAATTTATAATTTAATTAATTTAATTTAATTTAAATTAATATATGTTATTTAATCCAATTCAAATTTGCGAGATAGTCGAGTGGAGACACTCCAGATTTTTCTTGTATTCTTAAAATAAATATTTTCCTGATATTACAAATTTTGTATTGTTTATAATCCAATTAATGCATAATTTTAAAGATTAACTAGCTGCTCAGAGGGCATTCGGCTCCGCCCCCTTTACCCCCGAGTGGTATATAGTATTTGATTGAAAGTAGTAAAAGGTTTTCATCCATTTTGTTTCAATCAGTATATTACATATTAGTGAACCATTGTGAGAGCCCTCACACGCAAAGAAATTGAAACGCAAAAGATTGAAAAATATTATAAGATATAAGAGGCACTGGATGTGACGTCACAAATGACGTCAAAAATAATAAAAAGTAAGAAAAAAATTATTTTTTCACTTTTCTCAAAAAGTATTTATTGTAATGGAGCTCCTCTTCTCTATGTTTATAATATAATATAAAATTTTTTTTTTTTTATTGAATATAACAATATTATAAGCCCTCTTTAAAATAATTTGAATTTTGAAAATCTAGTTATACTACATTCATTTATTCTGCTATCGAGGATGGGTTTAATTCAAAGAGATGAATTTCAAATATGTTGCATTTATTTTAGTAGGTCATTGAGATTATAAATCATCGATTTAATGATTTATACTTAATACTAGAATTTACTATTTACTTTGTGTTTGTCATTGTCATCAAAAGTATCATTGAAATTATTTTTTATTTTTTTATTGTTATTCCACTTTCTTTATCGTTTTTTGTATGTTACGATGTCATAAACTATTCAATATATTCTCTTAAAAATGAGTTCGTTGCTTCTTTTCTCACTGAAAGATTAATTATTATTATTATTATTATTATTTAGTTCTCAAATCTCGTATGAACGCCAGATGTGATGCCCTCGTTGCCCTTCCCACTAATCATATTTATAGTGCTCTGCCAACGAAACATGACCTGTCGCGCATACATTTTTGATTTCTTCCATTCTCCTGTAATTAGATTCCAATATTTCTTTTGTATTGCTCAAAGTGCCAAGTGAGAAATGTCAGATTTATCATTTCTATTATATAAACCTACAATCCAAGGCCAATCTCAAAGTCTATAGTAGATCATGTCCTGCTTTTACATTAATACTTCTCTCTCTTTTACTCCACCCTTCACCACCCCCACTACCCTCCTTTACCATCCTTTTGCTTCATCACTAAGCATTGATGTTTATTAATTCTTCATAAAACCATCTGTTTAATATTAACATTAATCACCGTTGCTATTAAAAATAAAATTAAAAAAAAAACAAAATCATATACCTAAATGTATCAATGTATAACTTTCCTTTCAATTATAAATAAAGACTTTATAGATTGATTGATAATGAAAAAAATATTTTTTTCTGAAATCAAAATTATTTAATTCTTTCAAGAATAAACTATTCAACTTTCTTTGAGTTTGATAAATAAAAAAAAAAATAATAAATTTGATGTTATTATTTTAAAGATTGTTTTGAATTTTGAAACTCTTTTTCCAACTTTGATAAAATATCGAATAGATAGAATTTTCATTTTATAATAAAAGGTTAATTAATAAATAATTGGGTTGGTGGTCAAAATAATATGTTGATAAATAATTAAATGTACACTTTGGGAGTCAAGTGTATAAGTTGGATAATAATTAAAGATATTAATGATATATAAAAGAATAATATATGAAATACAAAAAATAGGATTGGTTAAATAATACAAAATAAACCATACTGGCTTGAGTTAGGAGAGAAAAAAATAGGAGATCGCACTTATATGTTATCAGTGATCTGATCTCGAAACTACTCTCATGTCACCGGCTCCCGGTCACACATTTTTGGGAATCCCTTCATGGTTCCAGGCTTGCCACGCAGAGCAGCACCTTCCAGGAGCGGAAGATTTACCTAAATTTTAAAATTACAATGTATCTTAAAATTAAATAAATTAGTTAATTGAATAAGTTTCGCCCGTTTCAATATTTAATTTTTGCTCAGGCATAATTCTTATTCTAATTATAATTAAAAAAAAAAAAAAAAAATAAACAATAAACAATTTATTTTCATTTATATATAGTAGATTTTAAAATAATTTATCTCCAAGTTTTTTCTTAATATTGCAAAGTCTATGCAAATTTTGATTTATATAATATATATATATATCTATCAAATATTCTAAAAATATTCTCTCTTTTAAAAAAGGAAGTGATATATATATATATAAATTCAAATATACCAATGCTGTTCCATTGACCCTTTCTCAAATGAACTTTAATTTTTTTTTTATTTGTTTATTTAGTTTAATCATTCATATGAATTAATTTGAATGTTATTATCCCATAAAATATTTAAAGAAGTGATCTATTTCTTATCGCTATTCTATTCATTGCGCTTTTTATCAGCAAATGATATGACCTCATATTCGAATATTCACTCATTAAACATAGAAATGTATATGAGAAATCAAAACATATCTAAATTTATATTAAAACAAGAAACTATAATATTTCTACTACTGTTTTATTGATAAATACAAATCAACAATTTATATTTCTTTGAATAAATGATTATTGATTAAAAATTGTTGGAGCTACTCCTATCAGACATATTAATAAATTTTTGTTCATTTATAACTGGATATTCCTTAGAGGAACCGGATTCGAATATATTTATATTAACACCATCCAATTAATTATTTTTAATTAGTTCCTGTCTAGGTGAATATATTTATTAGAATTAAATAAAAAAAAAATATTGTTTTAGGAAGCGAACAGGTTAGTTTTATTCTTGTTATTAGCCATCAGGTGGTTTAATGAGGGGAAATTACTCACTTAATACATAAGATTTAAAAAATTGACCTAGGAAACATGTCCCGCTCATCTCTTAAATATTAACAGGACATTCCTAAGGATTTTTTAATCAAAAAAATTAAACCAGTATTTGTTCATTTCTTTTATTAACAAAAAAATAAAAACAAATCAATTGATTTGCATGAATTTTGAAACATTATCAATTCAATTACATTTTATATATACATAGGTATCTATTTATAAATACTATTTATACTTGCTGTGTATATTTAGATATTATATTATGTTATCATCAATTTGATTAATTATTAAACTTTATTTATTTTATTACTATGAATAAATTCAATATAAATATTTATTTACAAAGATAAAAGAAATTTTACTTCTTAGATAGAATTGAATGAAATAAAGATTATACTTATAAGGAATTTGTATCATTTCATTGATTAATTTATATCATATTTGAACTTGATTTAAAATTGATTTACTACTTCAATAACTTCTGTTAAAATTTTAAGAATTATTTGAAATTAATTTTCAAATTTTCCTTTTTGCCATTAAAAATGTATATACATTTCATTGATACCTATTAAAATTAATATAGGTACATTTATTCTGGTATTGCCAAAAGTAAAGAATTTCATTTTATTTTCAAGAACAGTTTTGTTCAATGAACAAATGAAAAGGTAACGAAACCAACCCTTTAAATTGTATTAATTAATAGAATTTATTTTAAAATTAATCTTAATTCAAAGCAACAACAACATTTTTTGTTCAATATTGAAACTTTCATACTTTTAGTATTTTTTAATTAATTGAAACATTAAAAAAATATCATATAATTATTCTGATCTCTGTTTTTAAATTCGAAATATTCAAAAACAACATAATTTATCATATAAGTACTTAAAATTTGAAATATTTTCAATTTCTGTTTTTGGATAATCACCTTAACTAATGTTTTAGTGACATTAGAAATTTGTCATTTCCTAGAAAACAAAGGACAATCATTGATTTTCTTCCGTTTGATGTTTTTGTTTTCTAATAAATATACTATATATTTTTTTTTGCTCGTTAGTCAATTGATTATGGATGTAGGAGTCTGTGGGATGGGATTAGCCAACCAACCATATATAGCAAGCTCAAGAAGCTTCACGATTAATTAATGAACAGCTTTGGAGGAAACGTGTCTTCCACAAATGTCTTTTTTTGAAAATTCGGCCGCCGAGTCAGAATGAATCATTCTTTTCCGTGCTCCGGCTCCTTTTCAACTGTAAATGTCTACTACCTTTAAAATACTTTCTAATCAATCCTCTCATGTTTTCTCTTCTCGATCATCAAAGTGGATTATAGTAATTATTTGTTCCGTGATAAAATTATCGTTGATACTTATAAACAGTGAATATTATGGTCAATTTTTCTGTATCAATAGTATGGTAAGTTTAACAAATCACCAATAGATGGCGGCTCAAGTATCATTTTTAAATTCATTCATTATAATAATAGTTATATATTTATTTATATAACATCAATTATATAAATAAAAATTAAATTAAACAATTTCAATAGTTTTATTTTGTAAATTTGTTATGTTTCAAATATATATTCAAAAATATATGTTTATAGAAAACGATATTTATTAATCGATTTTAACAAAATCCAGTGGCGGATTAAAGGTCCAGAGCGCCCTAGGCAATCACTTTATCGGCGCCCCTGTATCGGCCATAAATGCCCAACATAATACTATAAATTTTAAAAATTCTGAGCTCGCGCGCCCCTTGTAACTACACGCCCCTAGGCACGTGCCTAGTTTGCCTTACGGATAATCCGCCTCTGACAAAATCCCTTATCCATTATAATTAAAAAATCTAAATGGATCCTTTAGAATCTCTACACCATTTTAATATTAAAATTTTATAAACCAGTATTTCTAATAAATTATTGAAAAACAAATCATTTAAATATTTATTCGTATTTATGTATATAATTTATATATAGTATAGTAATACATAGTTGAATATATACTAGTCAATTTAAATTATTGTTTACTATAAAAAAAAAAATGATGATTTAATTTCAAGCTATTTTTTAATCCAAATAAAAATTTAAATGAGTAGATATTTGTGATATAATATAAATATTACTAGAATCATTTATTTATATTTTTTTTTTAAATCGGTAAATGACTATAATTTGTCAATAATTTATATTCATAGTATGATACAATAAATTATTAATTAATAAACTTTATAAACATGCTTAAATATACATAACTAGCTGCTCCGAGCGCCTTCCAGGCGCTCTTGACACTTAGACGGGGGCTCCGCCCCCTGTACCCCCGAATGGTATTTGGTTGAAAGTCTGTATGTAAAAGGTTTTCATCCATTTTGTTTCAATCAGTATAAGTAGATAAGATATATATTTGTTTTCTTGGAAAATATATTTTAATTTAAGCAACAACAAATTTTCCTAGTATAATAAGTAAGATTTATTGACTATTTCATATTATTATTTATATATTTACTAATATATTTGTGGCTCTTTGCATTTATTTAAGTAGATTTTAATTAATTAAATAATTAATATTCTAAGTTTATGAACATTATTTTTTTTTATAAATTATATTAATTAAAATTTATTTTCTTATTTCTGTTTGTTCTTTATTTTACATATATATGTACAAAACACAAAACAATAACACAGACAGACACACAGACATTGCCTTTTATATATATAGATAGATTAAAACCTTCCCTGGGATGCCCACAACAATCCCTGAAAGTTTCACCGTAATCGGACGAGTAGTTTTTGAGTATTTGACAGACACACAGACACACAGACATTGCCTTTTATATATATAGATACTAAAAAAATATCTATAATAAAATACATATATTTATATCTCGATACATATAAATTATTATTAAAACAGATCAGTACATTATATATATATTATTGTATACAAATAACGAAAGAAAAATATAATAATTGAATTTTATAACAAAAAAAAAAAAATCAATTTCAAGGTTTTATTATTTTAATTACTTGTTTTAAGATCAAAGTCTTAGAATAGCGCTAAGATTATATGATTGAATTAAAAATAACAATTTTAAAATTCAATGAAATCATATACCTGGATATACAGCAAAAAAATACAGAAAAATAATAATTCAATACTATGATTATCATGAAAATTTATATAATTCTAGAGATCAATTTTTTTCCCCCCATATTTTACGTTTTTAATCTAGTAGAGTATTTTAAAAATTTCTCCTCTTTTATTAAAATACGTTTGATAAAAATACAATGATATCTAATATTTAGAAACTACATAAATATTAGTTATTAAAACCTAATTAAATATATGTTATTTATTTGAAACATAAAAGTATTTGCGCTGATCGTTTCGTTTAATTTTTTTTTAATCCATTTCTTCTATTCTTTCTTCTCGTTAAACAAGTGCAGCTTAATATAATATAATCAAGATGAATTTCTTTCGAACCTCTCTTTCCTTCATGTTTTTTTTCTGGTTTTCAATCAACAAGCAATGAAGCTTTTCTAATCCAAACCAGCTTACATATTTCAAATGACATTTACAACCATCACGACATGTCACATAATTCTCATTTATAAATTCGCATCTCGTGTTCCGTTCTTTTTCCTTTTCTTTTTTTTTTAATGATTAATATATATATATATATTTCTAGTATAGTTATAGTAAGATAGGTATGATTTTATTCAAGATCAAAGTCAATTTGGGATTTCACTTTGGCAATGACTTTCTAAAAAAATTGCAATATGCGTTGAATGTAAATTACATTTATTTATAAACATTTTCAATTAAATAAAAACAAAAATGATTACTTGATGATGAAAAAGAATAAAAAATAAAAAACAAATCAAAACAGGAAATTGTCTTTTGAATAATGAATTTGTAGAAAGTATATTTTATTAAATTTCTAATATTTTGTTAAAAAAAAAAAAATTATTAAGTTTTTTTTAAATCTAAATTAAGAATTGGATACGGTAGTATACGAGTATCAAGTCTTATGTTTCTTTTATTTAATGTTTCAATATTCAAAAAATAACATTTTTTTTTTATATTTAAAAATATTTTTTTTTTTTATTTCTTTGAGATTGACTAAAAAACATTTTTTCAAAAACATTTAACCCAGAAAGAAAATATTTTCATCGTTATTGTCAAAAAGTCAAATAATAAAAACTTTTTCTAAAAAATTGTTTTATTTTTTTAATTTTCAGGGCTATTGTATATACATATATATATATAAATGAAAATCAAATAAATAAATTATTATTATAAATAAGCAGTTTGATTCCTTTTAGCTTGTGTTTATTTTATAAAGCGACGCGATTATTATTTTTTCGATATTTTTTTTTGTATTCCTGAGCCCCCCCCCCAATAAACAAAATGAATCGAGTGGTTTTCTTTTTATGAAATGTTGTTGAGTGTTAACACTCCTATAATCTATTCACGAATAGCTCCTGTAATGCTGCGTGTGACGATCACCAGTGACTGCAATTCGACGCCAAACCGGCATTCCCTGTCGCCGCGTATCATCGCCTCCTCATCAAACTGTTCGACGCCCACCCGACACACGATGGACCCCACCAGCTGGGCCTCGGCGACCTCAAGAGATCTCACTCCAGGTGCACTATCAGACCTCCTATCATGCTTTCATGAACAACCCTCTCGCTCATCCCGGAAATTAAGATCAGAGCCCACGCGCCCTTCCTCCCCTCCCGTTTCTATAACCACTTCCGTTTCCCGTCGGATCTCTTCTTTTTGCTCCATTTTTTTTCTGTCTTTCATCTGACTATACTTAAACATTCAAAGAAAAACATCGGCTTACAACGAGCTTGCTAATTTATTCATGATTTGGATTTATTATTAATTTTTTTTTTCTATTTTATTTATTTATTAAACATTTATATATTTAACTAGAAATAAACATTTATTAGTAAGTATGTTAGTACAGAGTAATACAATTTAATTAATAATAACTTCAAACATATATTAACATTTTTTTATAAATAAAATATATTCAAAATTTAAATCATATTCAAAAGATAGATATATATTAATATTACACAAATTTTAATAAAAAAAAATGTTAAAATTATTAATTATATTGTTATATAAGTTATAATACATATTAAATTTTTTATTATGTATAATAATTTATTTCTCTCCTATCAATTTGATAAGAATGAATTAATAATACAAATAATAAATTTCGACCAAAAGGTGTACTTGTATTACACTTTATACCTAATAACCTCTATTTTTTTAATCGGACATTAATCTCGGCAGATGTTCGTTTCTTTTTTTATTGCTTGTGCAAAATAACATACCTAATGTGACAGGCAGTGCTCAATTAGCGGAAGGTAAAGGAGATAGAGAGGGAGAGAGAGAGAAGAGAGCCATTCATTCCATTAAATGGCCACCTGGCGTGTCGAATTGGTTGCCTAAGCGAACCACTCCAAGGCGCCCCAATCCATTAGCATTCTGGCCATCCAATGAAATTCTAACCCGATTGCTTTTGAATATTTAAAATTTAATTAAATACATTCACCACAGATTATTTGTTTGTCATTTTGAATATTAGATCAATTATAAAAAAAAATAAACACTTAGTAAAATTTAAAATACTATGATATTTATATTATATATATTCTACAATATTCTTTATTCATTTATCTCATAATCTATTTCAAATTATATATATATTTTTTTTAAATAAATAGACTTATCCCGTATAGAAGATATTGACGTCATAAAAATTAAAATAAATCATTACGGGGATAAATCCTATTCTCTTGAATGCCTCTCTTTAATAGATCCTTAAATTTGTTTATTTTAACTTGGAATACAAACGGCGTCATTTATTCCTTGTTCCTTGTTCATTTAACTTTTCATTTTAAGGACATTCCAGCCAATTGAATATGTTTTGTGTCAGGCCTTCGTCATCAATAAAGATATTTGCCACCGTTTTTAATAGGCTAGCCTCATCCTAAACAACTCTTGTTCTCTTTTCTAAAATAGAATAAATAGAATTATTTCAACTGTACTTCATAAAATTAATATTAGCATTAAAGTTTAATTTCTTTGAATATTATTATTATCTATTTATGTTATTAGAATTAAAATGATAATATTTATTATCGTTATGAAATGAGATTTTCAAAATTAAATCATCCATTTACTAATACTTTGAATTTACTATTTTTAAAATATTAAACATCTAAATTAATTAGTTTAAATGTTAAAAAGGTATAAAAAAAATTATAAAAAATTTGAAAATTTGAAATAATAGATAAATTAAACATCAAACATTTTATGTTAATTTTAAAACTAGAACTAAAGATTTGTATATTTTTAAAATTAAAACATATATGTCTATTAATTATGGAAGTCTCCCATATAAATTAATTTTTTTAAATTATTAATTCATCTACTAGATAGAAATAAGAAATTGACTTTGATGAAATTTATATAGACCATTATAGTTGGTGGTGGGATTAACTTTTGATCTTCTCTTGATTAAAGATCTTTCATTTTATGCGTATAACAAATTGATTATCTCTTCTCTTAATTTAATTAGATAAGTTAAGTTCTAATAAAAAAAAATGAATAGACATTCTTTAAAGTGATCTTAAAAGGGCGGATTCTCTTATCATTTCGGTCTCTGTGTGCTGTTTGATACTAATTGCTTTCATTTTCTTTCAAGATTCAGATTTTTTTTCTTGCTATTTGAAAAAGTTTTTTTTTGCTCTCTTCATTAGTTTTTTTTAATTTTATTTAATTAAACGTTACCATTTCGTGTTTTAACATTTATTAATTAAATCCATTGATTTATAGAATGATATTCAAACATTTTCATCTGTAATATTATTTTTCATAATTTCTTTTGATATTAAAATTTTATTTTTCTTTTATATTAAAGAATACTTTTTTTTTCTTTACCGAATTATTAAAACAAAAAGAAAAAACTAGATGAACCGTTCTTTTTAATAAAATAACTTTAGTATATATATATATATAAGAACTTTTAAAAATAATTTTAAATATGCATTTATTATAAATTAAAATATACATCATAAAAATATCTTCATCTTTTTCAACCAGCTAGATATATAATATGAACATATTTCTTCAATTTTTTTTTATCTCTAATTGCGTTCTTAAGATTTCTTTTATTTTAACAAAAATAAAAAATTAAATTAAAAGGGATAAAAGTATATTTTTTGTACATTTAATTCATTCATTAACTTGATTTATCCATTTTGTAGGAGAAGTAAGTTTTAATTACAAAAAACGAACGAAGAATTCGACACACAAAAGGAATGGCTAATGAAGAGGGCACACATTAATTGGGTCAATGAAAATTCACTTCCTATTACGGCTGATATCACTTACAGGATTCTCTTCTTCTTCTTCTCTGTGAAAAGTTTTCCACTTTAATTCCATGTCATTTACTTAGGAGACTAACTTTCAAATGTATTTCATTAATATTTCAGTTTAACAGTTTTATTTTTATTTCAATGAAATCATTTTCAATGAAAAATTCATTATTAATTAAATTTTAATTTTAATACACTGTATATTTTCATTTATTACATAATTTAATTTATATTTTTATTTCTTTTTATTTGATAAAACTCTTCTACTTTATCGCTCTATTGAATTGCAGTTACATTCCACCAAATTTTCCACCAAAAAAAACCTCTGACTATTATATCAATTATGTGTCTTATGATCAGTAGATCTTATCCTATCAATCTTTACATTGATTTTCTTTGTCGGAGGCGCTATTTCTTATCAAATCTCTACCCAATGTTGATCCCAGAGGCTGGATTGTCTCCGACCCATATACCCCATTTAGAGAGATTCCCTTTCCAGGCTCGGGACTTGAACCAGGGACCACGAGAATGAGAGCCAGCTACGCTACCTCCCACCCTGTGGCGCCTTCCAACTTTTTTTTTTTATCTTGAGTTATTTCTATTTTATTCATTCAATTATTCTATTTACCTTTATATTATGAGCCCAATTTATTGTTCTTCTTTTCCTGACAGATTCGAATTATGTGTAGGCCATTCCCCTGGAAAATCGCCACCCCTTCTCTTCAAAATATAATATAAATGAGAATCACTTTTTTTCCTTAAAATAATATAATCTCATTAATCACTTTATAAAAATATTTTTATTTTTATTTTTGAACAATTTTTGACAAATTCTCCTCTTTTCCCCTATCTAAGCCAAAAGGAAAGTTTTAATGTGTTTAATAATTTGAAATATGAATTTATTTATATGCTTATTCGTTGACCAAAGGATTTGATTAAATCTATCAAATGCATCAAATATATAATTGCATTTGCATACATATATTCCTACATATAACCGACTCCCATTACTTCTAATTTCATAATTATATTAGTTGAAGAAATCAATCCAGTACATCATTTTACTATAAATAACGAAAAAAAAAATTAAAAAATAAATGTAATAAACACGATGTACTAAACACGTTATGGTAATTTTTTGTTTAATTATAGATTAAATTTGTGATTAAACCTTCATTCATATATACTATATATATATATTGTATATGAATAATAAATAAATAACGAAATAAAAACATTCGATAAATGTATAATTATTGTTCAATTGAGAGTTTCGTGTTGAAAAGTGTATAGGCAAGGGGTTGTGTTTGTTCCATTCGTGTAGGGATTGAAAATAGAATGAAATGCCCGAGTTAAAGAATAGTGAGTGTTACGGGCCGGAAATGAACGCAGATGAGATCAAGCAGCTCCTTCGGGTGGTCACGTGGCAATTGCGCCTTGCGTGCACAACAAAAAAAACATCTGTTTGGCCTAATAAATAAACAAAAACGATGCTCTATTAAAAAAAAAATTAGAAGATTTCTGGTAGGTAATGCAAGGTGATCTTTATTGATTTTTTTTTATTCATAAATAATTTATGATAAAAAACGAAAAACAAAAAAAAACAAAAAATAAAAAAATCCCATTTCGAATCACTTACTTTTTTATTTTTTTTATTTTATTTTACTTTTTTTAAATAACTTTCCAAATTATCTTTTAAAAAAACTATTTGAGATATAAAATTGTTTGCGAAAGAATTCAATATCTTTAAAAAAATCATTTCAAAACATACTACTATTATAAGATGGCATAGATTTAACTATAGATTACTGTTTATTGTTGATTCATTCAATTCGTAAACTTTGCTTACTAAAGAAAAAAAAAAACTTTCAAGGATTGTTTGTTTGTGGGGAATCTTGTTTTTTATTTTATTTTTTATTCTTCTCTTTTATATATATATATATAGTTACCTTGTTAAAGAAAAACCTTTTAAATGGTATAATAAAAGTTTTGACATTAAATTTTGAAAAAACAATAATACTAAAAAAATTGATAATTCAATAATAGAAAACTTTTACTTTTTTATTAAAATTGTTATAATTTAAAAAAAAAATATCTTTTATATTTCTTCAACTTTTTATAAGTATGTAAGATTGACTTGTAATACCATTATATAATTTTATATATTTAATTTATATATTTACTACATGGGCTGAAAAGTCCCGGGATTTTTAATAGCTGACGCCACTAGAAAATGAACATGACTAATTTCGAGAGGCTCATCTGTCACTTGTTTATGTATGAGGTGTCATGACATTTCGTCCATTCGTTTACAAGCTACAAGTAGTTTGAGTGACGCTACTTTCGCCTTCATAAGAAAAATGGAAAAACAGGAATATCGTGTCTTGATTAAACATTGTTTTTTAATTGGAAAAACTTATGAACAATCATTGCAGTGTTTGGAGGAATGTTATCCCTCATCTGCTCCTTCAAGAACGCGATATTCTTGTTTTTTCATTTTTCATATGAAGACGAAAGTAGCTTGTAAACGAATGGACGAAATGTCATGATACTTCATACATAAACTAGTGACAGATGAGCCTCTCGAAATGAGTCATGTTCATTTTCTAGTGGCGACACCTATTGAAAAGTTCTGCGACTTTCAGCCCATGTAGTATAATAAAATTTATTATTAAAAGTATAACACGTTAAATAATTTTCAAATTTTCTAATGAAACTATGATTATTATTATGTTAATTATATATATATTTAAAAAGTTTATTTTTATTCGTCCATCTTATTTGTTATTCTTTGCATTTATCATATTACAAATCATATAATAATAAATATATTTCTTAAATTTAATGAACTTCCTCACTTACCTTCTTCATCAATTAAACATTTATTTAATAGCATCAATCTATTTTATCTATTTTTATAGTATAATTGAACTGAAAAGTTTTTTATATTTTTTTTGTCTTTAGATAAAATAAAGATTAAAATATCTTTTTGTTTTAATTAATTAAAGGATTATATTTATTCAAATAAAATGTCCAATTAATTTATTCGATAATTGATAAAAAAACTGATGGATATTTTGAGTAATAATTTATTCTCCAAAAGTGAAATTAATTCAGTTTATCTTGCAGGAAGGCTCCAATAGAGGATACTATACAGCTCATGTTAAGCTATATTATTAAAATACATATTTGTTCTTTCTTTGGAATGATAAATGAACCTGATCCATGAAAGAAACTTGACCTTTCCTGGAAGCGTTGGTTATTATAATAATCTCCCACATGTTAAGTATACTTTATAGTTCAAACAATTTTTTTGTTTATTTTTGTTTTTGTTTTTGTCTAGAAAATGTTTTCAATCTTTACTCAAATTTATTCTCGATCCATATAATAAAGAAAAACATTCGTCACAATTTTTCGAGTAACGGGTACATTATCCTTCATAATTCCTATGGGTTTGAGTGTAATCTTTTGCAATTTTATATACAAAGATCATGACGAGATCTCTTTTTATAATGATGTATGGCAGTGATTCTCAACTTTTTTTTTTTTACCCCGGCACACGTTTAACAGTTTAAAAATTTGGTGGCACAGTGTAAAAGTTTATCATATTGAAAAAAAGTGGTCCCAAAAACGGTTTACTTTTCTTTTTAGAACCAAATTGAAAAAATTTAGAAAAAAAGTTTAAGAACCTCGAAATCTCGCGGCACACTAAAATGCCGCGGCACAGTGGTTGAGAATCACTGATTTATGGTATGAAAAATTCTTGTGATTTCTCAAATATTCTAAAATAAATAAATAAATAAATATATATATATATATTGTCATTTGCAATGAAATTTCATTGCGCCGTTCCTTTAGGCAACCAAACTATCTGCTTCATAAAGCATCTTTATTCAAAGGAGTTAGATTGCATAAACTGACAACCCAATGAATATTTTAATCGTTTGCATAACAATTCATGAAATTTTTATTAAAATGAATTTCGTTTTAAAAATTCCTATCTCCTCCCTTTTTATCTTAACTGATTTGTTTGTTTTTTTTATTGCTTTCATTTTATCGTTCAATCAGTTTACCTGAGTGTTTTCATTGGAAAGGAAGTGGTTGTGTCGTTGATAGCAGTCGGAGGGTGGCAGGTTGCGAAGGGTCAGGAAAGCCAGCTCCCTTTGTTTCCGGGCAATCAACCATTTTGTTTCAATAAATATACACCAACGAACATTAATATTTCAAGATAAATAAATCAATAAACATTGTTCATTTATTTATTTCTAATCCATAAAATTCCAATAATACTATTAATATTTTTGTTAGAGGTAATTTCTCAATCATTTCCGTAAATAGTTAATTTATTACCATTTTTTTTATCTAAATGATGATTTGCATCACAATCGAGGTCATTTATTTTATTATCTTGACATCCACCTGTTTAATTCTATTTCGTCCTCATACAAATTATTTATTAATTTTACATCTCAACTATAAAGTTTATGTATATATAGGTATATATATTATATTTAGGCTTATTGTTTTATTTAAACTTCATTTCGGAATAATAATAATAATAATAATACGAATTAAATCTTAATTAATTTTACTTTTAACCATTTTAATATTCTTTAGAATTTTTTTAAAACTGAAAAAATATCATCATTATTTGCTCAGGATAGCTATTTTATATACTTTTTTTTTCTTTAAAAATATACTTATATTTATATTGATCTTATTTAATCATAAAAAAATGAACTATATTCAAATATATTTTTATGACCTTCATATATTTTCGAAAATCCACCAATAGATTTAATCAAAATGTATAAATTAATTGATAAATAAAAATGGTCCATAATCTTTTATGTTTAAATAAAAATAAATAATAATAAAAAACTTCTTAAGACCTACATTTTATAATTTTTATATCTAATTTTAAATTATAATATTTTATTATGAAATGAATAATATATAAATTATACAATTATTATTATTATTAAATAATAATAATAATTTACAATCATTAGTTTAATTGTGAATAATTTTTTACTATTTCGCCAGAGATAGTATTGCGATCACGAACATTTTCAATGTCGAGATTTTGATGTTTTTATACGTTTTGTAGGTTCCCGAATCATTTTCACTAAGGTTGAGAAAAATGTCTGTGTGTGTGTATATATATATGTATGTAACCAAGATTACGCAAAAACGGTTTGAGCTAGAATCATGAAATTTGGTATACGGGCATTATTTAAAATTCGTAGTTTTCTTTTAACTTTTGAATAATGTAGCTCAACCGGAAGAGGGTCATTACCTACAACGTTTTGATTTTTTTTCCCTCTAAAGTGACCGTAAAAATAAAGATATATGTTTGATAGTTTTTCACATGTTTAAAAGTTGTATAAAACTGCTATATATAGAATTTCAGCTTGATTGAATTGCTGAAAGTACCGGAATTCATTTTTTAAAACTGCAAATCACGCACTAACATGTTACGTGGTGCCATCAACAAAGAGCCAAACATGTGCTGGTTTAATAAATATTATTTATTTATAATTTATAATTAATTTAATTTAATTTAAATATAATATATATATATATATATAATATATAATATATATGTTAATTAATCCAATTCAAATTTGCGAGATAATCGAGTGGAGACACTCCAGCTTTTTTATTTTAATTTTAATTGATATATTTTCATTATTGATTAATTTAGAAAACTAGAAATAGTAAAATTATTACAGGTGTATATATCTCATTATATATATATAAACGTATGAATATAGAAAAAGATATAGTAATCGTGTGTGTACCTGCATCTGTTTCCTATGCTCTGGCGCTAGTGTAGCATTTTCTTTCTCATTTCCTCTCACAGTAAACATTCTCCACTCTCGCCTACTACCTTCCCCCCTCCTTCTTCCCCCCTTTTGGCAATTCCAAACAGCACCAGCCAAGGAGCGATCAGTCTGTCACTTGACAACCAACTGCCAGGTACTTTTTCTTTTTTTACCTGTTCACGTGCATACACGCTTGTCGAAAGAATGATTCGAATTTTTTTATTAAGTGATTAATTAGATTTGAAATAGAATTTGTGCGTTTGCGTTAGTCTTGTAATTGAAGTGATGTGTTAAAAATGAATACATCGGGAGTGGAATCCACAACCCCAACATCCCGAAGGATTTCGAGAAGTTTTCAATCCTGTTTGCGTGGTGCCGAGGGTACAGCTAATGGAAGTGGCGACGATGAGGATACCGGTGGGTTAAAAAAACAAAATAAATTATAATCACAGCGACTAAAAAAAAAACAACATCATAATTTGTCTCAAAGTTAATTCAATTAAAAACGATTTGATCCCATTTAATTTCATACATAACAAGTATCTTTATTCCATATTTAAATTAAGAAATTTTTAATAATATTAATATATTATATAGACAGACTTCTATTCTTCATATATATATATAATAATTATAAATTATATATAATTATAATCCAAACTATTTCTATTTTATTGTTGAAAATAATTTAATTTCCCTAAATAATAAATTATAATATTAAAAAATCTATTTTTGATATTTTTAATTAATGAAATAATGATGAAAATGAATAAAAATGATTATCTAATTATCACATCAAATATATTATATTTTTAAATATATTTTTATTTATAAATTATAATATTAATATAAATATTTTCATAAGAAAGTTAATTGAGTTTAGAGAAATGATACAACTATAATTTACCAATTGAATTGAATTATTATTATTATTAGTAGAATTTATTTTTATTTATGTTTATATTTTTATTTTGATTATAAATTCGATATAATTAATTATCACTATCATGAATTCAGAGAATTATTGATTAAATTTAGTATAATTTTAATTACTATACATATATTTAAAAGACTGATTTTTTTTATTATTTATTTTATTTTGTTAGATAAAGAAACATATTTAGTTTATTTTATTTTTATTCAATTTTAATTTCCTATAATAATAAATCATTTGTTTTATTTATTTTAGAAAATAAATTTTTGAAATAAAATTCTTTTCTCTACTTATAATATTTATTATAAATACATTTTGTATATATATATATATATATATATATTTGTTTGAATACTTGCAAATATAAGAAACTCATTCGATTATTAAAATATTAATACTTTTCTACTAATAATTAAAATATTCTACATACTTTTTATTTTGTTTTGTCCAATTTAAAATTAAAAAAAAAAAATAACGTTTCTGCTAATTTTTTAAAAAAATTTTCTTATATATATTGGAATTTACAAGTCATTTGATTTATCTAACTGTTACCTTGTAAATTAAATATATTATAAGTATATTTAGAAAAATTTAAATTTATATATATTTTTTCCATGAAAAACAAATAAATCATAATTATATTGTCACCTGTAAAGTCTATTTATGTAATGATATTATTTCCCACTTTAACACACAACATCTGGTATAAAAGAAAAAATAAATGTAAAAAACATTGAAACATTTTATTTTGATTTTGTTATTTTTTTTTCATTTATTTAAAAAGTATATACATATCTGAATAAAAAAACGGCATATATTTGGATAATAAATATAATATTAAATTAATCGAAATTCTAAAGGGAAACTCTTGTCTTTATCTTAAAGATCATAGAAATTTTTTAAATTTAAATTTATAAATAAACAAATTTGAATGAATTCAAAATATCTACTAAAATTTTATTTAAATATTATTTTATTTTGTTAGTATATATCCCGAATCAATAATTTTATAAAGATGTATTCTTTATTCAAAAAAGTAACTTATTTAATCAAGGTTTAGAAAGATAAAAAAATAATATGGATAAAAAACTTGAGAAAGATAAATTGTAGTTTAAAACTTTGAGAATTTTCTATCCAAAAAAATAAAAAAACAATACATAACCTCAATGATAAAATTAAATTAGATTCTTAAGTTTCATCATAATGAAATACTTTTATAAAAAAAAAAATGTCTGAAAATTAAATGATATACTTTAATTAATCTTTCATTTATCATTCATTTATGACAAGATATTTTTTTTTTACAAAATAACTACAATAAAATTATTATTAATAAAATTTTCCACTAAATTATCTTGATTATTTATTTTAATAAATTTACTAATTTAAAAAACAATAATTAATTCCTTATATTTATATTTTATACTTTAAAATTTTCAAAAAATTCTTGAAAATTATTCAATTAAAGTTAAATATTGTATTACAGATATATTATTATAACTATTATAATAATAAAAGTGTATTTTAAAAGAATAGTTTGGATTTATGCAGAAATTTTAACTTTCTTAATTAAACTTGACAGTTCATAGGCGAACGAAAAACTTTTTTTAATTCCAATCTCTAATTACTATCTCGTAAGAGATAGTATTGCGATCACGAAAATTTTCGATGTTGAGATTTTGATGTTTTTATACGTTTTGAAGGTTCCTGAATTATTTTCACTAAGGTTGAGAAAAATGTCTCTATGTGTGTATGTGTGTATGTATGTAACCAAGATTAGGAAAAAACGGTTTGAGCTAAAATGATGAAATTTGGTACATGGGCAGAATTCAAAATTCATAGTTTTCTATCAACTTTTGAGAAATGTAGCTCAACCTGAAGAGGGTCATTACCTACCACGTTTTGATTTTTTTTCCTCTAAAGTGACCGTAAAAATAAAGATATATGCTTGATAATATTTCACATGATTAATAATTGTATAAAACTGCTATATATAGAATTTCAGCTTGATTGAATCGCTGAAAGTACCAGAATTAATTTTTTAACAGTGCAAATCTCACGCGCCAACACGTGACGTGGTGCCATCAACAAAAAGCCAAACATGCACTGGTTTAATATTTATTATTTATAATTGATAATTAATTAAATTTAATTTAAATATAATATATTATGTTATTTAATCCAATTCAAATTCCGAGATAGTCGAGTGGAGACACTCCAGCTAATTTTTTTTCCATTTATACTAAAAATATCTACAATCTATAATAATTATATTATCTATTTATTTATTTATTTTTATTTTCGAAAAAATAACAATAATAAATAACAATATTTTTTTTTTCAAATTGTATATATTTTTATAATTTTGTTAAATTTTAAAATAGGTTATCGTGAATAGATATATAGCCTACTTTCGAATTGAATGTCATTTTATCAATTGGTAAATGGAATCATTCAAGGTTGAGTTCACAAAAGTGAATTCTAACACAAACGGATTTTAAAATAATTCTTTTTTTTTAATATTTTTATCTTAATTATCTGTATATATTTTTATTTAAATATTCTTATAAAACAGTGGCCGGGGAACTTTTTTAATCATTACCCCAAAATATTTTTGTGTGAGTTGATATTACCCCATGGTGAAGAGCAAAAAAAATCGCCTCTTTTTAGCATCTTTCCTATTATAGCCTCCCCCATGATAATTTTGAAAAGAAAATAATAAACTATAAATTTACAGGTTTATAAAATAGCAAATTAAAAATATATACTTTTTACTCACAAAAGTTTCAATTTTTACTCCCAAAAATTTCATTTTTACCCCATTTGGGGTAATTTACTCCGGTTTCCCGACAGTATTATAAAGGTATAAGATATGAATTGTTTATTTATTGTAATACAAGTCAAATGGTGTTTTTCTGTGATGAATAACAAACTCCAATGAAGAAACCAATTTTTTTTATCTCTTTCGTTATTTTTATTATTTTGTTTTCATTTCCAAGAGTATGAAAGAAGAAATGGGAGTTAATAACGATGTTGATGATGATGATAATAATGATGAAGATGATGTCATCATTAACATTTTTCACGTTATATATCTTTTTTCTGTCTCCCCCCCCCCCTTTATAATAAGTAACAATAATTTCTCACTTTTTCAATCATTGTTTTTTAATATTTCTTTTACGAATACAAATATTTCTAATATCATTTTTGATTTATTAAAAGGCCCTTTATTTAAAAGTCAAGGGCATTACAATAAACTCTATTTAAATGGACATCAATTTCTTCTTCTTCTTCTTCTATCTAAGGCTAATAATTTGAAAGATCCGGTATCGTAGAACACTTTGCACTTTGCAATAACATTAAATTAGCATTCTATTAATATTTATATTTTTCGAATGATTCCTTTGTTCTTCATTTTGGATACTATTAATGAACTTTCATATTTAAAATCTTATTCTTAATTATTATGTATATACTACTATATATTAATTTTCAAGTATTTATTTATAAATATTTTAAAATTAAATAGCTCTTTTTTTCATTTTATAAGATCATTATTCTTTGTTTAAAAATCATCATAAATATTAATGAAAATAATGTTAAGTAATTAGTAATGAGGTTCCAAATAAGTTAATAATATTATCACCTCGATTTAAAGAAAATATTTATAAATAATTTTACTTTCATCACAATGATTTATTATTTAGAATTAAAATGAGTTATCAGCTATTTATATTTATTTAACTATTACAATAGTTTATTAGTTCATTGTGTCATTAGGAATATATTTGTTAAATACAATATTAACTATTTATCTCTAATAAAGTTGTTCATTGCTGATTTTTTTTTTCTTTTTTTGTTACAGGTGAGTTGTTTCATTCGAGATCATAATTGAAGTGAAAAGAGACAAAGTAAGAGAGAGAGAGAGAGAACATTGGTATACTGAATGAAGGTAGGAAGATAAGATATAGAATGATCTAAATACATACATATATATATATATATATATATATATATATATATATATATCAAAAACAATTATTTTATATACAATATATAAACACGAGGACAAAATAATAAACAAATAAGAAAACAGGTCTCAAAAATCAAATCAATAACATTTTGAACAAACATTGAAGAATGAATGGGATTAATTTAATTATTTTATTTAGTAAATAACACATAATTTACACATCAATTTTAATTCGGAATTGGGTTATTATTTTACTCTGCTGTCGGATTCCCTCCTTTCAAGGGGAAGAATCCACTTTGGGGACCATCAACCACCCAGGAGAGGGGTTTCGTGATTTCTCTTCACAACAATTCTATCCTAACTTAGATTTATTCTCGTTCACCTCTTCATTTATTACCATCTTCGTGTATTATATATATAAATTAATAAAAAAACAAACAAACAAAATCAAAAATATTATCTAACTAAAAATAATTTGGTATTTACTGAAAAAACAAAATATTTTTTTTTTCAACTATTCTTAATTATATATTATAAAATTTTAAAATCTTAATAATATATTATTTTATAAATAATAATTAATTTCCATATATTGACTTTATCGTATTAATGCCTCTCTACTTGTATTAATGAAATTGTATATTATTCACTTATTGTTAGTAAGAATTCCTTGTTTATTAAATAATAATAATATATATAATAAATATATTATTATTAATTATTATTAATTCAAAATATCAATACCAAATCCAATTTTACACTAATTATATGTTTATCTATTAAGAGTGTTTCGTTTTTTAAATGAAAAGCGGTCGCCAAACTTTTTTAAGTCAATATAACAAATTTAAAATTTTTCTTACGCTGTAAGGTATGTGTGATTTCGTATTAAGAACTGTTATTTCTTTTGAGTCCCAATCGACCCCCATTCGACCCCTTAGGTCAGATCGATCTCTACTGTTATTAAATAGACTCGTGAGGGTCTATATAGAAAGAACATTTTGGCGACCACTGATTTAAAGTTATAAAAACTCACAATAAATTTTATTTAATATTATATCTGCTGAAACAGAGAGAGAGCGAGAAGGATATTTGATATCAAAGTAATATTTAAATTATCTGGTTGCTATTAAGTTTTTTTTTTCTTCTAATTTAATTTACTAAACAAAACGTAATATATATATATATATATATTTATAGATAATAAATAATAATCTAGAATGAAAATATGATGTTTAATTAAAGATGATCACGACTAATTAGGCTTGTATTAGGGTTAATAGAAAAACAATCTTTGATTTTTTATCATCCCCCTCCCCCCTACACACACTCTGTTTGATTGTACATTTTTATAATTTGGTTTTAAAAATAAAATCCAGACCAGATGTTCTATTTATATAATCGAATGAAGACCGATCTCTTTTTTCTCGCTCGATCTCGATTCTGAATGAATGAACTTCTCTATTTACGTGCAACCGGGCCACCAACTTCACTTCGATTTAAACAAACAAATAAATAAATATGTTCTTCATAAAAATTCTTATCCCTTTGATTTTTCATGTTTTTTTTTTTTAAATTTTATTTCTTTTTCTGTTATTCCTAGTCAAGACAAATCATTCTAGGAAGGAAGGAAATGCTAGAGAAACAAAAACAACACAAATAATGATAGAATCTTCCGTATTTGATTCACTGAAGACAATTTCCCTTTTTGCATAAGTATTTATTGTTATACAACATTCAATGATGTTCGTTTTTACTTAAAATCTTCGTTTATAAATTTCTCCATCAAAACAAAGAAAATCTTTTCTAAACAAAATTTAGATATATTGTCTCCGTCGGTTACCTAAATAATCTTTTCTATTTCTCTTCTTCATATACGCGAAAATGAATAAAATAATATTTATGTAAATTTTGTTTTTTTATAAATATACTAGCTGCTCAGAGCGCCTTCGGCGCTCTTCACACCTAGACGGGGGCTCCGCCCCCTGTACCCCCGAGTGGTACATAGTATTTGGTGGTTGAAAGTAGTAAAAGGTTTTCATCCATTTTGTTTCAATCAGTATATTACATAAAACATTGATTTCTTTTTGTGTTCTTATTTAAAAAATATATTTTAATTTAATCACTATATTAATTATATATATTATTATTGTATATGTTATATCTATCTACCTATGTGGCTCAAAGATACTCGAAAGTTCTTAGCCGCAACAACCACATTTCTCCAAGTGTCCCTATCCTGAGCCCTTGTTCCATCTCTCTTACGTCCCTTCCCACACGTCATTGGTTTTCCAAGCGGACGTTTTCCAATCGGTCTCCCCACCAATATCCTTTTCCTCTCCCATTCTAGCCACGTGCCCTGCCTATCGCAGCTTTTTCCCTTTTATAACCCTAACTATTTCTGAAGATGCAGAGAGACCATGCAATTTCTTGTTCTGCAGTCTCTCCCATTCCCCGGTGACCTCATCTTTCTTTGGCCAATAAATGCAGGGAAGAATCCTATTCTCAAATACTCTGAATCTACTCTCATCTCCAAGGGTCATAGACCATGCCTCCCACCCATATAATGCAACAGGAAAATAATTTTTTTATATATTCCCTTTGATAATAATTTTGATGAGATAAGCCTCTTTATTGCAAGATAACAGGCGTCTCCCGATTGCAACCCCGATTTAAATTCTTCTCAAATATTATTATCCTTCGTGATTACATTCAATTTTTCTACATATTCAAATTTTACATTTTGTATATTAAGATTTTGTATGTTAATACTCTTCCTCTTTGTTACTAAATATTTTTTTTTATCACTATTAATTTCAAACCTCCATTAATTTTTCCTCGCTGTTTGTAATTGCAATTGCCGAATCTCCTATTATATTTAAGTCGTCTGGGTAACCTAATATTTTACAATTGATTTCCGCATCTTACTCTTTTTTTACTATCTTCAAGACAAATTTGAAGATCAAAATTTGAAAAAGTTTATCCGAATCTATTGAGTCATGCCTATGTTTTACTAAAGTCTACAAATAATTAGTGAACAGAAATATTGCATTAGCGGTTTTTTTCCTAATATCTGTCATAATGAAAATATCTTAATTAATGTTGTTCGATTTGGCCTGAACCAGCAATGAGATCTCCTAATATTTCCTTCGCCTATGGTTCTTAAGTATTGTATATGATATAATAGTGAAATAGAGTATAATATTTCTTGATCATTACATTTTGGTATTTTATTTTCATAGCTAGATTATTATTGAATATTTTTAATTATAATGAAACTTAAGAAAATGCAAAAATAGAGACTTGAGACAATTTATAAAAATTAACGGTATAAAACTATAGATAAATTACCAATATATACATTCATAAATAGTATTAATTTAAATTAATTGATTTATTTGTTTTTTTATTATTAAGATCATTTATTAATTTTTTTAGATCATAGTTAATTTCCTCCCATAAAAGAAACTTATCTAATTCTGTGGTGCTAGGGCAGAGGTTCTTAAACTGTGGTCCGCGGACCCCTGGGGGTCCGCGAAGCCTTTACTGAGGGTCCGCAAAGCCATCGTACAGGTGCACGAGAAAATGTCGGTTAAAACTTTATTTAATATAAAAGAAGCGATGGCATGGCTTTGTGAGGAAACAGAGATCAAATACCCAAATTCAACGAAATGTGCAAGAAAACTATTGCTACCGTTTCTATCTTCATATTTAGCAGAATTTTCTTTCTTCAATATTATAATTTCTAATAAAATGTGTTCTACTATATGCAAAAAAATCGTTATTCACCAATCACTGTTAGAAATATTCATCATATATCCTTGTTCTTATGAGATCGTAAGCCAGAAATTAACTAATAAAATGACGTAAAGTACCTAAAGTTGGAATGGGGCCCGTCAAAAAAATTTTTTCAAGTGGGGGTCCGCAGAGTACATAAGATTAAGAACCTCTGTGCTAGGGGATTTGAAAATTATTAGTCGCAATATGAAGATTTCGCTTACAGTTTCTGTCATGTCCGACCTCCATCCAACAGTTATTTTCTGTCAAGTTTTTTGCTTCTCTTAATCATGTGATCTATATATTTAATTTTTTTTGATTCATTATAATAAAATTTAAACAAATAAAAATTTTTACTTTGTTAATTTATATAAATTTCAATATAAACTGATTGTGAGTGATACGCTTAGCCAATACTCTGAATAATTTGTGTACAAAAATATTGTATGTTCTTAGCGAGATTTGATATAATGTTGTACGATTTGTCCTAAATCTGAATTAGAAGAAAATTATAAATTGCCTCCTCTTCCAGCCCAATTCATTTACCCACCCATGTTGCATATGGCATCTAAATTTCTTAAAACTCCGTTTTTTTAATTTAAAATAGAAGGAGAGAAAGAGTTTTAAATTATATTCGAATAGTCTATATATCAGTATTTTTTTTCTGAATTTAATAGCAAGTTGATTTTAAAAATTTTCCATTCTTAATGCATATGATTGATTACATGTGTTAAAATTTAAAAAAATTCAAATATTCTAATTTTTATATTTATATACAATTTAATATTATTTTTTATTAATATCATATCAAAAAAAGAGAATTTATTAAAAATTAAAAATAAAAAAAGAAGCCTATTAATAAAAAATTGAATGGTGATTTAAATATTTTATTAAATTAATTAAAATGAGACCTTTTAGAATAAATTATTTAATTGAAATGATATTTAAATATAAGAATTTAAAAAAATATTATATTCTTTGTTTGGCAATTGTTATTTAATTATGTGCAACATGATTCGACTTGCACAGAGCATCGTTATTTTTTATTAATATCACATAATAAAAATGAATCTTTGAAACATAATAAATAAAAAAGACATTTTAATAAATTTAAAAAATATACCCAATTTAAAAATGTCAAAAATTTAAAACAACTTTATATCATCATATTTTAATTTTTATATAATATATATATATATATATTTAGTAATTAATAATAGAGTCATTAAATTAAAATAAAAAACAAAGATAATATAATTCAGTCATTTTAATTCAGGTTAAATAATATTTTTTTTTATTATTCAATGATAAAATTTATATATTATATATTATATATATATTATAGAAAAGAAGAAATATTCAATTAAATAAAAAATAATTTAAGATAAAAATATGATCTAATAAATATTTTAATTAAATTGAGAACTTTTAGAATAAATTATTTAATTGAATTGATATTTGTATATTAGAATTTAAAATAAAATGTGAAATATTATAATAATTCTTTGATTGGGAATAGCTATGATAATTCATTGTTTGAAATGATTCCGCTAGGCCGACAGTGAGCCGCGAGCTGCTCTTGAATGAACAACACGGAGAATTATATAAACTTTAAAATATTAATTTCTGCGGTTATTGATAAGATATTAATAAAATTTATAGCCTATGTTACTCTAGAGGTATATAAGAATATTGTGATGTAATTTCAAAGAAATCGGTTCAGCCAATTCTGAGTCTATAAAATAGTAATTTTCCGGACAGACAGACAGACAGACAGACAGACAGACAGACAGACGTGAAAAATTCTAAAGTCACTTTTGGATTCTAGAGGTCATGAAACGTGAAGATATGCAAAAATTTTTAAATTCTGAGCAATGTGCAGACAAAAACCTTTTTTTATATATATAGATTTCCCTATATTTCTCCATTTCTATCTATATATCTCAAATATATATAAACTTACTTTACTAGCAAAAATTATATATATAAAAAAAAATAAATAAAAAACTCGGAATCCCGATATCGACTCTTGAAAATGGCGCAAAAATGGGCGCCGAAAAGTCGAGAAAACAAACTCACAAAAATACGTGAACAAACCCGGATAAATAATATATATATTTGATCTTAAAAATTGTGCTCAGTATTTTTTATGAATTTCATGTATTAGGGAGATTTTTAGGTGTTTCATTTAAAAAAAAATAATTTTGTTTTTTTTTCTTAATTAAATTAAATGTAAATAATAATAACAGGTGTTAATAATTGTCCATATCCAAACCTTACAATTATTCAAGGTGACTTTGGAAAACATTCATATTAATATGATAATTACGTATTATTAATACTATTAATAAATATACAAAAATATTAATTATTATTAATTATTTGACTTTTAAAAATATTCTTTAATATTCCTTTATATATACCATATATATACAATTTGCAAGAAACGTGGTCAAAATGTGTAGAAAGCAATGGTCAATACATTGAATAAATTTTTTTTTTACTTTCCCATTTAAAATTAGTGTTACATTTTCACAAAAAAAAAAAAACAAAACAAAAAAGCGCTCATTTCTTACCGGTAGACCTAGTATATCTGTCTTGGAAATTATCAACATATTGTATATGATTTTAAAAACAATTTTTTCTTTAATTTATATTTAAAATAATCCTTTAGATATTATCTTATTTTAATTCTGATAATATGGTCAAATTAACTAAATAACAACTTTTACACTAAATTAAATAATTTAAGTTACTTATATTAGATTATTAAAATTAAAAATTATATACTTGAATAATTATGTGTGTGTATTGCTAGAATTGATATTAATATCTATTTATCTCTATGGCTCTACGCATCTCGAAAGTTCTTGGCCGCAGCAACCACATTTCTCCAATTGTCTCTACCCTAAGCCACACAATCCAACCCCTACCCTCCCCCATCTCTCTCACGTCCTTTCCTACATTGTCCATCCACTGACACCGTCCTGGTCTTCCAAGCGGACGTTTCCCAATCGGTCTGCCCATAAATAATATTTTCACCTTTCTTTCCTCTCCAATTCTAGCATGTCCTGCCCATTTTAATATTACGAAGGGGAAGTCAATAAGTCACGTCTTTTAAATGAAATTGCACTGCTCCTGTCAGCAGGCAACCGTCAGCTGACTCCTGTCGAAATTTGAACCAGCTGGGTCTTTTAGTTTTTGTTTGACATCCATTAATAGCTATATAATGATTTGTGATTTGAGAAGAAAAAAAGTGAATTTCCATAAAAATCTATGATTTGGGATACAAATTGCTCCCTCATTCGCCCTATTCTCTGGATGTAGCTCCGAATGACTATTTCTTGTTTCCAAATCTGAAAAAATGGCTCGGCAGAAAGAGATTTGATTCCAACGATGAAATCATCTTACAAACAAATCTATTTTGATGTTCTCGACAAATCTTATTTTTTGGAAAGGATAAAAAAAATTGAAGAATCATTGGACGAAGTGTATAGAACTCATAGGTTACGTTGAAAAATAAAGTAATTTTTTATCCAAAAACCTGTCACGGACTTATTGACATGTCTTCGTAATATGTATATTATTTTTGTATTAATTGCTCAACATGTATGAACGAGTTTCTCGAGATAGAAGGCATCAAAAGATAATTTCTTGATTTTTCAAAAAAGAAATGGATTGATATTTTCTATGTATATACAAATAGAGGCAGTAAAAAATGTTGAATGCAGGATATTTATGTTAAAGGCTCTAGCGAATTTATTCATATTCATAGAAAAATTCTTAAAATTCTTAAAGCAATATTCGCAGTTTATAAAGAATAATCTTTTTTAAGCTACTCACTGAACGAGGTATTATAGGTATATAAAAGAGAGAGAGAGAGAGTGAGAACAATGACATTATATTTGTGTTTTCTTAAACCAAACTAAAAAGTTTTTCTTAACCTAATGAAAGTTTCAGATTTATTTTCGTTTCAATAATCAATCATAGTACAAAATTTAAAATTCATTTTTCTTGATTTGTTCAGTTTTATAGATTTGAGTCTTTTATAAAAATGATTTTCTGACTGAGATTTTCTTTCTCACCCCTAAATATACTAATATTTTTCCAAATCAGATAAATAGATTAGATAATTAATATTTAATGAAGAAGAACATATTTTTATATTATCTTTGTTTATATTTATTCTCAAAAAGTACTCTTCTGTGATAAATAATTACGTATTTCATTTTTATTTTTATTTTATATTAGAATAGATAGTGAATAAGATAAAATAAACGTATAAATCTCAATTGAAATAAATTTCAATGTTTTCCTCTTTCATGATAATTATTATTTACAGACCAATCCTAAAAAGAGTGAGATAAAGAGAGAGAGAGAGAAAATGAATACATAAATATAATAATTTAAAATTATTAAAAAAAACCCTATCGTGTATTTTTAGAGAATCTTTTCGTGTTAACGACACACTTGATGTGCCGGATGTCTGCTGCAGATGGTCCACTGTCTGTCGGTTCCTTCATTCCCCTATTATTAGGATTAAAATTTTTATTTTTCGATTTCATGAATAAAATAAAAATTTTAAATCGGTAAACAAGGTTTCCTTAACAATTAATGATCTAAAAATAAAACAGTCATTTTTTAAACATTTTACCATCAAATAAAACTATACTAGTAAGTGACTAACACTTCAAAGCAATAATAAAATAGTAGATATTTTTGGTTTATTTATTATTATTATTATTATTATTATTATTTGCGGATAGACCCTGAGAATTACGCAGAGTTTTAAAGATAAATTCTTAATTATTAAATTTCCATAGGCCCGAATTCGAGTTTTCAGTTTGGTAGACTGTCGTGCTAACCACTAAACCTCTGAATAATTTTTGGTTTATTTATATTAATACATCACTTATTTCTCATTTTTAAATATGTTATTTATTAGATTCACATTTTTCATATATGTATTTATTTTTGATTTTCACACATGTTTTGTTATTATTTATTATTATTATTATTATTTGTTGATAGACCCTAAGGATTACGCAGAGTTTTAAAGAGAAATGATTAATTATTAAATTTCCATAGGCCCGAATTCGAGTTTTCAATTTGGTAGACTGTCGTGCTAACCACTAAACCTCTGAATAGTTTTTGGTTTATTTATATTAATACATCACTTATTTTTCACTTTTAAATATATTTATTCACATTATTCATATATGTATTTATTTTTGATTTTCATGCATGTTTAGTTATAGTAAATAGTATTTATTTATAAAACCTTTCAAATAATATTTTTCTAATAATATATATCTTTAATTATAAATTGTTAAATATCTACTAACAAAAGTAATTTATTGAGGTTTTAATAGAATCATTGGTCAGGGTTTTTATTTTTAATTCTTATAAAATTCATATAAAAAATAACATAATTAAACTAATAAATAGTTCAAAATCCATTGAAAAGAAATTACAAAATTTAATAAATGAAAATAGTGATTTTATTTTATTGAAAATGATTTTTTTTTTGTTCGTCATTTTGAATTAAAAAACGAAATTTATTAAATAATTAAATGGTGTGTAATTTTCAAATAATAAATTAAAGGCTCTCTTTAATAAGACTTTGGAAATTATCTTAAATCAGCGTAATGCATTCAACAGTCTTTCTCAAGATCGTTAAAGGAAACATTTGTTAATTTAATACAGACTTAGAACAGAGCAACTACACTTTGCCAACGGCATGCCACATTCATTCTGGTTTCACTTTCAATTCAATGCAATCCTGGAAAATATTTCTTGTTAAATTTGATAATCATTTCTGAAATGGAACCCATTTATTTATCAATTTGAAAACGAGTACGACATAAATGAAATTTAGAAATCAGTTTCAGATGATTTTCATCAGTTAAACTACTCTCTCTACCTGGGCCCACGTCTTTTCTTTTCCAAAATCGCTTCCAATTTTCTCAATTAAGTAATTAATATAGAATGGAAATATTGAATACACGTAAAACATTTCTATTCTTCGGTTTAACCATCTGAAAGGGTTTGTCCTTGAAAAGGTAAATCCCCGGGATTGCATGCAGTAAATAGGAATATATTAGCATTCAAAAAGAATTTACCATTATTTTTTTATTTTCGTTATTATAATAATAATAAACATGACTTTATATTTAATAAGAGAAAATCGATGCCATCTTACTGGAAAGGTCAACCAATCTATGCAACTTAAAGATTAAGGATTTTTTTTTTCTTTTTTTAATAGATAACACAAATAAATATGATTTCAAAGGGCTAACTAAATTTAAAAAAAATTATAATATACAAAATTATTATTTATTAGTTTATTTCAATTTTTTTTTCTTTTTAAATTATTTTTTAATGTATGTGCTTGATATATTATAATATTATATTACTAGAAGAATTTATTAAAAAATATACCATATATACTTAGGATTTAATAAAAAAAAAAAACCTCTGGCTTTGTACGTCCTACGCAAGGACAACGCCTATCAAGCCGGTTATATCATTGAGGTGTCCTATGATCAGTAGAACGAGTTCTCTCAACCTTTACCTTGATTTTCTTGATCGGAGTAGTAAAAGTAGCCTTTCCTCAATGTTGTTCCCGGAGGCTGGGTTGACTCCGTCCCATAGACCCCATCTAGGGAAATTCCCTTGCCAGGCCAGGGACTTGAACCCGGGACCATGTGAATGTGAGGCAGGTTCGCTACTCACACACCCAATGGCGCCCTTTACTAAATTTTAAATTAATTTAAAATTTTTAAGATAATATCATTATAAAAATTTAAATTTTCATTATTTATTTGTTAATTTTGGTTTGTTTTTCATAATCCGAGTGTAGACTCACTCACTTTTTGGAAGAATTTATTCAGGTAAACTTTAATGGATAGAATTTTATTTCCGAGGTTTTTTTTTTAAAAAAAAAGTGAAGAATAACAAAAACGATTAGTTTTTTTTTTACTAATATCGGAATACTTTCCTTTATACTGATTTCGCAGTACTTAGAAAGTAAAACGTAAGTGATAGTCAATGTCACATTGACCTCAAGAAAACATTGAAGACTTCTTTCTTATCACTTGAAAAAGCAAAAAAAAAAAAACACTAAAAGATTTTTCAAGTTTTGTTTACAAGTGATTATTCTTATGTTTAATTAATTTTCAATTGATTCAATTTATTAGTAGTTGAATTATAATTTAATTTGTTAGATATATAATTCGTCAAGTAATCATCATATGTTTTTATTTTTTTTTTCTTGTTCCATAAATATTTGTTGTAAATTTTGTTACGCACCATTTTATTGGTACAACATGTTGTATGAAAGAACATTTTTCTGAGAAGCTGGGAAAGGATTTCCGTCATTTCTCCATTGAAGTTTGTTTGAAGTTTTTCTTGCAAATTGCCCTCCACATTTTGACTGATGGATGGCTCGTTTATTTGAACTGTTATTATTTCCTCTTGAAAATCAAGATTAACTCCTCGATGACGATTGGTGGTTGTAGCCATCGGGTGGGGTTGTTTAACGAAATCAGTCGGCCGCCCTTCGCCACTTGCTAAATCGGTCCCAGAAGGCGGAGGCGAAATGGTTAAAGGGGGTGGAGGGGGGGGAACGAAGAAAAACGTCACCCAGTCTGTCTCAGCGTAAGCAAAAAATAGAAATACAACAAGATCGATTAACGATTACAATCGATCATTTATCTCAGTCGAGGAGATTTATGATAAATCAATTGAGGAAATAACAAAGGAGTTGTTTCGACAAACTTCCTCTGTTTCAAGGAGTAACGAAGAACAATCGTCGTTCCCTTTCGAGGTTTCATCAATGGGTTTGCTGTGTTTGTATACGGTTCACTTAAACGTCAAGGTGGCTGTATTCTGGTACAATTGTCTACTACCTAAACAAAACCTTTCTTCTCCATTACTAGGCCAAGGAATCTTCTTGAAATTTTAAATGAAATTTAATAATATTAATAATACTAATAATAAAATACTCAATAAATTAAATCGTTAAAAGGAAACAGGTGTGAATAATTCTCTTGTCCGTTTAAAAATTACCATTGAATGAGTTCATACCTTGTCTAATCTTAATTAAATGAGTCAGAAATTTTACTTAATAATTGTTTATAGAATAAATATAACAACAAATTATTTTATTTATTTTTTTTTAAACACTTAAGAATATATTAAATTAATATCCTTATTTTAAATTATTCAAATTTTTTTTTCACCAAAATTTATCTTAGGATCATAATTTTTTATTTATTATTTGCTTCTCTATAATATTTATATTTATTTAATCTAGCGTTTCTCAACCTTTTTGGACCAAACGCCTACTTCGTAAGGCCGACTTCATAATTCGCCTCCCTATAAATTTTAACAGATAAAAATTGCATGATAATTCCTAATATAAGGTTAAAGCCATATTGAAAAATCGAGTTTTAGAACCTGATCGCAAAATCATTTTACCTTTTTTTTAGAACCATATTGAAAAAGTTGAAGAAAAAAGCGGAAATGTTTAAAAGCCTGATCTCAAAATCATCTTACCCTTTTTTAGAGTTGAAAATGATTTCGCCCCCCAAAAATAACTATCGCCCCCAAAATTCTAATATTAGATAAATATAGAATTTTAGATGTAATATATAAATTAAATTATACTTTTTAAATAACTTCTTTTGACAGACAGACAAAGTTTGGACAAATTCTGATTCTTCGACGCCAATGAATAGGAGAGTGACCATATTTTGTAAACACCAAACCGGGACATTTTACTTTCTTTTTTTTTTAAAACCAAATTGAAAAAATTTTGAAAAAGATACGAAATGTCCTAAATGTTTAAAAAAAACGGGACAATAGGCTGTCCTGAAGACATTTGTGGGGACGTCGGGACAGAGCACCTAAAAACGGTCACCCTACAAATGAAATTAAAGAATATAGTTTATAATATATTATATACAAACAAATATAATTTTTATGTTGTGAAATTGTCATCCTAATATCTTAAGATTAAGAAAATGATAGAATTTAAATAAACATTAATACGATTAATAGTTAATAATTCTAAAGTGATGTTTTTTTTAATGAAAATATATGGGAATTAATTCTTTCTTGACGATCTTAGTGTCCTGGCTCAATTCCAATATTTTTTTCTTGTTAAATTTTGAACAAATTACAAACCTTGATCTAAATATATATATATTATAACTTAAAATACACATCCTGAAACCACGATTTGGGAACAATTTTTTTTTCTTGTTTTTTTATATCTTATCAAAATTAACAACATAGATAATTTTATTTTATATAATTTATCGAAAACATTTTATCGATTAGTTCGGTTTCGATATTTTATTTTTTATTTTTATTTTTATTATTTTTTTTTTATTTTATAAATTCGAGTTTCGCATCAGAGACGTTGAGGGCATTAACCATAGATCCTTTTTTTGCTGTAAGAGACAAAAAAAAAATACCCTGGGCTTGCTAAACAAAATGACTGCTCATTTATATCTATTAGATTGTATTATCTGGATTTCACCTAAGTTATTTTTTTATCAATTCTATTGACGGGGAGAAGAACGCTTTTGACAAAATGTACATAAATATTTACTTTCGGATTACGTTATTTAAATAAAAAAAAATTATATATTCGATTCAACTGATAGATTGTTTTCATTTAATCGATTCATAATAATTTATATTTATTTATCTATATATAATAATGTTTATTATAATTATTTAAGGTTAGGTTTTGTATAAATTAGGAATCCGATTTACTCTAAAATGCAGAGAATCTTATTAATTTAATTTTATAATTTTAAAATGTATAATAAAATAAGCCTACCTAAAATGCAGAGAAATTGATTTTAAAGTCCTTATTCAATGCAAACCAATTTTATAGTTTTTCTAATTAATTTATTTTGATACTGAAGGTGATCAAAGTCATGCATCTTAGATAAGTCATAATTAATATATTTTCTTAGTTCAATGTTTCGCCATCAGAAGCGCTGTTAAATTTATAATTAGGGTTACCATATTTCGAAAACACCAAACCGGGACAAACGTTTTACCTTTTTTTTTTTTTTTTAAGAACCAAATTGAAAAAATTTTGAAAAAAAGTATGAAATGTTTAAGAGCTTAGTCAAATTTTGAAAAAAGTCCGAAATGTTTAAGAGCTTAGTCAAATTTTGAAAAAAGTACGAAATGTTCAAGAGCTTAGCCCAGAAAACGTTTGACCTTTTATTTTTTTAGAACTAAATTTAAAAAATTTTGAAAAAAATACGAAATGTCCTAAATATTTAAAAACGGGACAATAGGCTGTCCCGAAGTCTTTTTTCGAGACGCCGGGACGTTTGGTCACTCTATATAATATATAATTCTAAAAGAGTTTGCTTAAAAAGATTGAACGACTTAATTGTGTGCATTCTATGATGAAGAAAAGAACAATGAATGGTGTGGGTGTTAAATTTCGTTTCAGTCAGCCTTCGATTACGATTTGGCTTGAAATTGCCCCTTTATTTTCTGTCTTATCAGTTAGTCAAGTCCCATACTGAAGAGGCATTCTTATCTTTTGTCATATACTATCTATTACGACATTCGATATGTGACTCTTCAAGGCATTCGATTAGGTTATGCGATTCCTGGTTCTTCATCTTCTTTATTATATCTTATCTATCGTCATTTTGTTTATTTATTATACATATTTACTTTCTTAATAATTCATTAAATTCTTAGCAAGTATAGATTGTCATTTTTTAAGAAAAATGCTTTGTTTTTGTAAGAATTTCAAAATATTTACTTTGTAATAAAATACCAGCATTATCTCTTTATAAAAGGAACATCTTATCATTGTAAAATTTTTCCAAAGATATTAAATAATATCTAGAGAACAAAGCGAAAAGAATGCTTATAAAAATATAATAATAAAACAAAATTAAAAAAAATTTCCATAAAAATAATTAACTCCCTCCTGGATATTCCATTTGTGTGTATTATGCACAAGTAAGCACTTTCGATTAATGATAAACATATACAGTATTAAATAATTGTTTAATAAACTATAAGTATATTTTTCACGACCTTCTATCAATGAACCATTTGAAAATATGTATAGGTAAATGTCCTTGGACCAAATAATAATAGCATCGTTATATACATACATATATATATCGAAATCATTCTTCAAAAAAAAAAAACAATCTATACATGGATTAATTGTATTGAAATCTTTGTTAAGATTTTATTTAAATCCAATTACACGTAATAGTCCAGATTAATTGTCATATCACAGATTTGGATAAACCTTTACCAGTGGATTCCTTTTTTAATTCCAAAAAAGCTTTCCTTAAGCAATTTTTCCTGGTCGCTTTTAGTTTAGGAGATAAAAATTATTAAAATTTGCATATAAATTCAATTTAGCTATCATGTTTATAGTGTTTTATTGATTTGGCCAGTAGAGGTCTTTATTAATTATTTTCAGTTTTTTCTTTGTCAATCGGTTTGGATTTAGAAAAATTAGAAAATTCAAGTGAATAATTAGTGAATTAGGAAAACTTTACTTAATGGCTACACATTTCGACTTTCATAACTGGCTAACTTTAATAATCTTTATCTCGTAAACTAGAAGCGGCCCGCAAAAAATTGCATAAGAAAAGTTTCTTTGAAATTAAAAAAGGAATTCACTGGTAAAGTTTTATCCAAATCCATGACATGACAATTAATCTGGACAATTATCAATTACAATTTCATAAATCTGTGGTGTATTCTATGTATATTAAGAATTGAAATCAGAACAGTAAAATTTTAGATAATAAAGTATATAGGCTGAAGATTTAAATAATTTAAAAGGTAATGATCACTAATAATCTGGATTTATTTGCTTCAATTTATTTAATTTAAATTAAAAAATTACTTGATCTTATAGATTATATGAAAGATTTGTAGAGGAGTGTAGTGTGATGGGTGATAGTGATGTGGAGGGGGAAGTTTAAGCAACAACTCATCTACCATAAACCTGTCATCGAAACTTGCTCTTCATCATCAGGCCAAGTATTCATTCGAAACCCTTTTAAGAATTTATAACTGTCTTATTTATAGCCACTTAACGATCAACGTTAGGTGCCGAAACTTTATTTTTAGTTGAATATTATTATTCATCATAATGTTTATTTAGATCATTCTACTATAATAACTCAAATTGAATATATACATATACATATTTATGTGATCTGCCACACATTATTATCATTTTTATAGGCTTCCGAGTTTATTAATATAAAAAAAGAAACTCAACATAAAAACATGCTATTTTGTACATTTAACTTTTTATTTTCTATTGAATATGACAGGTGATATCAAATCATCAGTGATTATTAATGGTATGTCTTTCTAAAGTTTGTGCCTTATGGAGAAGATTTTGGATACACTAGAAAATAATATTTTTTGAATGTTTTTTTATTTATTATTTATATTCGTTTCAATTTCATTATTTTATTTTTAAATTATTTAAATATTTTTTTTTTTAATTCTTAATTCTCTTCGATATGATTTCTATTAAAAATATAATTGTACTTAAAGATAATCCTAATAACCATATCACAAATATTCCTTGCAAATGAAAAATTTGTAGAATAATTGGACGTTTTTTGTTTTGACTTTTCATTAGTAATTGTTGACGTTCAATTCCAGAATAATTAGATACCCAAAAATTAACCAAGCCTGATTGTACAATTCGAGGTATAATTCGATTGACAGGTGGTAAAAGTACCGAACCTTGTGGCAGAAAAAAACAAATTGGAAAGGCGAGTACATTTTGCTTCATTATATGAAATGAACCATTTGTCTGCAAACAAACATATATATGATATACTATATCCTTATAGGTATATATTAATTTGATTATTATGTGCTAATTTTGACCAATTAATTTAAATTAAAATTAAGATTCAGTCAACAAATTATACTACAAATCACAATTAATTCCAATTATTCCATTGATCGATTATAAAAATTAATTTTCTTGTTTTTTTTTTAAATTTTTAATTCCACAAATTTATATATATTATTTATATATACTTATACGAGGGTCATTTAACAAGTACTTAGCCTCACCGCCCAATGGCGCTGCTATCACAAAAGTTTTATCATCATGTAGTACATTCTTTTACTAGCCTACTATCAAAGTTTCAGTCAATTCCCTTCACTAGTTTTGTTTTGACAGCCTTTGGAAGCGTTTTCCCTTCCGAAAATAAGAATCTAATCACCGAACGATATTGTCGATAAAGGATGTCAAAACAAAACTAATGAAGGGAATTGACTGAAACTTTGACAGGAGGCTAGTAAAAGAATGTACTACATGATGGTAAAACTCTTTTGTGATAGCAGCGCCATCGGGCGGTGAGGCTAAGTACTTTGTTGAATGACCCTCGTATATATATATACCTTGTAATGGTCATTAAAATAATTCAAAAATCCTCGTGTATGGAGTAATGCAGAATTTATTTCGTGTTTTAAAATTTTTAATAGACGTGGAGGCTTTTTCGGATGAGGTATTACCTTTAATTAAACAGAAAAAAAAAGAAATAATTTTATAAATATAAACTAGAATGTATATAAGAGTTAATTAAGTTATATGCTGAATTTGTATATAAACTTTAAATTATGTATTTCCCTATTATAAATTATTATCCACATCACAAACCACAAATTTAAATAAGAAACATTTTTAAGACGATCTATAATGCTTAAAAATATTTTTAAAAACAAAATCAAATTGTATTGTACTATACATATTTATAATAAATTTAGTTAATTTTTCTAATTTTTTTATATAAAAATGTAACTTACTTCAAATTTTTTTGATATTCCTCTCATAAGTGGATCATTTGGGTCATTAAACAATTGTGGAAAATTTGGTCCACCACCAAAAGGTAATTTTGACTTTAATAAATGTATCATGGAATCAATATCAGGCTCATATTTTGGTACTGTAAGGAGACTAGCCAGGGCACCCAAATATGCATTCGCCACAATTAAACTAAAAATGAAGAACAATGAATGTTTAAGATAAAAGATTGCATTTCTTGTTAATGAATTCTTCTTTTTTACCTATAAAGTAACCATAATCCTAAGAATAGTCGATATATCCAGGAATTTGGAAAACGAGTAAAACCACCACCAAGAAATGATCCCAAAATATTAAAAGACGTTATATATGGAATATCTCGATATCCTATATACAAATGTAATTTACTAAGTTCATAATAATTTTGCAGTTAAAGTAATTAAATGTCTTTTATTAATTAATTTAATTTAATTTACCGAAATATCCAATTACAAGTGTAAGTATCAAAATAATCAAAATCCATACTGATAAAGTAAATGGTAAAATGAAATTCATCCAAAGTGGAATTGGTTTGGCAACTGGTACTGCCCAAGAGAGATAATCCGTTGAATATGGCACGGATATTTCCACGATGGTTAACTAAAAAATAATGCATTTCTTTAGAAAACCGACATATAAAGAATACTTACTTAATTTTAGAATACTATAACGATGTTGGGAAAAATGGATCCGAATGCGATATGAGCTATTCGCCTGTGCAATTGGCCCATCATGCCAACCCAAGTGCCATTTTTTAAACGATAACCCCAATAAAGACGATCAGGAGCGACATAAATTCGTGGTGTAAAGTCTAATGCTTTGGAGACAAGTGATAATACTTGTGGTTCGACTCCATCAATCCATTCTAGATCATCTGGCTCCCTATTTGATACATAATAATAATTATTATTATTTAATTAGTTTTCTATATTTTGATATTCTTCTTATACGTTTATATATACAAATGATAAATTATATATACCCCATTTTTGGATACTCCAATATTGAATATGGATTAATTGGTGTAGTAATAATTTGCAATTGACATTTATAAAAATTTTTTAATTTATCACTAAATAAACGTTTATCATCACATTGTTTTATTTCCTATAAAAAAAAGAAATGTTACATTTCATGAGATTTACAGATAAATTGCAAAATACATAATTTTCTAGATTTTAATAATATATTTACAAAATATCTAAATGGTAAAAAAAACTATAGAATATTATTTTTTACATTCATTTTTACTACAATTAAAATTATTGAAGTTTAATTAATATTAAATGATAGAGAAGAAAGAAATTTCCAAAAATAAACCAGAAAATGAGGGAATTTATTTACATAACGGGAATATCCAGGGATTTATCTGTGGATTCCTTGTTTAATTCAATTTTTCCCGGTCTCATCTAGTTGACGAGATAAAATTGATTAAAATTTGAATATAAATCCATTGACATTCAATTTAGCTATCTTGTTTTATTATTTGGCTGGCAGACGGCTTCACTTTTTGGGTTTTTTTTTAATGTTTACTTTGGATATATGAAAATTAAAAAAAGCAAAATGTGCAGCATCGTACACGTGGCGGAAGTGAAACTTCTTAGAATCTAGAGAATAAGAGAAATTTTAGTTGAGAGTGTGAATGAGAGAGAAATAGAGAAAAATAAAGGGATCATTTCGAAAGACATATAACAGTATAAAATTTTCGTAACAAATATTCGCTTTATTATTATTATTATCTACTCTATCATCATATCTACATTGCCTGTACTATTGTCGGTTGGTGCTTCAATTGGTAATACTGATATTAATGGCTTGTGATAACTAAAATAAGATATATATGTTCGTGATTCTATATTTTCTATATAACGTGTAAAAACAGCATCTATTGTAGTTCCAGATTTTGTTGTTGATTCCTTGGGATCGTTATTTAGAAGCAGACCAAATGTTTCTCGAAGAAAGTTGATCAACGGCAACGAATCATCAGATCCAAAATTTACATTAAAATCTCCCCCGAGAATTAGAGGGATTTTATCTTCGCCTCGTTCAAGTGCATTAGCACCTGTGTGGCTATAAACCAGTAGTGAACGGTGTATGAAATAAATAATATCGTCTAAATTTTGGTCGTTATTTTTTTTCGGCATAGTGAAATCTGTGGAGTAGAGAAAAGCAGTTTTAAATGCAATAATAATTTTAAATTGATTTAGTAATGTTAAAGTAATGTTGAGATTCGGATAAATAACGTGAATGGTCATCATAACTGTATGTGTTGGCGTGTGAATCGCCGACCATGTTCACACACACAATTACATGCGTCGGTATGCGTGCACGCTGTATATTTGACTTGAGAATTTTAATTATTTCACGATATATATATATATATATATAAATATCAATTTTTATATATGACTTACTTGTATAGCAGCGATAGGTAGAAATATTTATCGATAGCTCAAAAGTAATATGCCTCTCTCACGTACTGATGCGTAGGTAAAGGTTTACATCCGTGGCTCCGAGATAGAAATGATTGTCCCTAAGAGGGCGTAACCAACGACCACGCTTGGCTTTAGGTCAAGACAACTCAAGAGATGGCGGGGCCTTCACCATTGTGTTTGCTTTGCTCAAGTAGATATCGCAATTAAATACAATTTGAATTTAAATATATATTAATTTCAAAATTTGCCTAAACATTTATAAAAATAAATATACATATGAAATACGTTTAATATTAAAAATAAATAAATATACATATGAAATTTGTTATTTTTTAATATTAAAATATATTTAATTTGAGATTAATTATATAAAAAATTTTAAAAAATTCAAAAAAACTTAGCTATAATATTTGACATATGATAAGGTTAATTACAATTTTTTAATAGACATCCTTAATAAATAGAAAAATAATAATTTTTAAATAATATAAATAATATTTAATTATAATCTAATCAAAGAAAATAAAAGTTTGAATCTATTTGATAGTTGATCTTTTTACATATAATTAATCTCAAATTAAATATTTTTTAATATTAAAAAAAAATAACAAATTTCATATGTATATTTATTTTTATAAATGTTTAGGCAAATTTTGAAATTAATATATATTTAAATTCAAATTGTATTTAATTGCGATATCTACTGGACAAGGTGGAGATCTCGCCCTCTTTTGATCATAAGTCATACTAATTTTTAATTCTTTGACCCAGTAGAGGCTGAGAAATATTATTCCGCGTCAACGTACTCGCGCGCATGCGCGCCATGGACTTTGGACCTAGCGAGTGGGTATTAGAACGAAAGATCGCACAAAAGGGAGACGCAGATAGCCTCTTTCTCAAGAACGAAAGACGGCACAAAAGGGAGACGCAGATAGCCTCTTTCTCAAGAACGAAAGACCGCACAAAAGGGAGACGCAGATAGAGGCTATCTCATTCCCACTCGTTATATCTATATCTTTTTTCTCTCTTGCGTTACGAAATTTCAATTTTTCAATTCACTCTCCATTCTCAACCAAATGTCAGGACGCCGCTAAAGAAGTTTCACTTCAAAAAACAATTAATTAAATAATTTTGATATATTTCATATAGTAAATAAGTGAATAATTCTTAAAACCAAATGCATAAATCATTAATAATATGGCTGTCAAACTGAATATCAATGGGCTAATTGTATTGAAATTTTAATAATTTTTATTTCGTCAACTAGAAGAGTCCGGGAAAAATTTTATAAGAAAAGTTTCTTTGAAATTAAACAAGGAAGCCACAGGTAAAGTTTCATCCAAATTCCTGAAGATTCCCATTTTGTAAATAATTCTCAAAAATGACAATTCAAAAATAAAAATCCAATTTTTGAATTAATTTTAATGTTTATTATTAATTTATTTATTATATTTCTAAGTACCTTGAGAGAATTGAATTCGCCACAAAATTGTTTCTTATAAGGATAAAATATTTCAAGTTTTGGCTCAGTTCCATTATTTTTTGTTGAAACTAGAACAATATTAATCATGTCCGAATTCCATAGATATTGCATCAATTCTAAGCGAGATGTATCATTCATGTTCAAATTATTAAGAAGAATGATATATCGACAGTATCCGGACCAGTAGAGGAATCTTTCAGATGCTAATTTTTTTAATGCAATCACATCATTCCAATTCGATATTATTATTAAATTATACAAACTAGAAAAAAAAATAAAAGTAATTGAAAAGATTATGTTTATTAAAGATATTGTTATTAATTTATTTTTTATTTATAATCCACTGTGCTCATTACTATAGTGACGTTGCCTTTGTAGTGATATTTTTGATAGAATCATCGTTTCTAATTTCTTTTAGAGCATGGATCTCAGATATAGTTAAATTTAGTTTTGGGGGTTTTTCAGTTTTTAATATATTTTTGGTATCAAATCTAATTCATCTGCGATCTTTTGTGGTAAATTACAAAGAGAGGATTTATTTGTGCTAACTATATCAATTTTTGGAATTTTACTTGGCTCTGTGACGAACTTTGGTCCTTTTGCCAACACTGAGATAGTTTTAGGATTAAGATTTATATTTGATAGAGAGATTAACAACTAACTTATTATTATCAAAACTAGAAATAATGTTTTACTTTTTTTGTTTAAAACTTTTTCAAATTTTGATTTCTGAATGTTAGTTTGTTTTCGATTTGTAAATCCAAAGTGTGTCTGAAATAAATTAAACAAATATGGGGTGTTTTAATAAAAATCTCTTTAATAATGATAAAAACCACAAAAGTTTTAATAAAGATTATGTTTTTATCAAATTTAAAAATATAGGTACTTGCTTGTATTAGTTCAAAATTATATTAAAAGAAACAAATAAACATTTAAAATGATTTTCACATTATAAAAATTGTTTTTAGAAAATTTAAGAAATTGTTCATTTAAATCATAGGTTCCCAAACTTTTTTTTTGTTGTGGACCCCTTGGCATGTTTTTCGGTTTTGGGTAGACCCCCTAAATTGATTTTGATTTTTTATAAACGATTTACCTTATTTTTTTTTTAGAGACATATTCAAAAAGTCCATCGTGGACCCCCTAGACCTCCGTTGACCCCCATTTTCATTTCATTTTCATTCATTATCCCCTAAATTTGGTATTCGCTGCCCCTGGAGGTTAAAATATACCCAAAGGGGTCCAAATAGACCACTTTGGGAACCTATGATTTAAATTAATAATTTTGTTGATAGTGAACGTACACAAAGGTTTTTTTGTTCCATGAATGAATCTTATCACCAAATATATTAATTTGAACGAGATTTTCTTTTTTTCCTAAATATTGTAGAATATCATTGTTTAGTAGTGTTTCTGAATTATTCCATTTTATAATTAAAATCGGAAGATCATATAAAAAGTGATCAATCATTTTATCCAAACAGGAGATTAAGTAATGAGATGATGCAATCTGAAAATATCAAATATATATACATTAAAGAAATAAATGATCTTTTGTGCTTAACAAAATTATATTTTTCTAAGAACTTAAAATCGAAAAACATTAAAATGACAATTTAAACAGCCTGAAAGAGAATAAATGGAAATGTGTATTAGATAAGAATGGATGTAGGAATTTTTAAATTTATTTATATATTTTTATAAGAATTATTGTATTTGAATGGTATTTTTTCTTTGTAAATGATAAAAAGAATAGTTTACTAATTAATCTATATCTATCTATGTGGCTCTACGGAACTCGAAAGTTCTCCAAGTGTCCCTACCCTAAGCCACACAATCCAACTCCTAACTTCCCCCATCTCTCTTACGACCTTTCCTACATTGTCCACCCACTTCGTCCTTGGACTTCCCAATTGGTCTCCCCATCAATATAATTTTTCGTCATTCTTTCCACTATTCTAGCCACGTGACCTGCCCATTTTGATATTATGAGGGGAAGTCAACAAGTCCATGACTTTTTTTTTTAAATATATATATATATAAAATGGCATTGATCCTGTCAGCAGGCAACCATCAGCTGACTCCTGTCGAAATTTGAACCTTTTGGGTCTTTTAGTTTTTGTTTGACATCCATTAATAGACTACCTCGTAATTTGAGAAGAAAAAAGTAAATTTCCATAAAAAAAACTAACTAACATGTCTGTTGATTCAAAGAGGTCAAGTTTACAAACTAATTAATATAAATATATATATGTAGAAAGATGAATATATATTATATATATTTAATCTTACATTTTCATCCCTTAAAAAGTAATTTAATTCACAATTTATAATTATCGGTATTGATAAACCAAGTATCATCCATTGAAACTTCATTATAATATAAACAAATTCAATTGGACAAGAAAATGTTTATCCTTTTATTTATATACTAATTCTTCTTATTCATATTCAAAGTGAATTATTAATTTATAAAAAAATATTTTTTTCAAATTAATTTACGAATAAATAAATTAACCATAATACAACTGTAAAATAGCTCATCCAAATATACAAATTGTATGTTATTTTGGATTTTAAATCTAAATTTCTTATGTTTTCTTTGTGTAAGGAGTATAATTAATTTTCATTAGAATAGTTATCAATGAACAACTTTTTTGAGTTCAGTTATAAAAAGAATTTTTAATGAATTATCTTTCTTTCTAATTATCATCAACAATATTAATTACATATTATTATTACTTGATTAAAATTTAGAGATGATTTCTTCATTAGTAGTTCTTTTTATTATAGTTTAAAAAATTTAAATAATTCCAAATCAACTTCTGAATTTGTCACACTCGATTTTTTTATTTTTTGTTTATTTTCTTTTTCTTATACGATGAATGTATATGATTCATACTTATAAAAAAAAACCTAAATAAATTAATGCTCTGACGATATTTACAATTACATTGATATAAATAAATAAACTAGCGATATAGCCATCCGTTTATTTATTCTTTTTCCCCTTTCATGTTAACTTCAGGAGTCCTCCAGTTTGGATTTATAAACCTCAACACGAGAAGAAAAAAATCCCCAATATTATCTCCAAGATAAATAATAAGTTGTGGTGTCTGACGTCTGGATGAGGATAATTATTTCAGAGGGTTCTATTTTTTGTTTTCAAGCTCCATTTCTTTTACTATTCCTTCCATCTTCTATTTAAAAAACAAAAACGAAACTATATTTAACAAAAAACAAATGAATAATTAAAGATATTAATACATGGAAATAATTTTTTTTACGTTAATTACAATTACCTAATTTTTTAATCTAATCATAATCAAGATAGTATATACATAATTTTTTTTTTATAAATTTCATTTAATCTTGAAAATATTTATTTTATTAAGTCTTCTATTTATAATCCTAGTAAAACATTGGTTTATTATTATTATCAAAGCAGGTAATAACAATAATCATATAAAAAATAAATTTAAATTTGAATAAATTTTTTTTTAATTAATTCATTATACTTAAATTAATATTAAAATATTAATATGTATAATTCTATTTTTATTTTTTATTTAATTTCTTATCGATTAAATGAAAAAGAATAGTAATTAATTTGAAATAGATTATATTATTATTTTTAGATAGGAATAACATGATCATATTTTTTTTAATTATTATTATTATTATTAGATGTGTCGAGTGAAATGTTGAATACGAGAAAGACCGTAAAGAACCTTCTTAATATATAATTTATAAATTTTATCCATTTCTATAAAATGATTAAAAAAAATGAATGAAATAATTAAATAAGAATCTAAGTAAGTCCATAAGAATAAAAAATAATTTATTACATTAATGAATTTTTGATAATTAGTACATTGATAGCCTCTTGTTTACTTTTATTGTTGTATTATATTATTTGGCGCTAAAGGGACTTGATAATAAAATTACATTTTATTCATTTCCAAATCATTTTGATTATTTCTTATTAATGTAGTTATGTCAAATTTCAAATATTGAATTGAAATTCTTACGCATGTCCATTACCTATCTACTTGAAAATTTTTATTTCCTTTTGTCTTAATTCTTTTCTTAAAAACCCCTCTTTAGGGAATGTTCCCGTATAATTTAAAGAGAATAATTTGAGTGTAAAAATAGACACGTCGAGGGGAGAGTTAACAAAAAGGCAGTTTTCAAGCAATTTGAAGAAATCCCCGAGGGTGCTGGAACGGGTTCAAGAGTAGGTCGAATTTCAATACGTGAAGAAGATGATGATGTCGGGATCGGATGCTCAAAAAGCCGTTGGAGATGGGAAAGCTTATCAAGCAACCAACGAACCTGTTCTTTTCTAATTGACTTTCACGTGAAAAGAAATCTTATCCAGATTATAATTTTATATTCAGTCATAATAATAAAAACATTTGTCTAGGGGGTAATTAACATCGTGTGGATTTTTCTTTTGATTGCCATTTAAAACAAAAAACAAAACAAAAAAATATTAAAGGAAGATATTTTAATTAATGACAAGAAGACGGAAGAAGACACAGTCATTTTATTCATTCTATGGTACTGAATTATAGAGAAAGTGAAATTTAGACAATCAAGTCTTGAATTTAGATCAATCCATCTCATTCAAACATTTATATACTATATATTCTTCAAAATAATAATAATAACATTTATTTACTCAAACTTTTTATTTAAATGAATCATACAAACTTAAGATAATTATTTTCTATACAAAACCCAATCAGAAAAATATATTATATTGATATCAGTTAGATATAGTATAAAAACAATACATTTTTGTTTCAATGATTCACTCATATAATAGATATCAGAAATTTATTGATAAAATTTTTCAAATTCTATGAAAATCGTTAAATCATTAGGTTATTTTTACTATCTCGCCAGAGATAGTATTGCCATCACAAAAATTTTTGTTGTTGAGATTTTGATGTTTTTATACGTTTTGAAGGTTCCTGAATCATTTTCACTAAGGTTGAGAAAAATGCCTATTTCTGTATGTATGTAGATAAGATTTCTCAAAAACGGTTTGATCTGAAATTTGGTACACAGGCATTATTCAAAATTCGTAGTTTTCTATGAACTTTTGAGAAATGTAGCTTAACCGTAAGAGGGCCATTACCTACAACGTTTTGATTTTTTTTCCTCTAAAGTGACCGTAAAAATAAAGATATGTTTGATAATTTTTCACATGATTAAAAATTGTATAAAACTTCTATATATATATAGCTTGATTGAATCGCTGAAAGTACCAGAATTAATTTTTTAACACTGCAAATCACGCGCCAACACGTGACGTGGTGCCATCAACAAAGAACCAAACATGCGCTGGTTTAATAAATATTATTTAATTTTAATTTATAATTTATAATTAATTAATTTGTTATTTAATCCAATTCAAATATGCGAGATAGTCGAGTGGAGACACTCCAGCAAATTTTTAATTGTAAACCAGAAAATCATATTAGTGGTTAAAATTCACGTTAATAATAAATAAATCAACTTTAATCGATTTAATAATTACAAAATACGTATAAATTATTTTATATGAATCTAAAATTTAGAGAATTAAAAATCGGGGATTTAAAAAAAACACAATTTTTTTTTTTTGAAAAAATAATAGTGATTCAAGAACTGCATAATTTTTCCTTAGAAAATATTAAATCCAATTTTTAGTTTTTATTATTTTGAAAATATCTAATTCTAATTTCTACTACTAATACCTCTTATCAATTGGATAGTTGATTTTTTTATGCTTTGACGTCACCTGATAAAAAAAATATTCAAGGTGAGAAAATAAAAGTTGTAATATTTTTTTTTATTTAATAAAAATAGTATTATATATATAGTAGATATTATAATATTGTCAAGAAATAGCATAATTTATTATATTATAATAATTTATTGTGATGATTTTCAAGTCATTTTTAAAGTTTTTATTTATTTAAAATAGTATTTATTTATATTTAATCTACCATTACGATTGACTCACACACTGACTCATTGATCACTAAATCATTTATTTTCCATATATTTTGAAAATTAAAATTTGCACAATATATATATATATATATATATATATATATATATATATATATATATATGGAATTAACTTTAATAGAAATAAGCTTTCTGAAGCAATAAAGGTTAATTAAATTTTTTTTATTGAATATTGTTTATTAATTGAATTTTAAACATAAACATTAAATTAATTTATTTTTAATTTTTTTTTTCTTTACATCAAACGAATGATGAAATAAAATAATTGCCTCCTTATTAAATAAATAAATAAATTTAAATTATGAGATTTTTCTTCTCAATCGTATTTAAACAAGATAAATAGATGTATAATTTATTTTTAATTTTTTTTTTTTTCATTTTCAAAATTAAAATAAGATGTCATAATAAATAGATTTATTATTCTACGCTGTAAGTAGTGTAAATGTAAATTTTTCTCGGGAAAATGCTTAGACCGACAAATTTGAAATTGCGACTTTCCATTCGCCTTTTGACAGCTATAAATTCACTTTTTTTTTTTTTTTTTTACAGTCGAGTTCCATTTATAAATCAAATATTGGTATTTATTTACTAATGCATACCGGATCGATTTATTCGATGTCGTTTCATTATTCAGTGAATTTTCTAAAAAACATACACTCGAAGAACCAGTTATATATTTATTTGCAATTCATTGCCCCCACAATTGAACACTTACAATAAATAAATTTGTGAAATGAAATGATTTCGATTTAATTAAATATAATAAAAGCAATGAAAAGGTTGATCTCTCAATGTTATTCAATGATTCGAAATGCTTGGTAAAGAAACACACTCGATATTTATTTATTTATTTGTTTTCAAAAGAATCTTTATATTAACTATCAGATCGTGATCGATATTTTTTTTTTCAATGGCATAACCAATCATTTCATATTTCAGTATATTAAGTATATATGTTATAAAAAAAAATTGTTATAGCTATATTTTATAAAAATTATTATTATTATATATGAAATGTGATTAATCATTTTGATTTACTTAATTACTCTAGTGAATGATGATTTATTTATTTATTTTATTAATTATGTTATATTCTTTTAAAGTAACCATTTAGTATTCAATCCAAATAATTGAATGAATTGGTCCATTGTTCATTTTTACTTTGATTTTAGCTTTCTATTTTTGAATTATTCTAACTAATTAATATACATTTTGATTTTATTGATGTCATTATTTTCGCATGAATAAATCCACTGTAAAGTTTTCATTTAATTTAAATTAAGATCAATTTTTATTATTATTATTATTATTATTATTATTAAAAATTTAAGAAATGAATAAACGCTATAATAATTAATGGACCATTACAAGTTATATACGAGATTCCCCACCTCCCTCTCTTTCTGGAGTTTGACAGATGTATATCGTACACTAATACTACATCTTTTTTATGTATTATATACTACGCATTGACATTTAACAAGAAACTTATTTTTTTACTCTTTTATTTATTTATTTATTTATTTATCTTCTCTCTTTTCCTTTTCCTTTCCATTTAACTATCCATAATCATAGGAATTTTTTATAATTTAATTATATTTTATAATAGACATTATTATTTTAAATATTATTTTTATTAAATATAATTCTACAAGAAATTTAATTAATGATACCTTCTGAGTTTTATTTCTATTGATTTATTTTATAAAAATAATTTTTTTTTATAGTATTAATTGTTATAATTATACTTAAAAAGATTTGCTGAATAAAAACAAAAAATATTTTATATTTAAAGTTCATTCCTTTGTTTTAATTTTGTTTTAGATTGATTATTTTGAAAAGTGTAGCATAATCGTTTTGGAGTCTATTTTCGTTTCCAATTCATTTATTTAAAGCTCATTTGAAAATACACTTTTCTTGTTTATTATCTAACGATTCATTTTTATTTGAACGGTTTTCATAAAAACCAATATTTCGTTTTTAAATATTGACAATTTTTTTTTTAATTAGATTTATACAATTATATTGATTTATATAAATAAGAGGCTTAAATACGTAAATATACGTTTATTATTTTATTTTCTATAAAGACAATAATAATAAGGGGAGGCAGCTTGGCCGAGAGTGTAGCATGGCAATTTTCTACACAAGAAGTCGGCGTTCGTTTCCACCTATTTTTTCTAATAAATTCAATTTAACATCAGCTGCCTCCGGCTCCAGGAACTTTCAATTCTTGGTTCTATACATGCGGAAGGCAACGGCAAACCACCGCATTAACATTGCCAAGAAAAATCATCATGGCTGGGCAGCTTCTAAGGCTATCCTAGTCATGATGATAGCCAAACTCCAAAAAGGAGATGGCACCTTAAGAAGATATAAATATCAATTATTAATATTGTATGCAAGTATATAAATAAGTAGCTTCAGTTTGTTTTTACCTGAATATGTTTTTTGATATTATTATTATTATTATTATTATAATTTGTAACTTATGGTGTTGAACTTGAGATTTATTTTACAAGATCTTTAAAGTAATTTTAAAAGATCTAAATTTGGAATTGTAAATATATATTTATGTTGTTTCATTAACTTAAATAGTTTTCTATTTATTTCAGTAAATTTGCCTATATTCCGATTTTAATATTATTATTTGTTATGATTTACTGTTAAATTATGCATTTTTTTTTACTACTTTCGCTTTTAAAAAAATTAACAAAATATTATTTGAAATCTTGGCAAATATTTACATTTAAAATATTTCATTACGCATTTTTTTATTAAAATTTATAAGAATTTTTATGCTTATTCAATGATTCCAATATATTTTCTTAAAGAAATTTACAATTTTCTACCTTTTTCTCAAGATTCACTTCCTTTTTGTGATTAGAATCTTGATTAAAACTTTATATAAAGTTAAAAGTAAAAGCGTATTATTTATTAAATATATTAAAAATAAATTTCTTACTAAAATCGAATAATTTTGGATATTATTTATTTTTGAATTTTTATATTAACTATTTATTATATATTTTTATTTAGTATATTATTTTAATGAAGATATCATAAAAAAAATATTAATTAAAAAAATGAATTGAAAATAAAAGTTCAATTCATAAATTTTAATCATAAATTTTAATTATAGTAATAAATCTTCGAATGAATGATGTTTTTTAATTGGTCGAATAATTTTCCAAATCCTAGTTTTATTTTCTAAATTTGAATAGGAACGAGCGAGTTGATTGAATGCGTTCTTTGATTTTTCATAAGTAAATCATCGATAAACTCGATTTAATAGCAAAATCGCTTTCAGTTTATTGTTTATTTTCGCCGCCTCCTCGTGATTTCTATCAACATCAGCCCACTGCTAATGCATCATCCCAACAGATATTTATGTATAATTATTAAATTAAGTAAATAAAGCCGAACAGGATCGAGTGAAGGGGGGGTTGTGGTGAAAGTCCTAAGTTGATTTCCAACTTTATCTTTATTTAAAATTTAATTCGCCTTGGGATTTAAATATCAAAAAAGTCGGTGAAATTTTCAAATCATGAAAGCCTACATATCTGTTTTAATATTTTATGTGAATATTAAGATTAATGTGCTCTATTTATTTTATTTAACTTGAAGTCGTATCCTGCGTTATATTTTGACAACGCTATTTAATTATATATAATTTCGCTTGGAAAAAAGGATGCAGGTGCCTTCTCGTCCTGAATAAAAAAAAATATGACATTTCCTCGCTCGTCTTGTGGTCATAATTGGGTGGATGGATCCTAGGGACCAGGTTCATATCATTTGCTTGTAGAGTGCTCCATGGGGAACCCTAAAATGAACCACTTGAGCCATATGGCAACAAACGCCATACGAGTTTTGTTTAAAAATTTACCAAGGTGAAACATGATTTATGACTGAAGAGCAGATTTAGAATGCTACGATATAAAAATACTACCAATCAGAGATGATGGAACACCACAAAACAGACAGACCTGTTCTATTCGAAAAAGCTTATCTTTTTAAACCAAACTCAACTTAATTCTCTCCTTTTTTTCTTGTCATTCATTGGATTGGATTGATTGATTGTCATTAAAGCAAATTTATTCATCAATTCAATGTTAAATTAATTGATAGTTCAATTTTCTTGATAAAATCCATAAACATGTCTTCTTACGAATATCTCCACTATTAATTTAATTAAAAATATATGATAACGGAATTGAAATATTATTTATATTTACTCACTTGTATGATTTATCTAATGTATTCATTTTTATTTTTATTTTTTTGTAATATTAAGAACAAAAGTTAAAACTTTTCCCAAACACATGATTTTCCATAAGTTTTCATTGTGATTCTATACCGTTAAAATTTTAATTAATAATTTATACAAATATATAAATTATAATTTAAAATATGGTGACAATTATGGGAAATATATTTTTAGGTATACAAACTTCAAGAGAAAAAAATTCACAATTAATTAAAAAAAAAATAGAAAAATTAAAAATAATTCATCTATTTGAAACCATCTATTGAGAACAAAAGGAGATGCGAATAGATTAGGAGATCTTCAATCTGTCAAATAATTAATTTCTTAACTAAAATACCTCTGACTTTTGAACGCCCTACGCAAGGACAACGCCTATCAAGTCGGTTATATCAATTAGGTGTCCTATGATCAGTAGAAGAGGTCCTATCAACCTTTACCTTGATTTTCTTGATTGTAGGCGCTACTTTTTTTCAAGAAGCTTCCCAATATTGCTCCCCTGACTAGAGAAATTCCCTTGCCAGGCCCGGGACTTGAACCCGGGACAAGGTGAATGTGAGCCAGTTACGCTACCTCCTACCCTGTGCCTTCATAAAATACTCTTTATTACTAATAATAATAATAATATAAATATTCTTTTCGTTTTTTTAATTTCTTTCTTTTTAGTGTTATATATATTTTTACTTTATTAAGTAATTGTTAGTTGATTATCTGTGCTTCTTCCTAGGCTGATTTTTTAATTACTTTTTCACTCTCAATTTATATACCAAAATTGATGAATCCTTTTAAATAAAGTTTGTAAAAGCATTTAAATTGAATTAACATTCCAGGGAAATTTTCTCTATTAATAAATTTCCAACTTCTAATATATAACAGAAAGTTTCATCAGAGGTCGGATTGTTTTTATCCATTCCCATCTATCACTGTTAATTTACTACGTTTTTCAATTAATCCCATTGAGAAGAGTTCATAAACCTTTTCTTACATAATTAAGGAGAAGAATATAATAAGATTGTTAAGGCATAATCAATTTTTTTATGATTTTAATTTGAAATTTTGTGTAAATATTAAATTTCAATTTATAAATTCTATTTTTTTTTATTTATCAATTTAAATATATATATATAAATATTTATGAATACAAAACTAAAACATTCCTTCTTCGTATATCATTTCAAAATGATAATAAAAATAATATATTTACATAATACAAAAGTTAAAAAAATTAAAAATATGTATATATATACATAAGCATATCATTTTATTCATATTTGATAACAAAAACCCAAACATTGTTTATTTAGTATATAATTCCAAGAAGTTTTATTTACTACATTACTTTTTTAATAAATAAACACTCTACAAAAAAAATTGAATAGAAAATTTAATTTTTAAGTTATTTGTTCATGAAAGAATGAAAATTGTCTTAAATCTACTTAAACTCTCTTGTATTTTATTAAAAGACAAAAAAAAAAAAAAAATAGAAAAGAAATCTAAATGGTTTAAAATTGAATTTCTCTTTACTTATTTATAAGTTTACATCCCTTTCTAACACAAAAAAGTCCAAGGAAAAAAAAAAAAATAAAAAACGAACTACTTCAACAACAAACACATTCCACGACTTTCAATTTAGAATCCAGAGTATATTTTTCTCCATTTGATCATTTAAATGAAAGATTTATTAGAAGAAAAGTAACAGTCACACATTCCACCTCGAGTGATTCCAGTGCTAAAATAAGCCAATTAATTTGGCGATTTTTTTTACATATCCAATAAATAAATAAATAATTTTTTTTTTTTATTCAAAAAGAATTTGACAAAAGATTTTTAAGAGGAATGTAATGATGGGTAGTGTGAATGATGGTGGAGGGAAAGGTGGAGGTGTACTTGTAGGTAATGTGTGGGGGGGGGGAGAGTGGAGTTGGGGACAAACACACGGTCAACGACAACCACCAAAACAACAGGGTTGCTGGCATATGGCTGGCGCGGTTTGCCAGCTGCTGCCCTCAGCCCTTCGTCAAACAAACTTTATCTCTCCCCTGCACTCTTATCTCGGCATCCTCTTCTGTTTTTATTGATAATCGAACCTGAATTCGTTTGCATTTGGATTCACGATCCACAACGAGATGTTTTTTTCGACGATTAAAATTTCTAAATCACTAAATTTATTACACTAAAACCATTTTTTTGTGTTCAAATTTGTGCTTATTATCTTAATTATAAATAGATAATCGTAATAGTTAAAATATTATAATTATATAAATACTTATATTATAATATTATAATATAAATATACGAATAAATATTGAATTCGCCTATTCTTTAGGCAACCTACAAATCAAATTTATTGCATATAATCCCAAAGCTTATTTAACTTGCAGAATAAATATAATTGAATATATGTATTATTATTTTAATACTGTAATTATTATTTATTACTTTAGTATCCATTTTCTAAAAAATGAAGAAGCTATTTAGTTAAATAAGGATGGTTTGAAAAAAAAATTAATGAAAAGGTCTTTAAATATTAGTGTGTTATACTATTAATTAATCAATATATTTGTTAGTTTCTTTTTTAATACTAAAATAAAAACATTAAAATATTTATAGTTTTTTTTTTTAATTTACTTAATTTATTTTAATTTTGCTATATAATGTACCACACAATTTTTTTTTATCTCTTAACCCTATTTTTAATTATTTATATATAAAATAAAAAAAAATAAAATATTTTTAATTTTTATCGACCTTGTTTATTAATTTTTTCGTATCTTTTCTTTCTGTTTCAGGTAAGAATAAATCAATGGTTGGTTTCTACTCTTCCAAGGTCTTAACTATGTTTAAAAAACGTTCGATGAAATCAGCAGTGAGTAACGCGGACAGCCTTCGACAATTAACATTTTCTGCTTTTAATAATTCATCACCCTCATTGCCTCCCAACGCTCATCAAGCGAGCTTCCATGAGATTAGCAAAGTTCATAATAAACGGGCACAAAATAAATTAATATTAATTTTAAAAAAATAATGATTTTATATTAATATTATTTAAAAATTTTATTTAAAAAAAATAAGCTCGACTATCTCGCATATTTGAATTGGATTAAATAACAAATTAATTAATTATAAATTATAAATTAAAATTAAATAATATTTATTAAACCAGCGCATGTTTGGTTCTTTGTTGATGGCACCACGTCACGTGTTGGCGCGTGATTTGCAGTGTTAAAAAATTAATTCTGGTACTTTCAGCGATTCAATCAAGCTGAAATTATATATATATAGCAGTTTTATACAATTATTAATCATGTGAAAAATTATCAAACATATATCTTTATTTTTACGGTCACTTTAGAAGAAAAAAAATCAAAACTTTGTAGGTAATGACCCTCTTCCGGTTGAGCTACATTTCTCAAAAGTTGATAGAAAACTACGAATTTTGAATAATGCCCATGTACCAAATTTCATGATTCTAGCTCAAACCATTTTTGAGTAATCTTGTCTACATACATTCATACATAGATACATACATACACACAGGCATTTTTCTCAACCTTAGTGAAAATGAACCTTCAAAACGTATAAAAACATCAAAATCTACTAGTATTTCGTTTTTTTAATAAAGAAATTTATGTTTAATTTGATAATAAAAAAAATATATTTTTTTTTATTTATCTTATACATTTTTAGTTAATAATGACTATTTGTTCCTCGTTTTTTTTTATAAGAATTGTTTAGAAAATTATTGATGATATTTTGATATGTTTTTTTTTATATCTGAAAACTCTAGAAATGGATCTCTGCAACTTAGCCTTTGTGATTGATCTCGATAGAGTATAGTTCAATATTTATGGATGATTGATGAGAAACGGACAAAAGGCAAAAGCTTTCAAGTATTGCTTGTCCAATTCAAATATAAATTGATTCTGTAAACAAATACATACCCACACATATATATAATATATATATATATATAATACATTGATCTCATGTAAGCTTAATAATAAACATAAAATCATCAAACTTGTTATTGCTGTTTAATTATTTAATTATTTTGGAATCTATAGAAATAATTTTATAAAATTACAATAATATATACCAAATTTCAAGAATGTCATTTAATTTATTTTGTCTTATTTATTTCATTTCTTATATTAATTTTTACTATCTCGCCAGAGATAGTATTGCGATCACGAAAATTTTCGATGTTGAGATTTTGATGTTTTTATACGTTTTGAAGGTTCCTGAATCATTTTCACTAAGGTTGAGAAAAATGTCTGTGTGTGTGTGTGTGTGTGTGTATGTAGGCAAGATTACGCAAAAACGGTTTGAGCTAGAATGATGAAATTTGGTACATGGACATTATTCAAAATTCATAGTTTTCTATCAACTTTTGAGAAATGTAGCTCAACCGGAAGAGGGTCATTACTTACAACGTTTTGATTTTTTTTCCTCTAAAGTGACCGTAAAAATAAAGATATATGTTTGATAATTTTTCACATAATTAATAATTGTATAAAACTGCTATATATAGAATTTCAGCTTGATTGATTCGCTGAAATTACCAGAATTAATTTTTTAACACTGCAAATCTCCCGCGCCAACACGTGACGTGGTGCCATCAACAAAAAGCCAAACATGCGCTGGTTTAATATTTATTATTTATTATTTATAATTTATAATTAATTAAATTTAATTTAAATATAATATATTATGTTATTTAATCCAATTCAAATGCGAGATAGTCGAGTGGAGACACTCCAGCTAATTTTTTCATAATTTAAAATATTGAAAATGTGAAAAGTAAAAAAAAAAAAAATTAAAATTTTAACAATTTCAAAAATATTGTGATAGAATAAGGAATTGTTAGTTCAATATTCAAATAATTATTTAAAAATTAAAAAAAAAAAAATGAAATCAATTCATTTCTTGTAAATCGTAAAAATAAAAAATAATTTCAAATTATATATATATAAAATTAGTTAATTATAAATGGATGCCCTTCATATGTTTTATTTATGATAGAAAATATTGAATGTAGAGTAGAATATCCGGATCGTTTCCTCTTCACGCACTCTTCTAACGGCTTTCAGGTGTATCTTCGTGTCTAATTATTCTCTTTTATTACTTAATGGTAAACCATGTACAAATACTAAAATTAAAATTATTTATTTATAATATAAATACAATAGTTTACTTCGATGGGAGTAGGAGTGAGGGGGATATATTATTTTCTTTTTTGGTCGTAACTAATTCCATTTGGAAACGAGAACAACTCTTGATTTGATAACAAAACGTCCACGTGCCCTGATCACTATTCTTTGTCATGACTCAAGGGATTCATTTGACCGTTTTGATATTCACAATCGTTTCACAATGATCAGCCACATTTATATAACTTTCTAATTGAACATTTGAATTCGATTACAAAAAAATATTTACTTATTACCAAAATAAATCAATACAATTCTATAATATATATATATATATATATTAGTTTTAAAATTTTGAATTTTTATCATGACTTGAAATATATATTTTATTTTATGTTTTTTTTTTAATAATAATGAAAAATTCTTTATAACATAAATTGAAAAGTTTATCTACAAATTATCCATACTTTACTGATGATGATGATGATGCTCCGAAACTATATATATTATTTTTTTTAACTCTCATTTCATGAATTATATTCATATTGCTTTATATATATATATTTCCTTTTTCTTTTAAATGTCAAACAAAGGTATTTTTATTATTATAAATAATTTTTTTCATCTTTTCAACTGAATGTAATTTAATAAAAAACCAGCTACTTTTAAACAATTCCAAAATTCCTACACGTTTTTGTAGATTATATATCCATATAATCAAATACTAATACTAATATGTGTCAAATATTTTAAATGATCTAATATATAAAAAAAATTTAATGATAAATAAATAGGTATCAATTTATCATTTCTAAATATTCATTTGTAGACACACACAAACAAACCCACCTGTGCATACGCCTGAATTGACTCTATAATTATATTAAGTGGTTCTGGTGAATATTTGTTATTGTCATAATAATAATCATAATAATATTAATAATAATAATGTATTTACAAGACATACACAGGAAAGAGTTGACATTTCAAGTGGATATAAACCTTTACTGTCAGTGAACGTTTGACATTTCACACCCCAAAAATAAATGAGTGGGCACCCCCATTTAAAAAGCTTATATACAAAGGTCTCTATAGAAACGTTCATATTAATAGAACAATTAAAAACAATATTATCTGTATTATATATATATAAACATCACTTTAAAATGTCATTTTCATTTTCTTTTTTAATTTCAATTAATTACCAATTGATAAGGGTTATGAAACAAAACATTATTTTTATATCAAATTTTTTTTTAAATAAATAAACTTATATATGATAATATATATATACGATGTGTGTCTAAAAAGTTCGGTGAATGGTATGATAAAGAATGTTAATTTTGTAAATTAAATTGGAATCATTCTCAGAATAGCCGTCACAACGTTCAGGTCGGCAATCCACAAGCAGAACACGAGAAAACACTACTTACTGTGTCTTTGCCAATGCCCAATTCTTCGGTTATTAGTCGCAGAGTCAATCGCCGATCCTTTGTTAGCATCTCTCGTACACGTTAAGTTTTTTCTGGTGTTCTGCTTGTGGATTGCCGGCCTGAACGTTGTGACGGCTATTCTGAGAATGATTCTACATCAAGACTTCTCCAACAGTTTTCAAGCGTTATACGAACGTTGTCAGAAGTGTGTGTGGAGAATATTTTGAAGGTTAATAAAGGTATTTACAATCAGTGTCCCCTCTAAGCTGTGCGCGTGTGCGCGCGCCACAATTTTTAAACATAGTGCACCTGAAAATTATTCGCGCGCACAAAAAATTTATTACTATTCTTGTACTGTCTTTTTTTATATACGCATTTTGAAATTGCCACACAAAATTTTTTTATTTTGGAAAACACTGCACACATATAAAATAAGTGCGTACACAGGTCACGAAAAATTAGAGGGAACACTGTTTACAATTGACATTCTCTTTTTATGTTTTTATCATTCCATTCACCGAACTTTTTAGACACACATCTTATATATAATTATATGCACATCTAGGTATATATATTTTTTTATTACATCAATTTCTAGTAACATTTAATTTAATATTAAATGTTGAAGATGATTAGGGTCATTGTCAATATTATAATTATGCTTATTTTAATGAATTATCTCCTTGACTTTATTTAAATTGGTCATCTGTTATTTTTTTAACATTTTTTCACTTGTACCTAAATACTTTTTAAATGTTATTTCTTTTACTTTTACTTTTCAATAAGAATAAAAAAAAAGTATGTTCTTTTCGATTTGTAAAAACATCAGAAATTGGTTTGACATATTAAAAAAAATCCAATCATTTTTCTTTCGAGATATTTATTGTAAATCTTAAATTGTAAATATTAAATCTGTCCGAGTGTTTGTTTTACCAAATTACTTTAAAATGCAGTCTATACGCAAATTATTAAAATATATATATAGATTTACACATTTTTATTTAAAAAAAAATTCAATGTTTACAATATTTTAAAAATCAATTTTAAAAATCAAAAACTTATTTTTTTAACCCATTTTAACCAGGGAAATACAAAACAATAACAAAAAAATCAACTAATTTATTTTATTATTATAGAAATAATTTGACATAAATAAAAGAAACAGATTTGACTGATTTCTGCCCTTTGGTAGCGCATAAACCCATGTGTTGCACAATTCAAGAGTTTGAAAGTAGATTTTGAGATTTTCGAAAAACCGAAGAGTATATATATTTTGCATATTTTCTAACCCACATTATTTTAAAATATAAATAAATTACCTTCAAATCTTCAAATGAAACTGCAATCTTTACAATGAAGCCATCAACAATCCTATTCTAGTCATCCATGATTTAAACCAATATATTTATTTATTTATTTATTTATTTTGTGATTATCTTTATTTTTTTAATTGATTTAATTTCTAACTTTTTAAATGTTATTTTCTTATCATATAAAATATTTAAAATATAATGTTTTAAAATGTGGCATGAAGTGGAACAGAGAATCTCGTTCATTTGTCCCCTTAAAAGTTGAATTTCATTTTCTGTTAAAAAAAAATTTATTAAAATAGGTTGAAAATACTTGAATATAATTAATTATTTTATTATTTGCAAAATTATTTATTTAAAAATAAATCAATAATGATTTCGCAATGGTCTTTTTCACAAAATACGCCTAACCGGAAATTACATTACATCAATGATTAGAATCATTTTGTATTTTTTTTTTTCAAAAGTCGGGCTCTAACGATATTATTTACACCCGCTTTTCAGCCATGTAAAAAATAAAATTATCTTTAATATTAAAAAGTTTTATTCACTTTGAAGAAGTTTTAGAGAACTTAAACGTCGAAATTTTGAAATGGCCTCGAATAAAATATTTAAAATTTTTATTATTTCCTAAAATATGGTAATATATATCGTTATATCGATAACAGGAGTAAAAGATGAAGAAAAAAGAAATTATATGACCGATGTTGATAATTGACAGACAATAATTTGAAAAATTTATGTGTTGCTCGCACCGTATTTTGTTTTTAATTTAAGCAACCTCAAAATACATTTAAATTTTATTCGATGGAAATGCCTTCACTCCTTCTTTCAATGAGTGGAGTATTAACCTTGATATTAATCAAGAAGAATTTAAGATTCCGAGCCCAGATATGATTCTCTATTAATTAAATAGAATTCTCTGAACAGCTCACTTCCTTTCCAATGCATTGCCATCGCCATTGCTTTAAGTTTACAGCTGATGCGCGTTGTCTGATCCATGAAGCGTGATATTTTGAAAACCGTGAAATTTGTCTTTCTTTCTTCCATGATTTCTTTAAAAATAATTTGGCAATCGGTGGATCCACAAAAAAAAGGAACAAAGGAGTGGAGTGTTCAATCGGAGGTCATTCATACTTCGGACAATACATTAATTGCATAAATAACGTATTCCTCCCTAAAAATACAAATAAATAGTAAAAAAAAAAAAATTAATAATATTGACTACATAATATTGTTCTTTTAATTTTTTTAATCATTTGTCCACAAATATAGATGGTTTTTCTGTTTTCAATGTCAATTACTTGGAGTTTAATCCTTTTAATTTTAAATAGTGATATATTCAAGGAGATTATGCTATTTATTGTCAACTAAATCTTCCATAAATTACGATGGTTTAGTTGCTGGATTTAAAACAGTCTGAATAGTGACTATTTTGACCAAAGTACAGGCACAGTAGAGTTCTAAGTAAAACAAATAATTCTTATTGGATTAAATTAAACAACTTCCTTGGATGTATTTATAGTTTAGTTTGTTTATTTTTTTTTATCACAAAAATGGAATTGAATTCAAAGTTTTAAATTAATTTGCTCTTGGTATCTTAATAAACATATCTAATATATAATTTTAATAATTACGCATAATATGAAATAAAATCTATTTGAAGTTTCAGTGATTTTACAATCGTTTATTATTTCAACTTTATCATAAGGAGGTGAAATCTTTATACTTCTTGTTTATCTCTACCTCACACCCCTTATCTAACCGATAATATTCATGTCACGTTTTTACTTAATAATTACACATAATAGTATAAACATTTAATTTAATTTATAAATATTTTCTCTTTTTATTCCAAAATTTTTACTTTGTTCTACTTAACAGATTAGAAAACTAGAATCAATTATTGGTGTCGTTTTTATTCCACTAATTCAGTTTAGTACTTTTGATTTTTAATTTCATTTTCACTTTTGATCATTTTTGGTTTATAAACATATTTTATTTGGTTTATAACAAATCCAATTTAAATTATTGTTTAAATAAATAATTGGAAATTAATTAATTAATTAATATTTTAATTTAATGTATAACTTTTTCTATAAATGTTGATGATCTAATTTATAACATATTGGTGTTGAAATTACCTAGTAGAGGTCAGGTTACTTGAAATGTGTATTGATCATCAGTTCTCACACCTGTTCATTATCTATTCATTCATTTATGGTTAACAAAACAACCTATATTGTATGTTGTTTAGTTAACTATTTTATTGATTTTCTTAATTTTCTTAAACCGGTTATTGAATAATATTTTAAATCTATCAGAAAAGTTTATTTAATCAAAGAGAAACAAATAAAAAAGTCTAGCCATTTTTTTAGTCTCCGAATTGATTACTAATTTCAGGTCAATAACTCTAAGAAACTTGTTAAATATATATTCTGATATTTAGATTCATTTCTCTTGTAGTTCTTTTTGATAAACTGAAAATTATATAAATATATATACTTATAAAAAATTTGAATATAATTTATCTATTTATTTAAGAATATGTTACCTCTAATAAAATATGAATATTATACAATTACCAGTCAAAATAAAATATAATATAATTAATTATTTTAATCTTTATGGATATATAATTAAATAATTCTTAGATTTATTAATTTATTTTTTTGTAATCATAAACATAAAAAATTAATAAAAATACAATATTAATTGCTATCAATTTTATAGATTATTTTTTCTCTTATTATTAATTATAAATATAGTAAAATAAATCTGCAAACCATATTTGATTTTGATGCATTTTATTTAAATACAAATTTAATTTATGTAATATAATTTAGACAATTATCTTAAAATAATTTTTTATAAGAGTTTTTATTTGAGATATTTTCTTTTCACATGAGTGATTTTGATTTTATAATAATTGGTTTTTGTTATTTTGTTTCCAGGTGAGTTGAGATCTCTTTCTTTACCGAGGCCAGCTGCTGGCCAAACCTTTTCTACTCCTCCATATTATAAAGGTATCTCATTTTTTATTTAAAATATTATAGTATTATTTTTAATTGGAATTTATTATTGATATTTAATTTGATCTTAATTTAATTTCAAAAAAAAAAAATTTGAAATATTTAAAAAAAAAACAACTTAGTTTATTGAATATATAATAGAGTGCGCATGATATTTAAGAGTTCGTTGAATGTCCGTTAGATGGAGAGAGAGGTTCAATATTTTATTTTATCCTGTGTTATAATAGAATGTAACTTAATTCTTAATAAATTAATTACATTAGAATACTAAAACATATGTATTATTTATTTTTTCATGATTTTTATTTTAAACTAATTTTTAATGTTTTAAATTATTCTCAATGAAAATAGTTAGCGCCTGATATTCAAAAATTCAGACTTGATAATTTGGTTGTATAACTTTTAGGCGCACAGTCTTATTTGAAAAGAATTATAATATATTTATATATTTAAATATGTTAAATTTATATTCAGAATATTTTTAATAAATTTATATTATTTTCGATATATTTTAATGAAACTAATTGAAAGTATTTATAAACAAGTAATCTAACATCAAATCTATGAATAAGCGATAGTATGCATTCACCACATTTCCTTATATATAGATTAATTTTCTATAATTAAATTATTTTGTGTAAGTCATAATTTAATCCATTCAATAATACTATTCAAATTTAATTCTACAACTTTAATTAATAATAATGTTTTCAATATTTATAGATTTTCTGGTTTATATTAAAACATTCTAATTCATGAAATAAATTATCATCATTACTACATTTTACTAAGATCTTTTTCAGAGAAATTTTAAACTTTATCCCAATTGAATCGAACATTTCTATTAAGGAAATCGTAAAAAAAATAAATAAACATATTTAATTATTTTAATTTAATATCATTTTCTGAAAGTTTTTTTTAATATTTTTAAAAATAATATCGTTTATCAGTATAATAAATTTGTATACAATAGTTTGAATTTACTTGTACATTAGATCTAGTTAAAATTCAAGATAAATGGAATTTGAAATAGCTAACATTCAAATTTCTATTATCTAATCTTTGTTTTATAAAGCATGATTTTGTGGCGCGTGTGATAAATAATTAAGAAGCAGGTGGGTCAGGATTTCAAAGTTGTGGACAGGTGTGCCGAGAAGGCAGATGCAGTCCCCAGATGGTATTCAGTGGCACAAAGGACCAACAGAAACCACAGATTCTCCAAGGACAGAGGCCACGAGTGCTGCCTTGGTCAATTGAGAGAGTGAGAGAAAATAAAATATCATCGTTGATGATAATCTTAACGATATATCAAACCAGAATAAAATAAAGGACCAAATGATAGATAAAAAGGTGAGAGATTAACTTTAGAAGAACCTGATTAATTCGTTGGTGTGGAAATTCCGTTGTCACGAACGGCCAAGATTTCATATAAAAATAAAGATATATAATATTTTCATAAGGTCGTTGATGCAGGAAGCATATGTTCTCTTAAAGCCATCTGTTTTTTATTTGGGGAGGGGGAGCGAGGGGTTTATAATTTTAATTCTTACAACAAATTTTCTCTTATATGAACTTTTATAGTCAAAAAATTAAAAAAAAAATATATAAATAAATATTATAAAAGTTAATATTAAAATAATATTTTTTTGTGATGAATGAAGAATATATATAATGTTGTATAAAACACTTTTATTCACTTTATATATAGGTAAATTTATTTTATTAAATTGCAATATTTATTTATTTAAACTATAATTAATACATTTTATGATTCTATTTAATCCTCTCCCAAGATTTTACAAATAATTAATTATATATATATCAAAATCAGTTTATTATCTAGATTAGTGGTTCTCAACCTTTTTGGACCAAACATAATTCGCCCCTATAAATTTTAACAGATAAAATTTGCATGATAATCCTTAATATAAGGTAGGTAGGTACACTTGGTGATACTTAGAGCCATATTGAAAAATCGACCTGATCGCAAAATCATCTTACTTTTTTTTTAGAACCATATTGAAAATAATTGTTAAAAATACTTTGGCCTTCAAAAATAACTTATAGCCCCCCAAAATCGTATAGTCAAATAATCGCCCCCTTTAAGATGTCGATCGCCCCCTCCCCCCCCCCAGGTTGAGGCTTGCAGAATAAAATAGACATTAAATTAATTGTTTATTATAAGAACCGAGTTCTCATCCCAGGTAATGTAAATATTAAAAAAAACTACATTAAAAGTATATTTAAATTAAAATCAGTTGAATAAATGACAAAATTAAAATAATATAGGAGTACTAAATATAATTTATTTTGCTAAGCAAAATAATCAAGATCCTTGTTAATAATTTTGATTTTTTTTTTAGGATATTTCTATTTATTTTGAACATCTGCTAAAACTAAAGTCTTTTTCATGTCTGAAATACGTTAAATATTAATTTAAATTGGTTAAATGTTCATTTAAAAAAAAAATGATTATTATTATACAATTTTAAAAATATAATTATAATAATATATAATTAAATTAATTTTTTTTTGTCTCGTTAATTCAGAGTCATAATTATTTTAAAGCAAAACACCTATGAAGGTTAACAAGATTCCCTTTGGCGATTCAACCAGCTACTTGTGTTTTCTTTCATTGGGGAAAGTTTATAACATCATTAAAAAGATAAAAAAATGTTTTATTTTAATTTATTTTAATTAGTTTTCAGTCAATATTTATTATTTTTTTCATCTTTATTTTTAAGATATGTATCCAATTTTCATTTATTTATATGTTTTTATTAATAAAATAAATACATAAAATTTATTAAATTTTCGATGCTATTAAAATATTTTGTTTTATTTGTGAAAATTTCTCTTTTACTTTTATAATCTATTTTTAAAATTAATTTTTATCTCTCTATAAATATTTATTTTATTTATTTATCTGCTAAATTCATTAACAGAAAATGGAGGAAACAATTTTTATGAAAGAACATATTTAGAAATTGCATCTCAATATTTATATTATTTTGCCTATAAATTTCCATCGTAAATAACAAATAAAGATGAGGAACTTATCCAACTGCATTCAGACTAGATCCTTGACTTCTTTTAAACATTTCCTGATACTCGTTTCGATAAATAATATTACTATTTACACTGAAAAAAAAAACAAAAAGAAGGAAATGGTGTAAAAATAATGAAATTTTTTAATTAATATTCTTTTTATCACTTAAGTATCGACATGTTCTTTATATTAATAAAATACAATTAAATTTTCTAAAATATAAATAATTAAAAAATTTGGCAGAAAATTTAATTCTTTTATTCAGTCATAAGATTCAGATGAATTACAATTTTATATGAACATAACTATCTTATGAACTAAATATATAAATTTGGATTATTTTTTATTCCTATAAATGAGATATATACTTATTTAACTTCTTGGCCTTCACTATCTAAACCACTCATCTATATATATATATATGTATATATATATATATATATATATATATATATATATATATATTATAATTGACAATTATATTCAAAAAATAGTTTGTTTTTAAAGTATATTTTTTTTTTTATTCTCATAAAATCTTTATTTAAATTGATCACTTCATACAAATTTAAATAATTATTTTTTGAATAAAAAGTTTTTTTTTTAAATATCTTTATAATGATTCGTTATTATTTTTTTAATTGATTACGACATTTTATTTCTTTTTTTTTCTATTTTAAATCTTATAATATTCATTGACTTAAATTAGGTATGCTTTTAAAATAGAACAGATTTTATTTTATTTTCCATCATGAACGAAAGAAAATGTTCCCATAAAAATAAATCCGGCTTCTTTGCATATATATATATATATATATATATATATATATAGGTGTATATATATTTAAACTTATTATAGTAATGTTATTTCTTTTTAAATCTTATTAACATTATCAGTTTTTATCCGGTTTTCGTTTAACGAATAATTATCATGTATTTTTTTTTATAGATATATCAAATAAATACAAGTATCGGAAAAACTTTTAATTTAAAAAAATACATAAAAACTGTTTTTTATTTCATTTTCATCTGTAAAGAAACACAAATTTATCATTTTTTACTATCTCGCCAGTGTGTGTAGACAAGATTACGCCAAAACGGTTTGAGCTAGAATCATGAAATTTGGTACATTGGCATTATTCAAAATTCATAGTTTTCTGTCAACTTTTGAGAAATCTAGCTCAACCAGAAGATGGTCATTACCTACAACGTTTTGATTTTTTTTTCTTCTAAAGTGACCGTAAAAATAAAGATATATGTTTGATAGTTTTTCACAGGATTAAAAATTGTATAAAACTGCTATATATAGAATTTCAGCTTGATTGAATCGCTGAAAGTACCAGAATTAATTTTTTAACACTGCAGATCTCACGCGCCAACACCTGACGTGGTGCCATCACAAAGAACCAAACATGGGTTGGTTTATTAATTATTATTTATTAATTTGTGCAGTGTTAAAAAATTAATTCCAGTACTTTTAGCGATTGAATCAAGATGAAATTCTATATATAGCAGTTTTATACAATTTTTAATCATGTGAAAAACTATCAAACATATTTCTTTATTTTTACGGTCACTTTAGAGGAAAAAAAAATCAAAACGTTGTAGGTAATGACCCTCTTCCGGTTGAGCTAGATTTCTCAAAAGTTGATAGAAAACTACGAATTTTGAATAATTCCCGTATACCGAATTTCATTATTCTATCTCAATCCGATTTTGCGTAATCTTGTCTACATACATACACACACACATACATTTTTCTCAATCTTAATGAAAGTGACTCAGGGGCCTTCAAAACGTATAGAAACATCAAAATCTCGACATCGAAAATTTTCGTGATCGCAATACTATCTCTGGCGAGATAGTAAAAAAGGTTAATTTCCAAGGAGAGTAATTTTTTTCCTGGAAAGGGGGGGGGGGCTTGGACAAATAAGTTTGGAAACCACTGCTATAGTTCATAGAAATTAAAATATATAGTGAGACAAAGGTAAACACTTAAAAATCTTTTCATTAAATTCCATTCTACTAGGTCTATTTCATATCCTCTACCTAGTTAATATATATAATCAACTTCATTTCGTTGTAATTCTTCCTCTTCACAACTGAATATTTTCTATTCTATTTTATTTTTTGATTGAAGTAAATAAAGATTCATTTATATTTAAATTTAATGAAATATTGTTCTTTCTTCTTTACAATGAACAGAAGAAGAGTATTTCTTTTTTCATTTTATTTTTCGAATGTATAACAAACATGTTTTTTTTTCGAGCGACTCTTTTTTTCCATGAGAACGTAAAATATTTATCTAGGATCAATCGGAAAGTAACGTCGTCGCTGGTTCTATTTTGTGGGCCTCGCTTATTTCTTCTCGATTCTGTTTACCTTCAGACTCCCTTCTTATTTATTATGCCATTACTCTCGTGGATCGTGTCGATTTCAATTGGTGGTTTTCTCTGCAAGATGCAGGTCATGTGCGTGTTTCTGGGTGGAGGGTAGGGTTGCAGCTTCCGAACTCTCGACATGAAACCAGGGCCAGACAGAGATGGAGAAAGGTACACGAGAAAAGTCAGGAAGGAGATGGGAGACCAGAAGAGCAGACATTGGTTGCGCTGTTGCCAGATGGAATGTTGTTGTTGTTGTTGATGTTGTTGTTCCTCAACTTCATTCGCTATCAAGAAAATATACCACGAGTTTAATTGAAATTGAACCATCAAAAGGTGGTGGGGGGGGGGGCGAAATTAGCCAATATTGGTTTCAAACCAACCTCCCTCCTCCATTTCAACTCGGATTAACTCCTTATCCATAATAATAACAATAATATTTGAAAATTTCTTAATTTTTTTTTGTTTTTCGAGTTTTTTCTCTCTAATAATCGTTTCTTCCTCTTCTTCTTCTTCTTCTTCTTCTTCATTTTGTTTGTGTATTATATTTCTTTCTCATAAAAGTCATATAACAGAATCTAATATACCTACCTACCATTCGAGTAATTTTATACACACCATTAGAAAATATCATGTCCAATCTTTATCCAACTTTATCACGTTTTTTTTCCTTTAAATTACATTTATTTATTTTGTTTTCTTTTTTTATAAAGTTTTTCTTAACTTCACTTGGCGTCTGTCTCTCTGTCTGTTCGCTCTTTTGACAAATTGAAATCGATTTTTCATCGACTTTTTATTGAGATAGACTTTTGAATTATATATATATATATATATATATATACATTTATAAAATCTCATATTAATAAAAATTATTTATTTATAAATATAATATAATAATTACTCAATAATATCATTTACTTAACATAAAATCAATTTTAGAAGATTAATATATTTTTTTGTTTTATTCAATTTGTGTAAATTTTCGTATAACTTCATCTTTTCTATTTCTCTTGTTATATTAAATAAATTTATCATATTAAAATTGTACTAAAAAGAATAAAATAATATAAATATAAACATTTTTTATAAAGTAACGTTTTTCTAATGGACTAAAAAAGAATAAAATGATTTTTCTATACGCCTGACAAAGATTATGGATGAATTGCTTCATATTCAACTAAAAACGTTGGGCGCTTTTAGTTTTCATTTGATTTCTATGTAATTAACTTCCTTTATTCATATATATATATATACTAGCTGCTCAGAGCTCCTTCGTCGCTCTTCACATCTAGACGGGGGCTCCGCCCCCTGTACCCCCGAGTGGTACATAGTATTTGGTTGAAAGTAGTAAAAGGTTTTCATCCATTTTGTTTCAAACAATGTATAACATAAAACATTCATTTCTTATTGTGTGATTATTTAAAATATATTTTAATTTATTTAGTAAATTAATTATATATATTATTATTGAATATGTTATATCTATCTACTCGAAAGTTCTTGGCAGCTACAACCACATTTCTCCAAGTGTCCCCGGTGACCTCATCTTTCTTTGGCCAATAAATGCTGGAAAGAATAATCTGAATCTACTCTCATCTCCCAGGGTCATAGACCATGCGTGGCTCAACGGTACTCGAAAGTTCTTGGCAGCTACAACCACATTTCTCCAAGTGTCCTTATCCTGAGCCTCTGTTCCATCTCTCGTACGTCATTCCCTGATGTACTCATCTTTCTTTGGCCCATAAATGCTGGGGAGAATCCTATTCTCTGAATCCACTCTCATCTCCAAAGATCATAGACCATGTCTAACACTCATATAATACAACAGACAAAATAATTGTTTTATATATTTTAATTTTCATTCCCTTTTATAATAATTTTGATGAGATAAGCCTCTTTACTGCATGATAACAGGCGTTTTCCGATTGCAACTTCGATTTCAATTCTTCTCAAATATTATTATCCTTCGTGATTACATTCAATTTTTCTACATATTCAAATTCTACATTTTGTATGTTAATACTGCTCCTGTTTGTTTCTAAATATATTTATTTATCATTATTAATTTCAAACCTCATCTCTTTTCCTACCTCGATTAATTTTTCCTCGCTATCTGTAATTGCAATTGCCGAATCTCCTATTATATTTAAGTCGTCTGGGTCACCTAATATTTTACAATTGATTTCCACATCTTACTCTTTCTTTACTACCTTCAAGATAAATTTTAAGATCAAAATTTGAAAAAGTTTATCCGGATCTATTGAGTCATGCGTAGGTTTTACTAAAGTCTACAAATAATTAGTGAACAGAGATATTGAATTCGCGGTTTTTTTAATATCTGTCATAATGAAAATATCTTAATTAATGTTGATCGATTTGGCATGAACCCGCAATGATATCGTCTAATTTTCCTCCGCCTATAGTTTATAAGTATTGTATATGTTATAATAGAGTATAATATTTCTTGATCATTTCATTTCGATATTTTAATTTCATTGTTTGATTTTTATTGAATATTTTTAATTATAATAAAATTAGAGAAAATGCAAAGTTAGAGACTTGAGACAATTTATAAAAATTAATTTATAAAAATTAACGGTATAAAAGTATTGATAAAACTAAAGATAAATTAACAATATATACATTCATTAATAGTATTAATTTAAATTAATGGATTTATTTGATTTTTTATTATTAAGTTCATTTATTAATTTTTTTAGATCATAGTTAATTCCCTCCCTTAAAATAAAAGAAGTACCTATTCAAATATGGAAAGAATAAATACAAAATAATTTAAGTTAAATATGATTTAAATATTTTATTATATTAATTAAAATGAGAACTTTTAGAATAAATTATTTAATTGAAATGATATTTGAATATTAGAATTTAAAATAAAAAGTTAAAATTTATAATAATTCTTTGATTGCTAGTTATATACATTGTGTAAAATGAGTCCGCCAGTCAGTGGGCCACGCCTGGCTCTTGAATGAACAACACGGAGAACTATATATAAACTTTAAATCTCTCTCTCTCCCGCTCACACACACTCTCACCTCTCTCCTCATCCCCTCCACCTCTCATTTCTTAGTTATTTCAATTTCCACAAATTGTCTAATTTTTAAAATATTCACTAATTTACTTTCTATTTTTATTCTTTAATCCTTAAATAATATATTTTCTATTTTATGTTAAAATGTAAATAACTTACATTTTAACATATTAAACTATGACAGCAAAAAAGTAAACGAATTACATACATACATACAAACAGTCTCCTTTATATATATAGATATATATATATATATATATATATATCAGGTGTGGCCAAACTTTTAGCTTTTAGGGGCTACTTTTTCAATAAAATATAGTCAGCGGTCGACTATGGATATGGGCAAATAATTTTAGAAGATAATTAAAGAAGTCATTATATCGCCGATTTAAATTGCAAACCTCCACTTTTGGTCAAAAATTACATTTTCACACTAATAGAAAGAGAAAAACACCTTACATTGGCTATGAAACACCGCTATTATGCACCTATTTAATTGAAAGCAAAAAATTTATGCGTTTTAAAAAAGTTGTGCAAAATATGCTGAATATGACTTAGCAGGTTTGCAATCTAAGCCTACGATATATTTTTTATTTTATGAATTCTAACAATATTTATTAAAATTTTAAAAAATACAATGTTAAGAAATAAATACGAACAAAACAAATTTTAAGCATACAATTTTTATTTGGATGAAACCTGGTATTGCATAAGAGCAGCAAGTTTCTCAAAATTTGGCTCATATGAACTTAAAGCAATTTTTAAGCATGACTCTAAATGTAGATCCGTTATTTGCGATCGCTGTTTTGTTTTGATCGCATTCATATAAGAAAATGCGGATTCACATAAATATGTGGAGCCAAAGAAGGAATTGAAACGAACAACCATTGTCCAAATATTTGGATATTTATCTTTGCTTATTAGTTTCCAAAAATTGCTATCTGAATTTATTTTTATATATTTATCTTATATAATAATATAATTATCTATTTATTATGTAATAAATAAATATATTTTATATTTATATTATTTTTGATCAACGAATAAAAAAATAAAAAAATTAAAATAAAGTGCTAAAAAATGGGAAAAAATTATATATTATTAATTATATAGTCAAATACTAAAATATAGAAAGGTTAAATCAATAATATATTTATATATGTTCTTAGATATATGAAAGATATGTTAGTTTTAATTATTATAATAATATTAATAAAAAAAATTGTAAATCGAAGGGCTGATATTTTTCATTTAAATTTATAACATCAATTAAAATAAATACTTCATTTTGGAATGGATATGTGAGGAGGGGGAGGTAGAGGCGAAATTTGGGTAGAGTATAGTAGTCTAGGACTAAACGGTGTTTTGAGAAAGGGAAGCCCTTGGATAAAAAGTATATAAATTATCGGGATAAGAAAAATATAAATATATGGTATATAAAAGGTGTATTGATAACATATAGGATGATTATGATCTAAAATTATTTTTTAATAAATTTAAAAATAATATCCCGGGTAGCGAGTAGATTCTTTTCTATAATCCCAGTAGAAAAGAATTCTATTTCAGGGATTGGCGTCCCTGCCCTCACGTGAGCTCATGATTTCTTCTAAATCCCTCTTCTACCTGGAGGAATCATGTCTTTTACCCATTGACGCCTTTCCATCCATTCCCTTACTCTTACTCTCTCCCCCCCCCTCCCTTGATCATTCAAAAAATCAAATTTATTTGGATGAAGGAGAATACCTAGCATAGCTTCAGTAAAAAGAAAAAAAAAATTGAAATCTTGTCTCTTATAGGAGACTCTTTAGAGTCTCCTATATATATTTGAATAAACCCCCCTTCGGGGGGTTTATTCAAATATATCCAGGTTACGTCAATTCTCCAACTAGCAAAACCCGGTATATTCACGAGTGAGACATGTCTTATGTGCCTCTGAGAGGACCCACCTCTCCTACGCTTCATATTAGTAAAAACTTGGAACTCATATTTATAGAACGATTTGGAAAATTTGCAGAAACACTTCTATTCAATTGGATTCAGTTTATACAAATTAATAACAAAATTTCATAAAAAATGAATAAAAATAAAAAGATACAACAGAATTTTCGCCAGATTTTCAATAAAATGGATTTTTAGTGAAATATAAAGAAAATTATAATTAATTTTTATTTGGTATCATGTTTACACTTGAAATAAACATTTTCTGATAACAATATATAAAACGCATATCAAAATACTCGTTATTCAATGTAGATTCATTTTCACTAGCATTATATAATTTTATGATGCTTCCTTAATTAAATATTAATTATTGAATTTTGACAGATGCAATGTGATTTCGGCTGCCATGTTGAATGACGTCGAATCTTTTGATTAGTTATATTAAATGATTATTCTTTGCATATCTCTTCTCTCAATACAAGATTATTTTTGATTCTTGTATTTCTTGTATTTTAACTATTTCCATGATCATTTTTCTTTGTTTAATCATTATTTAATGAATAAAGTCTTTGCCATGTATTGCTTATGGGCTGAATTTTCGTAGCCTTCAAGTGAATTTCTTTCCTATGTTTTTACTAGTTGATCAAACAGTCGCGCCGGATTGGTCTTTGACTAGTAATTCTTTTGTCTGAGTTCAAATCTCTTTCAATTTGATTATTTTTTATAATTTTACCACCACCGAAATCATCCCTCAATCAAGAATTAATTGTAAATTTATTTATTCCTATTAATTTAAATGAAGTTTAATAAATTTTTGAAAAGATTAAAATAAAAATTTAATTTTATAAAATATAGATTTATAACTATTTTCTGATATATCAATTATATATATTTAATAAATTTCGCCCCCACCTCCAATGCTTTGCTTCTCGGTGACCTTGAAGGGGACAGCATAGCAATCTCTTGCTTACCCCCAATGGATAAGATTCAACTGGCTTTGACTTTATTTTCAAAATAAATTATATTATTTCCCCTTCGTTAAATGAAATTATATACAAATTAATTATACTACGTATTATACGACGAATAATAATAAATTAATACGAATTATTTTAATAAATCGATTTAACTAACTTTTCCATCCCAATCATTCCTTCTTTTTTGTATTTTAACATTGAAACATTTTACCTGCTATTCTATTCTATTTTCAAATTTTATATTCAAAAATAAATAACTTAAAATCACATAATTATTACTTGAATAGGAAGGAAATAATTTTATTGTTTTTTTATATGAAGCAATAAGAAAAAATTGAATAAGTTTCATGAAATGTAAAATTAATTTTTAATAAATTTAAAAATAATATCCTGGGTAACGGGTAGATTCTTTTCTATAATCCCAGTAGAAAATAATTCTATTTCAGGGATTGGCGTTCCTGCCCTCACGTGAGTTCATGATTTTTTCTGCCTTCCCTCTCCCATGGAAAAATCATGTCCTTTACCTTTTAACTTTTCCAACTTTGGCTTCACGGGCTACTTTTAAAGCCTTTGCGGTCGACGTGTTGGCCACCCCTGATATATATACTAAGATACATACCACACTAAAACACTTCATTAACAAGTAACACTATTTCTTCTAATATAATCAACAATTTTGGATTGAATTGATAATATGTAAATTTAATATAGATTTTTTTAAATTTTGAACCATACTTTGATATAAATATATTACAGTGAAAAATAATAAAAGATTAATTTCTTAGTTCTTAAACTATCAATTTTATTGCAGCATAAAAAAATTTGTCAGTTTATGTGTTTAATAAAATTTTTATTATTACAAAAATTTGACTTGATTGTTCATATAAATAAATTAAACTAAATGCCCCAACGTTTTTCGTTGAATATTAAGCAATTCATCCATAAACTTTGTCAGGCCTATAGAAAAATTATTTTATTCTTTCTAGTTCATTGGAAAAACGTTATTTTATAAAAGTTTTTTATATTTATATTATTTAGTATTACTTGTGACGATTGTGTGTGTGTACTGAAATAACGTTATATATATATAATAATTACAAGAAAACATACTAACAATAAAAACACCTTTTAATTTGGATGAGAATGAATTTTTAATTATTTTTATTAATTAATTTTTTTTTTTATTTTATTTTAATAATTTTAATTTATTTTCAGAAATGGATAGTAATCAGTAAAAAGTGGATGTTTCTCTTCCCACAACCATAGATTTTAGAAATATTTTTTTTTAATTAAAATACTTCCTTTTCATATAATAAAATAAAATAAAAACAATTAAAGTCATAAGAAATAAAAGTTTATTATTAAACTCTATCAAGATTTTTATTTAAATTATTTTCAAACTATTATTACCATTCTCAAAATATTTAAAAACTAGAAAAAAATCCTGGTGTACTGTACCTGTTGATACAACAGGCACCAGAAAACAATAATTAATATCCTTTTGAATTAATTCTTACTTTCCTATTTTTATATTTTAACTTATTGCAATTTGTAAATAAAAAAAAATATTAATTTACAAAAAAGAATTTAAAGGATTTTCTAATATCTTTTTTTAATATAATAAATAATTTTTATAACAATTATACTTTAATTCAATAATATGATAATATTTACCATAGGTTCCCAAGCTTTTTTGTGTGGTAGATCTCTTTTTATAATTGGTTTTGAGTAGACCCCCTACTTAACAAATTGATTTTTTGTAATTTTTTAGGGCCTTATTGAAAATATAGGGAAAAAATTTACCTTTATTAGGGTTTTATTGAAAAATCGAAAATGTTTAAGAGCCATATCGATAAATAAATTTACCTTTTTTAAGAGCTATATTGAATTTAATTATACGTTAGTATAATGTAAGTAATGTAGGTAAATATTGTAGCCCCCCTTTTCATTTCATGAGGTTCATGAATTCACTCAACTCAAAATCCCGATACTAACCCTTGGTCACACAGACTATATATATATATAAAATCAATTGCAGCTCTTTGTTTGAAACTCATTTTCCGACCGATGTACAAAACACACTGACATTTGAAACGCAATAACTTTTGTTGTATGCATCCAAATGTCATGGAATTTATATCAGGTGTCTATGAGGGACTAAGCCATCTACGGGTAAAATATTACAACAGATGGCATTAGTGGTACTATTTTTTTTTTAAAAAGTTCGGTTTCTTTTGGAATGGAGGGTATATATATATTATTATAAACGATTTATATTATGGATTTATTCATTATTTAATTTATATAATTCAGTAATAAAAAAATATTTTCTAAATTAAAATTTATTTGTAACCTAGTATTTTATTTCAAATTCCAAAGATATTAATTTTTTTCGCATTAAGTCATACTAAACAATAGCATTCGAACTTCACTTGGATCTGATTCATTTTTGAATTCGATTCATTCATGAAACATTGGAGTCGCATTTATACTTATAAATTTTATTCCTTTCAAGATCCAAGAAGGAAAACCTGAATTAAAAGCACAATTGAAATCAATCTAAAATGACAGGTCATGGTCTATGATAAAATATCCGTTTATCTTGATTTAGAACATACCAGAAAAAATATATCATAAGATATTTATAAATATTTCCTTTTTTTATCCAATATAAAATTCTATTTTGATTATTTAACCAATTTTAAATAATAAAAATAAAATCTCTCACTTACCTTTATTTAAAAAAAAAATTCATTCATTCATTTATTATTTATTATTTTATGCAAATTAAATTACTAATATTTATAATAACTAATATTTATGAATCATTTTAAAAGTTTACTTCCTTAATTATATTTTAAAATTATTATTGTATATTTATATGAAAATACTATTTTTTTTAATAATTTAAACATAATAAATTATAATTTCAAATTGAAAAAAAAAAATGAAAATCACTTTTCACGCCCCCATTTCTCTAATACACTGATTCTCAACCACTGTGCCGCGGCACTTAAGTGTGCCGCGATTTTATGAGGCTATTAAACATTGACGACTTTTTTTCTAAATTTTTTCAATTTGGTTATAAAAAAAAGGTAAATCGTTTTTGAGAATCACTGCTCTATATGATTTTTTATTCAATGGTATTACAAAATTTCATCATTTCCAAATTTTTAAGATGTGTCTAATTTCAATGAAATTATTTATTTCTCTGTAAAAAAATTATAAAATATTAATTTGCCAATATAATATAAATAAAATTTGAATATATAATATAAATGATCCCTGTTGAGTGGTGGTGCGAATATATCAAAATCTATTTAAATAATTCTAGATGTATCATACCATTTTTATCAATTATATGTATTTTTTATGATATTATTTTCTTTTCTTCAGATTCTAGAAAAATAATTAAAAAAAAATATTTCTGATTATTTCTCTAGTAACTTTAATGAAACTTGATATTTTATAAGATTTAATTGCATTCTCTCGTTGATTACTTGTTACATCGCTTTCATAATTCTTTGTCAACTGTCAACTTACCAAATAATAATATTACAATATATAAAGAGTCAATGTTATTAAATAATATTTTTCATGGTATGGCATAATAATATACATATTATTCTTTCATTGCAATTATAAGTTAATTTCTCTTTAATCTTCCATAAATTAGCTGGAGTGTCTCCACTCGACTCTCTCGCAATTTGAATTGGATTAAATAACATAATATATTATATTTAAATTAAATTCAATTAATTATAAATTAAAATTAATAAATAATATTTATTAAACCAGCACTTGTTTTGCTCTTTGTTGATGGAACCACATCACGTGTTGGCGCGTGAGATTTGCAGTGTTAAAAAATTAATTCTGGTACTTTCAGCGATTCAATCAAGCTGAAATTCTATATATAGCAGTTTTATACAATTTCTAATCATGGGAAAAATTATCAGTCACTTTAGAGGAAAAAAAATCAAAATGTTCTAGGTAATGATGACCCTCTTCCGGATGAGCTGCGAGTATATTTCTCAAAAGTTGACAGAAAACTACGAATTTTGAATAATACCCGTATACCAAATTTCATGATTCTAGCTCAAACCGTTTTTGCTTAATCTTGTCTACACACATATATATATATATATATATATATATATATATATTTTTTTTTTTTTCTCAACCTTCTTCTTCTTAAGGTGCCGTCTCCCTTAAGGAGTTTGGCTATCATCATGATAGGATAGCCTTAGAAGCCACCCAGCCATGATGATTTTTCTTGGGAATGTTAATGCGGTGGTTTCCCGTAGCCATCCGCATGTATAGAACCAGGAACTGACAGTTCTCAACCTTAGTGAAAATGATTCAGGAACCTTCAAAACGTATAAAAACATCAAAATCTCAACATCGAAAATTTTGGTGACCACAATACTATGTATCTCTTACGAGATAGTAAAAACCCAATAATGACAAATAATTTCCCATAAATATATTACCTAGTAAGTATACTAGAAATTATTTTTCCCTTGAATTCCAGTTCTTAGTTTTAGACAAAATTTTTATTTTAATCTTCCATCCACAATGTTGGTACTAGAAATAGAAATATTCAATAATAAATAATAATTTTCTAATTATATATATATATATATATATACCTATATATTCAAATGCTATTCTATTATTATATATAATAGGTAGATATTTATTTAATTGGGGCCCAATGTATATTAACAAATATTAAGTCAATATTAAGAAATAAATATATAATTAATGGTAATTAATTAAATTTATTATATATGGTTTCTATTTGAAAATGCCAATGTAAAGTTGAAGTCATCTGGCAGCAGCAAGCAAATCATTAATCCAGGTGAAGCATGATATTCATTTTGATACATCGGATTAGCACTACAATTTTTTTTTTCTTTCAGCAAACCAGGTATTATTCGGGTGGGGGTAATATTCAAAGAAATCCAAGACCTTGATCGCTCCCTCAATTTATTTTTTTTTTCTTTCGCTTTGTGTTGGTTGGCCATGTGAGTCCGTCGATCTGTCCGTCTGTTGGTTCAATCAACGTGGAGTTACATCATGGCACGAATTCAGAGCGAGAAAGAGAGTCAGTCGTGTTCGTGACTCGTTCCTGAAGCACTTGGGGGCGGGTGAGGGGAGAGGTGGGAAATGTTTCCTTCAAATCCGATTTGCTCTGATTACATTACTTATATTCTACCTCCTTCTAAACAAGATTGAAATGATTAGTATTAATAATAATAATAAAAATACAAAAGACATGTTTATTTATTAATATAAACAAATAACACAAAAGAATATCACCTTTCTTTTCTATTAATTATTATTATTATCACTGATTTTTTTTTTAAATCCCAATTAAAATTTAAAATCTTCAAATACACTAATTTATTTTTATTTTTAGATTATATAATAATTTTACAAAAAGAAAGTCAGTCAAAAAAAAATATAATAATAAATTTTGAATTTTGAAATTTTACTAAATATAATATATATAATAATTTTATTCTTTTTATATTTAAATAAATAATGTTTATAAAATTTACTTAAAAAAAGATTAAAAAGTCGGGACTTTTTTTATGTATCTCAAATTTTGTTTCTTTCATATTATTATTTTTATAACGTTTTTCTCAACTTCACTTGGCGTCTGTCACTCTGTCTGTCTGTCTGTTCACTCTTTTGACAAATTGAAATCGATTTTTCATCATCTTAATATTGAGATAGACTTTTGAAAATTTTTATAGATATTTCAATCGATCCCTACAAGGTATAGAAGAAATATAATTGAATTATAATTAATTAATTAATTGTAATTAATTAGCGATTAATTACTTTTAGTAACTAACTCCTTTTGTATTGCTCCGATTAATTTTTATTATTATTGTTTTTATTAACAAAATTTATGTGTAGAAGTAAATTTTTCTCTGAACTTTTTTTTTATTCATTTCTTCCTTCCTTAAATTTCATAATTAATAGTAATTTAAATATAACGCCGTGCTTATTAATAAATTAAAAAAAATATTGTTAATTGGTTTTGAAATAGTAGTGAGGATCATAAAATATTTATACATAATTTAAGTCTATATATTAATAAATATAAAAAACAAAAGATTAAAAATTTATTCTAATAACTATTCATATTTTTTTTTTTATTTAATTTAATATTAGATATTGAGATATTGAGACTAACATTTTTCAATTTATAAATTCATTCGTGTAAGCAATCTATTATTTTCTTCCCATGAATTTGGAACTTTTAATGGTAAACTGGTGATTTATTTTTATAATTTATAATTTATTTTTTAATAAAAATTGGCGTTATTTTATAATAAATCGATCAAATATCAATTTCAATGGATGTATAATATATTGACTTTCTATTTATTGGCATTAAAAAATATCTTAAGCATAACTAATATTTACATTTTTCATTCTGTAGAATTTTTCAATATACAATAAAATAACGTTTAATTTTAAAAAGCCTTCATTTCTTTTTTTTTATATATTTCATAGGGAAGGGAATGGATAATTTATTATTTTCAATGGGTCGGTCGCTTAAGATATTTGTAAAAGCTCTTTTATTCTAAATTGGTCTTAAGTGCGGCTAGAGAGCAAGAGGGAGGAAAAGAAGGGGCGGAGGGCTGAGAAAAAGCGCGAATGACATTCACGGGACAAAATGAACCCCAATTTGGAAAGGCACCAAGGAGAAGACCCTATCGAAAGTTAATCCACCCCACACACCTCACGGAAATCCTTTTAGGATCAACAAACATAATTGAAAATGGAATGATGCAAAACGAAATGACGGAATGATGTAACACAATTAGAGCACAATACCTGTGTGGCATTTACTATTCTTTTCTTCCTTATTCGTTTCTCCAGTTATTTTATTTTTTATGATAAAAAAAAGAAAAATTAATAGAAAATAAAAATGAACTCGATGAATTTTAGAAAGTATTTTTCATCATTTATATCAATCAATTTGCACAATTCTTCATATTTTAGTATCTATCATTTAATGATTAAAAAAATAATTATTATATTACATTGACTTTAATTGATATATGTGGGAGTTGAAATTGAGGTCAAAATTGGCGAGAAGGGTGTTTCAACCTCCTCACTCCACTTTCTTGTCTCTGGTTGTAAATGCAACCGTGGCCCTTCCTGTGGGGCCACGGGATGCCCGATCCCATGATAATGCTCGAGACGGGCCTTGGTGGCGGCCAAGAGTAAGTCTCCCACCCCCTTTCCCGACAACCGATGCAGTAGGGGCGGGATTAATATATAAATTGGCACGCTAACTCCCGCAAGGGATTCGTTTTGGACTCTTCTGTTTAGATTCGTGATGGCTATTTATTTATTTGTAAATAAACCATTTTATAGAAAAGCCCAAACAAGAAATGTTGTTGCTCTATCGAGTTATTGCTGCTGCTTTTTGATATTATTTTTATGATTCATAAATATTATTTATTATTATTCTAAAGTGGCTGATTTAATACCTTAGTTTTTATAGAAACACCTTTTTTTTGTTTGTATTAACTAAATGTGTGGTTGTGTGTGTGTGGGGGGGGGGGGGGATTTTGTATGTTACCCTTTATTTATTTATGTATAAATGAAAAAAACATTAACTCTCAGACTAATGTATCTAAATCTGTTTATTTGTAATAGTAAGGTTTCAATAAACCTTTCTTTTCTAACTAAATATTATTATTATTCTTTTTTTTTTTAAAGTTCATGTCCAAGACAAAGATGTCACTTTACATTTTCACACGGCTTTGCTCATCATGAATGACGATGCTTCTTTAGGTGTTACTAGGATTTCCATAAGTAGGCGTTAAACAAGTTCCATCCAAGAAGACCAAGTTTTTTTTTCTTTTTGTTCTTTATATAGTGAGGTGAGGATAAACCTAGTATCCAACCAACCCTTTGTACAACCCCTCGCCCTTGTTTCTCTCATTAAAAATCAGACACCTGACAATTGTAGGACTTGTTAAGAAAAATAAACAAAAGCCGAATGAATATCTTAGCATGCCTAAAGAAAAACTTGCGTACTTCCAATGGCTTATGTTTATTATAAACTTTTAACGTCAGAAGACAACAAATCCTTATACAAAGAAAACCGGATGATTTATTGTGCGCCATTTTACCTACCTATCTTAATTGTTAATTTTAGCGGATATTATTTTGTTAGATTCAACAGGGATCTTTAATATGAGTGCTGCATCAAAGAAACTTGTTTTTAATCTTTTTTGCTTTTTACAAATTTAAGTGAAAAATAATAAAAATATTCTTTTTTTTAAAGGTTCATGAGATTCAGTCATTCTCAAATTTGAAATGATTGAAATCATATAAAATAAACCTTTTTCCCTTTTCCCTCTCTTTATATTTACATACATACATACCTACATATATATACTTTTTAAATAATGTTCAATTAAATGAGATATTTATATATTTTGATTTTTTTTTTTGCTATTGATAAATTTTGAACTTTGTTATTTATATTTAATAAAAATAATCAATATTTATGGTATTTATCATCATATAAATTCATTCTTTGACATGCGACAAATAATTAATATATTATTTTGTCTAATTACTTAATGTGTTTTATTATTAATTAAAAAACGAGGATATCACAAGCGTATATTCTTATCAAACATCCCCTTGAGTTTAATGATAAGGATAAATGAGATTAGTACTATTGCTTCTATATGAATCTATTTCTGACTTGTATATATTATTATGCTTGTCAAGAAAGAAATTTTTAAAATTTGCTATATTCTTTTCATTTATTGATTGGTCTCTTTGAAGTAGACCTCATCTATCATAATTCGTATGAAATTAATAAATATTTATTTAATAATAATGATAGAAAATCTCACAGCCAGCTTTTTTCCATCTCCTATTACGAATAAAGATCGAATATATATATATATATATATAATACATAAATGTGTATATTGATAAATTTCAAAAATTTCTTATCAGTATGGATAACATAGAAAAGACCAAAGAATTATTTAATAGAGAAATAAATATTTGATATATAACATCTAAGATATATTTTCTATCAACTTTTTGAAAATCCAATATAGTCAATATTTATTTTCTCTCGCTTTCTCTTATTATTATTTTTTTTAAATTAAAATAGAGCTAAAATATTAATTATGACAATTAAATTTACAAATATTTTGTGAAATATTTCTCTTATAAGGGTGACGATATTTCGAACACCAAACCGGGAGAAACTGTTTACCATTTTTTTTAGAAGCAAATTGAAAAAATTTTGAAATTTTGGGTTTACTAAACAAAATGACTGCTCATTTATATCTAATAGATTGTATTATCTGGATTTTACCTAAGTTATTTTTTTTTATCAATTCTATTGACGGAGAGAAGAACGCTTTTGACAGAAAATGTACATAAATATTTACTTCCGGATTAAGTTATTTAAATAAAAAAAAGAAAAATTATATATTCCGTTGAATTGATAGATTGTTTTCATTTAATCGATTCATAATAATTTATATTTATTTATATATATAATTAGGGTGACCATATTGCGAAAACACAAAACGGGGACAAAAACGTTTTACCTTTTTTTTTAAGAACCAAATTGAAAGAATTTTGAAAAAAAAGTACGAAATGTTCAAGAGCTTAGTCCAGAAAACGTTTGACCTTTTTTTTAAGAAGAATTTAAGAAAAATTGAAAAATTTTTATAAAAAAGTATGAAAAGTCCTAAATATTTAAAAAAAAAAAACGGGACAATAGGCTGTCCCGAAGACTTTTTCGGGACGTCGGGACAGAGCACCTAAAAACGGGACGTTTGGTCACCCTATTTATATATAACTGTGTGTCTAATATCAATTTCTAATTATATATTTGAGAAAACTTGTTATAACTAATTATTATTTTTTTTTTAAAAAATGGCAGTTGTTTATCGTTTTATAAAATTAATTGATTAAAAAAAGTTTAATATTTTTATTCGTTGGGTTTACAGAATTGAAATGTTGATTATTTTTAATCGAACCCCATCAACCTACCACCTGTTATTCAATATTTAAGCTATCCAGTCTTTTTGTTCATTACCGATGACATCTGTTTAGAAATTTTCTCTAAATTTGTTCAGCCGTGGGTCAAAATGACTTTTTCCTTTTTTTTTTTTATTTTTATTATTGTTGTTTATGTTATTGGACAAAAGAGCGACCAAAACTTGGAAGGATAGAGTGTGCTGGAACTGTAGCCCACGGGGGGTAACCCTGAACGAGAGGAAGGCGAAGACGGGACTCTCTGCCCCTCCGCCTCCCCCCCTCACCCCTCTTTTCATCCATCGAGTGAGCCTGGTGAGCAACCAGTCGCCGGCCAAGCGTCGTTCTCGATACACTCTCAGACTTTTCTCGGCCGTGTCGCGTGTGTAGAGGTGTACATGTGTGTATGTGTGTGTGTTTGTGTCTTTTGTGTGACTTACCCTCCTGATTGAAGATCCAAAGAACTGCAAATGGTCACAAGCTCAGTGTCATCTCCATTTAAACCGTTATTAGAGCCACCGATTGCTCTCTTTTGTTTATTTATTTATTTATTTACTTTGTCAATCTAAAGTGTAAATTTTTACATTGTGTGCTCCAATCTCATCAACGATTTTTTTTTTTTTTTTTTTTTTTAAATTATTTCTAAATGCCAAACAAGTCTTTTGGCATGGTTTATTAAAATGGTTGGTGTTTTATTCTTCGATTTGTGGACTTTTTTTTAATAAAAAAAATAACACCCCCTATTAATAAAAATAAAAATATTCCCATAGATGAGAAATTAATATGAATGTCTCAAAACAATTGAATTGGATTATTGATATGAGTTTTTTTAGGTTGAAAAAACATTGGAGACGAAGAGACAACTTTACCAGCTGAAATGATGTTGGATTGTCTTTTATTTATGATTCAATGAGAAAAGAAACAAAAAAAACAAATTCATGAATGAAATTTCATCATTGTTTTCTTATCCGATGGGTGATATATTGTGAATATGTGGAGTGAATATCGAGAAAATCAATAAAAAGAAAAAAAAAACGAAATCGAACATTCAAATCTTGAATAATGCGAATAAACTGGAATAAAAAAAAAATATTTTTAACTTGTGTTTTGGTTCATTCAAGTGGAAAGGGGTGATTTAATTTTGGATCAAAGTGTCAGTTTCTCTCGACCATGTTGGAGAGTCCAAGTGGGTGTTCCAGCGATGAAAACACCCTTGGAGGTGGTTCACGTCGTCGGTCAACCTTCTATGTCCCTTTGACACCCCCATCGCCGACACCCACCTCGGCATCCGCCTCATCGACATCCCCCCTTCTGACCCTTCGCACCTGCACCTATCAGGGCCCGACTTTATTACGTTGCCCGGAACCAGTGCCCTTGCTTTTGCCCATTGTGGTCGTTGATCGGGTCGAAAATGAACAACAGGAACAGAGCTTGGAAAGGATCGAGTTCGAAGAGGACGTCGATGTGCATTCCGGTAAAAATTGCATCGCTTCATGGTCTATTATTATCAAGTATATCCGCAACTTTCATCTTATCAATCAATTAACATCTTTAATATACAAAATGAAAATTTCATAAGCATTTTTCTAGGTCATATATCACAAAAAGTTAATTTTTAATTTCTAATATAATTAAATTTAATTAAACAAAAAAAAAGTATATCATTTCTAAAGTTAATTTTAATTTATTCTAAATTCACATTTGGATTGTGTCAAAGAAAATCAATGAAAATTATCACTAAAAATGATCGATCTAATCTTTTTATATTTATATATCTATCTATCTGATATGATAAATTATGAAAGTCATTAATCTTAAGGATTTGTGATTGATAATCTTTTAGAAGTATTTATTGACTTTCGAACAATAACGTCACTTTAAAGATGAAATTCACGTTCTATTTTTTTTTAATCGACCCTGTTAAAAGAGTTCAACCATAATTACATTCAATTCATATAATTCTTGAACGATTATTTAATAAAGTATCTGGCTTTTTAATGAAAAAATATAATACAGAAATATTATCATAAACAAATCTAATGAAAGAATTATTTAGGTGAGAAATTGTATACAAGAGTGGATAATTGTCATAAAATAGTAGTATAGTATATAGAAAAGGAAACAATCTCTGATTTTTGTACATTTTCTACCAAAAGACAATACTTATCAAGTTAGATGCCGCCTAAGCGAGGTAAAGGTGTTCTATGATCAGTAGAACGGGTCGTCTCCACCTTTATCTTGATTTTCTTGATCGAAAGCGCTACTTTTTATTTCAAGTAGATTCCTATCCTAGAGACTGGTTGGTATCCGTTCCATAGACCACAGCTAGAGATTCAGCATTCCCTTGCTAGGCACGGGACCATGTGGATGTGAGTTAAGCGCGTTGACCCCCATACCGCACCGTGTCTATTGTATAGTATATTCTTAATATAAATATATAATTTTTATAAATTGATGAATTTTGTTTTATTTATATTTATAGAAAATAGGTTATGATCACATAATGAATTGTATTGTAAAATTTTGTTTTGATTAATTGATAATAATTAATAAGCATAGGAAAGATATACAAATTTTTGTTACTTCCTATAAATTAATAATTATTATTTTCGAATTTGGACATTTTTTATTTATTTATATTTTTAAAATCATAATTTAACATTAGTAAATGATTAATTTTAATTTTTCAAAAGTTCTCTCTCTTCCTTTCTTTCTTTCCATTAATTCATTTAATTCTACTCAAACATGGTTTTTAGAAACATTAAGGCCGTTAATGATGATAACAAAAAACGAAACATTTCAATTTCCTAATATCATAGAGCGTGTTGGAAAAACAGCATCTGTCAAGATTTTTTTTAATCCCCTGATTAATTAGATGCTTCGTTGTTTTTGCTTCACTAATGAAACTAATCTTTTCTATACGCTATATCTTTTCTTTTTTTTTTTTTTGTTCTTAGATAGTTCTGGGTGACCCTTCGGTACCAGACCTTAAACTAAAAATGTTTAGAAAAAATTTTAATGAATTTTCTTGCCCTTAAAAAGAAAGGACTTGACTGATTTTAACTCAAATAAATAAAATAATAAAAGATAAATCAAAATATAAGAAGAATAAGGAAAGAATTTAAAATTTCATAATAATTAATTAAATTTCAAAAAATTTGATTTCATTATAATGAAATCCATCATAATTGTCTTTTAAATATTGCTTATTTATAAACATTTATAAAGATTCATTAGGAAACAAAGCAAAAAAAAAACAAGCATCTAGTTGTATTGAAAATAGATGAGATGCATGAGATGTCAAGTTTCCTGACTTCAACTTAACTTTTTTACACTCTGCCCAGACTTAATCATTCACCTTTTATCTTACAAGCATTAATCAACATACGATTATCATCTTCTGTTTACATTAAAATCTCATTCACCCCATGAACAAGATTACAAGATTGTGACAAAAAAAAAAATCTTATTTTTTTTTACCATAAGTGGAAATAATTTTATAAAGAAAAATCTACTGATGATTTAAAAATTCATTTCTTTTTTTTATTCATTAAATTCATTATAATTATTATTTTTTGAAAGTTCTTCTAATATATGTATTATTATATATATATATATCCAGAATTTTTAATTTAATAATATTTTTTAAGGTTATTTTATTAAAGAATTATACTTATTGCTTAAATATTTATTTATTCAGATTATTAGATTATTGAAATTTTACAAGGTTGAAAAATGATTGATGTAATTATCAATCATTATAATATGAAAAGAAAAAGTTTAAAAAAATGTATTTCTCTGAACATTCAATAAGATAAGAGAATAAATAAACTTCGATGGTTTTCATTAAAATATAATTGTTTACAAAAACGGAAGCTTCAGGGATTTGGATAAAACTTTACCAATGGATTCCTTTTTTAATTCCAAATGACTATTAAATTTTATTATTTTTTTAACTTTTTTTATTTTAATGGATTCCTTTTTTAATTCCAAATGACTATTAAATTTTATTATTTTTTTAACTTTTTTTATTTTAATAGTCACTTGGAATTAAAAAAGGAATCCATTGGTAAAGTTTTATCCAAATCCCTGAACGTTTTTGTAAACAATTACCCATTTTTTGAAAAAAATATTACAAAATACACCTTCTTTCATTAATGAATGGACGACAAACCCCTCCTTTATTATTCTCACTTTTTGATATCCAATTTGATAATTAAATAATTTTTTCTTTTCTATATTATAAAAGATTAATAATAATATAAACCAATATTATTTGAAAAGATTTATTTTGTTTTCAATGATTTCCTTTCTATTATGATTTTATGAATAACAAACTATACTTATGTATATATATTTATATTCCGATTGTAGTTTGAGATGTTATTTTAATTGAAATGCACCCTTGAGCAGAGAGCACGAGGATGTCGAAACGCCCATTGCATTTTATAATGGATAAGGATGATAGGAGTGGGGGTTGAGGGGGAGGGGGACATCAATGAAATAAATGATTCAGAGAAGCTTGGTTGGTTCAACCGTCATCGTATTCAACACGTGGGCTTGTCTTTCTCCCCACTATATATATATATAAAATTTTAAACACTCACTCCCACTCTCTCATATCATTCTTTCCTTCTTTCTCATGACTCATTTTAGGCAAACTGTGATATCCCAAACGGAATCCGTTAACCTCTTCTTTTTCTTCAAATGGGTTATGTGATACATTCTCTCATTCGCGGTATTTCCTTTCTCCACTCAAATATGCTATACTAGAATTTCATATTTGAAAACAACTGAAAAATTTTCAATCTAAATTTAACCTATTTTAACAATTTTTATATTCTCAATATTTTGGTTTATATATAAAATTTGAATAGTATTTTCTTATTTAAAATAATATTTATTAAATAAATTAATACTATATATTGATAAAAAAGATAATTTTCGATTCATAAACATTATAATATCGCTCTTTTCAGGTCTATTTAATTTTTATATATATTTTAATTTTTTAATTTTATTTTAAGTATATATATAATGATGTTTATTATAATTATTTAAGGTTAGGTTAGGAATTCGATTTACTCTAAAATGCAGAGAATTTTATTAATTTAATTTTATAATATACAAAAATGTATAATAAAATAGGCCTACCTAAAATGCAGAGAAATCGATTTTAAAGTCCTTATTCGATGCAAATCAATTTCATAGTTTTTCTAATTAATTTATTTTAATAAGTCCTGCATCTTAGATAAGTCATAATTAATATATTTTCTTAGTTCAATGTTTCGCCATCAGAAGCGCTGTTACATAGATAATCGAATGTGTTGAAAACTAATTTTTCTTAATCCGATATTATAAAATATAAATTTCTTTTAAAATTTATCTTACTTTAATTAATTTTTTTTTTTTTTATGTATAGTAAAGTCTAGTCCAGGCCTGGCCAACCCAAATGACTCATGGACCTCATTGATTAGGAGCAATGCTACAGAGGCCGCATTTTTGGGAAACGTGCTTTTAGAAATGTAAAAAGAAATTAAATACGTATTTTACGAATAAACTCTTTATTATTTCAATTAAATTTGGAGTCCTATCTAATGTGAAATTTGTTTTTCTTTATTAATTAATTATAATTATTTCAATTATATTCTCTGTTTTTGAATATACAAATGAGAAATGAAAGTTACAAAAGAAATATAAAGTTAACTGGCGGGCCGCACAATTTTTCACGGTGGGCCGCGGGTTGGCCAGGCCTGGTCTAGTCTATTAATAGTAAATATATATATATATATAATTTAAAAGTTCAAATTGAAGATTTAACCGGATATAGTCATTTTGGTTCTTTAATTCAATAAAACCATTTTATTTTAATGCCCTTATGTTTTTTTTTCATATTATGTATTATATTTATTAAATAAAAGTAATGCTTTTTTTTATTTTATAAAAAATCTATTTCTTTGATAAAGGCTTATTTAATTTATTGTATTTAATATCTACGTGAAATCTAATAGCTTTTTGTTAATCAATTTAAATCCATAGACTATCAAAATACGTCATATTAATATTTTTCTAATATGGTAGACTTTTTCGTAGTTATCAGTATAATTTTTTTTTTTTTTTTTACTAAAATATCAGGATAAAATATTATTATTATTATTATTATTATTATATTTAAAAGTGATTGCATCAAGAATGAGATTATCTTATCAATATTTTAATTACTTTCCCTGATAATAGAAAAATGTTCTTGTTTTTGATTTCACAGTTGAGTTTTCATGAAAAATTATCAATAGAATTATCAATTTACTCGTTTAATTTTTTTTTATACATTGCATTTATTGAATATACAATTTAGTGAACCTATTAGGTGGATAATATTGAATTCGAGCTTGGAAAATAAAAACTTTCATTATTCTAAGTCACGATTCATTATTTAATAGTGCATTTGTTACTTATTTATTTATTTTTTTATTTAATTCTATTTCTTAAACACGAAATAAAAATACATACATAGTTTTTACTCCGTTCAAGGAAACATTATGAAAATCATAACAAATTATTATTATTTGATATAAATGATTACTTTTGATAGTAAATGATCAAATGAGAGTTTTAGAGAAAACAATGACAAACAATAATCGATTGTGGTCCATTCATATATTATTTACAATTATAATAAATTGATTATGTTGCCTATTGATAAAGTCCTACTTCAAGTTAAAAAAAAAATAAACGAAATGGTTAATGCAGACCTTGATCGAAAACTTCAAACATGAAGAAATCATTTTCAATCAATCTAAAAAAAATATTTTCAGTATACAACAATTGATTATATAATTTAAAGATTATTGACCCAATTTCATCATTGTACTAGAATAATTTATAAACTAATAATATTTCTTTTTAGCAAATTAACGATTCCATTCGAACAAACAAAAAAAAAAAAAATCTTACCCCATAAGTAGAAACCATCAATTTTAAAATATAACCTACCTCGCCTCTCGGTGTTATGATCCTTTACTACTTTCTATAAATGTTTCAGTTATTAAAATTTAATAGTTGTTGTTGAAATATATTTTTTCTAACTATACACACATTAAATAATGTTTTTTATATTCACAAATAAAAAAAAAACTTTTATTTCAATTTATAAATCTTTCACTCATTAATCTCACATGCGAAATGTTTTAGTATCGTTATTACTTTATTATATATTTTTACTATCTTGCCAGAGATAGTATTGCGATCACGAAAATTTTCGATGTCGAGATTTTGATGTTTTTCTACGTTTTGAAGGTTCCTAAATCATTTTCACTAAGGTTGAGAAAAATGTGTGTGTAGACAAGATTACGCAAAATCGGTTTGAGCTAGAATCATGAAATTTGGTATACGGAAATTATTCAAAATTCGTAGTTTTCTACCAACTTTTGAGAAATGTAGCTCAACCGAAAGAGGGTCATTACCTACAACGTTTTGATTTTTTTTTCTTCTAAAGTGACTGTAAAAATAATGATAATGATTGATAGTTTTTCACGTTATTGATGATTGTATAAAACTGCTATATATAGAATTTCAGCTTGATTTAATCGCTAAAAGTACCAGAATTATTTTTTAAATTTTAACTTAAAAATGAAGGTAAAGCTTTAAATATAAATTTAAAATATGTTAATTAATTAATTTAACACGTTCTCGCCGGCTCCATAATTTGTCTATTTATTTTATGTGGCGGCATGAGCCACCGGTGGTACATGCTGGCGGGAACGTGTTAATAACAATAATATAGTGTAAATTTAAAATTTTAATTAATTAATTAATCCAATTCAATTATACTTATTTTGAAATTTTCAATTTTAATTAAATTTAATTTGAACATAATATATGTTAATTAATCCAATTCAAATATGCGAGATAGTCGAGTGGAGACACTCCCAAGTTGTATAAAACTGCTATATATAGAATTTCAGCTTGATTGAATTACTGAAAGTACCAGAATTAAATTTTTAACACTGCAAATCACGCGCCAGCACGTGACTTGGTGCCATCAATAAAGAGCCTAACATGCCTAATATTATTTATTAATTTTAATTTATAATTTTTATAATTAATTAAATTTAATTTGTATATAATATATGTTATTTAATCCAATTCAAATTGCGAGATAGTCGAGTGGAGACACCCAGCTTATTTTTATTTCAAATAAGTTTAATGAAAATCATGATAATTTGAGTTGATGATTTCTCCACCTACTCTTTTTGTTTTCTCATAATAAGGACAAATTACGTACTTTATGATGAAGAACAAGCCTGTCCCTTTAGAAATAAATAATAGCATTTAATTATTTTTATGATTATAATTTTCTAATTAATACTTTTTTTACCTTCATTTAATGAAATGGTCAAAATTATTTTATTATACATACATTAAATAATAAATTTCCACTTGCTTGGTTTAAAAAAAAACAACAGCATATTCATCTTTTTATTCGTCAATTATTTAATTGCAGTTCACTTTATAGTTGGTAGATCTTCATCTTCAGAACTGTTATCTTTTTTTTAGGAATATATTTATTGAAATAGAAATAGAAACCAATTTGTCTAAAATATTATTTTTACTTTAATTTTAAAATCATTCATTTAATGAATATTATTAAGGAACTATCGTTGTCTTTCAACTAACTTAAACCTAAATAAAAATTATTAAACTTAATAATCAATTATTTCAATTTCTTGGTTACAATTATGAATATTAAAATTACATAAAATATTTTTCCCCATAAGTAGAAAAAATGTATTGTCTTGAAAGTCAACTAACTTAGGTTTTTTTTCTGTCCTAATTCCAAACATTTCTATTCTTTTATATTATATAATAGAATATAATAGAAGTCTAATCGTATTATTATTATTAATCACTATTATATCACTAATTAATAATACTAGCAAAAAAAAGGAAGAATAAATAATCAAAGTTTGCCTTTAATAACGGAAAAGTCTAAATAGCTTTTTTGTCAAAAGAATGACGAAATTCTTATCAACTACTTCACTTGAATTTTATTATCGCATTAATATTATAATAGAAATCAATTCTTTAATGATTCATCTCATTTATTTAAAAATATTTTTATAATATATTTGTATATTGTTTGTACAAATTAATTAATATTATCTCTATGATATTTCTTCTAAATAAATTATGTTTTTTGTTTAATTTGAAACTAAATAAATAATTAACAAGCTATATAATAAAAAAACATTAAAATCAATTAAAACTTAAAATTGATAAAATTCATGCTTCGGCTAGATTCGACCAACTGTAGCCATTACAAGACACTGTTTTTAAAAGAAACTTTTTTCTTCTATTTAAAACTAAAATTAATTAAGTAAATTTAATAATATTTAAAAAAACACTGTATTAATTGTCATCCACTACAAAAATGTATTAGAACTTGAGTGAAAGAACAAAAAATATTGTTTTTAACGATTGAAAATCTGTTTAAAACCAAATATATATATATATAGGTAGGGTGACCAAAATGTCTTCGGGACAACCTATTGTCCCTTTTTTTTTAAACATTCAGGACATTTCGTACTTTTTTTCAAAATTTTTTCAATTTGATACTAAAAAAAAAAAAAAAAAAAAAAAAAAGTAAAACGTTTTCTGGACTAAGCTCTTAAACATTTCCGAATTATTTTCTAAATTTTTCTCAATTTGGATCTAAAAAAAAAAAAAAAAAAAAAAATAAAATATATATAAATGTAAAATGTTCCGGTTTGGTATTTTCAAAATATGGTCACTCTATATATAAGGCGAGTCTGAACTAATAGTAAAAATTGAATAAGAAAGCATTAAAGGTTTTGAAAATTTTTTTAAATATTGAAACCCATCTTCATCATTAATTTCATAATCTAATTCATTTATAATTTATAACTTTATTTTTATTTTTATTATTATTATTATACCTAATAAATAGATAGTTTTTTTCATGGTAAAAGTTGAATTTAAAACAAATTTATTATCTCACCTGTTGATCGAGTGAATTATAAATAAAACATACAAATATTTTCGTTATGGATGCATCACTTTAAGGACGACCTCAATAACATATGAAACGTATTAAATAAGGTCTATTAGTCTTTTTTTTTATTTGATCTAGAAACAAAAATTGAAATTATTTTCACTTCTCAATTTTAACCGAATCTAAAAAAAATTCCAAAATAATATTCATTATTTATATTATTTGAATATAATTATTTAATGGAATATTATTATTATTATCTTCTTTCATTTATTAAATATTAATAATAATTAAAATTTGCTTCCTCTTTCGTTTTAATAATAAATAAAAAGAAACACACTTACAACTTGCATTGTCTTTTTGTTCAGATCTTTTCTATAGATTAATTTGATAAATTCCAACATTAAAAAAAATATTTTTTTTTAAATTTCTTAATTATTTTAACAAGATAAAATGAAATAATATTTAATGTTTGTTTATTTATATTTATTTTTAAACTTTTAATTTGTTTTGATTAGAAAACCCTCAAGAGATGTTTCTACTTTCTAAATATTTATATAATTAGGTAAATGAAATTTACTACTTTTTTTGCTCATTAATATTACAAAAAGTATAACTTATAATTTTACTGTAGGTATAATAACATCATTGACCAACACTTGCACTAACACTTTTACAAATTTCATAGCGTGCATCTTAATTGATTCACTTTCTTTAGAAATTGCTTTTTTTTATTTTATTTTGTAAAACTCTTAACTAAAGTCAAAATAAAAACATTTAATTAGAATTTTAAATTGAATCAATCAAAGGTGTTTCAAATTATTAGGTTTATTTGTTTAAAGCAGGGGTGTCTAAACTGCGGCCCAAAACCCTTTGAAATGCGGCCCAAACGTAAATTATTTAAATCTTTTCAATATGGTTCTAGAAAAAAAAACAAATGGTAAAATTATATTTATGTGCGGCCCAGCATATTTCTTTTTTTGCAATGTGGCCCTCGAATGGTCATAGTTTAGACACCCCAGTATTTTGAGTAGTTAATCATTTTCATCATGGGCTTTTTTTATCTCCAATTTGTCTTTAACTTTCAAAATTATCTATTGAATGTTATATTATTTTTTCAAGATTTGTTTTTAGTTTTTCAAAATAATATAAAACGGAAGGTTTGAACTTTAAATTTTATTTTTTTAAATTGTTTTTCAATTCAATTGTAAAATTTAATTAATATATTTATAAAATGAGATTTCACAATACATTTTTACATAATAAATTAATAAACATTTCAACGTTAAGTCAATTACATCCTTGATTAATTTTAAATTCGGAATATTATCAATTCATCTGCTTTCTACCCACTCAGGTGTCTTTTAATTGGATGAATTTGCAAAATAACATTAAAATGATTGAATTCAAACGCTAAACTTAGTGAATGTATGATATTCTACCTTATTCCATACTCATCTAAGATTTTATTAAAGAATATGAGATACTTTCCCTCGAAAAGGGTTTGTATAACACAAATTAACATTCAATATTTATTTTTCAATATTTCCATTAGATCAGTGTTTTCCAACCTTTCTGTACCAGCGCCCCCCACTTTTTTTGTAAAAAAATTCTTGCGCCCCCTTAATTTTTGTAATGATCTAATTTCCTTTTTCAATAGTCAGATACATTTCTGAAATAATATAACAGGGGTGGGCCATCGTTCAGAGCATCGCAAAATTATCTGACCTTTTTTTTTAGAATCATATTGAAAAACATTGAAAATTTCTAAAAATTTGTGAGCATTTGAAATGGTTCTAATACCTTCGCGCCCCCCAGGGAGGGCGCGCCCCACTGGTTGAAAAACGCTGCATTAGATATTTATTGTTTAAATATTTATAAATTAATCGTTAAAATATCTTCTTTGCCTCCAAACCCCTAAAATCTCGCTTCAACGCTTATTACATCGTTTTTAAAATTACATCTAGCAATTTACTTTATTTAAAAATTAACTAAAATTTCCTTTCATCATTATTGTCAATTGTAGGTAAATTACACAACAATTAATAACCTCTACTATTTATATTAATTAAAATATAATTGAATATCGATCAACAATAAATATAAAAAAAAAATATATTTTATGGTGCTCAAACTGAATTTTGTCCATGAGGGTCTTCTTTCGCTTTCATCCTGTCTTGGGATAAATTATTCATGAAGTTACCGGACTGATTGAAACAACAGGTGTTGTTGTTGTTGATGTTTTTGTGATGCTGATTCAGACCTAAGAATAAAATAAAAAACACAACAACCGATCTTCTTGGCCGTGACCTCTCATTTCCTCTTACCCCCCTCCACTACCCCTTCCCCCAACCTTACCTTCCTACAATCAGAGAGACACCGTCATGGAGATAAAAATAAATTTAAATATCGTACCTAATTATGAAAGTATTAAACCGGTCACGAGAATCTTGAAATACAATCTATCGATTGTAAAGGTATATAATTAAGAAAAGTTGATGAATCCATATTTTTTTTTTTATTTTGATATAAATTTTTGTTCTATATACGGTAAAATTAAGTCATATTCAAAAAACAATATTTATATATAATCATATTTAATATATTAATTTACCATATGTTTATCAATGTCCAATCATTTGATAATTCGTTTATAATTATAATTGAAATTATTTAAATTTTCATATATATATTATATTTTTTTCACTAAAATTGTAACGATACTATATTTTTTAATTATTTTCCTATCTTTACAACCTTGCATAACCTATTATTAGATATATGTAGTTTAAAATAAATGTTTGCTTTCATAAATATTTCAACACTTACTAATTATTTAATTAATTATTATTTTAAAATTGAAAGTTTAATAGAAAACACACATATATATATATATATATATATATATATATATATAGATAGATAGATAGATAAACTAAGAAATAAATTAAAATTAAAAATTATAAACAAATAAAGAATATTTTTTTTATCAAAAACGCTCGTTGATATTTCAAGTTGATTGATATATTTTCTTTATGCGCATTTGATTGTTACAATATCATCAAATGCTTGCCAATATGAGGGTGGGGTGAAAAGTTTCCGGCCTGACCAAGAAAAACGATGTTTAAATTTTTTTTTTTTGCTTTATTTTTCAACATTCAAGATAGCTGAGACCTGTACGATGTTAGCTGAACGTGTGCGAAATATTTTGCACAACCATTTGAATATGGAAAGCTAGCTGTGTGCAACGTTAGACCAAAAACTGCTTCGAAAAACCATTTCTACCGACAATTTTGCGCTGTAGGTGTAATCCAAACGGATTTTTGCGTCGATTCATAACTGTTAATGAGACTTAAATTAAATTTAATTAATTAATTAATTAGAACATCGTTATGAGACATGTATCAGTGTTGATGGAGATTATGTTGAAAAATATAGCAAAAAAAAAGATTTAAAAACATCGTTTTTCTTGGTCAGGTCGGAAACTTTCACCCCACCCTCGTGTATAAAACCTATTAATGTCCCAATCAATTTGAAACTTCATCGAGGATTTGTAAAAGTTTTAATAAAATTTTATTTTCTTATTGAGATTTATATTTTTCTCTTGAGTTTTAATGATTTTTTTTATATATAGTTTATATAATATATTTATTTTATTTCTTGACCTATATATATACAATTCAATCATATATTTTTTAATTTATTAATTTCAAAATGTCAATATTTTTATGGGAGGAGTGGAAAAAAATAAACTTGAGTATAATACTTTTTATTTATATACGAAAGTTGTATTTTTATATTAATTAACTTGTATTTTTAATTGAATATAAATATTGTTTATGATTTAAACTAATTTGTTTTTGTTTTTTGTTTGTTTCAGGTGAGTGTGTTGTGTTTTTCACTCTCTGTACTCTACTTTCTACTTTGGTGGTCTCCGTGAGTTGTCCAACCAACGCACCCACGCCTATTATGTAATTGATAACCGGCCAGGGTGAACAAGTCGAATAGTGGGAGGGAGGGGTGGGGAGGGGGAAGAGGGTGGAAAGAACGGTTATTGATGATGGATGGAGATCGGGAATGAAAGTTGAAATGTTCTTTTTACATGTGAACTAATTTTTAAAAAGGATTTTTTTTTTAAATTCCCATTTTTTTTTTAAACAACATCGAAAATAGATTGAATTTTAATGTCTTTTTCTTCCGAGTTTAACGTTTCAAAATAAACATTTCGCTTCCTTCCGACACTTAACCCTCATTTTATTTTATTTTTTATTAATTTTTCTTTCTCCATAGTTCTTTAAAAAAAATTCAAAACAATTTGATGGTCATAATTAACAAATAAATCAAATGAATGGTTTTGGGTGTAAATTAGGGGTGCCTAAACTGCACCAAAACGCAAATTATGAAAATATTTAAATTTTTTCAATAAAAAGAAAAAAAAAAATGTAAAATGATTATGATTTTGGGATTAGACTTCTAAATACATATCTCCGACTTTTTGAATTTTTCATAATGGTTCTAAAAGACAAAAAAAAGAGGTAAAATGATATTTATGTGCGGCCCAACATATTTTTTTTTGCTATGTGGCTCTCGAATGGTCATAGTTTAGACACCCCTGGTGTAAATTTTTTTTAATGACCTTTTTTCACTTGGTATATTTGCAAGCTTTTTGTTTTCGTTTTTTCTGTCTGTCTGACTGTCTGTTTGTGGACATTTCCGGGAGATTAAGCAGAGAAGAAGCCATAATAGATAAAACGACCCAGAGGGTGAAAAAAGATCAAAAGCGAATTATAATTAGGTTTTTCTCTCAAATAAAAAAAAATCTACTTTAAAATCGATCTCTCTCATTTATTCTAATGAATTAAATTTTCTTCCACCCTAAAAATTTCTTAATCGAGATTCATTTTATCACTTCATTGAATAATCAAAGATAATCGACTCAATGTAATTCGATTCCTTTCTATATTAATAACTACTTTCTTTTTTAATTCTCATTTCAACTTGATCAAGTGGATGATATCAACCAAACACTTTTCGATTGGAATGTTTAATTAACTAAAATTTTACACGTCTCTATTCACTTTATTTATATATTTAAAAGACAGTTCTATCACATACTCCTTCTAAACGACTTATGCAATTTGGGCCATTCTAATGTCAGTTGATAGCCCTCGGCCTAATCTATTAAAATGAAATTCATTGTAAAAACAATAAATATTTTTTGAGAAAAGTGAAAAAAATAATTTTTTTCTTACTTTTTATTATTTTTGACGTCATTTGTGACGTCACATCTAGTGCCTCTTATATCTTATAATATTTTTCAATCTTTTACGTTTCAATTTCTTTGCGTGGTCCGCTAATATATAATTAATTTACTGATTAAATTAAAATATATTTTAAATAAGAACACAAAGAGAAATGAATGTTTTATGTAATATACTGATTGAAACAAAATGGATGAAAACCTTTTACTACTTTCAAACAAATACTATGTACCACTCGGGGAGCCCCCCCCCCCCCTCCCCCGACTAGGTGTGAAGAGCGCCGAAGGCGCTCTGAGCAGCTAGTTCTTATAATATACAACTTTCCTGGTACATACTTGAAAATCTGATTCATGTGTTGATACAAGTTTTTCATTTCACCGGATTGGTGAGTTGGATAAACTTGAATCATTTTGATTTCGGCAACCGGTAAATACTTCTCCAGCACTTTTAACTTAAATTCCTGTAAGAAAAGATTGAATTGAATTAATTCAATTATTATCTATTAAAAATATCTAATTTCAGTTAATTATATACCCAAATACGATTTTGATTGTTTTATATCCTAGCGTCTACAAAATTTATAAATCTGTATACATTATGAAGGTTAAATCAATATTTTATGTTTTGTAAACAACTTACAAAGAAGATTTATTACTATCTCATTAATTTTGTCTCTCTTATTATGTCTTGAAAGAAAATATTTCTTCAACTTCATACTTTTTAATATACTATTATAGTACCTATATATAATGTCTTTAAAATTTTCAAAATAGTATTTAAAAATAGATATTGGTCATTTTATAATTGAAAAAAAACACAATTACGATTCATTGATTTCTTTTTCTGCTTTCTTATTTTGATTCGAAATTTTGGTTTATAAACAGGAATATTTTTCATTTTACATTTTTAATTTTTATATCATTTTATGTTATTTTTCTTAATATAATTTTTATTATTAAATAATGTAGTAATATAATAGACTATTTTTCATATTTATAAATTTATAGATATTTCAATGGATTTCTAGAAGGTATGGAAGAAATAAAATTGAATTATAATTGATTAATTTTAATGTAATTGACGATAATTTAATTTAATATTTGAATTTTCATTCACGCCATCTGATGGATAAATATTGTATTATTAAATATACAAATAAAATATACAAAAGCTTTCTGGACCGTACGAGGACAAACATTTCTTTTCTTTTAACACATATTAAAAAATATTTTTTGAAAAAAAAACACTGAGCCGTTAAATACGGTTTATCCAAATTTGGTAAAATTATATATTTCAATTAATTTTTAAACAAACAACTTTTCAAGATTCAAGCCAGTTTTTCTTTTCGTTTTTAATAAAAATGAATTAGCCAATTTATTTATCATTTATGATAATAATAACAAAAAAAAAGATGTTTTTTAATTATTACTTTAAAATGTTACTATAACTTTTATTTAAAAAAATAAATAAATAAAATCATCTCTTTAAAATATTTTTACTGGTAATTGCAATTGATTGGATTCATTCCATTCTTGACACTTGGTCATTTCGATTCATTTGAGGTCAAATCCATCACCCCCACCTCTTTCTCTTCGCCATTCCTTCAATTGATGGCGAATTGCGGAAATGAGATGAGAAGCGGAGGAATGACAAGGGGTCATCATTTCACCGGTGAAATAAAATTATAGCTTGATAAAAGAAAAAGTAGAACATTGATCATCTTTCATGTTTTTAACGTTTAGAACATCCGTCTTATGAATATATTATTAGTTGTTAATATATTTTAATAAATAAATAAAATCCCGATGGCTTGAGTTATCATTGATATAATAAATTAATCATTTTAAATATATATAAAGAAGATTTTATTATATATCATTTATACTTTTTAATAGTAAATTTGATAAACTAAAATTAAACTTAAACTAATAAATCTTCTTATTAAGAGTAATTTTTATTTAAAACCACTTGGTGAAGTTTCAAATTGTTTTTCATTTGATGATATATTATTTAACAACTGAAATGCGCATCAAACAAATAGATCAATAACTTGAAAACTTCACCGATTGGTTTTAAATAAAATTTATCTTATTCTTATTGTTTGTTAATTAGTGTAACTTTATTCCATTTCATTTTAAAAAGAAAAATTAATATAAATTCTTCAAATACCTGAATTAATTAAATATAATTAAAAAATATGAAATTTAAATTGAATATTTTTGTACCTAAATTATAAAATATAATTTATTAATTATTCATTTTATAATTTTAATCTGATTTTAATCTAATGAAATTCGAACTCAAGAATTTAAACAAGATTTTATACCCGCAATTATGTTAAACCATTAACATCAACGATAACACCGTTGTGCCACCTTCAGATTTAAAAATTAATATATTACATGCATTTCTAGGATCTTGAGTGATAAAGAATTATCAAAATTTAATTATTATTGTAATACATTTAAAAAATAATTTTTTTTTTTTTTTTTTGTTAAATGTTGTTTAATTAACTTTAAAAGACTATTAAATATCAATTATGAATATCTTATCAGTGATGGCACCCTCACGAATTCTAAACAAGACATTCAATTGTAGAGGAAAAATGATAATTGAGCCCCTCCATTGAGATTCCATTCACAACATTTTTTGATAGTCCACTCATAAATTTAAAGGGGCACTGAAAAGGGTGCGCGTAGTCTATTATAGATAGTTTTTTTACTAGAAAAAAAAGGTCCGAATGTTTATGATTAGAGTATCGAGAAAAAAAAATATCCAACCCGAAGGAATGCTAAAGACCCGAGCCACACGGTTGCCAAATTGACACGACCGGTTCTTTCTATTCCTCCTCTTTCGAGATATTTTTATACGTAATTTTCTCTTAAGTTGTAACGAAGTTTGGAAATAAATAAATGCTCTTCACCATCGTAAATGACTTTTTGAATCATTATCCGAGCACCATAAAAATTTTAATATCATACTAAACGGTTTTGAATAACAACTTATTTTATTAAAACGAAAAAACAAAAATAATAAAATTTATTAATAAAATCAGATATATTAGAATTATGAATCCATTTACTTAAATATTTGATTATCTTAATGGTTTATTTTATTTATTTATTATGAATCTTTTTTTTTATAAATACGTTTATTTATTATGATTTTCACAAAGTTTAATTGATTTATTGAAAGAATTTATTAGATTATAAACTAAGAAGGTAGACTCTGAATACCTTTACAAATTTAAAATAAATTCTTTAGGTGTTTTACCTGAGCCGACAGATACCATTGTACCAATTAAAGTGCCTGGTTTACTTTTACCTTCATCTCCATGAAGTAGTTTTATTAATTCGATCTGTTATATAGTAGAATAAAAATAAAAATATAATAGAAGTAAAAAAAAACTTAAGATTTATTTAAAAAATCCAATTTATTTGATAATTCTATAAATTTTACTAATTTATCTGATTTGATTTGATTTTTCTTTATTAAATTAAGTTTATAGTTATTATGGTCACACTTTGATTTTGATTTTTCGAGATTTAAAGGTTAATTTTTAAATATAATTGAAATTCAAACAGCCTTAATAGAAAAACAACTCTTTAGTTGCCTTGTATATAGACAACCAAACCTACAATTCTGTTATGATATATGCGGCAATTTTATTTTTTTATTTTCTAAATAATATATTTATAACGAATATCATTTTCTTTTTAAATAAAATTATTATATATATATATATATATATATATATTACTATTAATGTTACTATTTATAAAAAAAAATAAAAAGTATCTGTAAAAACTTCTAAATTTTTATGATTTTTAAATTAATATATTATATGTAGGTTATTATATATTGTGATTTTAAACAAAAATGAATGAGTTGAAATTATTTTATTATTCTCTAAAAACACAGATTGTAAGTAAATCTTATATAAATAAATTTAAATTTATAGCTCTGGGAATGTTACAAGTTGTAATCTGTGTATTTAATAAGATAAATATTATATATCTGCGAGTATATCTCTTAAGGGGTTAATTTTATGATAAAATCATATAACAAAGTACAATATTCATAATGAAAATATTTAAAACTATGATTTCTTCTAAATCCTTATTTTCTTTGTTTTTGATATATTTTTTTTCTTTTCTTTTGAAACTTCCTGGTATCTGTGTTTGATTAAATATTATATACTCTTAAAGAACAAATAATAAAAATAATAATCAGATTGTTGGACAATCGTTTTTAAATGTTTCGTGTGAAATTGATGTAACGATTATATGATATGATAAAGGTGCGTTGAGAGAATCTCTTGCCATGCAATCACAACCTCTCCATTCATTCTTACCTTCACGCTTATCCTTCCATTTCATATTAATGGGAATTTTTATTTTCTTCTTATTAAATGGAAACATGCAAACATTTAGAAAATTTACTATATTTTTTTTTTTTTTTATTATTCAATTTATTATTTTTTTTTCTTTTTAGAAATTACATCAATCATCATATAATAGATGATTAAGATATTTCAAATATAAATATAATATATTTTTAGTAAATGTTTTGTAATAAAAAAATATTTTTTTCTGAAAATATATTATGAAATTATGAAATTTTAAATTTATATTTTTTATTATTACAAATTTAATGGTTTATTTCATTTATTACATAATATTTTCAACAATATTTAAAATAATTTAATTTTGTTTTTTGTTGTGGTAAATGTTTAAAAAAAGAGGGAGGGTAATTCTTAATTCGATATCTATGAAAAGGGCTACTCTTATAAAATTATTCTCCATTATATTATAATATGATTATAAAAAGTTTATATTTATATATAAATATAAATATTTATTTAAAGTAAAGAGTTAAGAACATTACTTTCTTAAGATCAGATTTATTGTTAAAACAAATACGATTAACGAACATAATCCGTTCTAAGACTATGTTCACTATCCATATTCCTGTTTAATTGATCATTCATTTTTATGTGAAATCGATGAATTCGTTCTTTATGACCCTAGATTTGTGACATTACTTTTCACTTTCTTCTTTACTACCATTAATACATGTTTAAAATTTGCAAATCAAGTTTTAGAATTTTAACTCCTTGATGACGAATTTGGAGTTTGTTCTTTCAATTTTTTAAAAATTTCTTAAGCCTATTCTTAAATGTTATTCATATTAGTTAGATCTCATTTTATTTCTCGTTCATTTATCCAAACTAAAAGCAACCTCTCCGTTTTTTTCACGGATTACACTTCTTTGCTTCGCAGATGTAATTTTCGTTAGCAGCTCAGTTTCCTTTAGCTTGTTGAGTCTTCTTGATGATATCTTTCTCAGCTAAGATTCTGCATAAAGTAGACCTGTTTACTCATACTGTGTCCCAACATGAGCCACCTTCTGCAGTGATGTATTGGTAAAATAAGAAGTAAGGCAACGCATAGTGAGAGCAAAATAAAAGTCCTATTTTCACCAAACTATTTTTTTCCATATAAGTTTTTATTTTTTCTTATTCTATACAAAATATTAACGAACATAAAAAAAAAAAATTCTAATATTAGATTTAAGTGGGAGTTGTCGGTACATAAATAAGTACTGGAACGCGTTCCGGCTCTGAAAAAAAGGTAAGGGAACGTATTTCCCACGCGTTCCCTCCCAATACACCACTCACCTTCTGTCCATATTATGCTCCTAGGACCAAGAAGTCTAGAAGTTAGATTTCGTTTTTATTCGTTATCTGAATATGTTCGTTGTCCGGACAGTACCTTAATCCACTTTAGCTTTGTTTATTTTCATATTAATTCTTGATTTATATACTAAATATAGATTATATAATAAATATAGAATTCAAAACCATTAATTTATTTATTATACTAAAATTATAGCTTGAGTGTCTCCACTCGACTATCTCACAATTTGAATTGGATTTAATAACATAATATAATATAGTATATTTAAATTAAATTTAATTAATTATAAATTATAAATTAAAATTAATAAATAATATTTATTAAACAAGTGAATGTTTGGCTCTTTGTTGACGGCACCACGTCACGTGTTGGCGCGTGAGATTTGCAGTGTTAAAAAATTAATTCTGGTAGTTTCAGCGATTCAATCAAGCTGAAATTCTATATATAGCAGTTTTATACAATTTTTAATCATGTGAAAAATTATCAAACATATATCTTTATTTTTACGGTCACTTTAGAGGAAAAAAAATCAAAACTCTTCCGGTTCACATTTCTCAAAAGTTGATAGAATATATATACTTTATTAATTAATCTGATATGCTGGTTGAATAATAGGTATAAGAGGAATTGCATTGTATTGGAGAGTACGATAAGGTCAAACTTAATATCTTGGTGTCATTCTATACCTATAGAAGAGTAAATTTGTTATTTCAATATTAACAATTTTTGAATATATATGTGTATTTGCAGTAGAAAAATAATAAATCAAATTTTCTGTAAAAGTAAATGATATTTTACAAATAATTACTTTATAGATAATTAAAATTATTAATTGATATTAATATTAACTTGAGTTAATAATTTTTTTTTAGAATTGATTTTATAGTATATTTTCATTGAAACATAACAACAAAATAAGTAATCTTTATGATTATTTATTATACTTACGAGGATTTTAAATTTGTTAATTTTTGTTTTTTAATATATATTTGAAACTAATTAAACATGTTTAAATGATTTTTGTTTAATGAAAGCCTTTCTTTGTATTCATTGGTTTATTTCAACATTCTATTGGAGATTATTATCTAGGATAAATAATTTTATAATGAATAAATAAATTTCCCAATTCAGAGAATATTCGAATTATTTAGAATCACTTAAATTTTTTGGGTTAATTAATATCATTATATATAAAATTTAAGATACGGTTTCTAAAGCATCTCTATTTTGAATTTTTTTTTATTCCTCTTTAATTTTAAAAATTACTTTATGCATATTTTAAAGAATTATTTATTTATTTATTTTTGAAATTTTAATTGATTCCTGAATGTCTGGCTGTATTGCTAATTTATTTTTACTTGTTCACCTTGAAATTTGCGTTTATTAGAAATTTTTTGACGATTATACGATTATTTGTATTTTCAATTCCCCTCCCCTCTCTTTCGTGTCAATCGAACTCCATATAGGTCATCGACTAGCGGCATTTTCGCCGATGTGTTCTGTCGCCGATTTGACGGTTTATGTTGTTGTTGTTGTTGTTATTCTTACTTGTGGTGTTGTTGAGGGGAAAGCAGCTCCAGAGGAATGAAGGAGAGTGAGGATTAAGGAGTGTGATGGCGGGGCAAAGAGTGGAAAACGGCTCTTGAAGAACTCAGTTAAGTCCCACGCCCCGTTCTGAACGTTTCATCGCTTTTTCGTGAATTCTTGCCGATGTGGAGGAAAATTTGTTTCCAATGGTGTTTATCATTTTTAATGTGAACGGTTAAGGTCCCTATGTGGATGTGCGTTGGAATTGGATTGCATTCGTTACAATTTTGTAAGTTGAATTGATTTTATGAAAAACTTAAAAAAAAAAATTATTAATAATAATAACAATAATTAAACAAATTAAAGTAAAAAAGAAAAAAACAAAAATAAAGTTCTCACCTTTAATCGAATTAATATTCTTTCACACAATAATTTATTTTAAATTGATGTTACATTTCGAATTAAATTTTAATCACAATCAATGATCAATATTACATTGAATTAAATTAATTATTAAACTAAATTTTACCAAAATAAATCCAAATAGTTAATTTGTGATTTAAAATTTTCTGTTTTAATTATAGATAGATCAATCACTTCCTTTTATGGTTTTTCTCTTAAAATATTACAATTTATTCATTTTTTTTTTAAATAAATAATTAAAATAATAATAATAATAACAATTTTAAAATAAATTTAATTAAGAAATTTAGAAATATTTATAATTTAAAATGGAAACATAAATATCATTTAAAAGATCTTTTATTTTCATTTTAAGATTTATTATTATTACTATTATAATTATTATTCAATTATCTTATATGTAGTTTATGTATGTTTATAGTGTATGTATGTTATGTTTTTTTTTAATTTTAAAAACGACAAATTTCTGATGTTATTGGACAAGTATTATGGATTATCTAAACACTTGCGTAGAATTATAATAATAATTATAATAATATATAGTAACTAAAGTCTATAGATATAGTTTAGTATTATATATATTGTAATTTTCAAAATTTCGATATTTAGGGTTTAAAAATGCTTTTTTTATAGGTGTACTAGCTATTTAGTATAAAATACCGCTTATTCTCCTTACACATAATATTTAATGGTTAAAAAACTATAATTGGTTTTTAAATCATATATATATAAATATATATTATTAGTATCGTCCCACAAGGTGCTTTAATGTTAATAATTATAGAATCTAACGATAATGACTTCTTTGTTAAATGACATAAAAAAATCCAGCAAAACAAAGAAATTAATGACTACATCTTTTTTTAAACTCCATTTCTATTAATTTAACAAAAATATCTTTTTATTTATAAAATACGTAGAATGATTGAATATTTATTTCCCTTCAACACTTTTATATCAATATTTAGTTTCAAAGTAACATTTGTGTACAAGTCTTTTTTTTTCATTTTTCTTTTTAAACAGTAAAATATGAATTGATTTATTTTTTTTTTTTTACATATTTTTATTTTTGTTCTGTATCCTTTCGATCTTGACTAATAACAAACAAACTAATTTATTCAAAATGCCTACACATCATTTCACAATCATTCAATATCATTAACAATTCTATTCTTCAAATAAGTGTTTTTTTTTCTTTTAATTTATATATCTTTCATATTCATTTATTTAATATTTATATTATTTTATTTACATTTATTACCAAGGTTACTTATTTTACAAAATAAATAAATTCATCATTTAACTCAATATTTTATATTTTATTTACTTGTTATTAGTATTTGGTAGTTTTTGAACGGTCATTCCCCTGTGGAGGTGGATTTATTCTTTTATACATAAATGGGAATAGGAAACGTTTTAAAAAGATTTAAAAAATTTGAAATCTAATGAATGTTTATTTCAATTGTAAATTTTATAGGCAAACGTGAAGCTTAAAAGATTATTTATAGGATTATTTGAAAACGAATTGATTATTTGATTTGGCATTAAAAAATGTAACTGTATATTTATATTTCGTTTTTTTGATTGTATCTGATAATTTTATTATGTATTTTAAAAAGTGATTTCTGAAATTTATAAATATAAATACTATAATTTCAATGTATATATAATAATATAAATATAAAAAAAATTTTTATAAAATAACGTTTTTCCAATCGACTAAAAAGAATAAAATAATTTTTCTATAAGCCTGATAAAGTTTATGGATGAATTGCTTCATATTTATCGAAAAAAGTTGGGCGCATTTAGTTTTATTTATTTATATGAACAATCAAATCAAATTTTTGTAATAATAAAAATTTTATTAAACACAAACTGACAAATTTTTTTAACATGCAATAAAATTGATAGTTTAAGAGCTAAGAAATTAACATTTTATTATTTTTCACTGTAATATACTTATATCAAAGTATGTATCAAAATTTAACCGAATTTTTATTAAATTTACATATTATCAATCAAATCCAAAATGGTTGATTATATGCGAACAGACTGAGAGAGACAGACGCCAAGTGAAGTTATGGATTCATAATCAACGAAAAACGTTGGGCGCGATTGATTGATTGACAGGGATCGATTGAAATATCTATAACATTTTTCAAAAGTCTATCTCAATATTAAGATGATGAAAAATTGATTTCAATTTGTCAAAAGAGCGGACAGACAGACAGACGCCAAGTGAAGTTGAGAACAACGTTATAAAAAGTATTGAAGGCAAATGAAAAAGAGTGATTATTTTCCATTAATTATGAGTTAAGTGGTTCGCAAACTGAAAGTCTAAGTTATGAATGACAATGAAATTGTCACAATGACAATTCTTTCCTGTGTTATTCAATAGAAAAAATAAGGTGTAGTGGAATTTAAAATAAATTAAATAATTATATCACGTGTGTATATATATATATATATATATATTAAATTATCGTTTTGGATGATTCACTTGAATATATATATATAAGTAGCCTAATTTAAATTCAGTTAGCGGAAAGTATCAATTAAGTAATCTTTTTTCTTCTTACTGACATCAATATTATTTTATAATTACCATTTTTTTTATGATTAAAAATTTAAATATAATTATTAAAATGGATCTATGATCTTTAAAAAAAAATTATAAATGTAAAAGCAATCTTATTGGATGGATTGATGAAATAATAATTATTTATCACCTATTCGCATAAATTAAGGTAATTGGAGAAGTGTTGGTTGATATTAGAAGAAGCGGAAGTTAGATTGTTAAATGATTTTTTTTTTCTCTCTCCAAAGTGCAATAGGAAGGTTATTTAAGTTTAAAAATAAATAAATGAATGATCGAATAAATAAATAAATTCTTAAACTTCATTATTCAATATTGAAATAAAAGAAAAAAAATACAATAGAAGAAAAACAATTATAAAATAATAATTCTTTTTTTATTCTAATTTTTAATCGAACGATGAATATTTGTTTATAAATATATTCGTCGCCCACACAAAAACTTGACTGCCATTTTTTTTTTTACATGATCTCATTCAACTTCATACAAGATGATATGCAAATGGCAGATTGACACTCCACTCCCTGGGAGGCCTTTTCATATGGGAATTATTGTTTTATTTTTTATATTAAATTATTTATAGATTTTTAATATATATATTTAAATGAAATTATGTTTGTAATTGAACCCCTTAATAATTTTATTAATTTTGTGTTTGTTTTTGTTCACTGTTAGAAATCTTCATTTATTAACCGGATTGGGGGTGTTCCCTTTGGTATTTTTAACATTTTCTGTGTCTGAAAGGGCACTGGGTTTGTCAATTTTGGTAATGATAGTTCGGACGCATGGGAACGATTATTATCAAGGGATTAGAATTATATAATGATAAATTATGTTAAAATTATCATTTTTAAGGATATTTATAAAGAATTTATATAAATATATATATAAAAAAAAAAATTAATAAACAACAAAAAAAAAACAAATTAGAAATAAATATAATTATTTAAGCCTTCCCAAGTTACCTGAATAGAAAAGTATAAATTAAAAATTATAATTTAAAAAATGTTGATTGAATGGCTACAATTTATAATTTTATTCTTAAGAAAATCATGAGAAATATCAAATTCACTTTTATATATATATATTGATATGTTAATTTGAATTTATTAAAAAAAAAAGATTAATTTTTTCTTCTGTATAATCTTTTTTTTAATTAATAAAGTTTCAAGGGATTAAAAGTGGAGAAGATTTATTTGAAAGAAGTTTGGAACAAATTCTATTGCTTTGTGTGATTTACTTAGATAAAGTGGAGAATTTTATTGATATTACTTTTCACAAATTAATTAAAAAGGAGAGACACAATGAACATTAAGATTTTATTATTTTTTTCTTTCTTTCTTTCTCTTTCACTCTAATTATTATTTTAAATTGATCCATTCACCGTTGAATAAAACAAAAAACAAAAAAATAATTATATATATCACTTTTAATATTTAATAAACAATTTATATTTAATAATAATTAAATAAAAGAAATTGATTGAGGAAAGTGGCATTGATTGGTTCATGGTGAAATTAAAATTGAAATCATTTTATTATCATATTTATATATAAAAACAAAAATTTAAATGATTTTAATAAAAATATAAGTAGGTAAATTTTTCTTAGAGAAATTTGTTTTCCCGTGTTTTATTTTTTTTATTTTTTTATTTATTTATTTTTTTTTTTAAAGAGAAAATAGAATTTTTTTTAGCTATGTGAATATATCAATGATTAAAATGACATACTTTATACTCAACGTGTCTTACGAATCAGGAATTTTCTAATTGATTAGTATACAACAAATAAAAACTTTATATTTAATGGAAAAAATAAGTAAATTTATAATATAAATTCATGCAATCTTAGAACATTTTCTTTTTTTTTCTCGAAAAAAAAAGAATGATTATTTTCCAATAATTTTTATAAATTAATCTTTAATTTTTTTCTAATTACTAAACCTTATACTTTACTAATAATATATTAACATAAAACTACATGTATAAGTGTATCGGGAGGTTATTTTATAGATTTTCTTAAAAGTTACAACATAATAATTTTAATGTAAAACATTTAGATAGAAATCTGTTTAAATGGCTGCCTAGTAATTAAGGAGATTAACTTCTTTTCCAGATCAAACTAAAACATTCTTACCTAGATTTAGATATCATTTTTTTTATAGCACTCTTTATCACTTCAAGATTTGTCTTTGATGATTGATTTCATTTAAAATTTGACATTTCTCTTTAGTTTTTTTTTCTCTACACAAAAATGAAGAAATAACAAGAAAAGAGGCTTTTTTTTATGCAAAGAAAAATCTCGGGAAAGAAATTGGATCTCGAGACTTTATTTATACAATCCACCCTTTGGGAAAGAAAACACATTAAAGACAAATTGCTTGTTTCTATGTATTAGTAGGAAATGAAAGAAACTGGCAAAGGGGGAATATATTTGCAAAATAACGATGAAAAAGAGGAAAAAACACAATTCATTCATTGGAAAAGGTTTTGGGGGGGGGGGGGGTTTAAGTAGAATAACTCAGAAAGAATAATATCTGTCAACCAAAGAACAAGATAAACTTGAAAATTACTTAAATGACATGAGATTAATAACCAACGGATTGATAACATTGTAATACTTAAAACTCAACAACCATTTTAAATCTTACATTTTTAAAGATAAAAATATTTATATATAATGAAGGATTTAATAATTTGAATTTTTTTTTTAAATTTTGGAATTGATAAATTCCATTTTTGTAAATTTTTTAAATCATTTTAATAGATAATAGTAAAGTAAGTAATGTTTTTCTTTATGTCGACTTTTCAATCCTCTGTATCTAAGAATATTAATTTCATTTAATTATTATATTCACTAAAAAAGTCATGTCAAACATTATTTATTTAAGTTTTTTCAATCTTTCTATATATATGTAAACATTGGGAAAAAAAAATGAATTTACCATTTACCAAAAATAATGATATAAAATTAAAATTCTAATCTGTGAAAATAGAAACATTATTTATATTAACAATCTTAACTATCTTTTTTTACCTCTTCATTCAAGAGCTGTCATTTGGTTCTATGTACTATTAACATGATAAAAACGTCTCTAAAATTTCTCTAAATAAATAGTTAATTATTATATTGAAATTTTCTATTAATTAATATATTCCGTGAAATTAATTACTTTTTCACATTTCATTTCAAATAGACAATAAATTATTATTTTAAAAACAAAACGGAAAATGGAAGCTTGACTTGTTTCATTGAACGAATTTTGAATAGATGTTTAAAATAAAAAGAAAATAATAATGTCATTCTCGTTACGAAACATTTTTTTTTTAAGATCTTTTAATAATAAATAAGTTATTATTTAAATTCAAATACCTTTTATTGCGTGTACCACACACAAACTAATTTATATTCTAAATAAATAGTTATTCTTTGTTTAATTTTTGTGTGTGTGTGTGTGTGTAACTGCATGTAACATATGCATATTTATATATTCATGATATTACTTAAAATGTATTATATTATGGTAGGTAACTGCAATTTAATATCTCATTTTTATATTCATATCTGCAAATTATTTGAAAGTATCTTTTTACCACTTTTACCTCTTTCACTTTTTATTAAAAATTTGAAAATTAAATAGGAAAGATATATACCCATGAAATTAAAAAAATGATCGTATTTAATTAAAATTTTATCTTCTAGTTTATTTTTTTAAATTTAATTTAATAGAAAATTATCGATTTTATTTTTTATTTTACTAAACATATATTTAATTTAAAATAAATAAATTTAATATTAATTTTAATGAAAATCAAGATTATATATGACTTGATAATTATGACAATGAAATAGAAAAAAAAATTTAAATATATGTATATATAAAATTATAAGGGAAAATGGCATATATAATATATTATATTATATGTAATCATTAGAGATATTTTAATATACATATGTGTGTTTATATTTACATTTAACATATTCTTAGTATTTACATGTATGATTGGAATATTGCAATTCACTTCGAATTTATTGTAGTTATTATATTTAGATAATTTTTAACATAAATGGATATGTCTTGTTAAATTATAATTAAACTGATTTATTCATTATATATAAAATATGTAAAATTCTTCTTATCTAGATTTATTCCGTTATTATATATATAAATATACATATATATATATATAATTAACCTTCAAATAATTTAATTTAATTTAATTATGAATGAATCTTTGGTATTATATATTTATTTACATGTTACATTTACCTGAAGGTTAACATTAGAATATACAATACATTTAGACATTCATCGATTAATGAATTGAAAAACACTTTGGTAGAGAAAAATCGGTGAAGAAACCTGTTTATTATTTTAGGTCACAACGGAATAAGAGACTTGACTGCTGTTGATGATGATGATGATGATGATGATGCTGGAGAAATTATTATTTTTTTTTTTTTTCATTTAAACAAGATTTTTTTTCTCATTTTTCTCTTTAAAAATAACGGAATATTTCAATAAAATATGTATATCAAAAAATTAAAATTAGGAAAAAAAAAAAAATGAAATAAATATAAAAATCATACCGGATAGTAAGAATAATTTATATTTATTTTCATTATATTATTATTATTATTTATAATTATTTATACTCAATTTATTTTTTTACGTAATCTAAGTATTTATTGTTTATAATTTTCAAGTTATTTTTTTTATTATTATTATGAAGTAAGAATGAAGAAAATAATACTTATTATATTGCAAATCGTTTGAATTTTTTTTTTTATTTTTACTAAATTATTTATTTAATTAAAAATAAATTATTGTTTAATTTTTAATACTTAATAGAAATTAGGAACAGTTAAAGAATCAATTTCCTGAATCAATGAACCGTTCCAAGTTTCATTTTCTATCCTTTCCCCCTCAAGTCCCCCCCTCCCTTTTGAGAAACGGTAGAAAAAACGTGATAGCCTACATTGTTTGATGTTTGTTTAGAAACTTTTCTTCGCCTTGGAAGGAACTGTGAAATATTAATACTCGGTACATTTAAAGCCAACAGGAAGTTCAAATTTGTCTCCATACCCCCCACTAATCCCTCTTTCAATTGGATTCTACCCTTTCATTAGGATTCTACTCATGTTTATGTTAATGATGAAACGATACATGCGTGTAAGAAAGAAAAAAACAGGCTCAAGCATCTTTAGCTCCCCCTTTCTATAAAAAAAAATCTAAATCTTTAATAGTTTTACGTTTATATATATACAGGGTGTCCCAAAATGAAAGATTAGATTTCAATTTCGGATTACAGACAAATCTGCTCTTTCATCTTGGGGCACCCATTGGAATCTGCTCTTATATCAATCATATATATATATTCAGGGTGTTCCAAAATGAAAGAGCAGATTTGTCTGTAATACGAAATTCAGAGAAAAAGCAGATTTCAATTTCGTATTACAGACAAATCTGCTCTTTCATTTTGGGACACCCATTGGAATCTGCTCTTATATCAATCATATATATATATTCAGGGTGTTCCAAAATGAAAGAGCAGATTTGTCTGTAATACGAAATTCAGAGAAAAAGCAGATTTCAATTTCGTATTACAGACAAATCTGCTCTTTCATTTTGGGACACCCATTGGAATCTGCTCTTATATCAATCATATATATATACACAGGGTGTCCCAAAATGAAAGAGCAGATTTGTCTGTAATATGAAATTGAAATCTGCTCTTTCATTTTGGGACACCCTGTATATATATGATTGAATAGGATAATAAGATGGTAACTGCTGTCATGACCAGACATAATTGATACCGAGTATCAATAACTTAATGATTAGTAGACTCCTTATCATTCGTTTAACAGAACTATAAAATAAAATGTATATTTGAATCATTTCCAAGAATTGACCAGATACTCTTTCTTAGTATTATTTTTTTTTGATAGAATTCCAACTCGTATCAAGTCAGTAAAATAAAAAAAATTAGTTTACTGTTATTAATTAGTATGTTAAATGTAAATTATTCCAATACAGGTAGTTAGTTGGTTGGTTATATAATTGAAAGGGCACTCCTGGTCTTCTAATGTCGTGGTCAACGTGCTTGGCTTCAACCTTGAAATTCCGGGATCCTTCCTTCCTTGGCGATCTCAAGGAGAATGCCGACCAAAATGCATTGTAGGAGTTGGTCTGGATCGCGGTCCACCCACCTTTTGTCATCTTAAATGGATAGCTACTTGAAAAGCCGAGCCTAAAAAAGCTGACTGACATGCTTTGAAAATATAGCATATAGAAAAAATAACATATCGATTCTGATTTTCGGATTTTAATTGATCTTTTAACAATTAATTTTTAATTAACTAATATAATAAATTTCCTTCAATCGAATGCAATAAATTGTCTTTGATTTTTGTTTTGTTTTTTAAACGACAAGAGCGGAAGAAGGATTCAACGAAACGCATAAGTAGAAATCAGGGTGTCACCTTTTTTTTTTATTACCTTGACATTTTATGGAATGGTGACAGCCAATCAGTGAGTAACTAAGTGAATGAATGAGTTTGCCATGCATGGCGTATTGCATATTGCATATAACTAACCAAGTAGCAAGTAAATAACGGAGACAGGTCAACGACCTCCAAGGCCAAAAGACCTCACCGAATCATCCACTTTGGTAATGAAATTAAACAACAAGAAATGCATCTCGATTGAAATTGACTCTTTAATTAGGAAAATCAAAAACAAAGTCTATCTTCGTTGAACATCTTAACTTATTTCACTTGAAATAGCTAATTTGATTATTCATGAATTATTATATATTTATTAACTCAATGTTATGGTTACAATTTTTGTTTTATAAAATAATAGTGGTTTTAGTTTATATTGAAGCCCACATTTTAATAATATTTATCATTCTATATTTTTATTTAAAAAAAACAACTGAATTAAGATCATGAAAGAACTTTCTGAAAGTTTAATTTATTTATTAAATAAATAATATTATATAGGTATTTAATTTAAGGATTTATAATATAATATATACTATGTATATGAAAATAAGCTCGAGTGTCTCCACTCACCAAATTGGATTAAATAACATATATTATATTTAAATTAAATTTAATATTAAAATTAATAAATAATATTTATTAAACAGCGCGTGTTTGGCTCTTTGTTGATGACTCCACGTTACGTGTTGGCGCGTGAGATTTGCAGTGTTAAAAAATTTTAATTTTGGTAGTTTCAATCAAGCTGAAATTCTATATATAGCAGTTTTATACAATTTTGAATCATGTGAAAAATCATCAAACATATATCTATATTTTTACGGTCACTTTAGAAGAAAAAAATCAAAACGTTGTAGGTAATGACCCTCTTCTGTTTGAGCTACATTTCTCAAAAGTTGATCGAAAACTACAAATTTTGAATAATACCCATGTACCAAATTTCATGATTCTAGCTCAAACCGTTTTCGCGTAATCTTGTCTACACACACACACAGAGAGAGAGAGAGAGAGACATTTTTCTCAACCTTAGTGAAAATGATTCAGGAACCTTCAAAACGTATAAAAACATCAAAATCTCAACATTAAAAAATTTTCTGGCGAGATAGTAAAAAAGTTAAATTTATGAAAATTTAATAGTCACAATAATATTTAAGTAAAATTTATATAAAATTTTATTAATTAAAATAAATAATTAAAAAATTATTTAAAATTAAAATTAAATTTTCTAATTAGTCTTAATTATTAGATGTTAAGAATTCAGGAACATAAAAATTAAATTTATGAAAATTTATAATTTTTTAGGTATTTGAAAAATAAAATTTGTGATTCACCTTATTCTATTTACTTGTAATATACTTCCAAATTAACCAAAGTATTTTTGTTTATGCCCACAGATACTTCTTACGAGAAGGCTTGTCGCCGAGGTTCAGCACCGGCGACTCCCGTTCTTGGAGCACGACTTGACCTCACGCCGAGGATTGTGGTATGTTTTTTTCATTTTATTTTTTTTATTTTACTTTAATCATGACTCTCCACTTGCAATATATATATATATATATATATATTCAAGTCATCTTTAACTGAATTCGCTTTTTCAATTTCTCTCCAAATCTGATGGAATGATTTTTATATTTTTAAGGATATGGTTTGAAGATTTTCTTCGTATTTCCTTTAAAGGATCCTCCTTTCTCAACCAAGTTTACTACTAATATCTAATACTAATGGTCATTACTACTACTACTACTCTTGGCATTATTTTTTTTTTTTGTTTTTTTGTTTAATAATATACTCCTATTATATATGTATATATTAAACTTACAATTATTAAAATGAATTATTGATCAAGCTAAAAAACAAAAATTTAAATTTTATTTATTTGCAAAATCTTTATCTATCTCTGTTGATATACGAAACTCGAAAGTAATTGGCCGCAGCAAACACTTTTCTTCAACCATGACTATTTTGAGTTATATTGATCCAACTCCTATTTTCTTCCAAATCACTTACGTCCATTTTTACAAAATTTTTTTATATAATCTCTAATTGAACTTACCGATATATATATATATATATATATATATATATATATGGTATATAAATTTTAAAAGAATATAATTAAATATTTGTTAAAATCCAAGTTCATTCAGTATATTAATTAATATAATTAAAAAAAAAAACTTTGCTAAATACAAAAAATATTTATTCAATAATTCTCTCTATAATTCTGAATAGAATATTGAAATTGTAACCCTATTAAATTTATCGACCTCATAAATAAGAAAATATACCATTTAATTTAACAAATATGGCTTATAATTAAATTGGTTGAATGATTTATATACTAAAGAAACAAATTAATATCTTTTGTTATGACTGGGAATAATGAATTTCAATTTATAAAACAAGCAATTTAGGACTTATTTAATATTCGCGCATATTACTTTCTCCCACAAAGTTTCGAAAATAATTTATTTAAAATTACATAGTATGCTTTCGTATGGGTACATACTATATATATGTATGCATGTATGTATCATGTAAGCTAAATCACTCAACGGGATTATTAATATTTTTCTTTCCCTAATAGAAATTAATTTGATTTAACCACCTGTGAGGTATCTAAAATAGTGACTGAACTTGACACAATTGACATTGATAGTACAAATTTTATACTTATTTTTTATTTTTAAAATAATTGTGGACTATAATAGTACCAACCATTTATATTAATTCAGTGGTTTCCAACCTTTCTGTACCGGCGCCCCCTTTTTTTAAAAAAAATTATTGCGCCCCCCATAATTTTTGTAATAATCTAATTTCCTTTTTCAATAGTCGGGCACATTTCTGAAATAATATAACAACTGTTTCAGAGCATCGCAAAATCATCCGACTTTTTTTTTAAGACCATATTAAAAAAATCGAAAATGTTCAAAATTTTGGCAAAAAAAAAACGCGGACACTTGAAATTGGTTCTAATACCTTCGCGCCCCCCTTACAACAGTCTCGCGCTCCCCAGGGGGAAAGGTTGGAAATTAATTATTTGGAATATCATGTCTTGTCTTTATGAATATCATTACTATTAAATTTCAAAAAATAATAAATTTATTTTCTTATAATTATATATGTTTACGAAATTTGTTACATTCTCATAATTGTATAAAATACATAAATATATAATTCAAATAGTCAAAATTGACTAATTACTACTACTTCTGTCAATTTAATTGCACATATATATCTTTAGTAAATATTACTATTATATGGATAATTAAAACTGGACACTTTCTCTTTTGTTTGTTCTACTTTCTTTTTGATGTGATAAAGTTTAATAGAAATTCACTGAATTCATTTCAAGTGATTATTCATTAAACGTGGTTTAAAGTTAATTAATAAGTTGGATTTTTTTAATATGATTCTCTTGGCATAAATAAGAATATACAAATGTCTCATTATTTGTATAATAGCTTATGGAAAAATATTTCTAAATTGTCATAATTATACAATTAAGAAAATGAAAGAGAGTAAAAAATATTAAATTTATAAAAAAAAAATATAGGTTTTCAAATTTGAATTTTACTGAAACGATTAACATTTCGTTTGAACTTTCTTTCTTCTAAAAAATATCTTTAATTATTTTCGACTAATTTCTAATTATATATTTATAGATAACATTATATATATATATAGATAGATAGATAGAAAGATAATCAATCTATACTATTATATTCTCAATAAACAATGGTGGATTACCCACTAAACGACTAAACAAATATAAAAAAAAAAAAAATTTTTATAAATATTTAATTTTTTTTCTTCTGATTTTGTATTTATTCACTCAAGAAATGACTATTTAAATTTTTATTTTGAAACCAACGAGTATAAAAAATTTAATTTTATACAAGGGTGGGGTGAAAATTTTCCGGCCTGACCAAGAAAAACTATGTTTTTAAATTTTATTTTTGCTATATTTTTCAACATAATCTCCATCAACACTGATACATTTCTCATAAAGGTGTTCTAATTAATTAATTGATTAAATTTTATTTCATTTAAGTCTCATCAACAGTTATGAATCGACGTAAAAATTCGTTTGGATTACGCCTACAGCGCCAAATTGTCGGTAGAAATGGTTTTTCGAAACAGTTTTTGGTCTAACGTTAGCAAACGCGGCACCCACGTTGCACACAGCTTTTCATATTCAAATGGTTGTGCAAAATATTTCGCACACGTTCAGCTAACATCGTACAGGTCTCAGCAATCTTGAATGTTGAAAACTAAAGAAAAAATTTACAAATATCGTTTTTCTTGGTCAGCCCGGAAACTTTTCACCCCGAATACAGATACTATTAAAAAAGTATTTTATTGTAGTTATAGAACATATAAATTCTCCAATTAAAATATAAAAAGGAACAATTTAAAATAAAACTACTCTTTTAGTTTATGTAGAATAAAAAATAATTGCATATACAATATTTGGGGGGAGGGGTGCAAATTTAAAATATCTTGAGACCTCAGATGACCTTAATCCGCCACTGCTAATAAACGATAATAAATAATAAATTAAGTGTTCAAAATTATCTCTTTTTTAAATATAGAAGTATTTATTTTTAGAAACCTATTCTAATTTATAGTTAATCCATACATCAAAAAAATTGAAGGATAATAATAATAATAATAAATAATGTTTTATTCTTATTTTTACGATAATGGATGGAATCGGCGTAAGTAGAAATATAATGTAGTCCTACCTTACTTTATATTTGTGTGATATGAAAATATATATATATATATATTTATAACATTTTTCACTTCACTATATAATAAAATTTAATTTTCTGATAAGACATTTTATTCTAATTTTATTCTTGTTTTTCTTGAAAGCTTTTGGAATTATCCATTTCCCTTCCTCCATGCATACAAAATTTTACTTTAATATCATTTAATAACTACCTATGTATAGTTATTTCTAAAAATGATCTTTATCGTGTAATATCTTTTTTAGAAGTGAATCTATTCATTAACATTTTATGTAATTAATTTAATCCTTTCTTATTTTAATATATATTAAGTTCTATGCAAATAACCTTTATGGTTTGTTAATCTATTTCGTCCTAACTGTATAACACATGTAATATTGTGTAAATATTATTAAATTATACGGAAATCATAATAATTTTTAATAGAATGCTTAATATTTGTTTTAATATATATTTTTTTCCCGTTAAATGTAAGTATGTGTTGTTTTTCGAGCATCATATTATTTTTTGTGTCCTCTTTTATTTCGTTTCACTCTCTCAGGAGTTAAAGAAAGAAAGAAAAAAAAAGAAATTTCAACATTGCATTGTGAAATGGTGTGAATTTTTCGCACCCAAGGAGGTTACTCTTTGGTTGCTTGGATTTTGGTTAGTTTGATGAAATGTTTTAAGAAGGAAGGTCGACGCTATGCCAGGCGGTCATCTTGCTTGTTGGCCTTTGGTTCTCCCACAAATCAATCATTTTCATCTTAATAAGAATAATAATCACAGCAATTGGATGGAGGAGGACGCTATTGGATGTTTATCTTCATCCTCCAATGTCGTGTTGCAGAATTTTTTCGCCAAGCGGTCGTTTCGTGCTAATCCACTGAAGAGGACGAAAAGTGTCACCAAACTTGAAAGGAAACGAGGAGCCAGTGGCCCTGGAGCTGTTTCCGGGGTTGGATCTTGCACTGGTGGCCCGGCATCAGGCGGGTTTTGTGGCACAGAAGCTCATCCCCTTGACGGGTAAGTTTTTTCCTCTCTCTTTCATTCAATTTCTTATGCAAACTCTAAATACAATAAACAAATGTTTAACTCTAATATATATATATTAATATTCTATGAACAAATTTAATTATTTATTGTGTGATTTTCATAGTATAAAACTTTATATGATAAAATTAAATTTAATCATATTATTATAGATTTTCTTTTTATTTATGAAAAATAAATTGATAATTTTTAAGTATAAATAAATTAAAAACAATTATATAATATAATATCATGATAATAAGTATTTAATTAAATTTTAGAAAGAGATGTGTATATGGTTGCATACATTTTGGGTGTTAATATTAATTAAGTTGTTTTATAAATAATTTATCAATTAATATTAGGTTTCATAAAATAATACTCCACTTTTTCCAATTATCAACGAACTTAAATGAGTTTATAAAATCGTTCAGTCTGTGTCGTTCTGTCGTTCTGTCCGACATCAAACTCAAAATTTTGAAATTCTGACTTCAGATTCGGAAAGAGCATCGAAAAGTAGTAATGTAAATTAAAGTGGCTTTCATTTTTTGATACCCCCTCGGGAACATGGTCAAAATGGCGTCCAAAGTTGAAATTTTTAATATTTAAAAATGCGAAATTTTAAATTCTGATTTCAGATTCGAATAGTTTATCGAAAAGTATTAATGTAAAGTGTTTTTTATTTTTTGATATCACTTCAACGAACTTAAGAAAGTTTATAAAATCGTTCAGTATGTTCTTTTTTTGTAAATATTCAATTAAATATCTAAATAAATTGAAATTTATTATAAATTATATAAATATCATTAATTCTAATAATTATAAAATTTTATCTATCGACATTGTTTTTTAAAATAATAAAATACATTTTTAAATATAAACATTTTTTGTAATTTAATTTATACTACAAATTTAAAATAAATAATTTTATTCAATAATATTTATATTTAATCTTGACTTATTTATAACTTAAATTAATCCGAACTTAAGTTCGTTTTGGCAATGCAAGCTTGCGCATTCCCAGATGTTTAATAATCAATTAGTTCATATTTAAATATTTACTTTGATATTTTGTTTTATTAAGTATGGAAGGAAACTCGAAAATGTTTCTTATTATATGTGTATATGGTCATTTACATCTTTTTGTTTTATTATTAAATTTAGTTCATTGATAAATAGGAAGGATAAATAAATATAGATTCTTTGTTTGTTATTGAAATCAGGGTAGAGAAAGCTTCTTTCTTTTTTTTTGGAATAAATAATTGTACATATATAAATTTCGTTGAAAGAGAATATTCCCAACCATAGAAATATTGTATTTAATATCATTGTCTGAAAACAATAGTAAATAATAAATAAATGGAGAATTATGAGGGAGTAATCAATATATAGGATAATAGAAAAAAGTATTAACAAGATATATTTAACAAAAAATCGATATATATATATATAAAATATATACATATCTTTTACGATTTATATTCGATTAAAAGAAATTTTGAGAAAATATAATTATGAAATAGTTCAATTTTTATTTAGGTTATATTAATTAATTATTATGCGTTTGTATTTTTAAATTAGATGCATTTTCACAAATTTAAATAGAAAAGAAATCATTTTTTTTAGCTCTAAAAATTTTCATCTTTACTAAATTATTATGGTTTATTAAAAGAGAATGCATTGATAATTTCTATCAATCTTTAAATTATTAAAATTTGATTAAAATTCAATTTTTCTCGTTTTCTTTTCTTTTTACCGACCGACGATAGTAAGGGAGGTATTGTTTTCACACCAAATTTCACATGTGGAGATTTTTACATATCTCCACGAATCATGCATTTTCTAAACAGAAAAAAGTATTTTTAGCATGATGTCTGTCCGTCCGTCCGTATAGATGTGTACAGCCTGAACGGCTCAACCGATTTTGATGAAATTTGGTATATTTACTTAATGCATGTGGGATGAATTGATCAACTTTTGGTGCAATTCCGGAAACCGGAAGTGGTAGTATTAGCGATCTACGATAGGAAGGAAAGGGTTATTTTCACACCAAAGGAGATTTTTTTATATATCACCACGAATCATGCACTATTGGTTTTATCCTCGAGAAAAATCATATTTATTAGTTTTTTCTTGATTTAAAATTATATGACGTCATCCAGCCATTCATGACGTCACAGCCTGGTCTCACATATATATTATAAATAAAATAAAATTAAAAATGTTTATATTTATTATTTATGTATCCATATATGTTTTTTATTACATTAATAGATATATTAAAATTATTTGAAATTGTTTCTGTAGCTGGAAATTAATTTATTTCAAACCGTCGGTCGGTTCGGACTTGGCCACAGGTCAACTTATTTAAATTATTTTCATTTTTTTTTTCATATTAAAATCTTAAAATATTTTTATTCATTGAAATAAAATAAAAACCACGAAATGAGTAACAAAGTGTTTTTCTGAGTGTCATTATTTGAATTCGCATATTACAGTAGAACCACGATAACTCAAACCTCGGAAACTTAAAAACCTCTATAACTTCAAAAAATAATATGTTCCCTTCCCATCAGAGCCCAAAACCTCAATAACTTAAAATACGCAACTTAAATAAGTAATCTCTGTATTGGCCCTCAGAAGCTGAAATCTTGAAGAAACAAGAAATTCTGCAATGTAAAAAACGAAAAATTGCCAAATTCCCTAATTTAGAACAATGTTAGTTTACGTGGTTCAAACAGTGGCGAAACAAAAACATTCCGAGAAGTTCGCTAATTCGCTGAAAATCAAAAATTTTAATGGCAGCAATGGCTGGTTAGAGAATTTTAAGAAACTACATGATTTTAGCCTTTAAAAAAATGTTATTAACCTATTCGATTATCCCTAACATAGACCCTTGATAACTTAAAACCTATATAACTTAAAATATTTTGTGTTTCCCTTGGACTTTAACTTATCGAGGTTCTACTGTATATATTTTTCAAAACAATTCCACCTATAATTTTAATTTTTAGCCGCCCCAATGCTTGAAGATGGATGGATGGATGGGTTTCACTTTTGGTGATGGTAGCACTCTTATAAAAATTTTCTAAGATTAAGAGTCACCCTATGTTTTTTTTTATTATATTGTCACAGGTTGGGATTTTCTGATGGCAGGTTAAGGACATCGCGATCCCACGAATCTCTTCTTGGCGTGGCTCCTTCGTCCTCTTTGGGTGGCGGTCTCTGTTCATCCGCCACTTCTGCCACTGCGGCAGTGATGCACACGCTCGACCTTGGCTCAGCATCCGGCGGCGTTGAGATCAAGCCTTTGCATCCCAGCGTTCTCGGCAGGGAGCATTGCTTTCAAGTCACCCTTCCAGCTGGACAACAACGATATTTCAGCTGCCGTTCGGCTGAAGAAAGGGATAAATGGGTTCACAGGTACAATACCGATCGAAATAATTACAATTGCTTAATTTCACTTCTTTTTTTTTCATCTATTCATTTAAAATTTATTTATATTTTAATAAAATATTTGATTGCTTTAATTAAGATTTGCCCTTTTTTTTTTTCTTTTTTTTTACAGTTTGCGTCGTTCGGTTCATCCAAATCAGGAGCATACCCGAAGAACTGACAATTCATTGAAACTGTGGATATTGGAAGCGAAAGGAATACCAAATAAAAAACGTTATTTCTGTGAATTATGTCTCGATCGTACTTTATATGCTCGGACAAGCTCCAAACCCAAAACAGAAATGCTCTTTTGGGGCGAACATTTCGATTTTCATTGCCTCCCGGCAGTTAATTCAATTAATATTAATTTATATCGGGAAGCTGAAAGAAAAAAGAAAAAAGATAAAAATGTGCTAGTCGGTATGTGATTAATCTCTTATAAACATATATAATATAATGATAAAACTAATTAATATAATAAAATTGATTTTTGAATAAATAAAAGGAAGATAGACTGTAATTTAAAAAAATTTCATAGAATATTTTTTTGAAACATTTTCATATTTTTTTATTTATTTTTTTAAATTAAAATTCAATTATTTACATTAATTAATTAATGAATTCTAGTTTAGTATAAAATACCCCTTCACTTGTGTCTACTTATGATTTTTTTCATCCTTCCTACTTGCACCAAATTATTTAATAATTATAAAAATTATCTCAATTTAATACATGAAATTCGTTCTTTAACCCATTTTTTAATAATACATCAATATTATATGCTTGAATTATTAAAATTGTTAATTTTAATTAAAAAAACAAAATTCTTTAATATCATTAATATAGAATTTTTAAAAACCATCTTTTATTTATATTCTAACCTATATTTAATTTTTTTAATCAAACTAATGAACCTTAAAATTAACAAATTAACTCTACTAATTATAAATATAACGCTATTTTTATATTTTTAATAAAAATAAATGTTGTTTTTTTAATATTACATAATGTAAACTTAAAATCCATTATAAAAAAAAATTAAAATTTTAATGATAGTTATATTAAATATAAAAGAAGAAATTTCTCGCTTGCACAGATTGTGACTAAAGTTGGTACACAAGTGCATCTTATACTCCCAAACCTCGTAGTGCAATTTCCGGTTATGTACCGGTTGCGTTGTTTCTAAAATTTAACTATTTTTTTATTTATTTATTTATATTATTCCATTATGTTTTTAATAATTATTCTTTATTCAGGGTTTTTATATAAAGAATAAAAAAATGTATGAGAAAAGAATAAAATATACTAAAAAGATGGTTTACTTTCCTTCTTAATCAAATTTTTAAGACAGCGAAGCGCGAGTATTTTTCAATAACAAAAATAATATAATATAATATAGTATATAATTAATTTTTTAATTAAATTAAAAAATAAATAGGAAAATAAAATAAAACTATAGTTTTAATATTATGATTGCAATCAATGTTATATACAGACTCCGTGTATTCAGGGGGTAGAACCACTTGTCCAGGGGTGGATTGAACAGAAAGGAACCTGAAAAGCTAGTATATTATAATATACCTACATTTAAAAAAAGTGAAAAAAAAAATACTTAATAATTTGTAGATATAAATTTAATAATTTGACTGTTTTTATTTATAAATAATTTTGTAAATAAAACTACATATTGATAGTTTTTATTGTAAATTTATTCAAAAAAATACAAAAAATACCCAACGTTTCGATTGCAGAAGTAGCAATATAATATAATATAGTATATAATTAATTGCAGAAGTAGCAATCGAAACGTTGTATTTTTTTGAATAAATTTACAATAAAAAATATCAATATGTGGTTTTATTTACAAAATTCCCTTATACTTAATAATTATTAGTTATTTTTTTATCTTTAAATGAATAAGTTCAATGAATTATTATTGTTATCGGGATTATTTTTTTTAAGGTACTGTGACCATCCCTGTTCAAGAAGTGACGTCACGATATCTCCAAGAGAAATGGTATCCAGTTATAACAGATAAGAGTCCAACAGGTGGAAAGGAGCCTCCTGCACTCCGGGTTAAATGTCGATTTCAATCTGTTGATATTTTACCTGTTCAAGCATATCGAGAATTTCTCCAGGTAAGTTTTTATTTAAAAAAAAAAAAATGCATTTTCAAAATATTTTCTAATTAACAAAAATGATTTAATTTTCTATTGTTTTGAATGTTCAAATTACATTTACAATTGCATTTAAGTTTCACACAAATTGATGAGTGAAAAAAAAAATTCTTTACTAGAAATATGATAATAATAACATATAATCTTTTTTAATTTGGCTTAATTATTATCATTCTTACTAAACGTTACAAACTTTTATTTCACAAAGAAACAACAATTCTTTCTCTCCTGTTTTAATCGGTGACAACGAATAAATGGTCTTAATTAATAAAACGAATTATTTTCTTTATTTAAGAATTTTAATGCTCTCTTTTTTTTTTGTTTCCTAGTTATTCTAATTCTAATGAATCATAAAAATTAATAACATTATATTTTAAATACAATTAACATTAAAACTTTCATTCTTTTTTTTATTAATTATTATCTACTCAGCTCATTACAGCGGTTTTCTATTATATAAAAACTGTATTTATAGCTGTATTTTTTTTTTCAATATACAATTACCTTATTTTGGTTAATCGCAAGAATTTCTCGTATTTTTATTTCCATTTTATCTTTTATTTATATTTTTTTAAGTTTAGTTTTATTTTTTTTCCTTTCTATTATTACTATAACTATCCTTAATTATATATCTACTTTCATTTGTCATTACATGTTTATAGTTTGTTTTTTTTTTATAATCGGAATAGGGTTAAGAAAAAATATGTTTTTATAAATACCTAATAAGAGGGATTCTCGTTGTCTCTACTTAACAATAGAATCATTCAATTCGTTTTATACATAAAAGTCACTCAGTTAATTCAGAACTACGCCAAAGAATTCAACACTGAAATTTAACTATATACGAGGGTCATTCAACAAGTTCTTAGCCTCACCGCCAGATGGCGCTCCTATCACAAAAGAGTTTTACCATCATGTAGTACATACTTTTACTAGCCTACTGTCAAAGTTTCAGTCAATTCCCTTCACTAGTTTTGTTTTGACAGCCTTTGGAAGCGAGCATGTCGATCAGTTGTACAAAAATGGGAAAAGAACAATATCGTTCGGTGATTAGATTCTTATTTTTGGAAGGGAAAACGCTCAGCGAAATCAAAGATCGCTTGGATGCTGTGTACATACGGTGACTCTTCTCCTTTAATGGTGACCGTCAAAAATTGGTTCTGTACAACAAAAAATGGTTTTTATACAACTGATCGACACGCTCGCTTCCAAAGGCTGTCAAAACAAAACTAGTGAAGGGAATTGACTGAAACTTTGACAGTAGGGTAGTAAAAGAATGTACTACATGATGGTAAAACTTTTGTGATAACAAGGCTAAGTATTTGTTGAATGACCCTCATATTATTAATTTAATAATGAAAGAAATAGTTTTAATTACTTAAACTTAAACTTAACTGTTAATATTAGACTTTTTGATTCTTGGATGTGATCAGATTGAAGAACAGATGGAATGATTTAATTTAATTAAATTTTCCTTTTTGTAATTAAAATCAATTTTTATTTCACTCTCAATTATAATCATTTGAATTAGTTAGGCCCTTTTTTTATTTATTAGATAAAATGTCAATAATCTTTGTTTGATCGTAGTTATTAAAAGGATTGAAATAACAACGCAGTTAAAACTTCAAATTTAAATCTTCTTTGAAATTTTTTAAATTGACTTTTAATAAATTTTGCAAAAGTATTTTATTGTAAATAATTTCTTTGTTTTTTTCTAGTTTTTAAAGAATGATTATCGGGCCTTGTGTCAACTGTTGGAACCCTCCATCGGTGTAAAACAAAAAGAGGATATCGCCACCGCGTTGGTACACATCATGCAACATGAGGGAATGGCCAGACAATTCCTAGCAGATGTTGTCATGATCGATATTGGTCGTGTGGGTATGTGTCATTAATAAATTACACACTTGTATTATTACATCATCATTATTATTAATATTACTATTATATATGATTGTGATATTTTAGACGATGTTCGTTTAACTTTCCGTGGAAATTCTTTGGCAACCAAAGCAATGGAAGCTTATTTAAAATTAACTGGTGATAGATATTTACAAGACACATTGGCTGATCCGATTGCTGAATTGCTAGATACCCAAAAAGATTGTGAGGTGGACCCTTTAAAGGTTGCTGGACCAAGTGCTTTGCCAAAGCAACAGGCAAACCTTCGCCAAGCCGTTGAGATGGTTTGGAAGAGGATTTTGGCCTCCCATCAAGCATTTCCTTTGTAAGTTGTAAAATTATAAATTATTTCAAAATTTTATTGAAACGAGATTAAAGCGATTTAATTAATTAAAAATATAACTGAATCTTACTTTTGTAGAGAATTGCGTGAATGTTTTGCCACATTTCGTCAACGTTTAAGTGCTTCACGTCGAGAAATCATGGCTGATAATCTTATCTCAGCGAGTATATTTCTTCGTTTTCTATGTCCAGCAATTCTGTCACCCAGTCTTTTTAATATAACACATGGTAAAATAAAATCGATATTCATTTTTCAATTTTTCATTTAATTCAAAAATGAATTTTATAATTATATATATATATATTTGTTGTTTTCTTTTAGAATATCCCAATGAAAAAGCTGCACGAAATTTAACATTAGTTGCAAAAACATTACAAACGTTGGCAAATTTTACAAGATTTCAAGGTAAAGAAAATTTTATGGAATTTATGAATGACTTTTTGGAAAGAGAAGCTCCAGCAATGAAGAATTTTTTACAAAGTATTTCGGTAATTATTCACATTTTTATAATATTTAACTTTAAATTTTAATCATCTTTACTATTTTATTGAAATATACGAGTATAAAATTAAAATACTTTTATTAAATGTAAAGGATTTAATTCTAAAAGAAATTCTATACCAAAGTTAAATTTCATATTTTTATTATACATAAATATTATAAATTCCTTATCATAACCAAGTAATGATTTTAGAGTATCTAATCTAAAAGAACTCTAAGAAGATTGAAAATTATTAAATCTCAAAAAATCGACTTTATATATTATTTATAGTTATAAATGTATCTAAATTACTGATGTTTTTCATTAAAGTTTAAAATAATTTTTTTTCCAACAATTTCAAGGAAAACTATATTTTCATTAATTTTCTTCTTTTAGACAATGCCAAATGGTCGTGGAGATTCTACAGCAACCGAATTCGATGGTTATATTGATCTCGGCAAACAGTTGTCATTGTTAGATGCCCTTTTGGCTGAAAGTGTACCAAAATTAGGGTGTAATGGTGGGGCAGGTGGTCCTGCGAATGTCTTGGAAGCAAATGATGCAGCCACCGCCGAGCGACTCGTTGCAGTATTGGAACGAGTGCGTGCAATGCCTGCAGGAATGGCTTCTGCTATTGGAGGCTGTCACAATGGAGAGAATATGGTCTCCAGCCCGGGGTCTGGAGGCGGAACAGCCTTGGGACCACCCCCACCATCTCATGTTATGAGGCAACACTCGGCACCAAATGACAAATTACATATGAATATATTCAGGTATTTATTATCAATTCAATCATAAACTAATATTTTTTGTACTCGGTTTAAAAATAATAATAATAATAATTTAATAAATACAAAAAAGAAAATATTAAAATAGAATTTAAATTTTGTTTTATTTAAACATTAGAATTAAGCGTATATTTATTATTAAATCAAATTGATTATACATTTATAATTTTGATTATAGGTATAATGACCCAACTGTGAGTCCCAGTATTTCACGATCAGCGACATTACCCAGAAACGCTTTAAGTTGCAATAATAATAAACTTTCCACTCCGACAACTGGTAAAATTTTCTTATTTCAATTTCAATCAATATATTTATGATTAATTATATATATATATATATATAATAATTACAATTTTAAATTAACAAATACAATAAATAAATAATCATCATCATTATTTCTAAAAACAAAAAAATCCATTAAAAATATAGTATTAAAAGAGTTGTTAATTGATTTTGTTATGCATAATGGAATATTTAATAAATAAGATAATTTTTTACCTTTTTTTTAAAAAAAAAATCCTAATATAATACAAATATATATTTGGTATGCTATATTTCGTTTATTTTTAACTTTCAAATAAATTATTATAAATAAATATATAATATGACAAATAAATAACAAATAATAAATTTCTAAAATTATATCAGTTGTAAAATCGAGAGAGAATAGTTTTTTTAGTATTTTTGTGGCTAGTATTATTAGTGCTATTTGTGTGTAAAAATGTATTGACAATTCATTGAAATTATTTCTATTATAATTAGTTTTATTACTACTTTGAAATGATCAATGGAAATTAATGGAAATATATGATTTGACAATTTTAAGTTTTGATATTGTTGATAATCTTATTAATTTTACTTCAATACTATTTAATTATCAATAGTTAGTATTAAAAATTTCAAATATTTCAGTTTCATTATATTAAATTTAATTTCATTAGTTTATTAATTATATGTTAATTCTATTATTAATATAAAAGCTCTTTCCAAATTCAATTTACCATCTTTCACTATCTTTTATAATGTTTTTCTTTAGAGATTTGTCACACAAATAATGGGTAAAAAATTATCTTATTTATTAAATATTCCATTATGCATAACAAAATCAAATAACAATCAAAAACTTAAATTTTTATTAAAATATAATTAAAAAAAAAATAATAATTGTAAATTATTTAAAAACAAAAAAATCATTCACGATTTAGACCAATATTAAATATTTTTTCTTTTATATATTTTATCTGAATTTTTGATAATTTATTTTTTTTTTTTTTTATTTCTTTAGGTGTAATGGCCTCGTCAACAAATTCAACTTCAAGTCCTCGTGCAGCTAAATCAGTTGCCAATGGTCTTGATGAAATCTCTGATTTATTAAGATACGCTGATGAAGACGCGATTGCTAGTAAAGGCAGTCAAATTTCCATTTCTCAATTATCAGGCGTCGCCTCCTCCGGTTACCAGAGCTTCGCGTACAGCCAAAGCTCTAGTCCTGTTGATTTGACCAACAATAATGGAGGTCAAAACAATATCGCCTCCTCCTCATCGTCAGCCACTTCCGGTCATGCCTCAGTCATAGCAAACAATCATGGTAACATTTCATCTTATTAAGATTTTTCGATTTCTATTCTGATTTTTTTTTTCCTCTGATTAAATACCAAATTTTTAGCTCGCTTATAATTTTTATGATTTTTTTTATTTTATTTTTATAATGATTTTAATGAAAGAATATTATAATTTCAAATTTGGAATAAGGACATCTAATTTTAGATGTATATATTATAATAATTCGAAAACGGTTTGATTTCTCAGGAGTGGTTTCGGGGAATTTGGCCTCCGTGGTACCTGTAGGGACCAGCTGCCCTAATCCCGGTCCTCTGGCATTCACCAATCCCGTGTATCATATGACAGGCTCCGGGCCGGGAGTGCCTCTTCATCATCATCGGCATCCCCATCATCGAGGTCCGGTGGTGATGAACAACCAGGCCAGCAGCAGTTCAAGCGACGATGATGATGTCACCAGGCATCATCTCACCCCAACGAATCAATCGCCAGCAGGTCTTCTTGTTAAGCAATTGCATCGGGTGCCACCCCCGAGAACCAACCCTCGGGCAAGTAATGCCTGGGTACATCACAGTCGCGCTACGCCCACGCCTCCACCACCGCCACCTCCCCCACCACCACCACCACCAGGAAATCATCATCGACCATTCCACCTCACAGGTAAATTAAATTGATTGTTCTATTCTCTTTTACATTATTTAGACAATATGAAAAATGTTTCCTAAACAAATTTCAATAAAATATCAATAAATTTTGATTATCAAATAATAAAATTTATTTTCGAATGAAATTAATAAGATTTAATTTAAGATATTATTTTTAAATTACAAAATTGATTAATAATTTGTTTTGGTCGCAATTCGGCAGCTACGAAGCTTATTTCTTTTCAAATTAAAAATAGTATTTAATTAAAATTAATCTTAGTACAGGGTTATGCGTTAATATAAAGAAAATGATTCATAAATATAAATAAAATTATTCATTAATATAAATAATATCAAAATAAATTTAAACAAAGCTTTATTTAAGTTATATAAATATATATAAACTAATACAATTTAAAAATAGCTATAAAACATTTTCACTATTTTTTTTGTTTTGTTAGATATTTTTAAATTGTATAAGTTTGTTATATTATATAAAACTTAAATAAAGCTTTGTTTAAATTTATTTTGATATTATTTATATTAATGAATAATTTTCTTTATTTTAATGAATCATTTTCTTTATATTAATGCGTAGCCCTGTAAGTTTTTATGTATAATTATGTAATAACTTATTTTTTTTGTAAATTCAGAAAAAATCTTACATAGTTTTTGATTTGGCATCAAGGGAGCATATGCACTTTGGATGGGTTTAAGAGAAATCAAAGGCTTAACAATAATTTTTTATTTTTAGCTGGGTATTCAAGTCCTGCGGATGAAGTAAGCCTCCTGGATGACTCCGTGGGCTCTACTGAATTTCAACGTAGACGACGTCTCAGCGTTGATTCCACCCGCGGCCTCTCGGATACGAGCAGCGAGGAGGAAACTTGCCGCTCCTCAAACAAACCAAGATATAAAGCTCGAAATATTGAGCATGTAAGAAGACATTTAGACATTACTAATCCTTAAAATTTCTTTATTTATAAATTAATAATTATTAAAAATATTTTATTTATACAATTTGTATATCATCATTCATCAAATCATGTTTGTAATATGCATATTATTATTTTTCATCATGTTTTATTCATAATTATATGAGTATTATATTACAATATATTATAAATTCAAATTTCGACAAAATATGAAAAATTTTCAGTGTTTAATAATTTTTTTTAATTATTAATTATATAACTTTTATTTTATTACTTATCAAACTCATTCAAGTTATTAACAAAGCAATTAAATAAAATAAAAAAAATTTATTTTTTTATATATATAGCTTTTAATGTTAATTTTTTCTTTTAGTATGAACGTCAAATTGAACGACTTCAAACTTCTGTGGAGCATTTAAAAATAAAATTAGAACAAGCAGAATGTGGTGGTAATTTGATGCTTATAGGGGATGATTCTGATGCAGACAATAATAACGCTTCTGCGACATCTGCATCCATATCTCCAACATCTGGGGCTTTGAATACTGATGTCAAAATGAGAGGCATTATTGCTAGGCTAATTTCGGTAAGCATCCTTTCATTTTTTTTTTATTAGAATTATATAATTATAACTATACATTTAAAAATATTTAAACGTCGAGATTCATATGAAAAAACGTTAAATTAACTTTTTATAATTAAAACGTTCATGAAAACAAATGAAAATCTATATATAATTATATTTTTATTTTTGTTAAGGTGGAGGAAGAGTTGCGAAAGGAGCAGCAGCGAATGTCAGAGACTTTAACGCACAAACAGCGAGTAATCGAAGCCCAAGAGCATCGTATCGCTGCCCTTGACGCCACCAACACTCGACTGGTGCAGGCATTAAGCACCCTCCGAGACCGATACGCCCACCATCATCAGGGCAATCATCGGCTTTTGGCTGATCTCGCCGATCTCAAAAGCTCCAGTTGCTAATCCTTTAGAATATACAAATGACAAACGGAGAATAAATGGATGCTGGAAATACACATCCATTTTTTTTACCATTTCTACAATCGCCAGTGAATTCCATTTTATTCATTCATTAAAAAAAAATTAATGAAAAAACAAGATATATATATTTTTTTTTAATATATATATATATATATATTTATAAATCTGAATTATGAATCTATCTAGATCTTTAGCATTATTTTGTTTATGATTTATTTTCTTCCTTGAAAATAGAAAAAGTATTACCATATTAGTATTTGCTAAATTACATCACATTTAATGCATTTATTAATTAATATTATAATTAAATATTATTATTATTATTATTATTATTTCTATTATATATATATATAATAATAATATTTATATATGTTAAATAATGAGACTCTAGAAACTAAATCTTTTTATATAATAGGACATTTTCTTTTAATCTTGATCAAATATAAGATTTTATTAAGTTTAGAACTTTTGTTAATAATGTAAATAAATATAAATAATTAATTTAATTTTTTCTTTTGTAATAATTTTGTAATTTTTAAAAAAAAAAGAAAAAAAATATTTGTTATTTTTAAGGATGATGTTAGTTTCTCATGGGTCTTTCTTTATAATAATAATAATAATAATAATAATAATAGTAATTTTTGTTTTGTTTCAATAGTATCATCTTCTGCTCAAACCATATCAGATTCTCTCATATAAATATATAATTTTAGCAAAAAAAAAAAAAAACTATAAATAAGATAAAAAAAACCTTATTGTTGTTTTCTTTAGATGCAATAATATATAATTCTAATTATATGTGTATATGTATACACATATAATTGTAGTTTTTGACCTCATTGTATATTATAATAGTGTATGTCGATTTGAAATAATATATTCCACCAAAGAAACATTATACTTTTTAAAACTTTCTGACAATTATATATAATTTCTAAGTGTATATATTATATATATACTTGACTTTAACAAGATCTGGAAAATAATTCTCTAATGGCGTTGGTCTCTGATTTATTTTTTTCTCTAAGTACGTGTGTGATATACTAATTTATATATAAATATCTTTATAACTATATATAAAAATATATAGATATAAATACACCATTTTTTCGTTATTGATTGTCTCTTAAATGACGGGAATTTTATACCCCGACTGCACTATTTCTTACAATTATAATGTGTTTATATAAATTCTTTCTTTATATCTATCTATCTATATATAGATATATAAATATATAAATTTATATATATATAAAATTAGATGATGAAAGAAAAAAAAATGTAAAAGAAAAAAAATAAAGATATATATTATATATAATTTATAGAAAATTATAAATGAATTAATAAATTATTTATTATCATTGATAAAATAAAATAAAAAATTTTTAAAGCTTCCACCTGAATCCTCACTATCCTTGAAATAATACTTCAATCGTTATCTAATCAATGTATTTATATTTTTAGCTCTTTTCATTCTACTAATGTGAATCTGATTCTTATACTTGAATTCCTACTCCTATACTACCGTTTAATTTTTATTTCTATATTTATTATTTAAAAATGAATGATAAAAATTAAATTTCTAATAGGTGTACATATTTTTATAAGACCATTTTACAATAATATTTCTAGACATGAAGGTAAATTTCTTTAATGCCATTTATTTTAGTTATGACTTTAGGATAGATAAAAAAATAAGTAGAGATATTATGAAAACATAATTTCTTTTTTTCTTTAAAATATCAATTAAATTCAATAAAATAAAAAAAATATATGATAATTATATATTTAGGTATGATTGTTAATTTTTTTCTAAGTAAAATTCCCTTCTAAAATTAGTACCTAAAAACACCCATCAAGACGGGTTTATTTTCTAGTTTTAATTAAAGGATACGGAATGCTGGACAATTTTCTCTGGTCCAGATAGAGTCTTTAGGATAGACAAATACGTCAGACCTTGAATCTCCTTACAAGAACTTCCAACTCCTCGAAGAATATTTAATTTATAATTAAATTAAAATATCTAAAATAGCTCTCATACTAATTACTAACTTATGTGTTCCAACCATCAGTGTTTCTGTTTCTAGCACTCTGGACCCCCTTTTCAGGCTATGCTCCTTTTTCTTTACCACTTTTTTTTGTGTCCTTGTGCTGCTATAACTAGTGTTTCTGAAAACTCGGGTTTTTAGGACTCGGCGATCCCGAGTCCTATATTTTCAATACTCCCCGAGCCCGAGTCAAGTCTAAATATAAACAAATCAATTTGGAAAACTTTAATATTTTGGAGGCGTACTTTATGAAACACCTTTTATAACTCTGCAAGGTGGACAATCGAATTGACTCTGACTTTTCTCAACCCTTTCATTGAAGTAACCCATTATACGAGTACATGTGTAGAAATATTTAGTAGATCATTATAAATCATCATATCACACTATCCCCAATATTTATTGAGATAGATGATTTAGGACTAAGTGTAAACGAGTTATAGGTACGCCATTTTATGGCTCACAAAAGAAACCTTGGTGTCATTTGAGGAGATACTAAGACTATATATATAATTTTTTCATTATTTTTTTTTAACTTAACTACTTGTAATAATATTTTATTTTTTCATATTGGAAAATATTTCATGTGTATGTAAAGGTTTATTATTATTATCAAATACTATATCTATACTCAATCTTATCTTATTATGCTAGCTAAAATTGTATATATGTATTTATCTATATATATTGGTTCTCAAAAACCGCTCTAACGATTTTTTTCAAATTCACACTAGATATAGTATTTATAAAGAAAAATTAAGTTTTATTGATGATATCTCTTGAAACATACAGCTTCATTATTAATTTCTTAATTGAAAATTATATATGGAAAACGTCAAAATTTTTAATACTGCCTGCTAAGACAGTAAAAAAATGACAATTTTTTATCTAAATACATATAGTCCAGCGGTTGGACTGATGTTTTAACGAGTGGATTTCGTCGGTTCGAAACTCGCCGGGTGAATCGTTATTTAAAAATGAAAATAATGATTTTGTTATTTTTTTTTCTTTTTATCTATTGTTTACTTTTTAATAAATTACTATTCTATATTTATTTATTCATTGTTCTTTTATTAATTAAGTTTTAGATAGTTTTATAATTTTTAATATTTTTTCAATAAAATATTATTTAATATATTTATTAATATTATTTTATTTATTATTATTGAGTACCCGAAGTTCCATTCATTTTAATCAGATTGATGCAATGATGCAACAGTTAATAATTGTAATATTGTAATAAATTTCTATCTTGAAAATTGTTACATATTATTCAGGATATTTTAAAAACTATTTCTTTCTTTAATTAATATTCATTTTTTCTATAAGTCAGATATATTTCCAAATATTAAATAATTTTTGAAGTGAAAACTTCTTTAGCGGCGTTGAGCACTTTTGCGGGATGGGGAAAAAGTATAGAACTCGCGTGATCGTGACCAACACCATGAAGCTAGCACATTACGTCTGCTTTCAAATTTCTTATAACAGAGCGCGAAATTTGAATTGTCATTAGAACTGTTTTATAAATTATCTCTAACATATAAATATATATTTATTATGTAAAGTTCATTTCATATATACATATATAATCAAAATTATACGAAATGAACTTCACATAATAAATATATATTTTATGTTAGAGATAAGAATTATAAAACAGTTCGTATTGCAATATTTTAAACAAAGTTGTGTATTTATATATATATAAATATAAGTTACAAATTTGTTTAAAATATATGTTTAAAATAATATATAAGTTATATATATATACATGCATATGAAATTCATCTTTCTCGTGAAATAGCGCGAATTTCGTCTGTTTTAAAATTTCTTACGCAGAAGTTTTCACTTCTGTCGGCCAGTCACACGACTGCCAATTTTGCTTTTTTAATTCCGAAAAGCTGCAAAGCACGTTTTTTTGTCTTTAGTTTGTTTTATAACCACTTGGGGCGCTAAACAGTTTTTCAAAAAAACACTATAGAAAAAAAATATATGTACCTATATATTATATATTTATGTATTATTGAGGAGCACAAGTTCATTAATTTTAATCAGATTGATGCAAATGTGTAACATTTAATAATTGTAATAAATAATTAAAGAATTGTGTATCAATATTTTTTAAAGGGTAGAGCGAGAGCTCGGTGTCCCAGGTATTAATATTACCAGCCAAATCCAATAATAATGAATCATTTTTTTTAACTTAAGTACCGAGCCGAGGCTCGGGGTCCCGGTACTGATAATATAATATTAATAAATTATCAAATAAGAATATTTTCCTTATCATTGAGCCTATTGTCTTAGAAAAAAATTAAGTTAAAGTATAATTTTTTTTATTTTTTTTCTAAACATATAGTATACGTAACTATTTATATAATAAATACCAAATTTTTTATTTTGATAAATGACATTCATTCTTTTCCTGACTTTATACTGTCCTTGTCAGTGCCGGTTCTAGGATTTTGATGCCCCTCAAAAAAATGTTAGAAAAAAATTGATTTTATAATTTTTATCGATTTATTTTGTAAATAGATAAAACATAATTAATCCATTTGTAGCCAGCGTTCCCAAGTAAATAATTTTCTTTTATTTCTTAAAAAATAGTTAGATTAATTATTATTTTATAAATATACATTACTGTCTCAGGCATTTGACAATTTTGTGTTAAACATTTTTCTTATTTTTAATTGTTCCCATTTGGGAACGCTGGTAACACGAGCAACAATTTTTAAATGATTTTTATTCTTGCTATATTTTCAGTTATTGTTAGAAATGAATGGTAAAACGTTTTTAACAGTTCGGCTAACGTTAAAAACGTTTTACAATTAATTTCTAATGAATGGTAAAACGTTTTTAACAGTTCGGCTAACGTTAAAAACGTTTTACAATTAATTTCTAACAATAACTGAAAATATACTGTCTTTTTTCAAAAAATTCGAAAAATCTTATAAAATAAATTTGGTCACTAATGGGTTAATATTCTTCTTCTTCTTCTTCTTCTTCTTAGTCGCAAACGTCATGCAGACGTGTCGTAGTCACATGGTAATATCGCCCTTACAATGGTCGACCGCCACTCCTCCCTATTCAGTGCCCTATTATTATTTTCATAGATTTCAAAATTATTACACTAAATGGCTATTCCTGATAACTACATTTATTTTCAGTATTAAAATGCAATTTTACATGCTTTTATTGACACAAATTTCTGGCTTGCATCAATATTGTCACATAATTCGCTTTCAATTGTAATTACTGATAAACTAACAAATCTTTCTTAAAATATTTTTGAACTCAAATAATTTTTGATGAAATTCAATTCCGAAAGGGAGCGTAAAATACTACGAAAACAGTAAGTTTAAGTAAAGTTTTTTATAGCAATGGTCAAATTTAAAAAATCTTCCCGGAATATATTTAAATTTGTCCCTAAAAATCTTAATTTCATCAAATTATTCTGCTGTTCGTTTAAGAAATTGGCAAATCATATTTAATATAAATTGAATATTATACAAATTTAAATGGGTAACGGGTAAATTCTTTTCTTTAATCCCAATAGAAAAGAGATTTACTTCAAGGAGTTGCGTCCTTGCCCTCACGTGAGCTCATGATTTCTCCAGAAGGAATCATGTCCTAATAATCATTTCCTTGCCCTCCCTGAACCTCAAAAAACCCATTTTATTTGGATGAAGGAGAATACCTATCATAGATTCAATAAAAAGAAAAAAAAATAAACTCTTCATTCTTATTCTCCTAAACATATTTGAAATTACCCTCTTTAGGAGTAAATTCAAATATATGCTGATTACGAGCATTTTTTTATCTGCAAAACCTCGTAAATTCATGACTGAGATACATCGTATAATTGTCTCTAAAAGAACCCACCTTTCAAACGTTGTTTTATTAGTAGAAAAAAAATGCAATTCATATATATATCGCATATATTTAAATGCTTCAACAAATTTTTCCAATTTTCACTTTATATTTATGAAATTATAACTAAAGGAAATTATTGAACATAATATTCGCCAGATTTTAAATAAAATCGAATTTTATGTTAATGATAATGAAATTTTCACATTCATGATGGATTCATGGAATTAATTGATGTTCTACAAAATCATACTAAAAGAAATCGCCACATCGGAGAATATCCCATAACTATTTTAACTATAAGATCATCAAATCTATCAATTAATGAGTTCTATTTTATATTTCATTCGAGAGATTTAACAAATAGCATTATAATTATTATTATATATATATATATATATATATATATATATATATATATATATATTGTATAAGCAAGGTTAATATAAAAATAAAATAAAAGTATTGTTCGATAAAAATCTTTTTGAAAAAATTAAAAATTCCGACAAGATCATTATAAAAAACATGCACCTTCCTAATAGGCAACCAAACATGAACCAATGTTAGCAACTCAATCATTTCAATATTATAATTATTTAATTCTAATATTTACTTAAAATTTATTTTTGCATTAATTACAAGCCTAAAATTATATAAAATTGGTGATATATTTTAAATTTATTTCAATAATTTTAGATTAATGAATTTAATAGTATTTTTTTTAAGTCATTAATCGATCATCTCATAACCTTAATAATAGATAAAAAATGATTTATTAATTAATTGAGAACCTTATATGATCTAGAATTGGTTTAATTTATAAATTTTTTAATATAAATTCAAAAGTCGATAAAAATCATAAAATTAATTTGTTAAATTAAAAAAAAAAAAAAAAAAAAAAAAAAATATTTTTATATTAAATCAATTAGATAGAAATGTTTTTTATTTTATTCATTCGTTTATCTCATTTTTTCCAGACTTTATATTCAAATCTTAACTGCTTTGGTAGCCACTCTTTTTCAATACTAAAATTCTTTCCTATCGCCTTCCCCCTATTTAACCATTTCTCAATTCAATTACAGACAATTTTTCATAAGAGTATTTGTAAAATTATATGTTTAAATAAAAATTTTATTCGAATTGAATTTTTTAAGTTATTTATTAATAATTTCTATATTATATATACCTCTTTTCATTAAATTTGAATTTTTGGATATTAAGAAATCTTATTTTATATATATTTCTTACGGTATATTACCTAAAATATAAATAAATTCAATCTAAAATTAGTGAATTGATTTTAATAACATATAAAAAGAGTTAAATTATAATATTAAAATTTCTATTATTATTGAAAATCAAATTTTTATTGTTTTCAAATTCTTTTTGTGTGTGTCAATATATATTATGCCTAATTTTTTAATTTTACATTTAAATTTTCTTTTAATGAAATGATAATTTATCTTTGGTAGCAAAATCAAAATTTAATTTTATTTGTCGATCCATATTTAATATTAGATAAAACCGCCTATACCAGCGTTTCTCAAACTGTGGGGCGCGCCCCCCTTGGGGGGCGCGAGACTGTTACGAGGGGGGAGGAAGATATTAGAACCAATTTCAAGTGCCCATAAAATTTTGAAAATTTACCAGAAATTTTGAAAATTTTCGATTTTTTAAAATTTTTTTATATGGTTCTAAAAAAAGGTAAGATAATTTAATTTGGTGGGCAAACTTCTGAACATTATCGATTTTTTCCAATTTTTTTCAATATTGGCCCACCCCTGCTATATTATTTCAGAAATGTCCCCGACTATTGAATAAGGAAATTAGATTATTACAAAAATTAAGGGAGGCGCAAGAATTTTTGTTAAAAAAAGGGGGTCACCAGTACAGAAATGTTGGAAACCACTGCCCTATTTATATATATATATATAGTGAACAACTGTAAATTTATATATAAATATAATTAATTCTCCTTATGAGATTTATTGTGATATGTATTAACTTCCAGAGATCTTGATTAATTTTAGTTTTTAAATTGTAAGGGATGGATTTCTATTTTATTCAAGGAAAAAAAGGATTGTAGATTTTGGAATAAAAAAAAATAAACATAAAAATTAAATTTTATAATAATTTATATACATCACAATATTGTGTTTAACATATATTTTTGTTTTTTTTTTGTTTTTTGTTTTTTTGGAATTTCGATAATATATTATAGAATATAGATATATTTCTTTAAAAAAAAGTCATTTAAAATATTTTTTGTTTTGAAATAAATAAATTGATCAATTTTTTATATAAATAAATAATGAGTTAATTTATTAAAAAAAATAAATGTTTTTTTTTCTATTTATTATTATTATTATTATTAATTTTTTGAGATTATTAAAATTAATATCATACAATATTGTTTCTTGGTTGTTTGTTTTTGTTTAATATTTGAATTATTCTTTTCACAAGAGCAAATTTGATATTATTTGAATTTATTTACAATAGTTAAAATCTAATTTACAATAGAAATTAAAGAAAAGGTTCAGTCCAATATTTGGTTATTACTGGAACTCTTTCCGATGTTGCTACATGAATTGTCGCGACTGCTTTAAGTACTCTGCTACGATGTTTGACATCTTTAGGTTTGACAACGGAACGATGATTACTTAATAACCGACTAGGCGTAAGAAGTGATTTTTGGCTAAGTCCTGTTGCTTCCAGAAAAGTTTCATACTGTGCGGTACTTGCTTCCGAGGCATTCCCATCACTTGCACCATCCCCATCACGGCGAGACTCTTCTAATTCTACGACATCATCCACACTTTGACTACCCTGACGTAATTCACTTAGAATACTAACCCCAGAATCGCCTGTGATCAAGGAAGACACGGAACTACCTACTCTGATCTTCCTATCATCAGGTCGAATTTTCACTGGCATCGGAAGAGGTTTTACTGTATTAGTTTTCGGTAATTCATTCTCTTCCGATTTATTCTTATGGTTTGATGATGATTTCGTCGTTGTTGAATCGTTTGGTGGTGATGATTGATGTTGATGATTGTTTATCGTTGTTGTTGTTGTTGTTGTTGTTGTTGAGCCATTTTGTACAGGTTTTTCTGGTATCACTTGGGTTGCTTCAGGAGATAATCGTTGTATTGGAGATGTCCGTTTAGCAAAACGTGGTATTGCACGAAGTTGAGCTGGTTTCGGTGGTAATGCAGGAGGTTTCACCTTAACCGTTTGTTTATTATTATCATCTTTTTCTAAACAAATTCGCTTCTTGTCTTGGTGATCGGTTTCTGTTAAATTCACTTCTTGGTAGACTGGTTCATCCGGGTCCACTACCGTTTCATAATCGTTCTGATTCGAATGGGCGGATTCAGGACTAGCGCTTCCTCCATCTTGACTACTAGCGCATTCCACAAGCGACTCCTCGGCGGAGGATTGAAAACTGGCATCGGAGGCGTCTTCTTGATCACTTAGAAGTATTCGATTAACACATTCCAAAACTGGATTATGATGATATTCTCGATATAATCGTGTTCCTTTTTCGGTATCTGCATTCTTAACCCCATAAAGAACTTGTGCTGTAGCACGTATCCTCTCTGTTTGACTATCATCGAGTTGTTCACTTTTGGTATTTGCATGCTCTTCTAATTGATGACGCAATTGAGCAATGAGCAAATCTTTTTCAGTAAGTTGTTGTCGGATGACTCGTTGTTCTCTTCGAAGACCAGCTTCGAGGTTCAACAGGGCACGTAGTAGTCGACCCAACTGCTCTTGTCTGAAATTGAAAGGATAAATTGTTTTAGATATTTATTTATTTATTTATTTTGATTTATTTTGATTTAAAATTAATTACGTAAATAAAATTTCAAAAATTTTCATTTTCAAGAATGTTTATATTTAATATACTTATAGGTTTATATGTAATTAAATTTGAACAAAATTTGAAAAAAAAACAACAAAATATATATACATTCTATTGTGCACATTAATAACGATAATTAATAGAACCTGGAACACCGAGCTATCCCTCGACCCAATTCTTTAATTATTTATTACAATTATTAAATGTTACATCATTGCATCAATCTGATTAAAATGAATGGAACTTGGGGTCCTCAATAATAATAAATAATATTAATAAATATTAAATAATATTTTAGTGAAAAAATATTAAAAATTATAAAACTATGTAAAAATTAATTAGTAAACGAACAATGAATAAATAAATATAAAATAGAAATTTAATAAAAAATAAACACGAAAATAGATAAAATAATAACATAAAATTAACTAATAAATTTTTTTAAGAATTAACAAAAAATTTAACGACAAAACATATCAAAAAATTTCTCTTCTTTTTGGAATATATCTCCATTTTATTATTTTTATTTTTTTTTATTTTCAAATATCGATGCACTTCGATCCCTGGAACTCGAGTCGTCGCAGCAAGCGCTTAACCGCGCGATTAATATATTTAGATAATAAAAAAAAACATTTTTTTACCATCTTTCTAAGACAAGCAGTATTTGTTTATTGTTTTTTGAGAGATTAATAAATATATATATTTTATTAAAATAAATATTTTTAATTTTATTTCGAAATTAAATAATAAGTATATATATATTATATATATATACAATTTTTGCTGGTATAATAAGAGAAGATATGTCTCCAAAAATAATAATTAAAATAATAAATTAAATAAAAACAATAAAAATATCAAATATGTAGGTAAATAATATGAAATAATTATCAAGTGAACAATTTTCTCAATAGCAATGCAAAAAATGCAGAAATTTTCTTAAGGTATCGTTTACTTGATTTTAGATTAAAGGAGGATGAAAAAAAAAAGTTGGTCAGATATATCTATTACTTTTAGAAAATTAATAAAATATGATTATAATTTAGGTGGAGGTCGCTAACCTAGGCCTATCCTACCTGCCTAGACTGCGCATGCGACTCGCCTACTAATTATAATTCCTTAGAAATTAGCCACAAACACACACACACCAGTTCATTTTAGAAGTTCACTTTTTACATCGCTCTAAAACAGTATTTAAATATATTAGTATCCACTGTAATCAAAATTGTTCTCAAAAAAAACAAATTTATTAAACAGTTTTTTTAGATTTTTAAATTTAATTTGATTAAACAAAAAAAATCAATATTAAAAGAAAAATACATTTAAATTTGTTTTTTTTTTTTTTGACTTAAATTTGAAAAAAATATAAGTATCAATAACTTCTCATTTATTTCTTTTTGAAAAATACTAAAAATTTAAAAAAGATTGTTTTTTTCTGATTGATTGTGAAAAAACTATGTTACACGTATCAATATAAGTAAGCATTTAGGTATATAGAGGTATATATATATATATATATATATATATATATATATAATACATTTTACATAGTATATAAAATATATAGTTTTCGATAAATTAATATTTATCACAATATTTAAAAAAAAATTTTTTTTTTGAAATATAATTAATTTTATTTTTAAATTTTTAAGTTAAGTACACCTGTCCCCCGTTTTACATGGAAGATTGGTTTCGAACAAAACCATGTAAATCGAAATCATAAATTTCCTATATAAAACCGTGTGAAACGATAAACACTAAAATGTGGATAATTCAATCATATTTTAATTCTTTTATTATTTTATTAGGTAGTATATGTAAATACATAATACAGAAATTAATTCATTCTATATTAGAAACAAGAAAATAAAAGAATATAAATGCGTGTATGCAGCCGAGTATACACTTTTACCAGTTTTTACTATGTTTTTCGATGTCGAGATTTTAATGTTTTTATACGTTTTGAAGGTCGAGATTTTAATGTTTTTATACGTTTTGAAGGTTCCTGAATCATTTTCACTAAGGTTGAGAAAAATGTCTCTCTCTCTCTCTCTCTGTGTGTAGACAAGATTACGCGAAAACGGTTTGAGCTAGAATCATGAAATTTGGTACATGGGCATTATTCAAAATTTGTAGTTTTCGATCAACTTTTGAGAAATGTAGCTCAACCAGAAGAGGGTCATTACCTACCTTTTCTTCTAAAGTAACCGTAAAAATAAAGATATATGTTTGATAGTTTTTCATATGATTAATAATTGTATAAAACTGCTATATATAGAATTTCAGCTTGATTGAATCAAATGAAAGTACCGGAAATAATTTTTTAACTCTGGAAATCTCACGCGCCAACATGTGACGTGGTTCCATCAACAAAGAGTCAATAAATATTATTTATTAATTTTAATTTATAATTTATAATTAATTTAATTTAATTTAAATATAATATATGTTATTTAATCCAATTTAAATTGCGAGATAGTCGAGTGGAGACACTCCAGCTTATTTGAAATCCGTTAATTTATAAACCGTGTAAAATCGAAATCGTGTAAAAAAAAGTACCGTGTAAAACGAGGGACAGGTATATATCTAAAATCTAAAATCTACATTATTTTTTTTTTTTTAATCATAAAACAACGTGATTATTATTATTTATTTAATTTGTAAGTCATAATATTTATATTTTATAAAATTAATTTTGGAGATACAGAGATTTTTTTTATATCTTTTTCGATTTAAATTATCAAATCAAATGGAATTTGAGGATGGAAAATGAATTTGATGACCCACGTAGAAAGAACAAAAAGCCAAAGTGAAGATTCGTTAATGAATGCTTCCTTCAAGAAGATTTCAAACGAAATCTATTGAAATTGTAATTATTTTTTAATTAAAATGTTTTCTTTTTCATTACCTGAGCGAGTGAGCAGCTTCCAGTTCACATTCTTTGGCCCGCAGCTGTTGACTCAGCACAGAGATGATCCGCCGGAATCGGACGCCCTGCGTTTTGAGCTTCACACGAGTCGCCTCCAATTCCGATCGTAAATTTTGTGCTTCTCGAGACACCTTGAAAATAGAATACATCAAATATTTTAAATATTTTTCTCTTTTGTAGAAGCAAGAAATTCAGAATCAAGAATCAAGTAAAAAAAATTTTTTTTTTAAGAAATGACATCTGAATTGTAAATATTTTTCAATATTTTATTTTTTAGTTTAGATCTTACATTAAAATGTTTATTGAAATAGAAATTATTTTAATATTGATATTAAAAAAAAATTATAAGAATCTACTTTTAATTAATTAAATTTAATTTAATTAATAAAATTTTATGTTATTTATTTTTATAAAAATAAATAAAATCATCTTTTAATTTAATCAAAATTAAATTAAATTAAAAAAAAGCTGTCGCCAGGGACAGAACCGATGGACATTTAAAAATAATTAAAAATAACATTATATATATGTATATATATATATATATTATTATTTCACCAGTTAGTTTAATGTAATAAAAAATTTCCGACAATGAATATAAAATTAATACTTAATAAACTCTCACTTCCGGTTTCCGGATATATACCAAAAATTGATGAATTCGTGCTACAAATGCATTAAGTAAGTAAATATATCAAATTTTATTAAAATCCGTTGAGCCGTTCAAGCTGTACACGTCTATATGGACACATAACGGACAGACATAATGCTAAAAATAGTTTTTTCTGCTAAGAAAATGAATGATTCGTGAAGATATGTAAAAATCTTCACATATGAAATTTGGTGTGAAAACAATACCTCCCTTACTATCGTCTGTCGATGGATTATCAATGCATATAAGCAAAGATGAATAGAAAAATCTCATTTTTCATTTTTTTTATATATATTGTTTTGAAAGTTTTCATTGGTTGTTAAAATTTTTGAAAGAGATGGGTAGGTGGAGTTAAAACATCCAATAAAAATCTTTTATTAGAAAATAAACGCCCATTTGATTTGCGGATGTCATAAAGTCTTTCAAAGAGGCGTATAAAAAATAAAAAAATGGTGGCTTTTATTTAAAATATAAATTTTACTTTTATTTACTTATATTCTTTCTGATACGGATATTTTTGCATTTTAGCAATAAATATGCTTTTGTTTGTTATTATATTTAAATATAAATAATTATTTTACAATAATTTATATTCTATTTGTGGTAAATGAGAGGTGATTAGACCAAGAACACGGTGGGTGGATTATCTATTATATCTACCTAACTATAAAATTAGTCTTTGGAAAGGATAAAATTATTGAAAATGTGGAGGTAGTACAGAATAAGAACAGTTGTAGGAATATGGTTCTTGGTTTTTAAAAAAATTATTGATTGATTTATCTATAAAAAAAAAGAAAAGAAAAAAATCTGGAGTGTCTCCACTCGACTATCTCGCAAATTTGAATTGGATTAAATAACATATATTAATTTAAATTAAATTAAATTAATTAAATTATAAATTAAAATTAATAAATAATATTTATTAAACCAGCGCATGTTTGGCTCTTTGTTGATGGCACCACGTCACGTGTTGGCGCGTGAGATTTGCAGTGTTAAAAAATTAATTCTGGTACTTTTAGCGATTCAATCAAGCTGAAAGTCTATATATAGCAGTTTTATACAATTATTAATCATGTGAAAAATTATCAAACATATATGTAATAAAAAGTTTATTTATTACAAATAGCATACATTTTTGCTATCTCGCCAGAGATAAAATTTGCGATGACGAAAATTTTCGATGTTGAGATTTTGATGTTTTTATACGTTTTGAAGGTTCCTGAAACATTTTCACTAAGGTTGAGAAAAATGTCTATCTGAGTGTATGTTTGTAGACAAGATTACGCAAAAACGGTTTGAGCTTGAATAATGAAATTTAGTATACGGGCATTATTCAAAATTCGTAGTTTTCTATCAACTTTTGAGAAATGTAGCTCAGCCGGAAGAGGGTCATTACCTACAACGTTTTGATATTTTTTCCTCTAAAGTGACCGTAAAAATAAAGATATATGTTTGATAGTTTTTCACAAAATTAAAAATTGTATAAAACTGCTATATATAGAATTTCAGCTTGATTGAATATCTGCAAGTACCAGAATTAATTTTTTAAATTTTAACTTAAAAATACAGGTAAAGGTTTTAAATATAAATTTAAAATATGTTAATTAATTAATTTAACACCTTAATTTGTCTATTTATTTTATGTGGCGGCATGAGCCACCGGTGGTACTGTCGGGAACGTCTTAATTGAATAACAATACTATACTGTAAATTTAAAATTTTAATTAATTAATTAATCCAATTCAATTATACTTAATTTGAAATTTACAATTTTAATTAAATTTAATTTAAACATAATATATGTTAATTAATCAAATTCAAATTTGCGTGATAGTCGAGTGGAGACACTCCAGTGTTTTTAAATTTATTTTAATAATAATCTAAATTACAAACAAATAGTTGTATTTCCAATACAAGATAAAATTTTGACCCGCAATAATAAAATGTGGTATTTATTTAACTGAAAAATACGTATACGTAATGACATAAAAAACTATTTTATTTTTTTTTTTTTCAATCAAAGAACTATAAAAATATATTTTGATTATTCAAATCCTTGTAATATTTTTTTATAGATTTCATACAAAACATTTTCAATATTTACTTAACATAGTAAACCAGTATAAATTATTTTTTTAAAGGTATTAAATGATAAATTCTTGTCTAAATATACATTAAATATCCTTAAAAGGAAAGGAAAAATGTCAATGCCCTTTCAAGCACTTTATATATATATATTTGTTTGCTAAAAAACACACATAAAATAAGTTGGACGATATATTTATTGTATTACTCGCGTATATGTATATTAATAAAAACAAATAACGATAAACCTACAAACATAGTAATATATTGTTTATTTTCTTTGTTTTCTATAGATAGAGTTATTTACTAAATAGATCGTTTGTTAAATAAATAATTGTATTGTAATTTATATATATATGTATTGTAATTTATATATATATATATATATATATATATATATTTATAATGTCATTATATCGTATATTCTCATTGGACTCATTTCATTTAATGATAAAAACAATTCTAATATCAAATATCTATACGAGTATTATTTTTTTATTCTAAATAAGTCCAATATCAAATCAAATATATATATATTCATAATTCTATATTAATTACTTTACTTAAATACAAAATATATATATAAAGCTACATTTCTCAAAAGTTGATAAAAAAATATTTATTATGTTATATCCAAACTACAAATTTTGAATAATGCCCGTATACCAAATTTCATGATTCTAGTTCAAACCGTTTTTGCGTAATCTTGTCTACATAGATACACCCACACAGACACAGACATTTTTCACAACCTTAATGAAAATAACTCAGGGACCTTCAAAACGTATAAAAACATCAAAATCACGAGATAGTAAAAATTGATCTCTATTGGTATCAGCCTGGGGAAAAATCATCTTTGTTATTTTTGTCTTAATTTAAAATATGAATTTTAATAATAAAAAAATGGCACCTGGCAACGCCGGACAGCGCTTCCTTAAATACAAAATATATATTATGTTATATCCACAGGCCTTACTTTTCTGTCTTTCAGTGCATTAATACGTACGTTTATGGGCTATGACTATTTTTTTAATTGATGACCTTTTAAATTATTTGAAATTGTTACAATTCTAATATCTAATATCTATACGAGTATTTTTTTTATTCTAAATAAGTCCAATTAAACAAATTTATAAATTCCATGACTTTATTTAATGTCGATTAAATATATCAAATCAAATATATATATTCATAATTATTATTAATTACTTTATGAGAAAATATTATTCTTACTTTAAATCAGTGGAACTTTAATTAAAAAGATTTAGAAATATTAATTTTAAATTATTAAATCATAACGACGTAATTTTTATTTTTAACCTTTAGACCAGTGATTTCCAAACTGTGAGCCGCGAAATATTAAATTAAATTTTTAAATACTTGAAATTTTTGGTTCTAAAAAAGAAAAAGGTAAGACGATTTTGTGGGCAAAATTTTAAACATTTTTCGTTTCGTTTTATTTTTATTTTCTTATTTATTTTTTAATTTAATTAAAAAATTAATTTTATATTATATTATATTTGTTATTGAAAAATACTCGCGCTTCGCTGTCTTAAAAATTTGATTAAGAAGGAAAGTAAACCATCGTTTTAGTAAATTTTATTCTTTTCTCATACATTGATTCTTTATATAAAATCCCTGAATAAAGAATAATTATTAAAAACATAATGGAATAATATAAATAAATAAATAAATAAATAAATAAAAAATAGTTAAATTTTAGAAAACGAAACAACACTACCGGTACATAAGCGGAAATTGCACTACGAGGTTTGGGAGTATGAGATGCACTTATGTACCAACTTTAGTCACGTATTAATGCACTGAAAGACAGAAAAGTAAGGCCTGTGGATATAACATAATATATATTTTGTATTTTGTCCGGCGTTACCCGACGCCATTTTTTTTTTATTATTAAAATTCATATTTTAAATTAATAACAAACTTACAAAAATGATTTTTCCTATGGCTGAAACCTATACAGATTGAGTTTTCTTTATAAGTATTATCTATGGTATGAATTTTTCGAAAGTAGAATAAAAAAATGTGTAAAAACTCGGAAAATGTATTTTTAATAACCTGGAGTGTCTCCACTCGACTATTTCGCAAATTTGAATTGGATTAATTAACATATATATTTAAATTAAATTTATTTAATTATAAATTAATTAATAAATAATATTTATTAAAACAGCCCATGTTTGGCTCTTTGTTGATGGCACCACGTCACGTGTTGGTGCGTGAGATTTGCAGTGTTAAAAAATGAATTCTGGTACTTTCAGCAATTCAATCAAGTCGAAATTCTATATATAGCAGTTTTATACAATTTTTAATCATGTGAAAAATTATCAAAAATATACCTTTATTTTTACGCTCACTTTAGAGGAAAAAAATCAAAACGTAGTAGGTAATTACCCTCTTCCGGTTAACCTACATTTCTCAAAAGTTGATAGAAAACTTCAAATTTTGAATAATGCCCATGTACAAAATTTCATGATTCTAGCTCAAATCGTTTTCGCGTAATCTTGTCTACACACACATACACACACACACAGACATTTTTCTCAACCTTAGTGAAAATGATTCAGGAACCTTCAAAACGTATAAAAACATCAAAATCTCAACATTCAAAATTTTTGTGAACCCAATACTATCTCTCGCGAGATAGTAAAGAACAGAGGTTTAATTTAATAAAATTCATGAGTTTTGTTTTAAATATCAGTTTGATGGTCAGTTGAAGTGTTTGAGGGAACCTACTAAGCAGGTGTGATTGATAAGGGCGATTGTTTTCTACATTATAATAGGATGGAATAAATAAATAAATATCCATATATATATGGATAACCGTTGAAGGCGGAAATACTTTCTGAGGGCAGTCACACCTGTCAACTTGCCTTCCAGATGGCGGAAGGAAACCAAGATTTGTCTTCACGGTGCTGATTTTAACGGAGCAATTTTTATTATTTTGTTTTTTTGACAAATATGAAGTAATAAGCTTAGAGAGTAACAGGTTGTTGTTGTTGTTGTTGTTGTTGTCATATGGGAACCGATCGAAATTGGATGCTTTCTTTCGTAGTAATGTAGTTTAAGCATAAATCAAATTGGAATTCGATCGTTTCGCTCGCGATCTTAATGAGACATCACTATTCTGTCGAAAACATGTCTCATTTCCTAAACCAACAAACCACAAACACACAATGTTGTTGTCGACTTGTTCTCTCTTTTCCCGTCGATCAAAATTCAACTACGACATTCAAAAAATACACAAATCAATATTAATGTTGAATTAAAATGGTCCAATTTTTCCAAATTAGGATGAGAAACAACATCTTGTTCATCTGCAAGCACATCCATCGAATCAATGAACAGGAAATCAGACCCATTTTTCTCTCTTTCTCTCTCTCTCTCTCCCCTCCCTCTTTTCTTCTTTTTCTTCTCACTGAATCTCTTTTCCTTCTACTTCACTCTTTTTGTACTTTGTCATCTTTAATTCTCTCTCCCCCTTCTTCATCTAACCATCATATATTTATTTAAATCTACAAAATGTTCATTTTTTTTTCAAATTGATGGATCCTGTTTATAATTCAAGGTTCAAAATAGGGGAGTTGGGGAAAAACACATTAACGAACAAGACCCCGTTGGTAAATGAATTCAACGAATCCCGACATTAACGTTCTCTCTTTCGATTGCAACCAAATGATTTGAAAAAGAGACCATAATGAACCAATATAATTAATAATTTATACTAGCAAAGAAATCAATATATATATATTTATGTATTATAATATAATTTAGAATTCTGATCTTACATAAAATAACTCTTACAAGGGGTGAAGAATTAAGAAAAAAAAAATATACTGTTAAATTGTTTAGAAAAGGAAATGGTAAAATATATATATGTTTCGAGCCCTTTCAGTTCCCATTCCCTTTCCAGTGGAAGACGTTGACCGGCTTCACCACCGATATCATCCCTCAATCAAGAATTAATTGTAAATTTATTTATTCCTATTAATTTAAATGAAGTTTAATTAATTTTAGAAAAGATTCTTTATTTCAATTGAATTTATTTTTATTTATTTATCTTATATAGTAATATAATTATCTATTTATTATGTAATAAATAAATATTTGCTTTATTATTTTAATTCTATTAATTACATTTACTTCTATTATTTTTTTTAATTGAATATAACAAGTTGGTTTCAATTTGATTGAGCGAACAAGTATGAATTGAAATGTTGAATCTTGACACAATCGTTTTATTTCAATTGACTTTATTTTTATTTATTTGTATTATATAATAATATAATTATCTATTTATTATGTAATAAATAAATATATTTTATATATATATTATTTTTGATCAACGAATAAAAAAATTAATATATATAATATGTTTGTAATAAAGTGCTAAAAAATGGGAAAAAATTATATGTTATTAATTATATATAGTCAAATACTAAAATATAGAAAGGTTAAATCAATAATATATTTATATATGTTCTTAGATATATGAAAGATATGTGTTAGTTTTAATTATATATTTTAATAATAATAATATTAAATAAAAAAAAATTGTAAATGGAAGGGCTGTTATTTTTCATTTAAATTTATAACTCCAATTAAAATAAATACTTCATTTTGGAATGAATATGAGAGGTAGAGGCGAAATTTGGGTAGAGTAGAGTAGTCTAGGACTAAACGGTGTTTTGAGAAAGGGAAGCCCTTGGATAATAAGTAAATAAATTATCGGGATAAGAAAAATATAAATATATGGTATATAAAAGATGTAATAACATATAGCATGATTATGATCTAAAATTATTTTTTAATAAATTTAAAAATAATATCCCGGGTAGCGAGTAGATTCTTTTCTATAAATCCAGTAGAAAAGAATTCTATTTCAGGGATTGGCGTCCCTGCCCTCACGTGAGCTCATGATCCCTCTTCTACCTGGAGGAATCATGTCCTTTACCCATTGACGCCTTTCCATCCATTCCCTTACTCTTACTCCCCCCCCCACCCCTGATCATTAAAAAAATCAAATTTATTTGGATGAAGGAGAATACCTAGCATAGCTTCAGTAAAAAGAAAAAAAAATTGAAATCTTGTCTCTTTATAGGAGACCCTTCGGGGGGTTTATTCAAATATATCCAGGTTACGTCAATTCTCCAACTAGCAAAACCCGGTATATTCACGAGTGAGACATGTCTTATGTGCCTCTGAGAGGACCCACCTCTCCTACGCTTCATATTAGTAAAAACTTGGAACTCATATTTATAGAACGATTTGGAAAATTAGCAGAAACACTTCTATTCAATTGGATTCAGTTTATACAAATTAATAACAAAATTTCATAAAAAATGAATAAAAGTAAAAAGATACAACATAATTTTCGCCAGATTTTCAATAAAATGGATTTTTATCGAAATATAAATGAAAATTATAATTAATTTTTATTTGGTATCATGTTTACACTTGAAATAAACATTTTCTGATAACAATATATAAAACGCATATCAAAATACTCGTTATTCAATGTAGATTCATTTTCACTAGCATTATATAATTTTATGATGCTTCCTTAATTAAATATTAATTATTGAATTTTGACAGATGCAATGTGATTTCGGCTGCCATGTTGAATGACGTCGAATCTTTTGATTAGTTATATTAAATGATTATTCTTTGCATATCTCTTCTCTCAATACAAGATTATTTTTGATTCTTGTATTTCTTGTATTATATCTACTTTCATGATCATTTTTCTTTGTTTAATCAATATTTAATGAATAAAGTTTTTGCCATGTATTGCTTATGGGCTGAATTTTCGTAGCCTTCAAGTGAATTTCTTTCCTATATTTTTACTAGTTGATTAGACAGTCACATCGGATTGGAGTATGACTAGTAATTTTTTTGTCTGAGTTCAAATCTTTCAATTTGTTTATTTTTTATAATTTTATTCTTTAAATTTTTAATTTTTAATAATATAATTATAAATGTTAATATAATATTATTTAAATTAATTATTATGAATATTAATTAATTTTATTAGTATTATGTTAATTAATTAATTCCTTAGATAATAAAAATACAAAATAAAATTAAAATATATATATACATATACATTAATATTTATTTATTTATTTTATCTTATTTTTTCAAATCATCCCTTTTTAGATTTCAAATCGATTCTATCACTAATTTTGAAAATATTACCTTTCTTATTATAATATCTAGTCAATCATTTATTAAAAAAATTGTAAATGGAAGGGCTGTTTTTTTTCATTTAAATTTATAACTTCAATTAAAATAAATACTTCATTTTGGAATGGATATGAGAGGAGGGGGAGGTAGAGCCGAAATTTGGGTAGAGTAGAGTAGTCTAGGATTAAACGGTGTTTTGAGAAAGGGAAGCCCTTGGATAAAAAGTATATAAATTATCGGGATAAGAAAAATATAAATACATGGTATATATAAAAGATGTAATAACATATAGGATGATTATGATCTAAAATTAATTTTTAATAAATTTAAAAATAATATCCTGGGTAAAGGGTAGATTCTTTTCTATAATCGCAGTAGAAAAGAATTCTATTTCAGGGATCACGTGAGCTCATGATTTTTTCTGCCTTCCCTCTCCCATGGAAAAATCATGACCTTTACCTTTTAACTTTTTTCTATCAGTTCCCTAACTAGTCCCCCTCTGATCTTTAGTAAAATTCAACCTTATTTAGAGGAAGAAGAATATCACTTATCAATTCTTTAAATAAGAAGCTTAGTTAGGGGATTCATTATATATACAGATATATTATATATAAATTTCTCACTTTCAATTATGAAATATTTAATTTGCAATGTTACTTTCACGTGCATTATTCGACCTGATATAACTATTAGATATCTTCACCATTTCTTCTTCTTTCTTAATATAAGAAAATTTCTAACTCCTATATAATATTAATATATTAAAATGGACGAATCGAATGTGAGTTAAGTTAACATACAATTTAAAATGTAAAAAACCATATTTACTTTTGTCAAAAAAAAAGATTTCCATATATTTTAAAGAGCATCCAATATAATTAAATTACAGCGGACCCAAAACAATATCTCGAGTATAATAACTAAGGCACCTCGGTATCTACCAGTTAGACTATTACATAGAGATCTCAAATTGCGCACAATAGAGGAAGTGATTAATTAATTAATTTGAGGATGATGCTTCTAGTTTAAACATGAAATGGAAAGTATGCATGTTTTTAGTTCATTGCCAAAAACTGTTATTACGGAGTGAAAATTTAGACTCTGTAAACGAAATTCTGGTTGAACACTTTCAGAAACACCTAAATACATGATAGATAATTGGAATTCCATTACCATCTAGTATATATCCTTTTTTATCGAGTAATATGAACGCCTCTGCCGCTTTTTAATGTATTTTTGAAATATGGCTCGTTTTGAAAGATTGACCAGCTAATGAGACTATTTGGAACCTGTGCAACTTGGCAATAAAGGTTCCTTGTTAATTTTAATATGAAGCAATCAATGCGATTTATGTTTGCTTCATTATATATCTTTGTATGACTGATATTCCAAGTATAACCAGAATGCGCTAATACCAAGCTTTCAGGCATTTCCTTTCAAATATTCGGATTAGTTCCATGTCAGACGTTCTCTGATTAAACCAAACGTTACAGCTATATGTGATGATAGGGCGGATTAGGAGCTGATAGAATAATATTTTTATTTTGTGGTCAAGATCTCGATTAAAGAAAAGATTCTTTAGTGACATAAATGAAGCCTTTGCCTTAGTTTATTCATATAGAATAAAATTAATCCATTAAAAATATGCATAATAATAGGAATAATTAATTTAAACCTTGAAATTAGTATCCGGATCAGCTCCGGATCGGAAAGTGATTTAGATATTTAACAAGAAGGACAAATAATGAGGATATAACAAATCAACACCTAATATTGATCTTAGCTAGGTAGGTCTTTAAAATAGAAAGACACACCCAGACCAACTGGGACTGTATCCTATTCGAGGTCGGTCATTTGACCTCCACTTCGTCTTCCTCGATCCGCTAATTAGAGCCGATTCGTACTTTAAGAGGAAGGTGAAGGACATATTATTAGAAATGGAAATATAGAAGCACCAATTGATAAGGATTACAATTTTATTAAGAATCCAACGCGGTGCTCGTCATTTGCATAACGTGTTTTATTTTGATTAATTGCATTTTATTAATATAATTAATGAAAACATTCATCATTCATTCGAAACAATTTTAGGTCTAATTAGACCTATCACTAATCGAAAGCGTTGCGTGAAATTTTTCAGATAATTGCCAACCAAACTAAATGGAGAAGGGGGGGGGTGGGGAGAAGAGGGAATGTAGTTTGTAGTTGTTTGGAAGGCGAATGGATTCAATGAGAAATGGACTATCTAGGAGGGATTTTGAACAGAAAGCAAAAAAAAAAAAACAAACATGAATTGGAGGATGGCGTGAAAAAAAAAATTAACAAGGAATAAAAACTATCTTGGAAATGGTAAATAAAATAAAGATAATGAAGAAAAGAGAGAAATTGATAGGAATTGATACTTTTTTCTTAATTAAATAATTACCATATATAATAATAACTGGAATGGCTTGGAACTGGTTATAAAATGAGGAAACAAATGAAATCTTAGAGAAAATTCTTCCATCTAGTGATTGAATTTATATGAAAATAATTTTATATGAAACAGATTAGGAATTGATTTGAAAGAGGAAGCAATTTATAATTTTCTTCTAATTCAGATTAAGATCAAATCGGACAACATTAGATCAGATATCTTATCTTATTATACTAGCAAAAATTATATAAATAAATATATTTGCATTTTTTAAATATTAAACCGCTCTAAGGATTTTTTTGAAATTTACACCATAGGTAATATTTATAAAGAAATATCTGGAGTGTCTCCACTCGACTATCTCGCAATTTGAATTGGATTAAATAACATATATTATATTTAAATTAAATTTAATTAATTATAAATTAAAATTAATAAATAATATTTAATAAATTGTTTGCCCTGCGTCACGTGCTGGCGCGAAATTTACATTGTTAAAAAATTAATTCCGGTACTTTCAGTGATTAAATCAAGCTGGTATTCTATATATAGCAGTTTTATACAATTCTTAATTTTATGAAAAATTATCAAATAAATATCTTCATTTTAACGGTCACTTTAGAGGAAAAAAATCAAAACGTTATAGATACAGACCCACTTCCTACATTTCTCAAAAGTTGATAGAAAACTACGAATTTTGAATAATGCCCGTATACCATTTCATGATTCTAGCTCAAACCGTTTTTGCGTAATCTTGTCCACATACATACACACATACAGACAGACATTTTTCTCAACCTTAATGAAAATGACTCAGGGACCTTCAAAACGTATAAAAACATCAAAATCACGAGATTGTTTCTGTATTGGTTTCAGCCTCGGGATAAATCATCTTTGTTATTTTTTTCTTAATTTAAAATAGGAATTTTAATAATAAAAAAAAATGCCACCGGGCAAGCCGGACAGCACTTTCTTAAATACAAAATATATATTTTGTTATATCCGCAGGCCATACTTTTCTCTCTTTCAGTGCATTAATACGTACGTTTAAGGGCTGTATATTTTATGACTATTTTTTTTTTAATTTATGTTCTTTTAAATTATTTGAAATTGTCTCATATATTTTGTTGTAAATAATAACCTTAATTTAAATATTCATATATATTTAATTTTTTATAAATTATGTATTTATTATTTGTATATGTAATTAAAAAAAAATATAAAATATATTTGTAGGTTTATACTTCTATCCTAGAATCATAAAAGATAAAATATATAAATTAGTAAAAATATATAAATTAGTAATAGATAATTAGAGATTAATAGAAATCAAGAGGTAAAGCTAAAATGTAATCTGAAAAGATATTAAATAAGTAGATTAATAGACAAAAAAATTGAAAAATAACATATGAAGACAATAAACAATTATAATATAATTTAAGTAGAAAATAATTAAATATCAATAATAATAGAAATAATGGGAAAAAATAGAAAAAAGTAAGACTTATTAGAAAGATTTTGACGGGTAACGGGTAGATTTCTACTTCAGGGAGTAGCGTCCCTGCCCTCACGTGAGCTCATGATTCCTTTCTTGCATGGGAGGGGAATCATGGCCTTTACCCATTGACGCCTTTCCATCCATTCCCTTACTCTTACTCTCCCCCCCCTCCCCTGATCATTCAAAAAATCAAATTTATTTGGATGAAGGAGAATACCTAGCATAGCTTCATTAAAAAGAAAAAAAAATTCAAATCTTGTTTCTTAAAGGAGACTCTAGTCTCCTATATATATTTGAATTAACCCCCCTTCGGGGGGTTTATTCAAATATATCCAGATTACGTCAATTCTCCGACTAGCAAAACCCTGTATATTCACGAGTGAGACATGTCTTATATACCTCTGAGAGGACCCACCTCTCCTACGCTTCATATTAGTAAAAACTTGGAACTCATATTTATAGCACGTTTTGAAGAATTAGAAAAAACAATCAAATCAATGTTTTTCATTTTATTAAAATTTTTGACTTAATCTTGTAAATGGTGACCAAGACCAATCCATTGACCATAATTTTAGCCAGATTCTAAATAAAATTGATTTTTTGTATCATTAAATGGAAATTTTTAATTAATTTTAATATTGGTTTATTTTTACAGTTCAACAAAAATATCGCCGTATAACAACAAATAAAACCTATACGAATATATTCATTATGAAATGTAGATTCACTTTTACTAGTATTATATAATTTTACATTGCTTCCTTAATTAAATATTAATTATTGAATTTTGACAGATTGAAAAGAAATATTTGCCGCCATGATGATTGATAGGGCGCCACCTCAAATGTTTTGCTTATCCGTGACCTTGAAGGTGACGATTATGTTATTATGTTATGGATGAGATTCAAGTGCCTTTGGCCTTATTTCCCTAATACACCCAATTTTACTTAATCTGACTATTATATTTTTTTTTAATTTATGTTCTTTTAAATTATTTGAAATTGTTTCATATACTTTGTAATTTATTTATTTTAAATAATAAATAATTTTTTTAAAGAACCGACCCCCGGCTCGGTGAACCAGGTACTTTTCATTAAGGCAGCTATTAGAGAAAAATAACGCGAATTCAATATTTCTGTTAACCAATTATTTATAGACTTTAGTAAAGTATGGAATATTATTTAAAATTAAATTTTAATCATTATTTATTTTATATCAAATAACAAAGTTTAATAATTACAATTACAATTTTATTTAAAAAAACAATCTCTGTTTGACATCATGCCTCTATTAATAGGAGTGAGGATGCATTTTATTAGATGGTATATAGGTATATACTTATAAATATCGATATGTAGGTATTGCTAGTAAAGTTCATATTTTATTATTCGATATAATCTTAACGATTGATGATTTATTTTGAATTCTGAATCAATAAACGTGCCATTAATTTTCCATTCCGTTACAACCAACGATAAACTGTTTGAGAAAAAAGTAATAAATATTGACGCTCGTTGTAGGATTTGTAATCAAGTGAACATATGCCGGTTCAACACCCGGTACTTTACTTACTTTCTTTTCCGTTCACTACTAGGATACGTCGGTTCAATCAGGATTAGAATAATTTTATTGTTATATGTTTTGACTCTATTCCTGTAAATTCGAGAATATGTTAATTAAGAGATTGTATAATAATAATAATGAGTCAATGAAAGGGAAGTTTTTATCGGTTGAAGTGATCTATATTAAATCCTGGATGTAATTTATCATAGTTTTTCCTTTTTTTTTTCTTTTTCTTTTCTTTACACAATCATTCAATTAATAAAAGCAATTTTTCTTTTCTTTTCTTTTCTTTTCTTATAAATAGAGATCAGAATTGAAATTCTTATTAAATTGTTAAAATTGATATGAGAAATATGAATACAAATTTTTCTTATTTTAGGTTAAATAAAAAAATAAATCTCACTTCATCACAATTTTGTCACCTATTTTTATAATATTTATATATAAAAAAAGAAAAAAATGGTTTTCATTAAATTTCTTTAGTTTTAAATAAAAGTACGAGGTCTGTAAAGAAAAAGTGAATTTTGAATTTTTGCGGGCTGTGTAGATTTCATTATCAAATTTTTTTTTGTTATGTTGGTACACATATGTTTCTCATATGTTGACATTATCAACCATTTTGGATTAGTAGTTGGTTTTTGACAACTGAAAAAGTTAGTTCTTCGATTACAGTGATGTGGTGCTTCATGAGTTCTTGGCAACAGGTCCTACGTTAATAAGGAATACTTCAAGGAAGTTATGAAACGTTTTGGTGAAGTAATACGGCTCAAACGAGTGGAAAAACAAATCATGGATTCTGCATAACGATAATGCACTAGCTCACACATCATTGCTTGTTCGTGAATTTTTGGCCAAAAACAACACCGTAATCATGCCTCAACCACCGTATTCACCAAATTTGTCTCCCTGTGACTTTTTCCTATTCCCAAAACTGAAGAGACCAATCAAAGGAAAGCGTTTTGCTACAATTGATAAGATAAAGTAGGAATCGAAAAACGAGTTGATGGCCATACCGAAAAGCGCATTTCAGAAGTTCTTCGACGATTGGAAGAAGCGCTGGCATAAGTGCATTATATTATTATAGGGAATTACTTTAAAGGGGACAAAATGGATATTGACGAATAAATAAATACTTCAAAATCCACCTTTTCTTTTGAACAAACATTGTATATATTTTAAGAACATCAAAAAATAATTTTAAATTATATTGATTCAGACTCAAATTTGAAATAATTAATATTGCATTAAACAAAATATACAAATAAATAATATTATAAAATTTTTTCTAAATCTATTGCTTTATATTAATTTTATGAAAATTTTCAATTATACCTAAATATTCAACTTTATTTAAATAATTTAAAATTATGGTTTTAATGATATATTCTAATAATAACACAATGAGAAAAAGATCTAATTGAAATAAAATAAAGATTAATATTTATTAATGAACATTAATGTATATTGATGATTTCAAGGTATTGGTAAACCAATACGTATTCTTCCAAAGACGAAGGATTCAATTGAGATTGCAAATTATTTATAAAAATTCAAATAAAGATTCAGATCGAATTTTTAAAAGGAAAAACAAAATAAAAACACTTTGAAAATCGTGCTAAATATAATTCAGGAGATTTCTTATTAAATAAGATTAGTAGTCAAAATGATTGTAACAGTATTACAATCATCTGAGATGGTAAAATATCATGAAATGGAACGAATCGAATGTGAGTGATCATCAAGATGACTCATCAGACAGACATACTGACAGATCGAACCATCATTTTCCAATGTCATTGGTACTATCCTATTAATCAAATCGACACTCACTAAAGCATACGGCAACTGAAATAATTGCATAATTCTTGGAAGGAAGGAAAAATGGGAATGTCAGTTAAGTTCCACTAACTAGTTTATTATAAAAAATAAGCTGGAGTGTCTCCACTCGACTTTTTCGCAAAATTGAATTGGATTAAATAACATAATATATTATATTTAAATTAAATTTAATTAATTATAAATAATAAATTAAAATTAATAAATAATATTTAATAAACCAGCACATGTTTGGCTCTTTGCTGATGGCACCACATCACGTGCTGGCGCGTGAGAGTTGCAGTGTTAAAAAATTAATTTCGGTACTCTCAGCAATTCAATCAACCTGAAATTCTATATATATAGCAGTTTTATACAATATTTAATCATGTGAATAATTATCAAATCTATATCTTTATTTTTACGGTCACTTTAAAAGAAAAAAAATCAAAACGTTGTAGGTAATACTCTCTTTCGGTTGAGCTACATTTCTCAAAAGTTGATAGAAAACTACTAATTTTGAATAATGCCCATGTACCAAATTTCATGATTCTAGCTCAAACCGTTTTTGCGTAATCTTGTCTACAAACATACACACACACACACACACATTTTTCTCAACCTTATTGAAAATGATTCGGGATTCTTCAAAACGTATAAAAACATCAAAATCTTGACATCGAAAATTTTCGTGATCTCAATACTATCTCTAGCGAGATAGTAATAAAAAATTAAATTGGATTATTATATATTGCATTAAAATATTATTAATTCTACAATTGATTATCAATTATGGGTTGTTTTCTTTACGTACCTTCGATAAAGATAAACTAATTTTTAACTATCTATGTTACATTTTAAAATAAAAGCAAAGTTTTTACGAGGGCAGGTCAATAAGTTCGTGACTTTTTGAATTTCTCGTTTCTTAAGTGAAATGGCAACATTGCTCTACTCAGCAGGCAACTATCAGTTGACACCTGTCGGAATTTGAACAAGTCAGGTCTTTCAGTTTTTGTTTGACATCCATTAATAGCAGACTGCCTCGTCATTGGAGAAGAAAATGGAAAAAAGTGAATTTCCATGAAAATCTATGAATTGGGATACGAATTGCTTCCTCATCCGCCCTATTCTCCAGATTTAACCCCAAGAAACTATTTCTTGTTTCCACACCTGAAGAAATGGCTCGGCGATAAAATCATCTCACAAACAAATACCTATTTTGATATCCGCGACAAATCTTATTTTTTGGGTGGGATAAAAACATTGCAGAAACGTTGGGCGAAGTGTATAAAACTCAATGGAGACTACGTTGAAAAATAAAATAATTTTATATCAAAAAATTTTAGTTTCATTCAAAAAGTAACAGACTTATTGACCTGTCTTCGTATTATTAGAATAGATTGAACCGTAGGCACCTCAAAATACATATTAATATTTTAAAACTTTTATGAAGATTTGACAAATTTCAAGTAAAATCTAACATTTGAAAAAAAAGTACTTATATGAAAATTTAATTTCAACATTTCATTTAATATACATATAAGTATATTATAAGAGTAAATAAGTATAACATGAATAGTCTATAAGAATAAATACCATAATTAATATCAATATACCTAATTAGGATTGTTAAATAGAAAAATAATCAGTTTTTTTATTGTAACATATTTTTTTTTCCTTTTGTATTTCTATACAATCAAAAAATTGCATAACGAAAGAAAAAAAAAACAAGAAATATTATCAAGGATCTAAAAAAAAGGATAATCAATATCATCTTTTAAATTCCTAATTAATTTAATGAGGTAACTTAAGTTGTGGCTTACATGATTAAGAACGAAAGATATGGTTGATTGGTATTTGTGATTATATTATGCTAGACATTTCAGTTTACAGCAAACTTAGTTTTAATTAATAATCGCCAATTCTTTCTTATGATAAAACGATCGATTACATCATTTATTATACTCTAGTTATCATTTATTCAAAAGTTTCATTGTAAATGTTTTTCCATTTCATTAGCAATGGATTTGTTCACGTTTGGTTTAACTGACTTCTTAAGAATTGCATCACAATTTCTCCAAACGAATATTTTTCTTTGGTTAGCTAACAAAATATAATATAATCAATTCTTTGAACTTTTCAAAATGATAAGAACCAACCAATTGCAGAAAACAACGATTAATTGAATGATTATTCATATTTCTTTATTGAATAAGTGAATTGAAAATAATCTGGATGATGACACATTGATAAAATATATAACCACCGATGAGGATAAGGAAATGAAATCTTCCGGTAGACATGATCTTGGTTCAAGATTTGAATTATCTTTTTTCAATTCCTTTTATTAGGTCACACATTCACTATATATATATATCTTTCAATCGATAATTAAATAAGCTGGAGTGTCTCCACTCGACTATCTCGCAATTTGAATTGGATTAAATAATATAATATATTATATTTAAATTAAATTAAATTAATTAAATTATAAATTAAATTCAATAAATAATATGTATTAAATCAGCGCATGTTTGGCTCTTTGTTGATGGCCCCGTTTCACGTGCCTGCGCGTGCGATATACAGTGTTAAAAATTAATTCCGGTACTTTCAGCGATTCAATCAAGCTGAAATTCTATATATAGCAGTTTTATACAATTTTTAATAATATGAAAAATTATCAAACATATATATTTATTTTGATGGTCACTTTAGAGGAAAATTAGCTGGAGTGTTTCCACTCGACTATCTCGCAATTTGAATTGGATTAAATAACATAATATATTATATTTAAATTAAATTTAATTAATTATAAATTAAAATTAATAACTAATATTTATTAAATCAGCGCATGTTTGGCTCTTTGTTGATGACACCACGTCACGTGTTGGCGCGTGAAATTTGCAGTGTTAAAAAATTAATTCTTGTACTTTCAGCGATCATCAAGCTGAAATTCTATATATAGCAGTTTTATACAATCTTTAATCATATGAAAAATTATCAAATATATATCTTTATTTTTACTGTCACTTTGGAGAAAAAAAAATCAAAACGTTGTAGGTAATGACCCTCTTCCGGTTGAACTACATTTCTCAAAAGTTGATAGAAATCTACAAATTTTGAATAATGCCGTTGTACCAAATTTCATGATTCTAGCTCAAACAGTTTTGCGTAATCTTGTCTAAATACACACATACAGACAGACATTTTTCTCAACCTTAATGAAAATGACTCAGGGACCTTCAAAACGTATAAAAACATCAAAATCTTAACATCAAAAATTTCTCTGGCGAGATAATAATGAATATTTTCTATAATATATTAATTTCATATTAACACTTTCTATAAAATTTCAAAAATTATATTTTTAATTTATTTACATTTTAAATGAATAAACTACAAAAGATTTTAGTTTAGAGTATATTTCACCTTACATATTCTATAATTAAGGTTGATGTTTTAATGAAATTTATTTATGAAAGCTAAACGTGACTTGTCTTGACAAATGCATATGTATTCTATGCACAAGGCCAAATGAAAGACCAAATTTTATTCTTTTTCTTTTTTCTACCCTTTCGTGACATTTAATACAATGAGTTGGATTGTGTGATATGGTCACGAGGATTTTTTTAAAACTATTCTTTTGTTTAAATGAACCGTGAAATAATTTGAAAGTGAAATTTTATTTTTCCGTTAAGTGGATGAAATATACAATAATTTTGTAAAAAAAAGTAAATGTTGCAATGTGGGTAGATTGAATTAAGGAAGTTACAGTAGTATATACTAGTAACAACATTTAGGGATCATTTGCCGTCCTAATATTCTATCAATCTTGAAATTTTCAATAATATTTTCTCCAACTTTAAACTTTAGAAATATAAATATAATATTGAATTTAAATATAACTTTATATATTTTTATTTATTATTGCTTGATCAAATTACATAAAAAATTATTGAAATTACTAAAAATTGGGAAATTCCTAAATACTTTGTTACATTGAACAAAATCATAAATGTATATAACATCAACTTTATTTAAGAATAAATTAAATTAAAATCAATAATAATCATTTTAATTTAAAATTAAAAATCATGAGCATTGAATATAATAATTACACAATTCTTTTAATTACATATAAATCACATTTTACAAGACTTTATAAATTAGAAATAAAAATTAAATTAAGTAATTTTTTTTAATTAATATTTAATTTTCCTGGTTTTATTCACAGAAATTTTTTTATGTCTTTATCAAAATCTATTGCATCATTCATTTCTTGTTTAATAGTCAAGATAATCAAATTACTTAACTTTAGTTTAAATAAATATCAGGATATTCATTCAATAAGCATTGGTGATTTTGATTTTTTTCTTATCTTAAATTATACAAAGATTTTTTGTTTTTTTTCTAAAATCTGCAGTAGTTATACTACCTAAATAGTAGTTATACTACTGCAAAGAAATAATAAATTCTAATAAACAAGAAATAAGGAATAAATAATATTTTGGTATTTTTTTTTTAGTTTCGATTTCTTACTGTACCTCGAATTAATTTGAAAATAATCAGATAATTATGCAAAATTATAAAAATAATTTATAAATTATATTCTAAATGACAAATTTATAAATTTCTAAGTGATATCCTTTATTTTTTATAAAATTTTAAAAATTTTCAAAGATTTTTATTTGAAATTAATATGAAAAAAGTATTTAATTAAACAGAAATCATAGGCAATTTATTTGCTTGCTTATCAATAAATACTGTCTATGAAATAATATTATGTAAACTTAAAAAAAAAAAAAATTCATATTATCGAATTTTTATCAAATCAAATGACTAAAGACATGATTTGATAAATTTGATAATAAAAATATATAAAATATTGATCATGCCTATATAGAGGTATAATAATAAAATTTATTTAATTAAAGATAAATTAAATGATTATGAAATAGTAATTTAGATTAAAATATATAAAATATTAAAAAAAAAAATTATGATCAACTTAAAATAAAAGCTGGAGTGTCTCCACTCGACTATCTCGCAAATTTGAATTGGATTAATTATCATTTATTATATTTAAATTAAATTTAATTAATTATAAATTATAAATTAAAATTAATAAATAATATTTATTAAACCAGCGCATGTTTGGCTCTTTGTTGATGGCTCTTTGTTGATTTTAGAACCACGTCACGTGTTGGCGCGTGATTTGCAGTGTTAAAAAATTAATTCCGGTACTGTCAGCGATTCAATCAAGCTGAAATTCTATATATAGCAGTTTTATATAATTTTTAATCATGTTAAAAATTATCAAACATAAATCTTGATTTTTACAGTCACTTTAGAGAAAAAAAATCAAAACGTGGTAGGTAATCTCTCCCTCTTCCGATTGAGCTACATTTCTCAAAAGTTGATAGAAAACTACAAATTTTGAATAATCCCCATGTACCATATTTCATGATTCTAGCTCAAACCGTTTTTGCGTAAACTTGTCTACATACACACACAGAGACAGACATTTTTCTCAACCTTAGTGAAAATGCTTCAAGAACCTTCAAAACGTATAAAAACATCAAAATCTCAACATCGAAAATTTTCGTGATCGCAATACTATCTCTGGCGAGATAGTAAAAAAAGAAAAAACAATCAGACTAAATTAAGTGAACGAAACTGAAGAATTCTTTTTAAACAGAAGAATACCGATTGATTCAATTGAAGTATTCTGCATTTAATACCGTTAATAAAAAAAATTTCGAAATGTCCATGTTTATTTACTGAAAGAGACAGATTTATATTTCATTGAATGTAAGCAGCTTTAAAGGTCGAAGAACTTGGAATTGAAGGCAACATTGGCACCTTCACTATTTTATAGCAATCATGGATTACTACATAAACATGGATTGGCCTTCCTGAATAGATCGAGATGAATAGAGAATAACAACGTTATAATTTATTTGTATATTTGTTACGATCTTGTTTCTCTATGCTAGACAATTTTGTTAATCGAATAAATGTCATCTTTTTTTTTTTTTTTGTTGATTTAAATTTATGTTATATATTTTTTTATGTTTAATTATAATTTAAAGAAAGGAATAAATTCTTTATAAATTTTACAATTCTATTTTTATATTATAATAACCAATCAATCAGGTTTTTCTCCACCAACAAATTAATTTCAGATATTCCGAGATATTGATTTTCATCTTATAAGAAAAAAGTAATTTTATAATAATATAAATTATTGAATTGAATATTTGAATATATGTATTATAAAATTAATAAAAATTAATTAAAAATAATAATTCTTTAGTAATTAGCTGGAGTGTCTCCACCTGACAATCTCGCAATTTGAATTGGATTAATTATCATTTATTATATTTAAATTAAATTTAATTAATTATAAACTGTAAATTAAAATTAATTTATAATATTTATTAAACCGGCGCATGTTTGGTTCTTTGTTGATGGCACCACGTCACGTGTTGGCGCGTGAGATTTGCAGTGTAAAAAAATAATTCTGGTACTTTCAGCGATTCAATCAGGCTGAAATTCTATATATAGCAGTTTTATAGAATTTTTAATCATGTGGAAAATTATCAAACGTATATCTTGATTTTTACGGGCACTTTAGAGGAAAAAAAATCAAAACGTTGTAGGTAATGACCATCTTTTGGTTGAGCTACATTTCTCAAAAGTTGATAGAAATCTACAAATTTTGAATAATGCCCATGTACCAAATTTCATGATTCTAGCTCAAACCGTTTCCGCGTAATCTTGTCTACACACACACACACATTTTTCTCAACCTTAGTGAAAATGATTCAGGAACCTTCAAAACGTATAAAAACATCAAAATCTATTTATTTAATTAATTAATTTATTTATTATATTTATTTTTTTATTTTATTTATTTTATTTATTTTATTTTTATTATTTATTTTATGTATTTTTTATTTTCTTATTTATTATATTTATTTATTTATTTATTTTATTATGGAATTGAATTAATAGCCTAGCTACCTAGAATAGACTACTTTAGAATTTTTTTTTTGTTTTTTTTGTACCTGTATATATAGGAATTGTCATTTTATAGTCGTTCTAATTTTGTTTTGCATAATAATGCAAATATTTATGAACCGGTTCAAAAATATTATTATAAACAACTTTCTTTTATTAGTTAATCATTGAATTTCTAAAAATAGTTGACCGGAAAAGGAGTAATTTTTTAACTTCCAATATTATCAAACTGACTTAATTTTTATGTAAAATTAATTTTTATTTTTATTTTATAAAAAAAAATCAACATAATTATTTATATGTATATGCTATGTATTTATTCACCTATCTACTGTTATACAATTTATATATAAACTGCTGTGCAAAATTATCGCATCACTCTAATAATTTTATTAAAATATGAAATAAATAAACTTTGTATTATAAAATATTACAAAATAATTACAAAATAATACTCCAATAACAAAAATAAATTAAATTAAATGTTATCTTTTATTGAAATACAATCCTTTAAACCAGAGGTGGCCAACCCAAATGATCTTGCGGGCCACTTTGGAAATGCATCATAACTTCGCGGGCCGCATATAAAATTATACATACCCATATTAGATTTAGACCAATTATAGATATTGTTTGGTGTGACAAATTGAAAAATAATGAATTTTTACATATAAACATATATAATATAATAATAATGATACTGAATGCACATTGTAAAAAATATATAATACTAAAAATAAAAGAAGAAACAACGAAATAAAAAAAATGAAATCATATTTATTTCACTAGTGCGATATTTGTTTCATGAGGGCGCAGAATATAAAAGTGTGATGAACCTCGCGGGCCGCAAAAATGTTTACGGCGGGCCACATGCGGCCCGCGGGCCGCGGGTTGGCCACCCCTGCTTTAAACTAATCGGTTCTCTAAAGCAGTCGCAACCTTTTCTTACCTACGGCACACAAAAAATTGTTTCTAGGATTTTGCGGCACATCAAAAGCTGAAATATATATATTACATATAAAATTATACGGATTTCTAAAAGTTTCATTTGATCGCGGAGGCACACCTGGATCACCTTTAAGGCACACCAGTGTGACGCGGCACAAGCACTGCTCTAAAGTTTATTTTAAACATAATTTTAAAAATAATACTTTTTCTTAAAAAAAAAAAAATTTTTTTTCATTATCAATTACTTTAATTTTCATAAAATAATCACATATTGATTTCTTTAAATAATAATGAATCGAAATTACCATTGATTGGAACATGACTCTGTTAGGATCATAACATTATCTGAAGAAGGGAGGAGCCAAAGGGAAATTGCAAGACGCCTAGAAATGATCTAGTTTTGATTTTTTTCCTCTAAAGTGACTGTAAAAATAAAGATATATATTTGATAGTTTTTCAAATGATTAAAAATTGTATAAAACTGCTATATATAGAATTTCAGCTTGATGTACTAGAATTAAATATTTAACACTGCTAATCTCACGCGCCAACACGTGACATGGTGCCATCAACAAAGAGCCAAACATGTGCTAGTTTAATAAATATTATTTAATAATTTATAATTTATAATTTATAATTAATTAAATCTAATTTAAATATAATATATTATGTTATTTAATCCAATTCAAATTGCGAATAGTCGAGTGGATAAATTACCATTTCAACTGGAAGAGGGTCATTACCTACATTTTGATTTTTTTTCCTCTAAACTGACTGTAAAAATAAAGATATACGTTTGATAATTTTTCACATGATTAAAAATTGTATAAAACTACTATATATAGAATTATATTACAGCTTGATTGAATCGCTGAAAGTACCAGAATTAATTTTTTAACACTGTAAATCACGCGCCAGCACGTGACGTGGTGCCATCAACAAAGAGGCAAACATGCACTGGTTTAATAAATATTATCTATTAATTTTAAAATATAATTTATAATTATTTTAAAATATAATTTATAATTAATTAAATTTAATTTAAATATAATATATTATGTCATTTAATCCAATTCAAATGGCGAGATAGTCGAGTGGAGATACTTCAGCTAATTTTTATATATAAACGAAAGTGGAATTAAGATTCTAATTACCATATTCATTAATACTACTAATCTAAAAATTATTCTCATTGATTAATGAAATAGTGGAACATTTTATTTTAAATAAATCTGAATAAAATAGTAACTCAAATTTAATATTATGTCGAGATTCATAAATAATTAACTAAAAAAATCTAAGAGTTTAGATTTCTATATATTTCCTCCCTATGGGACCAGGTTAATTGAATTTTATTTTAATTAAAACAATAACCTTCATTTGTATCATTGATAGAATTAAATTTTTTATTTTTTCTTGGGAGATATTGGCCCATTCCTCAATTGATGTATTTTCTAATTCTCTAAGTATCCAATTGGGTTGACTTCGTCTTCTTAGACCTCCCCCCATTATGTCCCATAAATGTTCCATAGGATTGAGATCAGGACTTCTTTCAGGAAATGACAGAACGGATATACCGACTTCTTTTAAGTATTCTTTTACTGTATGAACAGTATGAGGATGAGCATTATCTTGTAAAATCAGCTGGAGTGTCTCCACTTCAATATCTCGCAATTTGAATTGGATTAAATAACATAATATACTATATTTAAATTAAATTTAATTAACTATAAATTATAAATTAAAATTAATAAATAATATTTATTAAACAAGCGCATGTTTGACTCTTTGTTGATGGCACCACGTCACGTGCTGGTGCGTTATTTGCAGTCGTGTTAAAAAATTAATTTCGGTACTTTCAGCGATTCAATCAAGCTGAAATTCTAAATATAGCAGTTTTATACAATATTTAATCATGTGAAAAACTATCAAACATATATCTTTATTTTTACGATCACTTTAGAGGAAAAAAAATCAAAACGTTGTAGGTAATGATCCTCTTCCGGTTGAGCTACATTTCTCAAAAGTTGAACGAAAACTACGAATTTTGAATAATGCGCGTATACCAAATTTCATGATTCTAGCTCAAACCGTTTTTGAGTAATCTTGCCTACATACATACACACAGACATTTTCTCAACCTTAGTGAACATGATTCAGGAACCTTCAAAACGTATAAAAACATTGAAATTTGGCGAGATAGTAACAAAAAAAAAAACTTTTGAAAAAATAAAATATTAGTGTAATGCAATAAATAATTTTGAAATAATGTTTTTTTTTATCATTTTAATATTTAATATTACCAAAGATAAAAGATAAAAAAAAATGATTAATGATCAAAAAAAAAATAAATAAAATAGTATAGATAGTAAATTAACCATGAAAAAACTAATCATTATATTACAATTTTCTTTAATATTTAGTTCTTTAATATCATTCAATTATTTTGATATATAAGCTATATTTAGTTTAAATAAACGAAATTTTTCTATTTTTTTTTTCTTTATAAATTCGATTATTTGATGAATTTAATTGCCGAAGTAATTTAATTCACTACGCTATCCGATTTATACGATTGCTTAGCACATTTTTTTTTTATAAGATAATTTTATATTTTCGTATAATTGTCTTGTATTAAAGTGTGACACGGTAGGCTGATTGTATGAGTCATATGGGTCATCATCTCCTATATACCTACTCATATACGAAATAAAAATACATAGTCAGAGTAGTAGATGTATGTTGTTGGTGTTGTCTAAAAATTTAATGATTCTTATGATGATGATGATGACTCATCATCGACCACGTCATTTACCTTGGGCGGCAACAGAATCCAAAATTCATCAGGGATAAGAAGTCAATTGAGGAAAGAATTGATTAAAAACTCCACCCCAAATACACCTGCTGATATGAATATTGATATCGAAAATGGTTAGCTTTTAGTTTATTAAATAATACATTAATTAGTAAGTATTTAATAAAAATATAAGATTTATAAAGATCTTATTATGTTAATGTAGGTAAATACTATTCATATTTTATATACAAGGTCTGTTTAAAAGAAAAGGTGAATTTTGAATTTTCTAGGGCTGTGTATTATTGATTATCGAAATTTGTTTTTTTTTTGTTATGTTGGTACACATATTATTCTCATATGTTGACATTATCAGTCATTTTGGATTAGTAGTTTGTTTTTGACAACTGAAAAAGTTAGTCACACACGTTCTTCGATTTTTACTTCGATTTTGCTATCACGAAAATTTTCGATATCGAGATTTTTATGTTTTTATACGTTTTGTAGGTTCCTGAATCATTTTCACTAAGGTTAAGAAAAATGTCTGTGTGTGTATGTATGTATGAAAGTGCTGTCCGGCGTTGCCAGGTGATATTTTTTTTATTATTAAAATTCTTATTTTAAATTAAGAAAAAAATATCAAAGATGATACCAATACAGATCGATTTTGATGTTTTTATACGTTTTAAAGGTCCCTGTGTCATTTTCATTAAGGTTGAAAAAAATGTCTCTGTATGTGTCTATGTATGTATACAAGCAAAAACGGTTTGAGCTAGAATAATGAAATTTGGTATACGGGCATTATACACAATTTGTAGTTTTCTATCAACTTTTGAGAAATGTAGCTCAACCGGAAGAGGGTCATTACCTACCACGTTTTGATTTTTTTTTCCTCTAAATTGACCATAAAAATAAATGATAATGATAATTTTTCACATGATTAAATATTGTATAAAACTGCTATATATAGAATTTAAGCTTGATTGAAAGTACCTTAATTAATTTTTTAACACTGCAAATCACGCGCCAACACGTGACTTGGTGCCATCAACAAATAGGCAAACATGCGCTGGTTTAATAAATATTATCTATTAATTTTAAAATATAATTTATAATTAATTAAATTTAATTTAAATATAATATATTATGTTATTTAATCCAATTCAAATTGCGAGATAGTCGAGTGGAGACGCTCCAGTTTATTTACTACTTAATTCCAATTCCCCTACCTATATAGAAATGTGTAAATATCTAATGACATGGATGAATGGAGTTTATTCAAAATTGTTAGAGCCATTTTTTGAAGAAAAAAAAATATAAAATATTAAATTAATTATATAATTTTAATGTCAAATTTCTCCTACAGTCCAATCATATTATATTATATGCAGGTAAATATCTTAAATATGAAATTTTAATTTAGTTTAATTTAATTAATTTAGGGTTTTACATTCATTCCCATAAACGGAGTCCATTCTGTTGAACTATATTTTCAAATTTTTAAACGATCACACAATACATTCTCTTAATATTATATGTAAGTGAAAGTAATAAATAATAAATAAATGATAATTATTATTGAGAAAGATTTTAATGAATTTTATGCATTTTATTAATCGATTATGAAATAATAACGTGACTTAATTTTATTGGAGAGACATAAAACTTTGTCTATTGATAATTACTTTTACTTGTTTAGGCAATTAATGTTATTTGATTTCAAACACAATTATTGTACAGGTACATTTCCAATAGACTTTAATCGACAATTCACCTGAATAAAGTTCAATCTAATTTAATATGGTTGATATTATATAAACCTATTATTTAAGAAAATTTTAAAATACTTGTAAAAATAAAATAATTTGCATATTTTATAAATACACTTTTAAAATGTCAAATTAATTAATAAATAATTTTACCTATACTTATTTATTATTTAAATTTCCTCAGGTGGTCATTATTATTATACCATTAAAAATTATTGAAAAGGGAATAATTTTTTTTTAAATATTCTCATTTTTAATTAAATTGTTTCTTTGAATTAATTTGATTACGATAATTATTTTATTTAATTTTGATCTGTACAAGAAAATGTATAGTGACGGGTAAAAAGTAAACATCAGTGTGGTGCTGTTGCCGGGCAATCAACAGTTTGAAAATTGTCATTGCCCGATAACAGCGCCACATTGGTATTTACTTTAACTTTTACTCTTCTCAAAAATTTATTATTATTATTATTATTACAAATAAATAATATTTATAACTTTTCACACTTTTTTAATTAATTTCCATATTAAGATTAACTTTTATAAATTGTTATTGATAAACTCTTAGTAAAGACATATTGATCTGAATAGAGTAAAAATTGGTTGTATATCTTTAGAATCTGTTCACATGGGAAATTGAATAACAACTACGTTGTTTTTGATCAGGATCATGGATAAATAGATCGTGACTCTGTTGAACTTAATCTCGTCTTTCTTTCTAAATATATCTAGTAATCTTTAAAAATTTGCTATTACTTTTAAAGTGTTACACTCCGTTTCGTTATTAGAAAGTAACATAGTTCCAAAATAAAACAAGTAAATTTATTAATTATATTTTTAACCATATTATATTATCATCTTTATAAATAGATTTATTATAAATTTATTTAAATTAATATTTCTTATTAAATAATTAATGAATATTAAAATTGCAATGAATATAAAATTAACTTTTTCATATTTATATACGAGTTCAAATCTTTTATTTTCTTTATTATTTAGTAATTAATTCTAAATCAAGGACAGACACTATTAAATAAGATCTGGAAGGAATGCGTGTAGAAGAATATTTTTATTTTTATATAATACTTACCTATATATTTAACTTTTTCTTTTCAATATATTATTATTATATTTGTTGTATTTTTACTCACCTGAAATCAAAGAAAGAAAAAATGAATTAGTATTATATAATATATTTATAAATAATAATAATAATAATAATATTAATAAATTGTTAAATTAATTATTAAATTAAATTGAATTTTTGCTAGGAGACAAAATTCTTATCAATAGATTTGAAGGGATGATTTTATTTGATTTTTTAGAAATTATTTTTATTTTTATTATAAAATAATAAATTTAAGTAAAAATAAATATTTTTAAAAAACACACTTTACTTAAAATTGCACTAAAAAGTAAAAAAATAAAATCACTGTAATCCATTGATTCGTGTATTATTAGCAGGAGCAAGCGCGTATGCAAAATTTCAAGTTGATTGAATTACGGGAAGTTGTTGAAATATCGATTATAAAATGCCGCGGACAACCCGCGTACAAACGGACAACCGGACAGTATGAGTTAAGTAAAGTGTATTAAAAATAGTTTTTAAATTATTCAATCTTGTATGTACAATTCATTTAATAATTAATTTATCTATGATAATATTAGTAATAGGATGAAACTTAATGATTAAGAAAATTAATTTAATTTTTTTTTTTCTAAATAATATATAAATTTAGATTTATATTAAATATGTAACTAATTTTAAATATTTTTTCTTAAGTTTTTTTTTTTTTTTTAAAAAAATAAAATTAATTAATAAATAATAATAATAATAAGTATCGCCCTGTTGACTTGTTTGTTCATTTTTCAACCACACAGTTTATTTCTTTTTTTATATAAATAATATATCTATTTATTATAATTTTTAAATAAATTATTGCATGTGAAAGAAAATCTAAATCCTAATAGATAAAATTATAAACGACCACTCACTGTTTTTCAAAATATTTAACGTCTATTTTATTTAATAACGTATATTTGAATTTGTTCGTCCATAAAGCTCTATTTCCAAGTCAAATGAGTAGGCATGAGTGAACATCATTATGTATATCTACTACAAATAAGATCAAAATAAATCTACAATTCATGTATTTAGATGATAAGTTTGGCCGTTGTTTTATTAGAAATGAATATTTATTAAAATGAATTGCTGATATAAAATTATGATCGAGATTTCTACCAATATTACAAATCAACTTCGAAAAAATTATAAAAAGAAAATTTTGGATTAAATTGCTTATGGTTATCAATAATACAAAAAAAAAAAAGATAAAATCAGAATTGACAATTATTTTTATCAAGATTAATTTTTCAGAATTAGTTTTAAAGAATGTACTGACATTTAAACTGAAATTTTTTATAAATTTTTTTCAATCGTCATCATAAGATTGGTAATTACTGAAATAATCATAAAATTTAATAAAAATTTATCTTGAAACATAAAACCATGTGTTTTTAATAACATATTAAAATGATTAAAATATTAAAAATGTTCATTTCCATTTAGAAATTGAAAATTATTAAAAAAATAAGTTGACCTGTGGCCAGGTCCGAACCGACCGACGGTTTGAAAAATTAATTTCCAGCTACAGAAACAATTTCAAATAATTTTAATATATCTATTAATGTAATAAAAAAACAGATATGAATATAACATAAATATTTTTAATTTTATTTTATTTATAATATATATGTAAGACCAGGCTATGACGTCATGAATGGCTGGATGACGTCATATAATTTTAAATCAAGAAAAAACTAATAAATATGATTTTTCTCGAGGATAAAACCAATACAAAGTGCACGAATCGTGGTGATATGTAAAAAATCTCCTCATGTGAAATTTGGTGTGAAAATAACCCTTCCCTTCCTATCGTCGATCGCTAATACTACCACTTCCGGTTTCCGGAATTGCACCAAAAGTTGATCAATCTATCCCACTGATGCATTAAGTAAATATACCAAATTTCATCAAAATCGGTTGAGCCGTTCAGGCTGTACACATCTATACGGACGGACAGACGGACAGACGGACAGACGGACGGACAGACATCATGCTAAAAATACTTTTTTCTGTTAAGAAAATGCATGATTCGTGGAGATATGTAAAAATCTCCACATGTGAAATTTGGTGTGAAAACAATACCTCCCTTACTATCGTCGGTCGGTAAAAATTCAAATTAAATTGTTTCCTTTCGTTTTATAATTTATTATATAATTATTATTAGTGTACTTTATTTATTTATTATATATATATTATTTATTAGTACTTTATATAATTTATTTAAGATTGGAATCCAAATAGTACCCATTTATCTATCCATGATTGAAAAGATGGTAAAAGAAATTTATTTAATTTTTACTTTACTAATATAGAAAAAATAACTCGATAATATTGAGTTAATAACTATTTTTGACCCCTTTTTAATTTTTAATATTTTTAGATAATATATAAGTAGGTATTTAAATAAAAAATAATTTATTAATATTTTTAATGGAATGAGAAAATATGTAAAGAGATATCACAGAATTATAATATAATAAAATATATAAATTAATATTAACTGAGAAATCTCAACCTTAATTTTTTTTCAATATATATATATATATATATAAATAACCACATTCATTGGTTTAATAGGTTGTCTTCTTTTCAATCAATAAACCCAGATAGAGATAGTTACGATAACATTTTCATTAGGCCTAGGAAGAGGAAATTTGTGTGAGCAACGATGATAAATATCATCGATTTTAATATTTGATTCTCCTCGAATTAAAATTTATAATTGAAGAAATTTATAAAAAACGATACCTTTAATAAATCATGTTGAAAAATTGAAAATAATAAATAAATAATTATATTCTGACCTGATACAAATGAAGGTTATTGTCCTGATTAAAGTTTTAATTAAAATAAAATTCAATTAACCTGGCCCCATAGGGAGGAAATATCGAAATCCATACTTAGATTTTTTTAGTTAATTATTTATGATTCTCGACATAATATTAAATTTGAGTTAATATTTTATTCAGATTTATTTAAAATAAAATGTTCCACTATTTCATTAATCTATGAGAAAAATTTTTAAATTAGTAGTATTAATGAATATGGTAATTAGAGTCTTATAATTCCACTTTCGTTTATATATAAAAATTAGCTGGAGTGTCTCCACTCGACTATCTCGCAATTTGAATTGGATTAAATGACATAATATATTATATTTAAATTAAATTTAATTAATTATAAATTATATTTTAAAATTAATAGATAATATTTATTAAATCAGTGCATGTTTGCCTCTTTGTTGATGGCACCACGTCACGTGTTGGCGCGTGAGATTTGCAGTGTTAATCAAAATTAATTTTGATACTTTCAGCGATTCAATCAGGCTGAAATTCTATATATAGAGGTTTTATACAATATTTAATCACGTGAAAAATTATCAAACGTATATCTTTATTTTTACGGTCACTTTAGAGGAAAAAAATGTTGTAGGTAATGACCCTCTTCTGGTTGAGCTGCACTTCTCAAAAGTTGATAGAAAACTACAAATTTTGAATAATGCCCATGTACCAAATTTCATTATTCTAGCTCAAACCGTTTTTGCATAATCTTGTCCACATACACACACAGACACACACACACACACACACACACACACACGCAGACGTTTTTCTCAACCTTAGTGAAAATGTTTCAGGAACCTTCAAAACGTATAAAAACATCAAACATCGAAAATTTTCGTGATCGCAATACTATCAATGGCGAGATAGCAAAAATAAAAAATTATGAGAATCTTAAGTTATTATTTGTAATTTTCATAAAAATGAAAAAATATTATAAATTTTAGTTTTCTTTTAAAAAAATATAATAACTACTAATAAAAAAATCTAAGATCTATAATATTTATACTAAACAAGCTAAATTTATTTTAAAAAAATGGTTTGGATTTAATTATTTTATTAACAAATTAATTATTTGTTATGAGAATTGATATAGAAATGAATTAATTCTTGATTATTGCAAATTGAATCGTTGACAATGACGTTTCTTTAAAGAGAGTATAATTTTTCACTTAAAATCAACGCCACATCACTTTTTATGGCATTGAATGGCTGAATACTAAAAAAGAAGCGCCTTTTTAAGCTCCTGGAGGTTTTTGCGATGTGACTGCATTCCCTAACATCCAAGTACAACCAGATCATAAGAAACAGGAAAATATAATTTCTGAGACACGTCTAAAGAGGAAATAGTCAACATCTTGGACTCTTTAGATTTAAGAACAATCGAAAATTTACAGATAGTAATGTCTAAAACTGCTTGGAAAAGAACACACATGTATTTTTCCAAATAATAATAATAAAAAAAAAAAAAAATATATTCAAAATAAACAATATTTCTTTTTTATAAGCTTTTTATTAACTTGACTTTTCTGTATGTCTGTAACATGCATAATTTGTAATTGAATTTTAACCCACTTCTAGCGATTTCGCTCAAATTTGAAACGTATATTGAAAGTCGATGACACTGCAATAATCAAAAAGAAATATTTGGAATTTTTCAAAAATACGAATTTTTAAAAATTGTAAATTAAAATAAAAAAGTAATAAAAATAGAAAATGTATATTAAACAAAATTTAATTAAATTCAAATTATAAATTCATTTTATTAAAATTAAAACTATTTAAATATCTCAAATGATTAAAAATGAATAATACTATATAAATAATTAATTTTTATTGATGATAAAAATTTTTTTCAACTTATAAATTATAAATTTATAATAAAATAATAATAAAAAAAATAAAAAAATAAAAACTTTTAAATAAACTAATAAAAAACTTTTTTTAATATATACGCTTTTTAATAAAAATTCCCTAAAAAATAAAAAATAAAATATTAATTAAATCTTGAATATTATTCTTTACATATGCCCAACGAAAAAGCGTGGGTATAATAATATCAAATTTTTTACCTACTGATTATGTTTATATGCGCCACGCTTTTTTGTTGGACATATGTAAAGGATAATATTCAAGGTTTAATTAATATTTTATTTTCTATTTTTTAGGGCATTTTTTATTAAAAAGCATATATATTATAAAAAGTTTATTTTATTAATTTTATTTTTATTTATTTTATTTTTTTATTATTTAAAATTAGAATAAAAAATTTAAGCAAAATAATTAATTAATAAAAAATATGGCTTCATATTATTCATATATACATATATATAACTTATACCTAAATTCTTGAATTACTTATACTACACAGGCTATAATTTTGACTTGATTAAAATTCTAATTATATGCAGGTGGTAGTATTTAATGATAACGCCATCATAATTTTTACCCACATGTTTACATATATAAATATATATGAATAGAAATGAAACAAAAAAAATCCTTGAACCGATTCACAGTTGAAGGTGAATATAAATGATCTTATAATATATATTTAAGTATAATATTTAAAATAACTGTAACATTAGAATACTTTTTCTTTCTATTAAATAATTTTACTATTCTCCATTTTTTAAAGTATTTATTATATAATAATTTAATTACTTTAAACATGTTTTTTTATTTTTAAAATTTTTTAAATGGAAAAATAACGAAATTTTTTTATATGTAGAATTAGTAAATTGTCTAATTAAATTAATAGTTTATATAGACATGTGAAGAGGGGGGGGGTTGGTTGATTTACGAACCAACGCATATTCGTATAGAACAATAGAATCAAATACAGGCAGTATTCAACGTTATTGAAATTTTTTTGAAATAATTACTCCATTCTATAATAATATGCTCAATAATAATATTATTATTAACAAATATTCTTGATCATAAGATTTTACCTTGATTTTGTTAGAATATTGATTAATTGAGGACAAATAAAATCAATTTTAGATTAATTTTTAATTGATTAGCTTTTTAATATATATTTTAAATATTTTATTTTATTATTTTTCAAAGTATGTATATATAAATAAATACGTATATGAAAATATGTATTATATTTAAATTTTATTTATTAATATCTTTTTAAGGTTATCTTCTCTGATTTATCTTCTTATAAATATATAAATAATTAAATTAATAAATAAATTTATATATTTTTATTTAAAAATAAATTTAATACAATTAATCGATACTTAATATTATCATAATAAGATAATTCAATAAGTTACTTGTATGGTTTATATGTAACAAAAATTTTGATTTTCTATTTTTTTGTAATCATTCTTATTATATGTTCTTCAATTAATTAATAATATAAAAACAAGATCAACGAGTAATGTTCTGTTAATAGTTGAATTTTTTATTCTGACCAAATTAAAAAGAAGTCTGATTGCATTGAAATTGATGTCATGTAAAAATGAACAATTAACGGATTGTAATCGAAATTGAAAAATGGGCCAATGATATTGGATTCTGGCTTACTTCTGCAAGAGTTCGGCAAGTGATCGTTCGATCCCTGAAGAATTTGTCCTCTTTTGATCGTTTTCTGTTTACGGAGAATATCGTAGGTGAGGTGGAATTTTGACCCTGAGGCAAATTCATTTTCACTTAGTATCTACCTACTCTATCGACCCCTTTTCCCTCTTTACTCTTCAATTCGTATTACAAATAACAACAACAACAACAACACCAAGTGATATTTATTCAGAAGTAAACAAAGATTAGACAGATAATTCAATTCTCAAACGATTAATATAAAATTTATAATATAAAATTATTGATATTTTTTCAGGGGTAAACAAAGATTAACTTAAAATAATAAAATATTAATTTTATATAAATTCTTTTTGCATAGATAATTATTATTTTATACAGGAATAATTCTATAATAATATACAATCTATTTGAGAGAAAATTATTTGAATACCAATTTAATAAGAAGAACAGAACAGAAAGAATATAATATTAAAGAGAAGGAGATAAATAAATCAAACCTTCAAACACACACAAATATTAGAATCATAGACAAGCAATAAATTTATTATTAGGGAGGACAGAGAAACGGATGAGAAACATTCCAATAAGAATATACATCAATTAAAAACGATGATCCTAACCAAATATTAATAGCAGGTAAATTTCAAATGAGATGAAAAATAAAAGGTATCTTAATAACTCATAGATATATATATAAGGAAAATATTTTGAAATAATACCCTGCCCAAGAAATATTATCGATAATCTTATATAATTTAATTTTTAATTTTTTAAAACAAAAAAATATCTATTATTTTAGTGAGTAATTATTTATTTAATTTTCTTTTTAAAAATTTTTTAAGTTATTCAATTAATCATTTTGTTAATTTATCTGATAATATTAATTATTTTGAGGTTTTTATATTTTTCCTTTCGATTTTTTGGTTTTGAAAAATTTGTTATTTCTTCCACTCAATATAATAATTATATGTTCATTTTTTCCTAATTTATTTTGATATTGATTTTCTTATCGTTAAATTAAATTAATAATATTAATAATAATAAATTAATCGAACATGAATTTAGTTCCTTTTCTTAATTTTTGTATATTTGAATTTTATAAATATATTATTAATATAATATAAGCGTATTATTAATAAAATTATTTGAAATATTATTATTTTAGTGATTATAAAGTTATCTATACATTTTATGGGAACATTCATTTAATTTTAAATTAATTAATAATTTAATTATTATATCTAATATAAGTTTTAATAAGGTCCATTTGCATTAAAAAATAATTATAAGTATAATTTAATTTAATATGAGTATGAATATGAGTGACAAAATTATTAATTGATCACTATTTCATAAAAATAATAAACAACTAAAAAAATCAGTGAAAGTTTGTTGTTGTTTTTTCTGTTTTGCAATTACAATATATAATACATATCTAATATGTTCTTTATGTATGAAAATAATAATTAAAATAAACTTTTTTTTTTGCTAATAAAAATTATAGGTAATAAGTTCCTATAAAATCTAATGAGAATTATTTTTAATATAAAAAAAAATATTAATAAATTTTATAATTATATTTGCAGAAAAATTATGTCATTTCTTTAACCACATATATATATATAAATATAGTTTATCAATGTATTATTATTAGTTAATTTAAATAATTAATTATATTTTTTTATTTAATATATTTATATACAAATTTTAGTCAGTGTTTAAAGATTTTTTTTTCTTATTTCTAAAATTAGAAAAAAAAAATTTACGATAACATTTTTACTTTCAGGAAATTCAAAAGGAGTCAAATAATCTCTGTTGATAAAATGAAATTGTTTTACAATGACGTAGGGTATGGAACAAAGGTTCGATAAATCAAAAGGATGATGATGAGGATGATGAGCATAGCTGACTGATGATCAATGAAGATGAAAGGGGAGGGGTAGCTTAGCAGCAGGTAGCCATGTCGTATTTATGTTAGTCTTGATGACCGCATTCCATAAGCAAGAGGAACGGTGAATCTAGGACGTTAGTATATTATATTATAAACTATCAAAGTATAGATTGAGATTGGTACAGGTGCCCAAGAATTCAAATTTGTGTCTGACTACCCACGCCCGCGAAAATTATTCCGCCCTCCAATCCGTCATTTTGTTGCTTATATAAGAGAAGACATTCAATGAGAGTGAAAGTAAATAAATAAATAAAAAAATGGTAAGTTACCATAATAATATAAATAAATTATCATAAATAAACGCAAATTTTGACATTTAAATTGTGATTATTTAGATTTTAAATAAGAGAATGGATTATTATTTCAATAAACTTTGAATTTTGATTTTTAGTATAGAGTATAGAGAATTTTTTTATCAACGTTTGAAGAATCATTTATTTTGATTTTGATTATAAAACATTTGAATATGAATATCATTAACACAAATTTCTCTCTCTCTCTTCTTGGTTAAAAATAATCCTATCACAGCCAGATAAATCTCTTTCCTATCACAATGAATTTAAAATAAAATAAAACAAATCTTATCTTATTATGCTAGCTAAAATTGTATGTTTGTTTGTATATATATATATATATATATATATATGTAAATGGATTCACAGAAACCGCTCTAACGATTTTTTGAAATTCACACCAGAGATAGTATTTATAAAGAAAAATTGAGTTTTATTGATCACATCTCTGGAAAAATTCATCTTATTAGTTTTTTTTTAATTTAAATAGATATGACGTCACAGCCACCGCCTATGAGATATATATCTTTTCTTAAAATAAAATTAAAAATATTTATATTATATTCATATTTGTTTTTTATTTAATTAATAGATACATTTAAATTATTTCAAATTGTTTCTGTAGCTGGAAATTAATTTATAATCTCTTTCCTATCACAATGAATTTAAAATAAAATAAAACAAATATTTATTATTAAACAAGAAACTATTTTCATATTATAGTGTAATATTTTAATTTAAAAAAATTAAATTTGTGTTTTAGATTAATCAATAATAAAATGAAAACTCACCCTATATTAATGAAAATTTGTTGATTCTATTTCTATTGTAGCTAATTTCATGCTATAAATTTGAATGTTTGATTGTTAAAGAAAATTGGTGGTTGTAATTTCTTACAAGTATTTAAATAAATTTCATTATTATAACATCTAGGAATTACTTATTGGTGTTCACGCTTGAAACTAATAAGAATCATATCATTTATTAATTAAAGAATTAATAAATTTTTGAAAATATAATAAAAAAAAAAAAAAAATTAATAAAACAATAAAATTAGTGAAACTCAACATAGATTCGCTAATTAATTTGTTTATTTTTCTTTTCTTTTATTTATTTATTATGATGATTTCTTAGATTTCTTGAGCGAATGAAAGTGAAGAAAAAGTATTCAAATTATTTATTTTTACTTATATATATTAATTAAAAATATTTATTAAATTTTTATTTGCTATTCAAATTTATAAAAAGGTGATAATCATTAAAGTTTTATGAAGTTTATTTTTTTATCATTATTATTGTTTCGTGTACGAGTATATAAATTTTGATTTTGTTGTGTTAAAGATTGTCTAGTCTAGTGATTCTCAACCTGGGCGATCGATATCTTAAAGGGGGCGATTTTTTGTCTATATGATTTTGGGGGGCGATAAGTTATTTTTGGGGGGCGATTATAAGGTAAGATGATTTTGCGAACAGGCTTTTTCTGCTTTGTTTCAATTTGGTTCTAAAAAAAAGTAAGATGATTTTGAATTTTTATCTGTTAAAATTTATAGTGGGGCGAATTATGAAGCCGGCATTACGAAGTGGACGTTTGGTCCAAAAAGATTGAGAACCCTAGTCTAGTCTCTATAATATCTACCCACATATTATAACTAATAAGAAAATTAAAAAAATTACCCTTCAAAAAATCATATATGAGAAAATGCTTAAACATTTGTACTTTTTATTAATTATTCATTGGTGTCACATATTCAATTTGAGTTTAATTGATGTGAGTTGAAGAAGGACAGAGAAACGAAAGACTTTCTTTCTCTTTATAAAAAAAAGAGTTGCCTACCCCTAAATGGAAGAAAGGAGAAATGATGATTGGATTAACTTAGTCACGATTCTCGAATTTCAATGTGTGAAAGTTCAAAGTTTATCTTCTAAATGATACTTGTAGTTTTGTTTAAGATTGCTACATATTACATGCTACAAATTACAAAAACAAAATAAAACTATTACATACATAATTTCATTAATTTGTTTTACATTATAACATATATGAAATCACTTTTTAAATTCATTAGAAAAAAAGAATTTAAAAGTTATTCATAGACAATTAAATGCAAAATTTAGATTCATATAATATCCTATATATTTAGGGCATAATTTAATAAAAATATTTTTAAAAACATTACAACTTTTTCTAATTTGTTTTATTAAAATTTAGATATATAATTTTTAATAAATTAAAGAGAGTAAAATAAATTGAATTTGACCAAATTTTATCATATAGTATTCATATTTATTTATTTTTATTTTTACTATCTCGCCAGAGATAGTAATGCGATCACGAAAATTTTCGATGTTGAGATTTTGATGTTTTTATACGTTTTGAAGGTTCCTGAATCATTTTCACCAAGGTTGAGAAAAATGTCTGTGTGTGTGTATTTATGTATGTATGTAGACAAGATTACGCAAAAACGGTTTGAGCTAGAATCATGAAATTTGGTACATGGGCATTATTCAAAATTCGTAGTTTTCTATCAACTTTTGAGAAATGTAGCTCAACCGGAAGAAGGTCATTCCCTACAACGTTTTCATTTTGTTTTCTTTAAAGTGACCGTAAAAATAAAGATATATGTTTGATAATTTTTCACATGATTAAAAATTGTATAAAACTGCTATATATAGAATTTCAGTTTGATTGAATCACTGAAAGTAACAGAATTAATTTTTTAACACTGCAGATCACACGCGCCAATAGGTGCCAACAACAAAGAGCCAAACATGCGCTGGTTTAATAAATATTATTTATTAATTTTAATTTATAATTTATAATTAATTAAATTTAATTTAAATATAATATATTATGTTATTTATTCCAATTCAAATTGCGAGATAGTCGAGTGGAGACACTCCAGCTAATTTTAAAGAAATGGATAAAGACTGATTTTTTTAGATACTTTTTATTTTAGTTAGTATTTTGTTTTAATATAGAATAATAGCTAAAAAAAAAATACTCAACAAATATTTAAAATTTTTCTTTAATATAGTATTAAAATATAACCTAATGTGATACGCGTCTGAAATGGAAACCAGGGAAAATATAATTTGCATACTTGACAGACACATTAAATTCCAAACCTTTCATTCCATTCATTCATAAAATGCCAACTGAGACTCATAAACCGAATACCCTTTGGAATTAAATCAAATTACTTTTGTTTCATAAAAAAAAGTTTTTGCCCTGGATTCTAATAAAAAAAATATTAAATAAATTACACATTAAATATATACCTAAAAAGTTATATGAAACAAATGCAGAAGACTCATTCTAAGAAATAGGATGGATCTATCGTAACAAGAAGCTTTCCTATTTAATACAATTTAATCCCAAAAGTGATAATGAAGAAAATTCTTGAAATGAAAATTGATATTTTTGTTTTTATTAAAAAAAAAATTATAATAAAAATATAAATTAATGAATAATTAACAGTAAAAAAATTAAAGTTTAATTAAATTTATTTTTATTTTTAAATTCATATTTTATAAATGTTTTTTAGTTATTTTTTCTTTCTTCATTTTATCATTTAAAATAATCTCTTATATATATATATATATATAGATATAGATAGATAGATAGATAGATAAATAGATAAATAGATATATATAGATCTTAGCCGAAGCAACCCAACTCCTCCAAACGTCCCCTAGGCCACCCCCATCCAACTCTCTCTCACCCCCCCCCCAACTCTAAAACGTTTCCCTCCAGTCTTTTATCTCCTATTTTAGACACATACATTTGTTTATATCATAGGTTCCCAAACTTGTTTGTGTCGTAGACCCCTTGCCATGATTTTTGGTTTTGGATAGACCCCTACTTAACCTGCAATTGATTTTTTGTACAATTTTTTTTTTATAACCATATTGAATTGAATTATAAGATAGTATAATATAAATAAATGTACAAAACAAACACTGACATTTGAAACGCAATAACTTTTGTTGTATGCATCCAAATGTCATGAAATTTATACCAGTTGTCAATGAGGGACTAAGCCACCTACGGGTAAAATATTACAAAAGATTGCATTAGTGGTACTATTTTTTTTAAAAAGTTCGGTTTCTTTTGGAATGGAGAGTGTAAGTTTTACTTAAATTTTCATTTTTCAAAATAGTTTTAAATGCTATTATTTATATAAGATTTAGTTTTGAAACAATTATATAAAAACAATTATAATATAAACAATTATAATATATAAAATATGAATGATTATTATTAAATAAGTATATTTATTTTATTTTTTCATTATGTAATTATATGACTTCTTATTTTCCCCTTTGGAAATATATTCACTATATTTACCATATTTTTTATATTATTTATATCAAAAAAGGAAATTTTTTATTTTTATTTATACCGTTTTCTTCATTTCTTTTCCTTTTCCTTTTTTATTTTTATCAATCACCTCTTCTGTACCACACCAGCTCTGTTTTAAGCAGCCCCCACCTCCCTTTACCGTCTTGTTAGTCTTTTTTAATTTGTTTCCTGTTCGACCACTTAATATATTCGTAACTATATTTTCTCTCATTTTATCAATTATTACGTTCATTAAAGTTTATTTATTTTACAATTAATGTATTAAATTCAACATCTCAGTGAAATTTTAAAAGAGTCAGGATTATGGGCGAAATATGGCCTTACTGTTATCTTCTCATTGTATAATAAGACTTATGTTTTTTTACTACATATATATATATATATCTATATAGTTATTATTATAAATTTAGTTTAGTTAGAAATCCTACATACTAGCATGTTGTCTTTTACAAAACAAAAATTGCAACTAGACAAATTAAATAATACAGGGAACGCTCTGTATAAGCAACTCATTTATAGAGAGGTTGCTTATATAGGGCGTTCTGAAGTTATTTTTTTTTATAATTATACAAAATATTTTAATATTAATGAATTTTTTATTTTTTAAAATGTTGAAAAATATCTATATTAACTTTTTCGGATTCTGGCACTATTATTAAATTTCACTGGAATTTAAATATAATATATAATATTTATCTCGTATTTATTAATTAACATTTGGAAGTAACTCTTCTGTTGTATCCATATCATATTACATGATTCTAGGAAAAATATTAATCATAAGTTTGGTATGTTCACAACTGAAGGCTGATGACATTCTACACAATCGTTGTAAAAACGTTATATGTAATATGTAAGTTAATGCTTATTGATGTTGATTTCACTAACAGAATAATTAATTTTGTAATTAATATTTTAAATTACGGAATCAATTCTATCTGACATTTGATGAAAAGGTAGAATGGTGGGAAAATTTTCAACATTTTCGAAATGAATAGAAAAGTTTACAAATAATTATTATTATATTTCAATAGAAAAGATTATTAAAAAGTATACTTTTTGGTATATTTATAAGATGTATTGAAAATGTCAAAACAACATTCCTTTCGATTTTTTTTTTTCAAATATCTATTAAAATATCATAATAAAATAATGTTACATAATTTGACGATTTTGTATTATATCTTTATAAATGTATATTTTAAATGATCCATTTAAATTTTTCAAACAGGTATAATAAAATGAATTTAACTTTAGTTTTTAAAAGTATTTTTCATTTGGAGACAAACAGGAAGAAATTATTTAATCAAGTGTACTCTTTTTAAAATCATACTAAAAAATCTCTCTTATTTTGAGTTTACGTTTTCTATACTTTACTCTATTAATTAATAATTAATAATTTGTAAAAAAACTCTTATTAAAAAAATAAGCTGGAGTGTCTCCACTCGACTATCTCACAATTTGAATTGGATTAAATAACATATATTATATTTAAATAGAATTTAATTAATTATAAATTATAAATTAAAATTATTAAATAATATTTATTAAATTGTTTAGCTATTTGTTGATGACACCACGTATAAAAACATCAAAATCCCGAAATCGAAAATTTTCGTGATCGCAATACTATCTCGCCAGTGATAGTAACAACAGCTCCATTTTTATAATCTCCTATTAAAAAGAAACAAAATAAAATATAAATTTATACTTAAAAGACTGCCAGAATTTATATAAATATGTAATATATTTTATAATAAGTCCGTGTGTTGAGGTATTTTTCAATAAACTTTATTTGAATAAAATTATAACATAGAAAAGTTAATAAAATAAAAATAAATAAGACGAACCATGATAGAAATATTTATTTTTTGATAACAAAATTAATTTCAATGATTTATAACTATTATATAATTTAAACAAATTTATTCGTATAATATAACTTATAACCTATACAAATTTATAAATTTGCTTATTATCTTACCTACGTAATATGCAATGGTGTAATATACATATCAATATATGTATAGTCTTTTTTTTGTATTAATAAATAGTTTAAATTATATGTACCACATGAATTAATTTTTTTAATATATTATTTATTCCCACAATTATATATATATATATATATATATATAATTATAGTCATAGGAATCTAATTATAAAACAAAAATAATAGAAGTATTATTATGAATTTGATTTTCAAAATATAGATAATCAGAAAAATGATTAAGAAAAATATAAAAATAAAAAAAAAAAATTAAAAGAATTATAAAGTAATCTTTTTATAATAATACATAATATGAGGAATTTTGTTACTATATATAATATATATAATTACTATTTAAAAATATTCTACTTAGTTACCTACTATATTAATGGATTAAATTATTAGTGCATGTTAAATTTACCCAAAATTATTTTAAAAATAGTCCCTTATTATATACTATATTATTCATATTTTTTTAATATTTAAATAATAATAGTATAAAGAGTGAATTTACTTTAGTATTTTACCTTTGTTAAGAAATGATAAAATATTGATTAAAAAAAAATTAACATATTCTTTTAGTCATTAAATTTTTACAACCGAATAAACTTCATGTATATACCTATACGAGATGTAAAATTGTATATAGATCTGGAAGGTATATATTGTCATTTTTTTTAAATTATTCCAAAACTACGTGCCTTTTCTTTTCATTAAAATAATCAAAGAAAACAAATTATCGGTATTGATGGTTATGCAACCAACATTTTTACTATCTATAGTATTGCGATCACAAAAATTTTCAATATTAAGATTTTGATGTTTTTATACGTTTTGAAGGTTCCTGAATCATTTTCACTAAGGTTGAGAAAAATGTTTCTGTGTGTGTGTATATAGACAAGATTACGGAAAAAATGTTTGAGCTAGAATCATGAAATTTGGTATAGGGGTATTATTCTAAATGCGCAGTTTTCTATCAATTTTTGAGCAATGTAGCTCAACCGGAAGAGGGTCATTACCTACCACGTTTTGATTTTTTTTCTTCTAAAGTGACCGTAAAAATAAAGATATATGTTTGATAATTTTTCACATGATTAAAAATTGTATAAAGCTGCTATATATAGAATTTCAGCTTGATTAAATCACTGAAAGTACCAGAATTAATTTTTTAACACTGCAAATTTCACGCGCCAACACGTGACGTGTTGCCATTAATAAAGAGACAAACACGCGCTGGTTTAATAAATATTATTTATTAATTTTAATTTATAATAAGTAAATTAAATTTAAATATAATATATATTATTTAATCCAATTCAAATTGCGAGATAGTCGAGTGGAGACACTCCAGCTTATTTAAATGAATATTTAAGAAAATTGTTCTTCTGATATAATATATATTATTATTATATATACATCTATATGTATATATATATATATATATATATTTATTTATATATAGTAGTATTAATCTTTTTAAAAAAAAAATTGAATATTTGATTTGAATATTATATATTTTGCAATCAAATAATATATTAATTATTAATGAGTGATTTAATTTAAATGCCATTTTAATTTATTATAAAACCCTTTAATTATCAAAGTGCGAAAAGTCATTAAAGACAAGCAAACTAAATGAATTTAAATGCAACGCAATTGGAACGTAAAACAATTGAACGAAAATAATAGACTAATTGCAAGATCATTTAACAGCCCCATTAAAGAACTAAACAATTAAAGCTTAAATTAAATCCATTAAAAACAAAGTACTGATTAATTACTCTTTTATATTCATAGCTTCTTAAAAAATTATATTTATATAAACCTATATAATATATAATAAGGTTCAAATATTTTTATTTAAAAAAAAAAATAATAAATAAAATTTGAATTAAATTATTTTCTGTATTTTTTAATCTAAATTCTTTGTTACATAGAATTTTATAATTAAATTTTACTTATTTCTGATAACAAAACATGAAAAATTCAAAAATATATTAATGACAATTGATTGATCATTTTTCTTTATGAAGATTAACATAAATAATTAATAAATGATCAAATGAAATCAAATTCTGAAATTCTATATATAGCAGTTTTATACAATCTTTAGTCATATGAAAAATTATCAAACATATATCTTTATTTTTACGGTCACTTTAGAGGAAAAAAAAGCAAAACGTTGTAGTCAATGACCCTCTTCCGGTTGAGCTACATTTCTCAAAATGTTGATAGAAAAGTACAAATTTTGAATAATGCCCATGTACCAAATTTCATGATTCTAGCTCAAACCGTTTTTGCGTAATCTTGTTTACATACACACACTGTATATATATATACAGAGAGAGAGACATTTTTCTCAAGTGAAAATGAATCAGGGACCTTCTAAACGTATAAAAACATCAAAATCTCGACATAAAAAAATTTTCATGATCGCAATACTATTTCTCTGGCGAGATACAAAAAACTAATAAAACTGACAAAAAAGATTGATATAAATAATATCTAATAACATTTGATAAATTCATGAAAACAATATTTTAAATTTATGAATGAAGACCATATTCTTAGCAATTAGAAATAATACTTGATGATGTGTGATCTAATTTTTATATCTATTGTAAACTAAACTTCATATCATTATGAAATCTGTAGAAATATATTTTCAAATATTCTCAGTAGATTGTATTTTTCATTTGGAGTAAATTGAATGTTAGAAAATCAATCAATCAATTTTTTTTTGAATAGTGGGGTGGTTAAATTGAACCGGTGTCAGTGGTGGATGGAGGGACGTAAGAATATCTTTTTTGATTGAGTTGATTAAACGATTCAACCTTGAAGCTATGAATGAACGAACAACAGGTTGTTTGCATGCTCAAGGGGCCAGTGCTCCTCCTGCTGGATATACCATACTCGTAGATGTGTACCTCGAGGATCCCTCGATTTACTCTAAGCCCCGTTTCTGTTAAGTTACACAGATCAATTTTGAAATATTCTTTTTTATTACCTCTGGCGAGATAGTATTGCGATCACTAAAATTTTCGATATCGAGATTTTGATGTTTTTATACGTTTTGAAGGTTCTTGAATCATTTTCACTAAGGTTGAGAACAATGTCTCTCTCTGTGTGTGTCTGTGTGTGTGTGTGTGTTTGTGTATGTGTGTATGACAAGATAACGCAAAAACGGTTTGAGCTAGAATCAAGAAATTTGGTATACGGGCATTATTCAAAATTCGTAGTTTTCTATCAACTTTTGAGAAATGTAGCTCAGCCGGAAGGGGGTCTTTACCTACATCGTTTCAGCTTGATTTAATCGCTGAAAGTACCGGAATTAATTTTTTAACACTGTAAATCACGCGCCAGCACGTGATCAATCAACAAAGACCCATAAATATTATTTATTAATTTTATTTATAATTTATAATTAATTAAATTTAATTTAAATATAATATATGTTATTTAATCCAGTTCAAATTGCGAGATAGTCGAGTGGAGACACCCCAATTTTCTATTTATATTTATTTATTTTTTAATTATATAGGAAATCATATAAAAAAAATAAGAATTTTTGGAAAAAATAAGTATAAATTTGTTTTATCAAATTTTTGTTAAAAAAATATATACCAAATCTATATTTTTATTTTTATATATCTTGTATAAAAGTTTTTTTATTTGAAACTAAATTTTTTCTAATTTTTTTTTTACACTTTTTATAATTTCTTGACAAAAATTAGCTGGAGTGTCTCCACTCGACTATCTCGCAATTTGAATTGGATTAAATAACATAATATATTATATTTAAATTAAATTTAATTAATTATAAATTATAAATAATAAATAATAAATATTAAACCAGCGCATGTTTGGCTTTTTGTTGATGGCACCACGTCACGTGTTGACGCGTGAGATTTTCAGTGTTAAAAAATTAATTCTGGTAATTTCAGCGAATCAATCAAGCTGAAATTCTATATATAGCAGTTTTATATAATTATTAATCATGTGAAAAATTATCAAACATATATCTTTATTTTTACGGTCACTTTAGAGGAAAAAAAATCAAAACGTTGTAGGTAATGACCCTCTTCCGGTTGAGCTACATTTCTCAAAAGTTGATAGAAAACTATGAATTTTGAATAATGTCCATGTACCAAATTTCATCATTCTAGCTCAAACCGTTTTTGCGTAATCTTGCCTACATACATACACACACACATACACACATACACACATACACACACACATACACACACACACACAGACATTTTTCTCAACCTTAGTGAAAATGATTCAGGAACCTTCAAAACGTATAAAAACATCAAAATCTCAACATCGAAAATTTTCATGATCGCAATACTATCTCTGGCGAGATAGTAATAAGTAAGCTAGAGAGCTTATTTTTATTTATTTTTAATAATAATTTGATAAAATATATTGAGAATTATAGCGCAACTGGAAGAGGGTCATTACCTACGTTTTGATTTTTTTCCTCTAAAGTGACCGTAAAAATAATGATCTATGTTTGATAGTTATTCACATGATTAAAAATTGTATAAAACTGCTATATATAGAATTTCAGCATGATTGAATCGCTGAAAGTACCGAAAATAAATTTTTTACACTGCAAATCCCGCGCCAGCGTGGTGACATCAACAAAAAGCCAAACATGCCCTGGTTTAATAAATATTATTTATTAATTTTAATTTATAATTAATTAAATTTAATTTAAATATATAATATATGTTAATTAATCCAATTCAAATTTGCGAGATAGTCGAGTGGAGACACTCCAGCTTATTATTATACTTTAATTAAACAATAATTCTGCTTCCACTTGCAATGATCTATAATTTATGGAAAAAAAAGAAACAAAGGATTGCGCGTAGACCGGAAGGAATTATGACTCACTTTTGGATATGCGTGCTTTTTTTCATTTGAGGTTGATATTTGAAGGAAATTAAGTCATCCACCTTAATATTATTGTTTATCTAAGAAGAAAATAAAAATTTCAAAGTAATAAAAACAATGCATATGAATTTATATGAAATAAATCTTATCACATTTTTCTGTGAAAGTTTAAAGACAATTTTGATGAAATAAAAGATGAAAATATTTATGGTTAGTTTAAGATTCGATTTAGATTATATTATTATATAATAATATATTATAAAATAATTATTCTATAAAATAGGTATATTCTAAAAATAAACTATATATAACAATATAAGTATATAATTTCATTTTGATTTTCTCTTGTTATCCTACTTAATAAATAAAGTACCTAGATGAAAAATAAATAGATATTATTATGATTATTTTTTATTTATATTTTTTCATTCGATATGGATGAAAGAAAATTTTGAAAAAAGTTATCAAATACATAATTTATATTTTTATTATTATTACAACATATATTTTTGATTTTTAAACGAAATTTAAATTTTATGCTGATTTATCATTATATGAAGAATTTTGGAAATTTTATTCAAACAGGTAAACATAAAATATTTGTTATAATATAATATAATAGTACCTGGTTCACCGAGCCGCCGTTCAAATAATTTAAAAGAACATAATTAAAAAATAGTCATAAAACATACACCCTTTAAACGTAGGTATTAATGGACTGAAAGACAGAAAAGTATGGACTGTGGATATAACATAATATATATTTCGTAATTTGATTTGATTTATATTTATAATATTTTGTATTTAAGGAAGCGTTTTCTGACCTAGTTCCTGACCTCATTTAAATTTCCTATTTTAAATTAAGAAAAAACTAATAAAAGTTCTGAAACAATTTCATATAATTTAAAAGTACGTATTAATTCAGTGAAAGACAGATATGGATATAACATAAATATTTTTAATTTAATTTTATTTATAATATTTTGTATTTAAGGAAGCGTTGTCTGACGTAGTTGCTGACGTCATTTAAATTTCTTATTTTAATTTAAGAAAAAACTATAAAGATGATTTTTCTGAGGCTGAAACCAATTTTTCTTTATAAAAATTATCCATGGTGTGAATTTCAAAAATATCGTTTCAGCGGTTCTATATTTCCAAAATACAAGTATATATACATATATATAAATATATATATGCATATAATTTTTGCTATTATAATAAGATAAGATATACTTAAATATACAAACTATAATTTATTTATCTTTGACTCATATAATTAAATATATTAATTTTAGATTATGCCTTGAAGAATTTATATATATATATATATATATATAAATATTTCTCTCTAGATTGTAATTAAGAAACTAGTTTGAAAAATTAATGACAAATCAAAATTTTAATTTTTTTAAGTTTAAAATAAACAAAAAACCCTTTTAAAAAAAATAATGAATGAATCGATAAGAATCCTAAAAGAAGAAATAAAAAAAAAATATTCTTTTGTTAATTTTCCGTTGTTCTTGTTGTTATTTAATTATTGGAATGTAAAAATTTTTTCCACAGTTACATTTGCCCTCAATTGAGACGTCCCCGTATTTCCTAGAATGGCCCGTGTTGGATGGGATTGAGGAGACGTAGCAACTTTGTGTTATTATCCCCGAGGGGCACGAGTGGGTCTGAGCCACTTGTTGGGTGCTCCAACAAACGGGTTCACCGTGTCACACTCGGCAACTGGATCACATCTCAGCACCTTGGTTGGCATTTATTTAATTCCATCTCCCATCGGCATACTATAACGTAATAGAATCAAATATTTTTTAAATTAATAATAAACCTTCTATACTAATCGAAAATAAAAACACAATTTTTATTCATTTATTTAACATATTAATTTCTATTAATCCAAGCTTAAATAATCTATATAATTATAATTTTAGTTTAAATAGAATATAATATACCAAGGGTTCTTAAACTTTTTGAAGTTGATACTACAGAAACATCCATCAAAAAGTTCAGTTACCACCGCCAGGTTATGAGGAACCACCAGTAGTACATGTACCACTGTTGAAGAACCTCTCTACTATACAATATATAAGTTAAATAAAAGATAAATATAAAATAATAAAATTATCATATTTATTATTAAAATTCATAAAAGACATAAAATGAAATTAAATAAGTTGAAGTGTCTCCACTCGACTATCTCGCAAATTTGAATTCGATTAATTAACATATATTATATTTAAATTAAATTTTATTAATTATAAATTAAAATTAATAAATAATATTTATTAAATAAGCAAATGTTTGGCTCTTTGTTGATGACACCACGTCACGTGTTGGCGCGTGATTGTCAGTCAACATGTTAAAAAAATAATTCTGGTACTTTCAGCCATTCAATCAAGCTGAAATTCTATATATAGCAGTTTTATACAATCTTTAGTCATATGAAAAATTATCAAACATATATCTTTATGTTTACGGTCACTTTAGAGAAAAAAAAATCAAAACGTTGTAGGTAATGACCCTCTTCCGGTTGAGCTACATTACTCAAAAGTTGATAGAAAACTACCAATTTTGAATAATACCAAATTTCCTGATTCTAACTCAAAACGTTTTGCATAATCTTGTCTACATAAGTACATACATAAATACACACTCACACACACACACAGACATTTTTCTCAATCTTAGTGAAAATGACTCAGGAACCTTCAAAACTTATAAAAACATCAAAATCTCAACATCGAAAATTTTCGTGATCGCAATACTATCTTTGGCGAGATAGTAAAAATTAATAGAATTAATTATTATCTATTTATAACAGCGGTCGGGGAACTTTTTTAAAATTTCAATAATATATCCAAATTCGATTGGTTTTATTTTGTAATAAATAATCTATAGATCAGCGTTCGGGGTATTTTTTTTAATCATTACCCCAAAAAATTTATGTGTAAGTTGATATTACCCCATGTTCACCAGCAAAAAAAAAAACGAAATGATAATTTTGAAAAGAAAACAATAACTAAAAATTTAATTTGTAAATATACTAACAGGTTTATAGAATAGCAAATGAAAAATATATGCTTTTTACTCCCAAAAATTTCATTTTTACCCCATTTGGGGTAATTACCCCGGTTCCTCGACCGCTGATTTATAATGATAATTAATAATGAATGATTGTGTTAAAAAATTTTGGTACAACTTTTCATTCATTTTTAGAAATATCGATTTTCAATAAAAAATAATTAATATAAGGATATGCTTTGATAGATATTAAGACGTACAATCATTTAATTTAACTTTCACAATTTTTATCATTAAAAAAGACAAAAGGAAGTCGAATATCATCGGATCTACTGATGCTTTACCACAAAACTTGGAAGGATGTTATAAGAGTCTCTCTTAAGTCTTGTTATATAATTTCTGTAATTTTTTATAATATAAATACATTGAAAGAAAAGTTTATTATTATTAATATGAAAATATATGTATAAAAAACTTTTCTTTGGGATTCAGAATTAACAAATAAATATATTCTATTAATTATATTATGTTAAAAAAAAATTACAAATTTTATTCAATTTACGAAATTTTAAAATTAAAATGTTCAAGGTGGATGAATTTATAGATCAAAGTTGGTGTGTTGAGCTTTCACTTGAAATTTAAAAATACATTATAAGCTACACATTATGTAGATGTATAAAAAAGGACGACATATTAATTATTATTATTATTATATTATATTATATTAATTTTCTTTCTCTCTCTTTATTCTCTGTTTTATTCATAATTTTAGTAAATTAATAATAAAGCAATTGAAATTAATTGCACATTCGTTAGCCAATCTATGAGATTTAAGAAATGATAACTTTTCATTCATGTCAATTGTCAATAGTCAATTAGACAATTGTCTGTTGTCATTTTGTCACCTCAACATTTTGACTGTGGTAGCCATACAGGGTACTAGTAGAGCAGGATCCCCTTAAATTAGGGTGACTAAACGTCCCGGTTTTCCGAGATTGTCCCGATTTTATGTGCTCTGTCCCGGTGTCCTGAAAAATGTCTTCGGGACAGTCTATTGTCCCGGTTTTTAAATATTTAGGTCCGACGAATGTTTTCTCACAATCAGTTTGGCTCTTATTTTCGATTTTTTCATTCAATATGGCTCAAAAAATAAATAAAAGTAAAATATTTTTCCGATTTGGCTCTTAAACATTTTCGATTTTTCATTCAATATGACTCTAAAAAAAATAAAGGTAAAATATTTTTTCGATTTGGCTCTTAAACATTTTCGATTTTTTCATTCAATATGGCTCAAAAAAAAAGTAAAATATTTTTCCGATTTGGCTCTTAAACATTTTCGATTTTTCATTCAATATGACTCTAAAAAAAAATAAAGGTAAAATATTTTTTCGATTTGGCTCTTAAACATTTTTGATTTTTTCATTCAATATGGCTCAAAAAAAAAGTAAAATATTTTTCCGATTTGGCTCTTAAACATTTTTGATTTTTTTTTTTTTAAAAAAAAAGTTCCGGTTTGGTGTTTTCGAAATATGGTCACCCTATTTTAAATTGAATTTTGATTATACAAACCCTAACAACATAAAATTAATAAATTATTTTTTCAGGTGCAGAACAAATGACAGGAATGAATGAACGAACGGATAGCACACCTCTTTCTCTCTCCAAGTTTGAAACTGAATCGATAAATAATATTTTCGTGTTCCTCACGGCTTAGCAACTTGGTTTGATTGGCTTCGTGAATGTGATCGTGACGACCTCAAAACCAGCTGGTTTACTCTCTCTCTATCCCACTATCCAGAAATAACCTAATAACGTAATTATAGTAGGTTTATAGAGTTGATGAGCTCTTACAAGAATATATTTTGCAATAGGATTAGCAATAGAAATATTAAATAGAAAAATTTTGTTTAGCAATTTAAAAAAATAAATAAATAGACAAGAATAAGTAAATGCTAATAAAGTCCACGTAATTTCGTTTGTTTGTAACTTATTTTGTGATTTTATAACAAAATAAATCATTGATATAGTTTCATATATAAATATCATATATTATATAAATAGTTTATATATAATACGATTAATAATAAAAATAAGTTAATCAAAAATATTTTTAATATATTCACTTTTTAATCAAAAATGCCCTAAAAAATAGAAAATAAAATATTAATTAATTAAACCTTGAATAATATCCTTTACATATGTCCAACAAAAAAAGCTTGGGCGCATATGAACACAAGTAGTTGGTAAAGAATTTAATATTATTATATGAGGCCCACTCTTTTTTGTTGGGCATATGTGAAGAATAATAACAATTCAGTGTCAGGAATTGGCCATTTATAATATAATAAAATTAGTTTTTTTTGAGATACTTTCGTATAAAGATTATATGACAATATACTTTTATGATACGCAGTGATGCATTGGTAAAATAAGAAGTAAGGGAACGCATAGTGGGAGCAAACTAAAAGTCCTATTTTCACCAAACTATTTTTTCCCATAAAAGTTTTTATTTTTTCTTATTCTTACTATGCAAAATATTAACGAACACAAAAAAAAAGAAATTCTAACAGTAGATTTAAGTGGGAGTTGTCGGGACATGAAAAAGTACTGGAACACGTTCCGGTTCTGAAAAAAGGTAAGGGAACGTCGTTCCCCCGCGTTCCCTTCCCAATACACCGCTGATGATACGGTATATATACAATACAAGCATTTTATATTAAGATTATATTTGTATTTCAGTAAATGTATGTAAATATATATAATCAAAAAATTATTTTTTTTTAATTTTTATAGATTTATAGAATGAATTCTTTATATTTATGAAGTTTAATCGTGTCATATACTTATATATATTAAAAAGCCAAATTATATTAATCATTTAATTAAAATTGATTATATGCTTTTAAAAATTCAAAAAAACACAGTAGATATGTATTACAAATTTGATTTTTTGATCATCAACATTAAAATTCTAATAGAGTATAAAGTAAAGTTTATACTTATCAAAATATCACAGCTCTATAATTAAAAAGCAGTTAAAATAATAATTTAAGATGAATTATCCAGGCATATCTGGGAATGTCAAGGTAAGGTCGACGACATTTTTTATTCTTCATTATTTTTGGTACGATAATGATTTGTATGTAGGAAGGGTGATGAACAAACTATTAAAAGGGGGTTTAAAACTGGTTAGATTAGATTTTATATATATAGGTATATAAACTTTTTTTTTTTAAACAAGTTTTTAAAATAATTGAAATTTCATCTCGCGTTTGAAAATGAAAAGTATTCATAGAATGTATTTTTTAACTTAATTATTATTATAAACTAGAATGGAATGATATCTTATCTTATATTTTAAGTTGGTTTAAAAAGCAAATTTAAAGATGTTGATGACATGAAATTGAATAAAAAATTACAAAAATCAATAAAAATTTTTTATTTACATATTAATTTTTTTTTTTATATAAATAATTTATAAACTTATTGACTTTTAAAATTTATTTACAATTTTTACAGTCGTTTCTAAAAAAAATATCTGGATTGTGAATTTTATTAGATTAGACGAGGACCAGAACATTAAAATAATAATTTCTTTATAATTAAATAATCGTAAAACCTTACAATAACTTTTTATTTTATTTCAGATTGTATAATTTTAGAGATGATTGATCTATATTAGTGGTTCTCAACCTTTTTGGACCAAACGCCCACTTCGTAAGGCCGGCTTCATAATTCGCCCCCTATAAATTTTAACAGATAAAAATACAAAATCATCTTACCTTTTTTTTTTTTTTTTTAGAACCATATTGAAAAAAGCGGAAATGTTTAAAAAGCCTGATCGCAAAATCATCCTAGCTTTTTTTTTAGAGTTGAAAATGATTTCGCCCCCCAAAATCGTATAGTTAAATAATCGCCCCCTTTAAGATGTCGATCGCCCAGGTTGGGAATCACTAATCTATATTATATTGAAAAGGCATTATAGTGATGTGGAATTAATATAAACATCTTTTAGTTTTATTAATAACTTAAATATAATTATTTAAAATGAAGTTATATAGTTAGAGTTTTTGAACTATCATGAATTATCTATAAATTTCATTAAAATTAATTTAAAAAAAATATATAATTTTTTTTTAAGTATTAAGTCAAGTTGTAAATATTATTTTAACATATCACTGTTAATTTTTGTAATAAAAATTTATAATATTTGAACAACTATACAAATGTTTATACCAATTTTCAAGAATAAATAAAGATTTTTGAATGAAGGTATTTTTATAATAAATAAAATCAATTCTTTATGTGTGAATAATGATACTAACAACTAAGAAAAGTATGTTTGTGAGACATTAAAATATCCTTAAAGCAGCGTTATCCAACCTGTCGGGCGCGCCCCCCTTGGGAGGCGCGAGACTGCTGCAAGGGGGGCACAAAGGATTAGATCGAATACCAAGTGCCCGCGAAGGCAATTCAAATGTCCGCAAAATTTTGAACATTTTCGATTTTTTTTTCAATATGGTTCTAAAAAAAGGTAAGATGATTTTGTGGCCAAACTTTTGAACATTTTCGATTTTTTTCATTATGGTTCTAAAAAAAAAATGATCAGATGATTTAGCGATGCTCAGAATCATGGCCTGTTGTTATATTATTTCAAAAATGTGCCCGACTATTGAAAAAGAAAATTAGATTATTACAAAAGGGGGGCGCAAGAATTTTTTGTAACAATGGGAGGCGCCGGTACAGAAAGGTTGGAAACCACTCCCTGTAACGATGACTAATCGAGCCAAACGTTGGGCTGCCACTTTGTAAGGAGGACCGTTTCAAGTTGGGGTCACTTTGTAGACGATCCTCTTACGTTGGGTGCCAATTTATAAGGGGATCTAAGTATGGGGCTCTTGTAATGATCCACGATGACCGCGAATTGTTAATTATGTTAAGTTAATGATGGGCGCCAACTTTGGATATCCCAAAGTATAAAATAGTGTTGAAAAATTAAGGGAAAAGGGAAAACACAATAATAATGTTCACATTAATTTACTTTAATTAAATAGATAAAAAATTAACAAATTAAATATACAAATTTTAAATAGAAAAAAATAAGAAAATGTAATTCACTATTGTCACTGGAATTAGCAGAAATAATTATCACAGGGGGTGATGATAAGGATTATACACAAATAATTATATCACGGGACGTGATAAGTATAGGTTATATCAGGATGATATCACTTGTTCGACTGTATCACAGGGTGTGATAAAAATGATTATATACAAAATAATTATATCACGGGACGTGATAAATACCAGGTCATATCGGGATGATATCACTAGTTAAACTGTATCACAGGGTGTGATGATAAAAATGATTATATACAAAATAATTATATCACGGGACGTGATAAATACAGGTCATATCAGGATGATATCACTCGTTCCGCTGTCCATTCTCAACTGTCTAAAAATATTAAAACTTGGAGGGATGGTCCCTCCCCTTATGTGAAATATAATATCTATATATATATTACATTTTAAGAATAATGCGACCAAATAACTTTGTTAATAAAAGAGAATAGAAAACAAAATAAACTAAAAAAAAATAGATAAACAAAATAAAATGTATAATAAAAAAAAATAACTAAGAATATAAATACTTTGTCCGTTACATCCTCCCCCTCTGATTCCGAGGTCTTTTGATTGAGGGATCAGCCCTAGGAACGGACAATTTTTGGCCTTCCTCGCTTACTGGAGTAGAACGCGTGTCGTGGCTTAGACGCAATGCTGATGTATGAGGGGGAACAAGTCCTTGAGTAAATAAATGTTTTTGAGTTTGTGGTGGCTCCATAACTCCTGGTGGGCCCCGATGGGATCTCGGAGACCCCACCAGCTGTCTATATCGGACAGCAGGATCTTCTTTGCTGACTTTGGTACCGTCCATGGAATCGACGGCCCTTTGCAGCGCATTCAAACAACCGCCTGTGTTTATATCATGTCCAGCGTAAGGAGTTGGCTCTCCCCCTGGTTGAAAGACAGTTTCATGTTCTTTTAATAAATGGGAAAGTTTTATGTTCTGATCCGCAGTTAGCTGAATAGTGTTTTCAACAATAGTATTATTTTCGTAAGTTGTGCAGAGATTTTCTTGAATAAATTTGTATTTTCTCTTAGGATAATTATGAAAATACCAGCGATTGTTTCGCATATCTAATACTAAACCTGCTTTTCTGAGGAAGTCAAGACCTAATAGTGATCTATTTTCACTAACATTGGGCAGGAATATCATTTCTATATGTATTATTTTATTTTTGATTTTTACAGGAACTGTAGCTAATAACACGGAATGTATACGCTTTTTCCCGTCAGCTAGAGTTAAGGAAAGTTTTTCTACTTTAAAATGTTCTCCTCGTTGTCTTAAATAGCTGAGAAGACGCTGACCGCCAATTGAGCGAGTGGCCCCGCTGTCAACGCAAATAGAACCAGAAGCTTCATAGATGGAGGCTTCTATTAGAGCGAGTTTAGTATCTCCATTTGTAGTGACGTCACACTGCAAGGCGTGTGCGTTGGTATTTCCTTGCTTCGGATTGCAAGTTGGACACCTTGGTTTGGTGACTCCTGGAGTTCCGCAGCCGTAGCAACGAATTATTGAAGAGTCAGTCTCTTCTTTTTGTTTTTCACGAGGTTGTGAGTTTCTAAAGGGTTTCCGATCATAATATTTCGATTTAGGGGGTTCGATAGATTTATTTGAAGGGATTGTTTTTGAAAATGGGGCCCTTAAGTTATCATAGGAGTCGAATTTTTCTGCGAGATCGAGGGGATCTACCAATGTTTCCCAAGAGTCGAGGAAGTGATCTTTGCATTCGGATGAACACTTTCTCTTCATTTGATCAGCTAGGATCAAATTTTTAAGTTGATCAAAATTTTCAACTATTTTTATTGAATTAGAATTAAATAGATAAATGTTCTATTTGTTAGATAAATGTGAAAATTAAAAATAAAAAAAAAATAATTAACAAGTGTTAAATATATTATTATAATAGACAAGGAGATATGATTTATTTAAATTTAAAGTATAAAAGTAAAAGTTTTAATTTTTATTTTATTAATTAAATATTAAATTGTACTATAAGTCCGTTGAGATGAAAAAGTGATGATACTGCTCACCAAAGATGAATAATGTACTTTTCTCAGGAGCCGTGGTGTACTAATCGGGCCTCAGGTTGGGCTGCCACTTTGTAAGGATGACTAATCGAGCCCCACGTTGGGCGCCACTTTGTAACGATGACTAATCGAGCCAAACGTTGGGCTGCCACTTTGTAAGGAGGACCGTTTCAAGTTGGGGTCACTTTGTAGACGATCCTCTTACGTTGGGTGCCAATTTATAAGGGGATCTAAGTATGGGGCACTTGTAATGATCCACGATGACCGCGAATTGTTAATTATGTTAAGTTAATGATGGGCGCCAACTTTGGATATCCCAAAGTATAAAATAGTGTTGAAAAATTAAGGGAAAAGGGAAAACACAATAATAATGTTCACATTAATTTACTTTAATTAAATAGATAAAAAATTAACAAATTAAATATACAAATTTTAAATAGAAAAAAATAAGAAAATGTAATTCACTATTGTCACTGGAATTAGCAGAAATAATTATCACAGGGGGTGATGATAAGGATTATACACAAATAATTATATCACGGGACGTGATAAGTATAGGTTATATCAGGATGATATCACTTGTTCGACTGTATCACAGGGTGTGATAAAAATGATTATATACAAAATAATTATATCACGGGACGTGATAAATACCAGGTCATATCGGGATGATATCACTAGTTAAACTGTATCACAGGGTGTGATGATAAAAATGATTATATACAAAATAATTATATCACGGGACGTGATAAATACAGGTCATATCAGGATGATATCACTCGTTCCGCTGTCCATTCTCAACTGTCTAAAAATATTAAAACTTGGAGGGATGGTCCCTCCCCTTATGTGAAATATAATATCTATATATATATTACATTTTAAGAATAATGCGACCAAATAACTTTGTTAATAAAAGAGAATAGAAAACAAAATAAACTAAAAAAAAATAGATAAACAAAATAAAATGTATAATAAAAAAAAATAACTAAGAATATAAATACTTTGTCCGTTACATCCCTTAATATTATAAAATATTATTTGAATTAGAAGAGTTAGTAGATGGTTGCATATTAGTTAAGGCGTACTTAGAATTTCAATTTTTCAATATTTCTAGCACAAATTTTAATTATTATTATTAAAATAAAATAATATAAAATAAATATTAAGCAATATACAATTTAAAATATTTTATATTAGTTATTTATAAATACGATTATTAAATATTTCAATAAAATTCTTAGAATGTATTTATATAAGTATCTAATATATAAGTAATTAAAAAAAAAATAATATCTATGAAATAATATAAAATTATAAATTAATATTAATATTCAGAAAAAAAATATATGTGATAATATATTTTCAATGATAAAAACAAATATATTGATATCCTTTTATTGAAAAATGAATTTTTGCGCGCTCGCACTTAAACGAACCGTGAAACACGGATATAAGTATGAACAGATGTTAGTATATTAACGAATATACTTATAAATTAGAATATAAATAATCACTAATTATGAATAATTCATGTATGAATTTATGTATATCTATGAAATAATATTGTCATGAGTCATGAGTATGAGTATTAGCTATATTATATTCTAAATAAATTGAGGTTTGTTTATAGGTATATATATTATCAACGGGTAATTTATTTATTAATATATTTTATTAATATTATTTATTTATTATTTATTATTCACTATTACTGTTTTTTTTTATTATATTTTTTCCTTATAAAATATGCTTAAATTTTTTATATATATATATTTATATTTACTTTCAAGTTTAATATAGAAAGTGAAAAAGTTTTAATTTTAGGGCCTGGTCATTCATATGTCCTTGACTAAACGCACATCTGTCACACCTGCATAGGCCATCATTTGATAATAATATTAAATATATCTATTTAGTAATTCTAAATTCCATTTACTTATAACATTTTTATTTTAACTTGTGTTCAATTAAAATAGCTTTTATTTTTACTATCTCGCCAGAGTCCATAGTATAGAAAATTTTCGATGTCGAGATTTTGATGTTTTTATACGTTTTGAAGGTACCTGAATCATTTTCACTAAGGTTGAGAAATATGTCTGTGTGTGTATGTGTGTATGTAAGTAGGCAAGATTACGCAAAAATGGTTTGAGCTAGAATCATGAAATTTGGTATACGCGGATTATTCAAAATTCGTAGTTTTCAACATTTGAGAAATGAAGCTCATCCGGAAATGGGTCCTTACCTATCACGTTTTCATTTTTTTCCTCTACAGTGACCATAAAAATAAAGATATATGTTTTATAGTTTTCCATATGATTAAATATTGTATAAAACTGCAATATATAGAATTTCAGCTTGATTGAATCGCTGAAAGTACCGGAATTAATTTTTACCGACCGACGATAGTAAGGGAGGTATTGTTTTCACACCAAATTTCACATGTGGAGATTTTTACATATCTCCACGAATCATGCATTTTCTAAACAGAAAAAAGTATTTTTAGCATGATGTCTGTCCGTCCGTCCGTCCGTCCGTCCGTATAGATGTGTACAGCCTGAACGGCTCAACCGATTTTGATGAAATTTGGTATACTTAATGCATCAGTGGGATGAATTGATCAACTTTTGGTGCAATTCCGGAAACCGGAAGTGGTAGTATTAGCGATCGACGATAGGAAGGAAAGGGTTATTTTCACACCAAAGGAGATTTTTTTATATATCACCACGAATCATGACTTCGTATTGGTTTTATCCTCGAGAAAAATCATATTTATTAGTTTTTTCTTGATTTAAAATTATATGACGTCATCCAGCCATTCATGACGTCACAGCCTGGTCTTGCATATATATTATAAATAAAATAAAATTAAAAATGTTTATATTTATTATTTATGTATCCATATCTGTTTTTTATTACATTAATAGATATATTAAAATTATTTGAAATTGTTTCTGTAGCTGGAAATTAATTTATTTCAAACAGTCGGTCGGTTCGGACCTGGCCACAGGTCAACTTATTTAACACTGCAAATCACGCGCCTACACGTGACGTGGTGCCATCAACAAAGAGACAAACATGCGCTGGTTTAATAAATATTATTTATTAATTTTAATTTATAATTTATAATTAATTAAATTTAATTTAAATATAATACATTATGTGTTATTTAATCCAATTCCAATTGCGAGATAGTCGAATGGAAACACTCCAACTTATCCTTACTTATTTCTAAATTTCTTAATTTATTATTAAGTAAAATTTGAAATACCAAAAAAGTGAATATTTTATTATTGTAATATTATCATCAAAAATCAAGTGGCTTATTTCTTCTTTTTTCCACTTAAAAATTATCTAAAAAATTTTAAATTTTTGTTTTATATTTGATTCAACTTTGATTGAATATACAAATTCTATATAATATTACTGTTATTTTAACTGTATGCATTCTTCGTTTAAATATCTAGAAACAATTTTGTTATGAAAAAAATTTTCCGGCCAATGATTTGTTCAGCGGAGTGTCTCTCTTTAAAGGAAGATTTTATATAATAAAATGGACACTAGAATTTAGATAGAAAATCTCATACAATGATAATATTTATAATATTAAAAAAAAACAAGTATAATTTATTATTTATAGCAATTAAATTAAATATTTATTTTAAAAAATGTAAATTATATACATATTATATATTATATTGTAAGATGATTATTTATATTTGAACATTTAAAGAATTAAACTGAAAAAAACAGTTGTAGGATAATTAATAATAATTTAGTATAAATAAAAAATAAAAAAATGAATAAACATATAAATATAAATAATTTTTTATGCCTGTTTTTCTGCGATATTCAAATTAATGTAGATCGTGACTAAACCAAATTTTCGTCATCTTAAATATATATCTCTATCTATATCTATATATCTATATATATATATTATATATATCTGAGTAAAAATTCATAAATAATATTTAAAAAATGCAAGAGATGAAAGTTTTCTAAGAACATATAAAAAATTCACTTAATTATGCAGCTTTTTTTGTTTTTTTTTTTTAATTTAATGGAGGGCATATAAAAAGACGGGACTAGCTGAGGATTAATGTTATTTTTTGATTGCGTGAGAGTTGGTGGTTCGTTTTCTCGGATGGTCCTACAAGCCAAAGCAGGTCATCAAAAGAAATCTCTTTGTTTGTCTTGTTGTTACTTTTCTTGTTATATAATTATCCGCAATCTTATACTCGACCTCAAATATTTTAATTCGTCCTTCATAAAATAATATATAATATAAATATAAACTAAAATATAAATTTTATTCTAATTATACGCTAAGATAAAAAAAAAAATTAATTATACTCTTTTTATTATTGTATATACACATATATACATATTTTATACACTACAATTTTTGTATCCACTGATCCTTAGTTTTAAAATAATTTTTTTTCTTTTTCTTTTTCTTTTTTTTTAAATTTATAAATTATTTCTTTAATTTCTGATAAATAAAATTGTTATTAAATAGTAAGCTGATATGAATCGTATCGAGTTCTTGATTAATATCAATAAATATTATCTTAACCTATAGATAATTACTAGGTATTACAAATTATGGATACAATTGTATTATAGAATCTGAATATAAATCGAAATTCGTACTTTGAAAATCCAATCAAAAATCAAATGATTTAATTTGTAAAGTATAGTATAGTATAAATATTTCTTATCTAGATATTGAAAGTAATGTTTAACAAAAACTAAATAAAAGTATTCAATTTAACCAATAAAAATAACATTTTTTGTTTGAAAATGTGAAATTTAATATTATTTTCTATTTTTATTATATTTATTATAATTATAATGTTTTTCTCAACTTCACTTGGCGCCTGTCTCTCTGTTTCTCTGTCTGTTCGCTCTTTTGGCAAATTGAAATCATCTTTTTAATCAAATTTTTATAGATATTTCAATCATTCCCTAGAAGGTATAGAAGAAATATTATTGAATTATAATTAATTAATTGTAATTAATTAGCGATTAATTTTAGTAACTAACTCCTTTTGTATTGCTCCGATTAATTTTTTTTTAACGGATTCTGAAGCATAAATATTGATTTCAGAATAGATTTTCATTTTGAATTTAATTAAGATTATTTTATACCATTAAAATTAATGATGAATTCTTATTAATCAAGTTTAGTGCCAATGAAGAGGGGATTTTTCCCATCAAATGTCTTAAAGAAAAGATCCTTTTTTTATATATGTCCACAATAGAAAAAAAAACAAAGCATTGACATTTTTTTTGAAGACAATATGAGTACAAACAATATCCTATATGCATTTATAAAATCTCATATTAATAACAATTATTTATTTATCAATATTATATAATAATTACTATTCAATAATAACATTTACTTAACATAAATGTTTTATTTTATATATATGTTTTATTCAATTTGTAAATTTTAACTTCATCTTTTCTATTTCTCTTATTATATTAAATAAATTTATCAAATTAAAATTGCACTAAAAGAATATAAAAATATAAATATAAATTTTTTTTATAAAATAAATGGATGATGGACTAAAAAGAATAAAATAATTTTTCTATAAGCCTGACAAAGTTTATAGATGAATTGCTTCATATTCAACTAAAAACGTTGGGCGCTTTTAGTTTTCATTTGATTACTATGCAATTGACTTCCTTTATAGAGCTATAATTCATATATATATATACTGAAATACATACCAAACTAAAACACTTGATTAACAAGTAACACATTATCTTCTAATATAATTAACCATTTTGGATTTGATTGATAAGATGTAATTTAATTAAAATTTTTTTAAATTTTGAAACATACTTTGATATAAGTATATTACATTGAAAAATAATAAAAGATTAATTAAGAATTTTATTAATTTAAAAATAGCATAAAATATTGATTATCTTTTTCATTACTTTCCCTGAGTTTGAGTTTGTCGATATGTATTTACTTTAATAAAAAGTTTTGTATATCCAATATTTAACTAATAATAAAGAACTTTACAAAAAAAAAAATATTTAGAAAGTTTATAAAAATTTCAAGTAATAAAACTTAAGTTTATCATCAATTTGGTTTGATTAAGATCAAGATAATAAAAAATAATTATAATAATATAATTCGAAAATGAAAACGTCCATAACTTTCTTATGGATCGTTTATGAATTTTGTCTTACTTCGGGAACACTTCATCTCACTGTTAAGAACATCCTTGATTAAATTATACCAGTTTAAAAATCCCTCTATTATTTTTTATTATAAACATTGAGATGAAAACGCCTTGGGGGTTTAAAAGAATTGTATCAATAGGAAGACGTTCTAATTCTCTGTTCGTTCATGAAAAGGATCGCTGAAAGCGTTTCGTGCAGGGAAGAGCACATGTCATTACCACCATCAGAGTTCTTGTGAAATTTTTTAATTATTAGGATTAAACACTTGTAAATATATATATAATTTTTTCCTACTAAACTATAATAATTAACTATATAAGTATAAAAGTTATAGAATTGAATATTTCAAAATTTCAAAAGATATTTAAAATCAATAAAAAAAAAAACCGCTGACTTTGTACGTCCTACGCAAGGACAAGCCGGTTATATCAATGAGGTGTCCTATGATCAGTAGAACTGGTCCTCTCAACCTTTACCTTGATTTTCTTGATCGGAGGCGCTATCAAGTAGCTTTTTCTCAATGTTGTTCCCGGAGGCTGGGTGACTCCATCCCATAGACCCCAGCTAGGGAAATTCCCTTGGACTTGAACCCGGGACCATGTGAATGTGAGGCAGGTTCGCTACCCACACACCCAATGGCGCCCTATTTAAAATTAGTGCTTAATGAAAATATGTGGTATTATTTACAAAATTCCCTTATGATTACTTGTACTTATTAATTTATTGTAGGTATATTTATCTTTTAAAATGATTTATAGAAACCATAAACATATTTCGAATGAATCATTTATTAGAAATAAATAATAAATCGTTTATCTATTATATATTCAAATTTTAAGCAATACGAATGCGCAATTAATTTATTAAATTTATTAATATTTTATATTTAAAAAAAAAAGATTATATCTAATTCATAAATTAAAATGCTTACTTTTATACTGTATATATAATGTATTAAAAAAAAATAATTCATTATAACTAACATATTAATATGTAAATATGGTTATAAAAAGAATTATAATAATTCTTAATATTATTACAATAAATATAATATAATAATATAAATAAATTAAATCCAAATTAATGTATATATAACTTTCTTTTGGCAATAGTTTAGTGTCAAAAAATGTTTATTATAATAATTTGCTATCAAATAGATTTTTTTGATTTTAAATAAAAAAAAAATGAAAAATTATTAATTAGTGATTTGATAATATATTGAACAGGAATTTAAACTCGATGTTATAAATTATAATTTAAGATGCGTGATGATTCTTGTGATTTAAAACAGTAGTCGAGTTCTTCAACTTGTATGAATTTAATATTCAAATAATAATATAATGTTAGTCATCTCAGGTCATGTTTGAAAATAAGGAAGCAAAGAACTCGTTTCCCTATATTTATATATTATTATTAGTAGTAGTATTATTAATATTATCAATATTATTAATCAAACGACAGAAACAGTTTCTGATCAATTCAATATAAATACCTAAATAATATTGTTTAGGAAGGAAGATGTGCGGAATAAGGGGGAGGAGGAAGGATGATTGTAATTTTTAACTTTCTTACTATGTACTATAATTACTAGTGACTAAACCAGTGATTCTCAACCACTCTGCCGCGAGATTTTGAAAAGTGTGCCGCGAGATTATCAAAATGTGCCACCATTATTATTACAAATGTAAAGAGGCTCTTAAACATTTCCGACTTTTTTTTCTAAATTTTTTCAATATGGTTCTAAAACAAAAAAAGGTAAACCGTTTTTGGGACTACTTTTTTTCAATATGGTAAACTTTTACACTTATCTTTTTCTTTGTGTGCCGCCAAATTTTTAAACGTGAGCCGGAAGGCGCCACTGGGTAAGAGGCTAGCGTCGCTGTCTCACATTCAATGGTCCTGGGTTCAAGTCCCGGGCCTGACAAGGGAATTTCTCTAGATAGGGTCTATGGGAAGGAGTCAACCCAGCCTCAGGGATCAACTTGGGAAGCTACTTTATAAAAAGTAGCGCCTCCGTTCAAGAAAATCAAGGTAAATGTTGATAGGACTCGTTCTACTGATCCTAGGACATCTCATTGATATAACCGACTTGAAAGGCGTTGCCCTTGCGTAGGACGTTCAAAAGTCAGAGGTTTTTTTACACGTGTGCCGCGGTAAAAAATAGGTTGAGAATCACTGGACTAGACACATTCTTAAATGATCAAAAATCAAAAAAAATTTTAATATGATGGCTAAATTATATAGTATTATGAATGTATAAACAATTTGAGAGAAAAATCCAAATTTAGGATTTGATAGACTGAATAATAAATAATCATACATTAAAATAAAATTAGAGTCTTTCGAAATTTTTATACAGTATTGTTTGTTTTATTTTAATTAATTTAGATAATAAATTGTATTAAATTATAATATAAGAATTGTATAAAAATGAAAATACATTTAATTACCAAAATGTCAATTAAAATTTATAAAAGATCCTCCTTATGATATTATATTAACATTTTACTATTAAATTATTGTTGAGAATATAGAAATTTACATTATTATATTATTAAGATGAAGTGAAATTAATATTATTTTATTATAAAAAAATATAAACAAGCAAAAAAAAAAAAAATATATATTAATAATAAAAAGTGATTGTCCGAGGGTTTCAACTTCACTTTCACACGCTTCGTTTTCATTTCCAGCAGGTGATTTAGAAAAATTAAATAAATTATAAAAAATAAATTAAAGATTAATATCAACATCCCATTATAATATCTATATTTTCTTACAATTCGTTACAACTCGCTAATTAATAAATTTAATAAAAAAAAACATAGTTAAATTTTTAAATAAGTTAAGTGAAATGAATGAATATTTTTTTTAAAAGAAATTAATAATATAAAATAATTTAAATTATAACATATATTGTGTGGTTATTATTTAATATAAAGAAAGAGATTTTTCTTAAATTTTTTTTTTTTTTTTGTATAAAATAATTATATCAGAAAATGTGATTTAATGAATATTCATACTTTCTTTTTTCCTATATTTATATATTTTCTTTTATATTTATTCTTTTTTTTACACGTGTTTTATTTTATTATTTTAATAAATAGAATAAAACAAAATCTCGTGAAATCTATTCAATTCGTATAATTGTCCACTGAATCTCAAGATTATATTCAATTTGTTTTTTTAAATTTTTACAAACTTTATAATTCATCTTATATATCAATTCAGTGGTTTCTAACTTTTCTGTACAGGCGCCCCCTTTTTTTAAAAAAAATTTCTGACCTTTTTTGAAACATATTGAAAAAATTAAAAAAGAAATAATCGAAAATGTTCAAAAGTTTGGCCACAAAATCATCTTACCTTTTTTTAGAATCATATTGAAAAAGATTGAAAAAAAATCAAAAATTTTCAAAAGTTTGCGGGCGCTTGAAATTGGTCCTAATACTTTCGCGCCCCACAGGTTGGAAAACTCTGTATCAATTAAAAATAGGGTTTTGCACAAATAAAGAAATCTCTCTCTCTCTGTGGCTCTAGAGAACTCGAAAGTTCTTGGCTGCAGCAACCACATTTCTCCAAGTGTCCCTATCTTGAGTCACAACCATCCATCCCCTACCCTCTCCAATCTCTCTCACGTCACTTCCTACATTGTCCAACCACCACCTCCTTGGTCTTCCAAGAGGACGTTTCCCAATCGGTCTCCCCAACAATAAATTTTTCGCCATTCTTTCCTCTCCCATTCTATCCACGTGCCCTGCCCATCATCCAGAGGCCATGCAATTCCTCGTTAAGCAGTCTCCGCCATTCCGCGGAGAACTCATCTTTCTTTGGCCCATAAATTCTTCGCAGAATCCTATTCTCAAATACTCTAAATCTAATAAATAAAGAAATTCCATTTAAAAAAATCAAATTACAAATATTAAATAATAAGAATTCAACAAAATAGGAAATAAAGCTCTTTTGTATATTTTAATTAATTATTTATTAGTAATTAAAATATATTTTACATATCACAATTTTATTTAGGGATGTGGTTGTTGTTAACTTTCAGTTCAGTAGCGTTAGTGAAATAGATAGCTAGATTACAATCTTATTTATTTATTATTTTTTTTTCTAAATTTATGTAAGGAAAATACAACGATAAAATCTTTTAAATTTTCAATTATTGAAATTTGAATTAGGATAATATTAATAATGATATAGCTCTATTGGAAAAGTCAACAGATCTATATTTCTAGAATATTATTATATAGAGATAGGATCTCTAAGCACGATCAAGTTGGCCCTGACCCATATGGAGAAAGTTCAGGATACAGTGTAACCAGTACTAGAGATTATTAATTATAGAGTAGTAATATTACTAGTAGTAAGAAATTTTTAACAAAAAAAACAAACAATTACAATAGGGGAAATTATGTAACCCTTTAATATTATTATAATAATATTTCAAAAGAAAAGAGGAACATGTTCAAAAGAAAAAGAAAATAACGGATTTATTGTGGAAAAAATTTCTTTCTATATTCTTTTTATATTATAATAAAATATTTAGTTTATATATTTAAATTGAAATCAATTTATTTGATAGATAAAGGTCAATACTGTTTTGAAATGAAAAGAATAATATCACAATGAAAAAGAATAAATTTAATATTTATTTTAACTTTCAAAATAATTTCAACATTGTTTTTATTGATTACAAAAAATAACTCGAGTTGATACCTTGAATTTTAAGATTTAATATTATTTAAGTCAACTTGATATCGATATTATCTAACGAATTCAGTATCAATAACCTAATCTTTATTATATATTTATATATATTTACTTCATAAAATCTTTATAGGCAATATTATTTCCATAATCAATTGTGAAATGGTTAAGTCAATTAGTCAATAAACAAAAAAAAAATGGGATTGGCAATGAAACTAGGACAAACAATGGGATTTGAAGATGTTCAATCTTTGTAAGCAAATAAGATAAATTATTTAATCATTTAAAAGTATTTATTTATTTTTTTATTGGTTAGAAGAATCTAAGTTGTTTATTAATATATAATTTTGAAATTTTAAATGAATATGGCGAGGTTCAATCCCTCGATCTCAAGCTCAAGTTTGAGGTTAGAATAAATGTAATTTACTTAATAATTATAATATAATGAATAATCTTTGTTCGAATAAAAAGAACACTAAAAAGTCAGGCTATTATCAATAACCTTCTTCTTCTTAAGGTGCCGGCTCCCTTTCGGAGTTTGGCCATCATCATGACTAGGATAGCCTTAGAAGCTGCCCAGCCATGATGATTTTTCTTGGGAATGTTAATGCGGTGGTTTCCCGTTGCCTTCCGCATGTATAGAACCAGGAACTGACAGTTCCTGGAGCCGGAGGCAGCTGATGTTAAATTGAATTTTATTAGAAAAATTTGTTTTTAGTTGAAATCGAACGCTAACTTCTTGTGTAGAAAATTGCAACGCTACACTCTCGGCTAGCTGTCTCCTTATAATATAATAACCAATTTGACATAAACAAACTCTAGGACAGTGGTTCCCAAACTTATTTGGCCAAGCGCCCCTTTTCCAGAAAAAAATTTACTCAGCGCCCCCTTAAATTTTTTTTAACTTTAATAACAATTAAACAGAAAAATAAATGTACCTATTTACAAAATATTATAAATCAAGGTGTAAATTAGAAACATTGAATTTATGTATCAGTTTATTGATCTCAGAATAGAAAAGTAATATACAAGTAATTTTCCCTAAATGCACCTGTGACCATCAACGCCCCCCCCCCCCTGGAACGCTCCAGCGCCCACTTTGGGAATCACTGCTCTAGGACATAAATATTATAATTGATTTCTTAAATTATAACACAAAAATGTTCATTAAATAGTACCAGAATATTTAGTAAATGTAAATATACAAAAATTTTCACCAAACACAAAGGAAATTTCCAAAATTAAAAATCATTATTGAGTATTCACAATAGAAGTTTATTTATTCAGTTTTCTAAAACAATGAATAATTTGTATATTATATACAAATTTTGTAAAGCGTTTATTTATTTATAGGAGCTTTTTATACGAACATTTACACTGTATTTTCGAATACCTGTTAATTCAATGTCTGGACATAAATAAATTTTAATTTTAATTATATTGTAAATTAAAAAAAAATGAATTAGCTTTATAATCTTCTTGTATTTTATAGTAATTAAAAGATTTTTGAATATTTCCGTATTATATTAAAATCAATATTTCTAAAAAAATTATTTTTTTCGTCCAAAAAAGTAAATGCAATTAATTAAGAAAATAAAAATACATGAATAATTTTTTTTTTAATTACTTATAATTTTGTTTTTTTTTTAATTTCTATAAAAAAAAGAAAATAAATAAATATTGGATACTGTATTGTTTTTTTTAATCACTGAAGAAATTCTCGAATAAAATAAACTAATATTCTTAACCTAAAAAAAAAAATACAAATAAGAAATATTTAATTTAAAATTTAATTATTAAAGAATGTTAAAAGATTTGAACATCTGAAAATGAAATATTGGGATACGTCTCTCACAGAAAAAATGAGAGGTCTCCAAAAGGTCAGAAGTTCGATTAGTGGGGAAGGAATGTGTTAAATTATTATATGGTTCAGGTTAGTTAAGTGGAACAAAAAAAAAACAAAAAAAAAAAAAATATAAAATCAGGGTGGATTTTTATCTTAAGATTCATAATCAAGATATAAATATCCCTTTATTACTTAACATAACTTTTTTGAAAATTTTTAATTATTTTATAAATATCTATCTATTTTAGTTTCTCATTTACACTTTAATTATTTTTTTTTTATTATTATTATTGAAAAAATGGTATCAAAAATTTAACCAACGCAATAATTTACAATCATATAAATAACAATATTATATTAAATAAATTATTAAAAAAATAATAATAATAGAGATAAATTAATAAGAATAATTAATCACATTCGAATATATTTTCATTTTTAGGAAATATTTAGAAAATAAAAAAAAAACTTTTTAAAAACACGCTTTTATTTAAATTCACACTAAAAAGGAAAAAATAATTTCTCCACACTCACCACAATTTCCTTATAATTAATCATATCTAAAAGATGAAAGCGCGGGCGCCAAACATGCAGGGAAAAAAGTAAATTCTACTTCAAATAGACATAGTTGTCAATTATAGTAGAAAAGGAAAAAAAAAAACAGAAAGGATTGTGGATATACAATGAAATGTCCTTCGTATTCTTTTCCTTTCTCTGCATGTTTGGCGTCCACGCTTTCATTTTTTAGATATTTTTTATATTAAAAAACCTTAAACTTTTCCATGTCTCTCACTTAATAAAATATATATATATATTAATAAAAGATCATAGTACTATAGTAATTTTAATCTTTTTCATCAAAAGTTCATAATTTTCATGATTTCAAGATTTGGACTTGGGCATAATCTTCTGAATCAACATTTTGACAAGATTCAAATAAAAAAAAGGATTCCTGATCATTCCTATATGAGTTCGCTAATGAAGATCAGGATCAAATTTTATTTGAATGTGATTTTAATAAAAAAAAGTTGATTTTTTTTAGGATAGTGGATCTCAACTTTTTTAGACCAAACGCCCACTTCGTAAGGCCGGCTTCATAATTCGCCCCCCTATAAATTTTAACAGATAAAAATTCAAAATCATCTTACCATTTTTATTCTTTTTAGGACCATATTGAAAAAAATTGAATAAAAAGCAGAAAAAGCCTGTTCGCAAAATCATCTTACCTTATAATATCGCCTCCCCCCCCCCAAAAAAAATAATAACTTATCGCCTCCTTTAGCCCAGGTTAAGAATCACTAATTTAGGGGATAGTGTCCATTATTTCTCAAAGAATAAAAAAATATATTTTTTAAATTCTATATAATATAAATAATGGTTTAACATAATAACTATTACATCATTCACTTATTATTTTAATTTCACGAATGAATATGGATATTTGGCACATATTCAATGATTTGATCCGTGAAATATTCTTTACATAATAAAATATAAATAAAATTATTTATTATTCTTGAACATTTAAGAATTTTCAATAATGATGTCACGGACATTGTCTTATGGAATAAAGAATAGAAGAATATAGGAGTGTATTTTCTCATTAAAATTTTCTCTAATTTGACTTTGAAAAAAGTTGTATTAAAGTTTGAAAAAATAAACAAAAAAACAAAAGAAAGAGGTAGAATATTAAATGAAAATAATAGAGAATAAATTATAAATTTTTTAAGGGAATTTTAAATATTCTTTCTTTAATCGGAAAATTTTATAATAATATTCATTTATACTTATAAATATTAATAGACTTTTGTACGTTCTCAATAAATTAAAAAAAAAAATATAATAGAGAATAAAAAATATAAAAATATCAAATTATATTCCAAGAATATTTAGAATTGTTTTCTAATTTTTAATTAATATATTTACTATATTATATTTTCTTTATATATATAATAGTATAATAATTATAGTTATAACCTCATAATTGGCTTATTTTAGTATTTACATATTAATTAAGGAAATTTTTTTTTCCAAAAATTTTATTTATTGCATCTGTGCAATTTATCAATTACGACTTTTAGTTAACAAATACGAACAAAATATTTATTTCATCATATGATTCATAAATTTAAAATAAAATATTATATAAAAAATACATTAAAAAATATTCTATGCATTTACAGTTTAATATATATAATTTTTGTTTTTTATATAAATTGCATGTAATTAATAGATTTTAATAGATTATATGTAATTATATAAAAGTACCGGGACCCCGAGCCTCGGCTCGGCACTTAGGTTAAAAAAAATGATTCATTGTTATTGGATTTGGCTGGTAATATTAATACCTGAGACACCGAGCTCTCGCTCTACCCTTTAAAAAATATTGATATACAATTCTTTAATTATTTATTACAATTATTAAATGTTACACAATTGCATCAATCTGATTAAAATGAATGAACTTGTGCTCCTCAATAATACATAAATATATAATATATACATATATTTTTTTTCTATAGTGTTTTTTTGAAAAACTGTTTAGCGCCCCAAGTGGTTATAAAACAAACTAAAGACAAAAAAACGTGCTTTGCAGCTTTTCGGAATTAAAAAATTATTTAATACTTGGAAATATATCTGACTTAGAAATAGAAAAATATTTCTATTTAATAATATTAGATCATATTTTTATTCAATAATTTATTTTGAATAAGATATTCTTTAATTATCATTTTAAATGAATATTAATTAAAGAAAGAAATTGTTTTTAAAATATCCTAAATAATATGTAACAATTTTCAGGATAGAAATTTATTACAATTATTAAATGTTGCATCATTGCATCAATCTGATTAAAATGAATGGAACTTGGGGTACTCAATAATAATAAATAATATTAATAAATATTAAATAATATCTTAGTGAAAAAATATTAAAAATTATAAAACTATCTAAAACTTAATTAATAAAAGAACAATGAATAAATAAATATAAAATATATATAAAAATATATATATTAAAAACCCTCTGGCATTTTTAGAACCACATGTGTTCTTATCTGGGATGATGATGACCTTAATTACACTTGATAACCTTTTCCAAAATAAGGTCCTTACCTTCTATGAGAATAATTTTAAGCAAAAAACAAGTGGTTAGAAATAAAAATCACACCTTTAAGTGTTTTTATATCATTATGTTGTATTAAATCCATTAATAAGGTTTGTGCTCTTTCTAGATGGGATTCCAAGCTTAAATTTTCTAATAATCAAATTATCTACCCTTTTAAGGTCTTAAATAGAGATAAGCATATAAATTTGGTGTTATTTTGCTAGTCTTTTACCAAAATTTAACAATGAAATTAATATTAGTATTAATAAAATAGCAACTTGAATAATTTTTTTTTTTAATTATATAATTATTATATAAATCTATAAAAAAATTATTTAATTTTCTTAAGAAATATTCAATTTTAGTAAAGAATCTAGTAAAAGAAAATAAATTAATTGAAAAATAATTACTTTAAATTTCATTCGAATAAAATATTTATTAAAACTATTATATATAGAGCAAAGTTTTAAAAATATTTAATGCGCTTATCCAATTTCATCATAATATTATAATAAATTGAAATAAGTTATATATAGAAATTATTTAAGTTAATTCAAATGGTAAAAAATTAGTGAATTTTTCAATAAAAACAATAAAATAGAATATTGTTTCGCTTGAAATTAATAAAATGTGACTAAATAAATAATAAAGATTTATTTATTAGAACCAAATACTGTTTTATTTTTTAATTGAACCATAGGCCAAATAATACAAAATTTTGGCATATTGTGATTGTTTTGAGATGAGAGTCTTGTTTCATTCTTCATTACATTTTTGTTCCAGAATACAAATTTTTCTAATCTAATTTAAATTTTAATGTTTTGATTAGGAATTTAAAGAAAAAAAATAAAATAAATAAAAATGTCATATTATAATTATTAGAAAGGAGCTAATAGTGATAAATGTGTAATTTTGACAATTTGAAAAAAACAAATCTAACATTATTTAATTTTCATTCCAATCCAATAGTCGAGTCGATTTGTGATTTTAATGTGGAATGTTCATTGAATATGCAAAGTTGAAAATTGTGAATCATTTCCATTGAATCATCTGACGTCTTAGTCTCATGCAATCACTAACTTGGTAGTGAAATGAACAAAAGTTAACTGTATATACATATTATACTATTGATTATACTAGATACTTTTATACTATTTATAGTTAGATATTATATTAAGTATCTCTCTATTGATGGTAAAATTTTCATTTTATTTTATTTTAAGATATATTGGATTTTAGATATATGTATAGAATTTTATATGTATATATAGGTATATATATTTTAAATAAAATTAAAAACTAATTTATAAAAAAAAAGATTTTCTTTACCCTTTATTAACTACAAACTAAATTCCATATTAATATGGACTTTCTTTATCTATCAACAAAATAAATATATACTCAAAATTGTTAATATATATTATTAAGAATTTTATAGGCTTTAAATAAAATCGTTATACTCATATATGACTGATTATGTTAGTAAATATCTTCGAAACGATTGCATCTTCTTTTTCTTAAACCACATAATATTATTTTAATACAAATACAGGGTTATCATAAAAGAATGGTGCGGTTTCAGTAATTCGTAGGAAGATTGCAGGGAAATTTCTAAATGTTATATTGAATATTGGTATCTCTGAAAGCTTACAACCCAAAAGTTTGTTTATAAGCTATTCTAACCTCAACATCAGTTCTTGTACTGTTGTTGCGGTGAGTTTAATGAGTTTCTATGTTCTCTGTTAAGGATAATGCAAAGTGTGTTTTATTGATGGCTGAATTAAAATCCGTAATTTTAGTTCAACGTGCTTTCCGACGTGAATTTGGAAGAGATCAACCACACAAAATTAACATAACACGCTGGTTTAAACACACTTCAGTGTATTGGTCACGGACGCTTTGAACGAAAAATTTGGAGATCGATGGATAGGCCGGCAAGGACCCATATGGGCTCCAAGGAGTCCAGACCTGACACCTTGTGATTTTTTTTGTGGGGTTACATCAAAAACATTGTTTATTCACAAAAAACTCGCGACCTGAACCACTTAAAAAATAGGATTAATGAAGCAATGACAACCATAACCGAAGAAATGTTTGGAGAGAAGTTGATTATCGTTTGGATATTTGTCGAGCGAATAAGGGCGCCCATATTGAAATTTATTAATTATGTAAAAAAACTGTATGAGACGACAAATTCGATTAATAAACAACATTAACTGTAAGTAATTCTGTTTTTCTTTAAACAATGTTCGAAACCGCACCATTCTTTTATGATAACCCTGTATTTTATATTTAATATATCATTTAAAAAAAAAATTAATTGAGATAACTGTAGACTCAAATTTATTTTTAATATTTAGATTAATTCATTTTAAAATGGAGGATGTTTAGGTGATTAGCAAAATTCATACTTCAGGAATTTTTTTTTTCCAATATTTTTTATTATTATATTATTATTATTATTATTTTTAATAGAAAACACTATATTATATATATATATATATATAAATATAAGTACATAATTAAAAGAGAATCATCATGCTTAGATTGTATAATTTGACATGTGTGAATGAATATCTTATTAAAATAAAACTAGAAATATGCGAATTTATTGAGAGTGTATACGAAGGCGCGGGTAATGATGAAGCAAAATTATTTTCGAAACTCATCATTAAAAGATAAATTCCTTTTGTATAATCGATTCTAGTCTACTTATCATGACAAAAAGTGATATTTTATTCGTTCATATTTGGGAATGAGGGGGAGAGGGGGTGGCAACTGGAAAAGAATAAAAAACCGCGTAAAGTTTTCATCATTTTGGGGAGAAAAAAAAAAGCGATTATTCTATGAAATTGTTTCACTTGATTGAATCTAGGATAGGAGATCATTGCTTTGCATGTCATGTTGTCCAATGTTACCTTATCATCGGCAAAGCCATCCTGGGTGTAAATGCACAACGTTGACTTGTCGGGGTTTAATTTCATAATGGCACATCACCAGTTAAGCACAACAACACACGGAACGCGGCACAAGGGGTGAAACGACAACCGGGGGGACGACGATCGGCGAGACTGCAAGGAGGCAGTTGGGAGCCCGACGTAGTCGCTTGGGTGAAGGCAACCTCTGGAATGCCAACCGAAACAACCAACGGAGCAACCGACCTCTCGCTCCCCCCTCGCTTTCAGCACCTTCCCTCTCTCCAGCTACCTTTAGCCTTTCTTACTTTCCCCCCTGCGCCCTTTTTTAAGAGCACACCGAATACCGCATCACCTGCCTTTACTATTAACCAACGATCGATTACTTTATTTATTTATTTATTTATTTATAGGATTTTTTTTACTAACTCGTCAGAGATAGTATTGCGATCACGAAGATTTTCGATGTCGAGATTTTCATGTTTTTTTACGTTTTGAAGGTCCCTGAGATATTTTCACTAAAATTGAGAAACAGTCTGTGTGTGTGTGTATATATGTGTGTATGTATGAAGACAAGATTACGCAAAAACGGTTTGAGCTTGAATAATGAAATTTAGTATACGGGCATTATTCAAAATTCGTAGTTTTCTATCAACTTTTGAGAAATGTAGCTCAGCCGGAAGAGGGTCATTACCTACAACGTTTTGATATTTTTTCCTCTAAAGTGACCGTAAAAATAAAGATATATGTTTGATAGTTTTTCACAAAATTAAAAATTGTATAAAACTGCTATATATAGAATTTCAGCTTGATTGAATCGCTGAAAGTACCAGAATTCATTTTTTAACACTGCAAATCTCACGCGCCAACACGTGACGTGGTGCCATCAACAAAGAGCCAAACACGCGCTGATTTAATAAATATTATTTATTAATTTTAATTTATAATTTATAATTAATTAAATTAAATTTAAATATAATATAGGTATGTTAATTAAACCAATTCAAATTTGCGAGATAGTCGAGTGGAAACACCCCAGCTTATTTAAACTTTTAAACAAATCTTCAGTGATATTTGTGAAATATATAAAATCTTTATTTTTTTTTTTTAATATAAATTAATAAATAAAAATTACATTTTGTTAATTAAAATTTTAACTTTTAAAGACATTTTTTAAACTTAACAAATTTTTTTTATTTGAAATTTTTGAAATTAATCATTTCTAAAAACGGGCATTGAAATTAAATATCAGATAACTGATAAGAAAATCTAATTGCGTTTTTATATTAATTAATTAATTAATTAGTCAATTTTTTTTTAATATTATATTATTTTTACAAATATTTGCATACCTTTAAGGGATGTAAATGTGTAATAGAATGTTTTTAGCATGTGTTATATGTGATGTAAATTAAATTGAGACAAGATTTATATAATTATATTTTATTTTATTTTATTTTATTTTTTTTTTTAAATAAATAAATTTGTATTCGTTTATAATAAAACTGTACTTGTTATGTTACTCTAGCCTGCGGGCATTTTGTTTGTTTTTTTTTTTTTGTTTTTTGTGGTGAATCGGCTTGATCAAAACCCATTGCTTAGCATTGGATCAAATAAAATGATCAAATCAGTCCAGTCAGCTTTTGCTCACCACCATTAAATGGACCGGACTGAATCTCCATTTCTAATCATCTTTCAGCAACACTTAACATGTTACAAAGTGAGCCACCATTTCAAGGCTCATTTCACGTTGAAGATATACGATGTTTAAATAGAATATTCTATATTTCATATAATTAACATAAAATTGGACTACGTTAAGAAGAAAAGAAGTGTAAAGTTCACTATAATATTTATTTTCTATATCTTTTGCAATCTTAACGGATTACTAATCAATTTATGTATCATCTTATCAATGATTAAATACTACAAAATTAATCATATGCATATAAATATTATTTTATAAAATGATTTCGATAAGCATTAAATTTTCTTAAAAACTATATATAATTTTATTTGAAAATACAATCTCTAATTTATCATTTTTTTTTAAATAGTTTTATTTATTATATATCATATAAATATATATATATATATATATATATATATTTAATATTATTGTATTTTCATAATTGAAATAATAAATTAAAATAATTTTAAAATATTGATTTCTGTACTTAAAAGGTGAATTGATTCCTAATTAATGTATAGACTCTATTGCGGTCACTCATTCACATTCAAAAACGTGTCCTTTTATATTAAAATAAGCCACGTCATCTATTTTGACACAATATGTTTAATCATTTAATAAATAAATATAATTAATTAAATTAAATTTAAATATAATATAGGTATGTTAATTAAACCAATTCAAATTTGCGAGATAGTCGAGTGGAGACACTCCAGCTTAATTAAACTTTTAAACACATCTTCAGTGATATTTGTGAAATATATAAAATCTTTATTTTTTGTTTTTTTTTTTATATAAATTAATAAATAAAAATTACATTTTGTTAATTAAAATTTAACTTTTAAAAACATTTTTTTTTAAACTTAAAAAATTTTTATTATTTGAAATTTTTGAAATTAATCATTTCTATAAAATTAAATATCAGAATAACTGATAAGAAAATCTAATCGCGTTTTTATATTAATTAGTCAATTTTTTTTAATATTATATTATTTTTATAAATATTTGCATACCTTTGTATAAAAATTTTTATAAATATTAATATTACCATTAAAAAAATGTCAAATGGAATGAAGTTTTTATTATATATGATTTTTTTAATAAAATAACAATTACAATATATTTTTTTTTCAGTATTACTGAAATAGATTGATAAATAAACAATTATTCCACTACTTTTTTAAAAAAAAAAAAATCTTATAGATTTTTTAAATTGACATTTCATATAATATATGAAAATTTTTCATAAATAAATTTATAAATTTATATTCAAATTTATAAAAATAAAGAGGTTATATATCTGTAAGATTATAAAATTAGATGAATTTTCGTTGAGGAAATTTTTAAAGTCAAGGACCCTCTCCCCTTCTTTACGATTTCATGGTTAATATTGTTAGATGATATTTGAAGATAACAAAATTTTGAAAGCTCATATAAGTTTCATGGTGACTGGCCGGGGAAAAAAAATTCGAGTTTTCGACAAATCTCCTCGTTTTGAGGTCCCGAAAAGAAGAAAAACTGGTTTCATCATTGGCTCTGCCTTTGTGCAATTCTCAGGTGAATTCTGCGACTCCCGTCAAATCATTTGCCTTATCGCTTGTGCCAAATTCACGACTAAATTTTACCCACATACAACTTTTTTTTATATGATTATCAAACAGAAAGATTGAAAAAATACATACATTCAATATTTATTATATATATATATATATATAATATAATATAATATGAAATATAATAGAATAATATTACTATAAAATTATTTTTTTTTTGTTTTATTTCATAAGGTTATAAAATTCTTAATCTTAATCGAAGGTTTAAATAAAAAAAAACTGTGGTAAGAATTTCACCTTGATCCTGAAATTGAATGAATAGATTTCATAAAGATTCTAAAGAATTTTAACATTGGATATAATTTATTGAAATTTGAAAAAAAAAATTTAACAAATATCTTAGTAAAAGAAGAGATAATTAATTTTAAAAATAATAAGTTGACCTGTGGCCAGGTCCGAACCAACCGACGGTTTGAAGTAAATTAATTAGCAGCTACAGAAACAATTTCAAATAATTTTAATATATCTATTAATGTAATAAAAAACAGATATGGATACATAAATAATAAATATAAACATTTTTAATTTTATTTTATTTATAATATATATGCAAGACCAGGCTGTGACGTCATGAATGGCTGGATGACGTCATATAATTTTAAATCAAGAAAAAACTAATAAATATGATTTTCCCGAGGATAAAACCAATACAAAGTGCATGATTCGTGGTGATATATAAAAAAAATCTACTCATGTGAAATTTGGTGTGAAAATAACCCTTCCCTTCCTATCGTCGATCCCTAATACTACCACTTCCGGTTTCCGGATTTGCACCAAAAGTTGATCAATTCATCCCACTGATGCATTAAGTAAATATACCAAATTTCATCAAAATCGGTTGAGCCGTTCAGGCTGTACACATCTATACGGACAGACGGACGGACGGACAGACATCATGCTAAAAATACTTTTTTCTGTTAAGAAAATGCATGATTCGTGGAGATATGTAAAAATCTCCACATGTGAAATTTGGTGTGAAAACAATACCTCCCTTACTATCGTCGGTCGGTAATAAAAATAAATGACTGTCATTCGGATATTTTCATAAATAAATTCAATATTTTTAAATATTTTTCAAGATATTAATTAATTTATTAAAATTTAAAAACTTATAAGCTATATTTAACCATTTAAATTATTTAAATACTTAATTTTAAAAAAAAGACAATATTAAAATAAAATGAAAATAATAATCTATTAAGTTTGTTTTGAAGTGGTAATTAATAATAATTAAATTTATTCATTAAAGAATTAATTTAATGATTAAATAATAAATTATTTGTTGGATGTTAATCACAAATGAAGTGTACATTATACATTTATTTTATAGGAATTTAAAATATAAAGTTGAATTTAATTGATTTTTTAATTAAATTTATTTTAATTAATTTATTCCGATACATAATTAATTAAATTATGTATTCTGTCAATTTAATTTTCAAATAAATCCTTTAATTAATGTGAGTTTGTATTAGATTTTAAAAAATAAAATCTAATTATTCAAAATATAAAATTATTATTATTTTATTAGAATTACTAATTCTACTTTAAATATTATTATACTTTAAGACTAAATAATGTTTCTATATACTTTTAATCTCATTTTAAAATAAAATTTCAATAATATATCCAAATTTGATTGGTTTTATTTTGTAATAAATAATCTCTAAATCAGCGTTCGGGGTATTGTTTTTAATCATTACCCCAAAATATTTTTGTTTAAGTTGATATTACCCCATTGTGAAGAGCAAAAAAAAAATCGTCTCTTATTATACCCCCACATAATAATTTTGAAAAGAAAACAATAACTAAAAATTGAATTTGCAAAATTACTAACAGGTTTATAAAATAGCAAATTAAAAATATATACTTTTTACTCAAAAAAGCTTCATTTTTACCCCCATAAATTTCATTTTTACCCCATTTGGGGTAATTTACCCCGGCTCCCCGATCGCTGCTCTAGATCTAGACATATTATTATTTTCAAAGAATCCATGTCGGAAAACAATTTACTTTTTTTTTAGAGCCACGATAACACGTGGACCCCCATAGACATCCATTTTCATTTCATGGACCCCCAAATTTGTTATTCTCTGCGGTGGACCCACTGGAGGCTAAAATAGACCCCCAGGGGTCTATATAGACCACTTTGGGAATCTTTTCAATAGACTAATGTAACTATAAGGTTAAAATAAACTAAAACTACATCACTACATAATCTTTGATTTAGAAAAAGTACCCGCTTTAATCAGTTATCACGAAAAAATAACATTCATAAATATATTACTAATATTTTACTTTTATTTTATCTCTTGAAGGGATTCTATTTAAATTCATCTGCATTGTACCTTTTCTTTTCTTTTTCTCTCTCCCTCTCGGTGTATGTATGTGTATGTAGAGTATAAAATACATAATATAACACAATATTATTATTTTAAATGATCCATCTAACTTACCCAAAAATCTCTTTCATCGAGATCAAGAGAATAATAGAAGGGCCTGGGCCTTGGCCTGGTGATGAAAGAAGAACGCAATTGATCCATTTGACTTGTGAATGAATCATTCATTTAATTGGAATTCACATAACAACAAAATATTATAAACATTTTAATTAAATCATTCAGCATGCACTTGTTCACAATAAAATGAATGCACAGACGGCGACTAATGATAACTTATTATCACGATTATGTTTTTAATATTAGAAAATCGATTAATATATATATCAGTAGATTATCATTTTTTTCATAGAATATAAGTTTTATAATACGCAGATTGTTATCTTTATTAAATTTCATATATATATATATATATATATATATTATCACATTATGTCAATAAAATTAAAATTAAACTTTAGAAATTAGAAATCATTCCAGAGAGAAATTATTTTTAGTATTTTTCATAAAACCCCATGAAGTATTATTTACAAAATCAAATGATAATCTTTTGGATCTGATCTTCTATTTCAAATTATTAAGATTATTTGTTGTTGTTTTTTTATTTTTACCGGCTGAGACGATAGGAAGGGAAGGATTGTTTTCACACCAAATGTCACATATGGAGATTTTTTTACATATCTCCAAGTATCATGCAATTTGTTAACAGAAAAAAGTAGCATGATATCTGTCCTTCCGTCCGTCTGTCCATTGTTCAGTAGCATGAATTCATCAACTTCTGGTGTATATCCGGAAACCGGAAGAGGTAGTTTACAAAGTTTTAATTTTATATTCATTGTAGGAAATTTTTCACTTAAAATATAGTAGTAATTAATATTTGAGTAATTAAACTAAAAATAAAAACCAAGATAATATAATTTAATCATTTTAATTCGAGTTTGAATTTTTTTTTTTTGATAATTTATATATATATATATATATATAATATATATATTAATATAATATTGTTAGGAAATTAATTTATTTCAAAAATCGTCAGTCGGTTCTGTGTGCCTGGCCACAGCTCATTTTTACATATCTCCACGAATCATGGATTTTCTTAACAGAAAAATAAGTTGACCTGTGGCCAGGTCCGAACCGACCGACTGTTTGAAATAAATTCATTTCCAGCTACAGAAACAATTTCAAATAATTTTAATATATCTATTAATGTAATAAAAAACAGATATGGATATAACATAAATATTTTTAATTTTATTTTATTTATAATATATATGTAAGACCAGACTGTGACGTCATGAATGGCTGGATGACGTCATATAATTTTAAATCAAGAAAAAACTAATAAATATGATTTTTCTCGAGGATAAAACCAATACAAAGTGCATGATTCGTGGTGATATATAAAAAATCTCCTTTGGTGTGAAAATAACCCTTTCCTTCCTATCGTCGATCGCTAATACTACCACTTCCGGTTTCCGGAATTGCACCAAAAGTTGATCAATTCATCCCACTGATGCATTAAGTAAATATACCAAATTTCATCAAAATCCGTTGAGCCGTTCAGGCTGTACACATCTATACGGACGGACAGACGGACAGACGGACAGACATCATGCTAAAAATACTTTTTTCTGTTTAGAAAATGCATGATTCGTGGAGATATGTAAAAATCTCCACATGTGAAATTTGGTGTGAAAACAATACCTCCCTTACTATCGTCGGTCGGTAAAAAAGTATTTTTAGCATGATGTCTGTCCGTCCGTCCGTATAGATGTGTACAGCTTGAACGGCTCAACGGATTTTGATGAAATTTGGTATATTTACTTAATGCATCAGTGGGATGAATTGATCAACTTTTGGAGTATATACGGAAACCGGAAGTGGTAGTATTAGCGATTGACGATAGGAAGGGAAGGGTTATTTACACAACAAATTTCACATGAGGAGAATTTTTACATATCTTCACGAATCATGCACTTTGTATTGGTTTTATCCTCGGGCTAAATCATCTTCAATAGTTTATTCTTAATTTAAAATTATATGACGTCACCCAGCCCTTCATAACGTTACAGCCAGCGCCTCCTTATATATTATAAATAAAATAAAATTAAAAACTATTTATGTTATATCCATATATGTTTTTTATTGCATTAATAGATACGTATATTAAAATTATTTGAAATTGGTCGGTTCTGTGCCTGGCCACAGGTCAACTTATTAATAATAGTTAATAGTTCTTCTGTTCCGAATAGAAAATCTATTAAGACACTATTTCTTTTTATAAATTAAACTTTTTTATAGTATTTAATTTGTTATTCGTTTTACACAAAACATTCAAAATAAAAAATATAAAACAAAATCATATGTGAGTAAAGGAGAGCTAAAAATTTTTCTCTCTCTATATATATATACTAATACATTTTTTTTAATTATTATTTTATTATAATTGAAATTATAAAATTTTCTATTCAAGGAAATTGTATAATAATAAATTAACATTTTTGAAGTGAGGCCGGATTCTGTCCCCTTAGAAAAGGGAAAATAGAAAATGTTTTATTGATAATAGATGGAGGTGGAATAAATTTTAAAGAGAAGAAAAGGTGAACTTTGGCTTGGTAATTTGGACTCACGAATATAATAGGTGAATTCCTTCTTTAAGGATGTCAAACATACAGACCTTGATATTTAACTGGCATCCAACCAGGGAGGAAACAGGCTGGCTGGGCGCGTGGCAAAAGGGACGTCTTGTAACGGCTGCCGGAATGACAGCTGCCGAGTCAGGGGCACGTGCCTAGCAGTGGGAGTCAAGGTGGTCAAAGACAAACACATTGCCCTTCAAAACAACCAAGAAAATCTGATAGCCAATACATACCCTTCTCTTTTACATTAAATTAGATATTATCCACATTTGTATCATCCACGAATCATTTTAATGGAAAAAAGTATTTAGTTATTCAACTATTTTGTGGTTTTCAAACAATTTAAATCTTATTTTGGAAACTCAAAATAGATCAGAAGAAATTTTTTAGTCCTTTTTTTTTTATTTTAAAAAGAAATTATGATTAAACTATTAATATTTAATTAAGGAATTAAGAAATTCTTATTTATTATTAATCTTTTTTCATTGCATTTTTTACTATCTCGCCTGGGATAATATTGCGATCACGAAAAATTTTGATGTCGAGATTTTGATGTTTTTATACGTTTTGAAGGTTCCTGAATCATTTTCACTAAGGTTGAGAAAAATGTCTGTGTGGGTGTGTGTATGTAGATAAGATTACGCAAAAAGGGTTTGTGCTAGTATCATGAAATTTGGTACATGGGCATTATTCAATATTCGTAGTTTTCTATCAACTTTTGAGAAATGTAGCTCAACCAGAAGAGGGCCATTACCTACAACGTTTTGATTTTTTTCCTCTAAAGTGATCGTAAAAATAAAGATATATGTTTGATAATTTTTCACATCATTACAAATTGTATAAAACTGATATATATAGAACTTCAGCTTGATTGAATCGCTGAAAGTACCAGAATTAATTTTTTAACACTGTAAATCACGCCCCAGCACGTGACGTGGTGCCATCAACAAAGAGTCAAACACGCGCTGGTTTAATAAATATTATTTATTAATTTTAATTTATTTAATTATAAATTATAATATTTAAATATAATATATGTTATTTTATCCATTTCAAATTGCTAGCTAGACAAAATTTCATGATCCTATCTCAAACCGTTTTTGAGTAATCTTGTCTACATACATACACACATACACACACATAGTGTATATGCACACAGACATTTTTCTCAACCTTAGTAAAAATGACTCAGGGACCTTCAAAACGTAAAAAAACATCAAAATCTCGACATCGAAAATTTTCTTGATTGCAATACTTTCTCTGGCGAGATAGTAAAAATACCAAAGAATTTATTTGTAATTTATTGTAGAAAACACACATATATTTTATATTAATTTTTATATGAACAATTAAAAATTAATTATAAAATATCTAAGGAAATAAAATATTTTTATTTATTTTATTAATTCCATTAAACAAAATCAATAACAATATTTGACAAAAACTTGTAGAAAGGATTATTTGAAAAAGGCACGATTCTTAGAGGCGATCTACACTGACTTTCGCTGATTGCTTCCTTTGCCAAAAAGTTCGTTGAGATCGCGAAATGACTGTGCTGCTTTCCATCCTTTCTTTGAAGTTTTAGAGCATAATATGGTGAATATGACTATGGTTTTCGACACGCATTTTTCTAAAACAATACAGAAGATTATTTTCAAACAAAAATAACAACCAAAATGCTACTTTTCACTGATTAAAAACGCGCCGATATAATCATTGGATAATTATGCATCAACCTAATATATTATTTAGAATATAGTTTAAGATTTGATTAATGATGCAAAATAAATAATAAAAAATATTTAGCTGACATATCTATATATATAAAAAGAGGTTTTTGTCTGCACATTGCTCAGAATTTAAAATTTTTTGCAAATCTTCGTGTTTCATGAACTCTAGAATCCAAAGGTGACTTTAGAATTTTTCATGTCTGTCTGTCCGGAAAATAACTATTTTATAGACTCAAAATTAGCTGAACCGATTTCTATGAAATTACATCACAATATTCTTATATACCTCTATAGTAACATAGGCTATAAATTTTATTAATATCTAATCAATAACCCCAGATTAATTTTTTAATATTTATGTAATGCTCCGTTTTTAGACAAATGATATAAACGAGATGTTTTAATTTTTAAATTAAGTATTTTTTTAAATTTGTTTTAACGCAAAATTATTGTATTCTATTATAATCTATATATTTAATACGATAGTGTCCGTCTGTACGCAAAAAACTCCAGAGCCTAAACTACAAGGAGTAAGGTAACCAAATTTTTCTGAGGTGAAGGGTACCTCAAATGATGAAAAATAAAAAAGAAATTAGAATCTTAGGTAACTCCTGAGCTGAGCTGCGGGTGTTCCATTTTCCAGAAATATATATAAAGGAGAGTATTTGCATGTATGTAATTTGTTTACTTTTTTGTTGTCATAGAAACAGATATATATATATAATTAGAACCTCTCTCTCTCCCTCTATTTAAAATTTTAAAAAATTTCTTAAGCCAGGTAAATGAATTGGACTGGAAGAGGAGACATGTGATTAGAGAAATTGGGGAAAAATCAACCGAAATGTAATTAAACAAAAAAATTCAAGAATTATGATACGGATACGACTTACATACAATTAACATACAAAATGTAGAATTTGAAAAAGTATAAATATTTAAATACTTAAGATCTCTAATCACGAAGGATAATAATATTCGAGAAGAATTTAAATCGACGTTGTAATTGAGTAACGCCTGTTATTATGCATTAAAGGGGCTTATCTCATCAAAGAGGATCAAAATTAAAATATATGAAACAATTATTTTTCATGTTGATCGATGACTAGAGTGACCATATTTCGAAAACACCAAACCGGGACAAACGGTATACCTTTTTTTTTTAGAACTAAATTGAAAAAATTTTGAAAAAAAAATTACGAAATGTCCTAAATATTGAAAAAACAGTAGGGTGTCCCGAAGACTTTTTTGGGACAGAGCACCTAAAGACGGGACGTTTGGTCACCCTATCGATGACTCTGGGAGACGATTTGGAGTATTTGTGAGATTAATATTGTTCGCAGCATTTATAGGCCAAAAGAAGATGAGGTCACAGGGGGATGGCAGAGATGGCATAACGAGATATAATGTCCAGATATAGTTAAGGTTATAAAATCAAGAAGGCTGGGATGGGAAGGGGACGTGGTTGGGTTGAGAAACTAGAAATTGGGAGAAACCGATTGGGAAACATCCGGTGGAAGACCAAGGACCAAGGTGGGTGGACAATGAAGGAAGGGACATGGGATGATAATTAACAAACAAGTGCATCTAAACTTGGCATTGGGATGGATTTGAACCCTTTTTAGGCAAACAAATAACCGATAGGAACTTGGCCTCCTTTTTAACAGGTATGTTTTGGATTAGATATATTTTACAAGAAAACAAATACATGTCTTATCTACTTATACTGATTGAAACAAAATGGATGAAAACCTTTTACGTACAGACTTTCAACCAAATACTATGTATCACTCGGGGGTACAGGGGGCGGAGCCCCCGTCTAGGTGTGAAGAGCGCCGAAGGCGCTCGGAACAGCTAGTTTTTTATTAATATGTTTCTTTTTATATTATTAATTTTTAATAAATTCTCTTTTTTTGATATGATATTAATAAAAAATAATATTAAATTATAAATTAATCTAAAAAATGTTTTATATTGTGTAAACGTAGGTACATAAGTACTTATTGATTAATTTTGATTATAAATATGTTAAAGTTATTATAAATAATATGAATATTTTTTTGGAACTAATATTTTAGGCATGTAGTTTAATAAAAACAAAATTTTTTTCTTAAGACATATTTTTTGCCCCTGGATATTTTGAATGATGGGTTAGATGGGACGTTGCCTGTTTCTAAGCATAATAAATCATTTGCATTTTGTGCAATTCACTAATATAAAAAACAGCCTATATGTCTTTTTCCTTTCACATATTGAGACAAAGAGACTCGTTAAGAAACTAATCAATATGCAAATGATAAATTGCATCTAATTTGTTAAAATTGACGTGTAATAATAAGATTATTAATAGGAATCTACAAATGATTACAATACAAGAAATTAATAGATATACATCTGGATACGTGTTTACATATAAGATGTAATAGAATATTTAAAAATTTCTTCACAGCTGAATCAACTAAATGAAAAATGTTTCAATTTTATTTGAACAGTGAGAGATATTGGAATATTTAAGTATCTACTAATTTAATCTGCTCTATTAGTTTATCCAACCAGAATCTTCGTTTATTTTTACAAAAAGATCATAATAAATAAAATAATAAATAGAAGTTGTTATGTTATAATTAATATACATAATAATTTTCACGAATATTTTTAAATTAAAACTAACCGAACATCTCATTCATTCTTTCATTTAGAGAGGAATTACAATTTAGTACCAAATCAAAAAATTAATATTTATTTATTAGAATCTAAAATCTTTAAGAAATCACGACTTTTTTAAATTATTCTTTATAGACAAGTAATTATATATATATATATTGGTTTAGATTTCCGTGAATGTTATTGTTATTATTACTATCAGATTTATCAGGGATATAATCATGTATTTTTGTGAGATTGTTTTCTCGACGTTTCGGCACCCAATTTAGCGCCATTTTCAAGAGGCTGATTGGGCTGTTGTCCAGTGCGGACGTGTCTCAGGATGGCCCAGGATTCTTCGGAGTTCTACAGCAACGCAGTGAGTACAAAACCATCCAACCTATCAACCCAAAATCCCGATTTTAACCCTTGGTCACACAGACTAAGACCCAGAATCCCAAAAATATTCCCACCTAAATAATCTCTTGAAAATGGCACCAAAATGGGTGCCGAAACGTCGAGAAAACAATCTCACAAAAAAACGTGATTATATCCCTGATAAATCTGATAGTAATATATAGAGGAAACCAGCCAAATCCGGACCCCCTGCCTAAAGCAGACCCCTTAGTGTACTGACGCTGAATTAACCTAATCTCTAGTGGCAAAGTCTTTAAAATGAAGTTTAGGCTTCCTCCACAGTGTAGTCGAGCTTTCGCGTCACCCGCATTATTGAGCTATTAGTTGTCAGCCATTACGTGTTAAGTGAGTTTCGAAAGTTTTTTCTCTGTGTGATGCATTTTTAATCATTTCGCCTCGAAACTGAAAGGTAATTCATTTAACATTTATATATTCTAAAATGGTAAGGTTGTAGGTATGTTTATTGCTTAAGCCATATGATTTGAGCTTTTTGTTTAAAAGTTATTGACATTCAAACATTTTGACCACGCCGGCCTAATTCGGACCCCCTTATCTTGCCTAAATCGGACCCCCTTATTAATTGGTTGGAAGAAAGCAAGTATGCTTTTTTCCGTCCCAAAAACAACCCTTATGAGATTGTCTGACATAAAGTATGGCACATTTCAAGAAGCGGTTTAAACAAAGCGAGGTAGACCTACTGTTTTAACCAAATCCCTTGAAGAGGAGTTAGTACATTACTGTCTTGCCATGGAAGCACCCAGAAGTTTTACAATCTTTTAGAAAATGTTTATGATAAAAGTAAATTCACTCCCCTTACAGAATATATAACGTTGACGAAACTGGAATTACTGTGGTACATCCAAGGTATCGGATATAATTGGTCTTCGAGGACAAATATTCGAATGACCATAAAGGAGAGCTATGGGTCATGTATGCCATGTGTTCATTGTGGGCCCATGTAGACTGTTCTGGAGCAGATAAGGACGTTTACATTTGTGAATTTTGTAAGTGAATAGAATCATTTCTACATAATCATGTCATTTCAGACAAACATAGACTATCTACAAAATTGTTTGATTTATTATAAAATACGAAATTTGTATGCTTCTAATTTAATACACATATCCTGGGAATATGAATATATGGTTTTTTATTGTTTAAGACCCTTTTTAAATTTAATTTACGAGTTTAAAAATATTTCCTTGAGGGGTCCGATTTAGGCAGGTTATTTTTATTTTGTAAAACTGGAAGGTTTTACTAAATATTTTTTTAACCGACTAATTTTTACGAAACAAACGAAAATTGTACAGTATATGGTAGAAAACAAAATAAGGCAAATATTTAGTAACACAAAGCCTGAATATATAGTAGTCTTATATTTAAAAAAAATTAAAAACAAAAGGGGGTCCGATTTTGGCTGGTTCCTTCTATATATATATATATATATATATATATATACTTATATATTTCTTTTCTTAAACAATTATAAAAAATGAAAATTATAATTTTTTCTATGTATTATTTTAATTAAAAAATAAGTTTTCCAAAAAGCGGATGTGGTGAAATATCTTTAGCTTGAAAATGATATAATAATAATGATTATATTAATATTTATAATTAAATTATATCTATTTATTAAATTTAATTTTTAATTTAATTGTAAAAATTACATAATAAATTAATTAATTCAAATTTAATATTTATATTTTTACTGAATAAAAGGAGATCAAATTTTTTTTTAATTATTATTTATATGAGAATATAATAAATAATTTTTTAAGAAGAAATTTATTTATTTATTGAGAGTGTGTCAATAATTCATTTATTATAATGTCTAAGTGTGAGTGAAAAATAGAGGGAGTGTTTTTCTTTCTCACCACGATATATACTCTATATACTAGATACTATATTCCTATATACTCTGCCATAAGGTCAACACCAATCAGTCAATTTATAAGAGCCCCTGCTATTATGCAGCCTGTACCACATAGATTTAATTTTCAAGTGCCTGGTGGCAATTGCAATTATATATATTTGTGGGAAATTTAGTTGCTCGACGATTGGGAATGGACGATCTCTTGCCTGAAGAGTCTGCTGTCCACGACTTGGGCCGTATCTCGAAAAGAGAACGTCTGCCCTTTCTTGAAGAGACGGTCGTCTTGCTCGTCGTACAGAGAATGAGGGGTGATTGCTAGCTAATTTTGACAATTACGGAGGTCCACTCTCGTCTTCATTAACCCCGGTGGGGATTAGTTATCCTCAGACAACCGCAAAAATCTGCACTACTGGTAAAAGAGGCAAGCGGATCTCCCAGAGATCATCCTTTAGTCAGATACCCAGTGAGTTAACACGGAACTCGGAACTGTCTTCACAGCGACTGGCATTAGCGCACTTATCTGTCCATCTTGAGATTACACTCAGCTAAAAACAGAGGTGAAGCTAGATACGATGACAGATTCTAGAAACGGCCTATGCAGTTCAGCAGGGTTAAATATAGATTGTATCGATTGTAGCAGAATCCTGATTAATGCAATGTTCGGTTTCATCTGATATCGCGCTCATGACCATCTAGTGGAGTCTTTGGTATTATTGATAAGGAATTCATTAATTTCAAATTCCATATACAGTAGAACCTCGATAAGTTAAAGTCCAAGGGAAACACAAAATATTTTAAGTTATAGAGGTTTTAATTTATCAAGGGTCTATGTCAGGGATAGGCGGATAGGTTAATAACATTTTTTTAAGGCTAAAACATGTCGTTTCTAAAAATTCTCTAACCAGCCATTGAATACTTTAAAATTTTTGAATACATTAATTAAGAAAATTAACTATTAAACCTAAAAGAAAAAAATTTAATTCAATATTATTGTGTGTCTGTCGTAAAATTTTAACTCTCCTTCTCTCCCAATCCATTAAAATAAATATATATATAGATAATAATTTGGATAGTAAATAATCATTATTTAGGAAAATATCTTATTGTAATTTATTACAAGATGTCGTAATGATAGTCAGATGATTGATATTTTCGAAATACTTCATTGTAAAATGAAAATTTAAATTTAAATTTAATTGATGAGAATTATTGTGTAGATGTCAGCACTTGTTAATCAGAGTACCTAATATTTTTTAGTTTATGAAGTGAGTAAGAAAGAGATAGAAATAGAAAAAAAGATATAGAATCCATCGACAGCTGACATATAAAGCTAGTTCTGAATATTTTAATCTGATAATGTCATGATTTATACTTATATCTCTTTATTTTACTTATATATAGCTTATAAGAGATTTTATTTCCGTAAGTTAATACATATTTCTTTTTAAACCTTTGTTTTTAAGAAAAATTGCAAATGACATCATCTGTCATCGGCTTAAATTTAATATTTATATTGACTTAAAAATTAAAATTGATTTCTTAATTTCACCCTTTTTTCTATTTTACTTTTAAAAAAATACTATGGATCTATTCTATTTTTCTTATTTTAGAATATGGACCCAATAAAAGATAATCAGGATGTTGCCTGTTTTTTTCTCATCAAACACTCATGGAAGGGGAGGTAACGTTTCATTTTACTGATAAAAAACAAACATATCCAATTACATTTTATTCATTTCTTATTTAATTTTCTTTAGATACAAACGAATTTTCTCTATTGGATCTTTGGGGATTACCACATATAATCCTCAATATTTGGATGTTACTAACCGTTGGGTGTACAGTGATTTTATCAGTATTCTACCCACTAATAAACCACCAGGACAACATTCTAATGAATTTGTCATTACTATGAAAAAAGATCGAAAGATAGACACAATGAGATTCTCAACGGAACACAGAGCACAACTCCTAACAGAAGCACTTAAATTTAGAAATCAATTTGCTGAAAAACCCAAAGAATCTTTGGTAAATTCTAATTTAAATTCTAATATCGATAATAACTTTTATTAAAAGCATTATCATAACTAAAAGAATTAATTAATAGTAAGTTTTCAAATAATTTAAATATTAATTTTATTGATTGAATTGAAATAAATAATGAAGTAAATAATGAATAAATTAATTAAGGTCTTTTGAGTATATTCAAAAGGATTAAACTATAAAGGGTTCTTAGTAGAAATGTGAAAAAGAAGTATATTAAAATAACACATTTTTTCAATTCTTTTTTTGTAGCGATATAATGCTTCTAAATATCATTGGTCTGATACACCATTACCTGTTGTTTTGGAAGTAACAGCATATTCATTAGATCAATTGGATCCCACGTCCGGATTGGTTCTTGCTTCGTATTTTTATAAAGATATTGAAGGTCTTGTCGAAGTGAAAGATTATCCAGGCGGATTCATAGTTGTTTGTGGGGGATTTGGCCGAATGGTAATTTATTTAGCTTTTAAAAAATATTTATTAATTTAAATTGATTTTAATAAAAAGAATAAACATTGAATAAAAGAATATGAATTTTTTCAATGTAATAATATATACGAATAAATTAAATATTATCTAAATGAGAGAATATTCATTTAATCCAGAAATTTTATACTAAAATAAATTACCAGCCTAATTACTCAAAATATTTTACCTTTAAGGTTATCATTATATATTGTTTTGAAATATTTTCAAAAACTAATTATCGACTTTTAAAATCTAATAAATTAAACTATATATAAATAGATATTTATAAAATATTTTTTTCTTCTAACTTGATATGTTCTGATTTTTAGCATCTTTTTTCCTCACCTGAATATAAAGATATTCGACAATACATGTTAGAATCTGCTTTTCATTATATTGGAGTTGGTATTAAAGTTCTTAAAGAACAAGTAACTATGCAACAATTTACAAGTCAAAGACTAGGAATTTACAAGTAATAATTCACATTATTTTATAATACAATATTTTCAATAAATGATACACGCTTTCACAATATTATATAATTAACATGGAAATTAAACCTATTTTTAGCAATGATGTTAGTATAACATCATCAGCCGAATTTACTGTATATAAAGTTTCTAGTCGTCATTTCGGAGATGATCAAAAAAGAACTTTATGTTTAAGTGAAACCTGTTTAATTGAAAGGGATCCACAAACATACAATATATGTACATTAAGACCTTTAAAAGACATTTTTGCTTTAATCCGAAGTAGAGAAAATCCACAACTTTTCATGATAGAATATAATTCCGGACAGGTAAGAATATATATATATATTTAAATAGAAAACTTGGAAAAATGAAATTGAATAAATTTGATTCTTAGACAAGGACTTATAAAGCGTCTGATCGGGATTCTCTTTTGGCTTCTTTACTTGATGGAGTTCGGGCTTCGGGAAACAGGGATGTCCATGTGAAAATGTCAATGACAGCAAGGGGAAAAAGATTTGGACCCTTATCCATGGCTCTAGATGAAGAAGTCGAAAATTATCATTTAAAATATCTTCAACAAACACCAGGAAAAAGAACTTTTGCAGAAATTGTTGAAAGGTTTAATGTCAACATTCCTTATAGTGGACTTTTACATTCTACACAAGAGGTAAATAAAATGTTTGAATTCGATTCAGTCCAACTCATACGCGGATGGAATTCAAAGTTTTATCTTTTTTTCAGAGTATTTTTTCTGAAAATAAAGATAAATTAATCATAGGGGCCCTTCAAGTTCTCGTTACTCGTGATGGGGACACCAAATCAATTCCATTACCAGAGCTAGAAGGACAATTCCAAGCACTCCGAAGATTATTTGCTTCAAAAGTTGGCTATGCTTCATTCCTTGATCTTTCAGGATTTCGTGAAAATATTGGATTAAAAGTTTGTTGGATAAAATTATTTGAAGACGATTGATATAAATTATTTATTATTATATTTACGTTTCGTTATTAGGTTGTCCGTGCTTTAAAACGCGAAGATGAAGGGGTTACTCATGCAGCCCTTGATATGATATGTGCATTAATGCATCCCATGCATGAAGATTATAATTTACATAAAGAGCAATTAAATAAAACTTCATTATTAAGCAGTATTTCTTTCTTGGAGAATCTTCTTGATATGTGGCTAGTTCATGTGGTATGTAATTTTTGTTTTTATTTATCAACTTTAATTTTGTATTAATATTATTTTAATGATTTCATATTTTTTAATTTTTAATAGAATCGAGGAACTGGAGCTCTTGTGGTTTCCGCAATGCTTGATTTTCTAACATTTGCTCTATGTGTTCCATATAGTGAAACTACTGAAGGCAAACATTTTGACAATCTCTTGGAAATGACTGCCAAAAGAGGCAGATCAATATTTCGTCTTTTTCAAGTATACAAATAATATTTTTTCTATTTATTCTTTGCAGTTTAACTAAAAATGTTTTTTATTATGTTTTTTTTTTCTTTGTAAAGCATCCATCTTTGGCAATTGTAAAAGGGGCTGGTCTGGTAATGAGAGCCTTGATTGAGGAAGGTGAACTAGAAATGTCTACACGCATGCAAGATTTAGCTTTAAGTGAAGGAGCCCTTCCAAGGCATTTATTGACTGCTCTTTTCACTTCAATAAAAGATAGTAGACAATTGGCCAATAGACAACTTTCAAGACATTTAGTAGGTCTGTGGATTTCTGGTCATCTTACCGCTCTGGGATTGTTAAAACGAATTATGGTAATATTCTATGATATTATTTTATTAATTTTATAGAGAAAAAACATTTAAACTATTAAAAATTTAAAATTAATTATTATGTAATAAAATTTTTTAGTAATTTTGAAAATAAATGATATTTTTCATTATAATTCTATTTTTTAATATATATGTATTTATATTTATTTTAGCCTCAAGGATTGTTAGCATTTTTAGAATCAAATGAAAAAGTACCATCATCCGTTTTGGATCAAGAACATCTAACTACACGTGATAATTTGAAAATGGCTCAAGATCATGCTAATAAAACTCGAAAAGGACCTCAAAGAATCGCCATTGAGAGACAATTTAAAATAGTAGAAAAGCATCTTGAGGTAAATACTCGTATTAAAATATTAGTGTATTTTTATTTATTTATCGAATATCCTTTTTTTTGTTCATTTCAGCATGCTCTTCAGCATTGGGGAGCTAGAATGGGATTTGAACGACGAGAAGAAAAGATGCGAGAACGGCCTATTGTTCTGAGAAAACGACGTGAACGAATAAAGAGTGCAGCCAATTGGACATTATTCTATTATAAATTTAATTTAGACCATGCGTTGCCAAATCTTATATGGAATCATAAGGTTACATAATTAATTCTTTATTTTTTTTTTAATACAATTATATGAATTAATAGATTAATTTTTAAATAAATGAATGAATTCTCTAGACGAGAGAAGAACTTCGTAGTTCATTAGAAAATGAAATCAGAAGTTTTGATAATGATTGTGATCATATTGGAAAAAGCGCACTGATTGCCTGGAATCATCAAGAATTTGAAGTACATTATGTCTCCTTAACGGAAGAAGTGCGAATCGGAGAATATTATTTAAGATTATTATTAGAAATGGATCGTGCAGATGCCGAAGAATCCCCTATTAGAAGGTTGCTCATTTATTTTGTATTTATGATTGAATTATTTTCTAACAACATTATTTTAATTATAATTATATATTTCATGATTTTAGATCATATGAATTTTTTAATGAGTTATATCATAGATTTCTCTTAACTAATCGGTCGGAAATGAAATGCATGTGTTTACAAGCTATGGCAATTGTCTATGGGAAACATTATGAAGATATTGGACCTTTTCCTGACACTAAATATATAGTTGGAATGTTGGATCGGGTAAATTTCAATTTTAAAAGATCTTTAAAATAGTTTTTTTTAAACTTATTTTTTAAATTTTATATAGTGTACTGATAAAACTGAAAGAGATAGACTTGTTCTATTCATTCAAAAGCTAATGCTAAATAAACGCAATGTTAGAGATTTTATGGACGCTCACGGAGTTCGAATTTTAATCGATTTACTCATGCTAGCCCATTTACACACTACAAGAGCTCGTGTTCCTACACAGAGTAATGTTATTGAGGCTGGTCCAGGCATGACTCATGATGGCGAGCCCGAATGGTATTATGGAGATACAAAATCCGGTCCATTAAGTTTTAAAGAGGTAAAATAATTTGTTTTTTTTTTATTATATCAAGATCCAATTAATATGTTTTATAAAAATTTTCTTAGATGAAATTGTTATGGGAAAACAATACTTTGAATCCAAGAACAAGATGTTGGGCAATGGGAATGGATGGTTGGAAACCCCTTCATCAAATTGCTCAATTGAAATGGTGTTTATTGGCTAAAGGATCTCCTGTCCTCAATGAATCGGATTTAGCTACTCTCATACTTAATATTCTTATTGATATATGCTCATTTTACCCTAGCAGGTAATCTGCGTACTTCACTAAAAATTCATTTATTTGATTTTATTTTATTAATGCTTGTTATTTTTGTTGTTTTTGATAATCATTTATAACATTGAAAAAAAACACTAAAAAATAATTAATTTAAATTATTTATGAACAACTTTTTTTAAAACAGAGATGCTGACGATGCCATAATTCGTCCCTTGCCCCGAATTAAGAAACTTTTAAGCGATAGTTCTTGTCTTCCACATATAGTCCAATTATTGCTAACTTTTGACACGGTTCTTGTAGAAAAAGTAGCTACACTATTATGTGAGGTATGTAAAAAAAAAATTAATTAATTTAATATAAACTAGTACTCTATGTTTTTACAACATATTTACTATAAAGAGTATAAAAAATAAATATCTTTATTTATTTATAGATAATGAAAGATAATTTAGCTCAATCACTGCTTTATTCAACTGGTGTTTTTTATTTCATTTTAATGTATAATGGCTCCAATGTTCTTCCTATTGCACATTTTTTGAAAATGACACACACAAATCAAGCTCTAAAATCAAACGAAGTAAGTATGATAGATATCAAGTTTTGCATATTAAAAACCTCCTCTAAAACTCTTTGCTTTAAAGGGTCAAGGATCTGACATTATGCAAAGAAGTGTTCTTGGACAACTTCTTCCTGAAGCAATGGTTAATTATTTAGAAAATCATGGAGCTGAAAAATTTGCGCAAATATTTTTAGGAGAATTTGACACTCCAGAAGCAATTTGGAATTCTGAAATGAGGTATGTAATTATTTTGAACTATATATTTAACTATATGTTTCTAAATCGGAAAGATTGAACATAATCTGGTTCATGTTAGATAAATGATAGTTAATCAACTGTGAACCAAATGGAGGGATAATAAAATGTTTATTGTAGTTAGGTGGTTTGCAGTTTGTTGATATGAAAGTTCTCAGGTTGAGAAAGGGATTGATTCAGATATGTTGAACATTTTGATCTTAAGTTTTATGTAGTAATAATTTCTAATATTTTTTTAGACGATTATTAATTCAAAAATTATCAGCACACACGTCAGAGTATGCACCCCGATTGGGTAGCAATGTCAGGGTGCCATATCAGTATTGTGCTATACCTGCTATTCGATTCCCTCAATTAGAACAAGAATTATTTTGTCATATTTTCTATCTCCGACATTTATGTGATACTACTCGATTTTCTGATTGGCCAATTCCGGATCCTGTGGCGCTTTTAAGAGAAGTTCTTGAAGCTTGGAGGCATGAAGTCGAAAGAAAACCTCCAGCAATGTCTATAGAAGAGGCTTATGCTTCTTTAGGTTTAACAAAAGGTATATTTTAATATAAGCTTTAAATAAACTTAAATTATTATATTGACTTAATATTTAAAGCAAAATTGTAATCTAATCAATTATTATAATTCGTGAATATTTTAAATAATTTTTAAAATTCTAAATAGGAACATCTCATGACGAAGCATCAGCTAGAAAAGCCTATTATAAGCTAGCTCAACAATTTCACCCTGATAAGAATCCTGAAGGTAGAGAAAGATTTGAAGAAGTAAATCGAGCATATGAGTTTCTTTGTAGTCGTACCAGTTGGTCTAGTCATGGGCCAGATCCGAATAATATAGTTCTTATTTTGAAAACTCAAAGTATACTTTTTGATCGATATCAAGAAGAACTGGAACCCTATAAATATGCTGGTTATCCACAATTAGTTAAAACTATTAAAATTGAAGCAGGTAAAATAAACAATTTTCTTTTTTGAAATTATTTTACTATAAAATAATTAAATCTTTTTGCAGATGATGAAACATTATTCAGTAAACAAGCTCCACTTTTGGCAGCAGCTTCTGAACTTGCCTATTTAACGGTACGTTGTTCCCCCTTAAATGCTGAAGAAATGCGACGAGAAAAGGGATTGGATATTCTTTTAGAAGCTTATAGCCGATGTGTCGGCGTATTGAATAAATCCTCTCAACAAGGTAATAACGTATAAATATGCAGTTTATAAATAAGTGAAACTAATATTTTGATACATTTTTAGGTGATGTAGAAACTCAAGTATGCATCCATATAACACGCTGCTTTGATGTTGCTGCTCGATTTCCTGCTTGTCGCGAACGAATGCTTGAAATGCCTCAACTCATCAAAGATTTATGTAGAATATTATATTTTAAACATCTTCCTAAACTTTGTTGTGTCGCTACCGAATGTGTCAGTTCTTTAGCTATAGAAAGTATCCTACAGGTACTAGTAAATTTTTACTTAAGTATATAATTAGTTTTTGTTTATTTATAATAAAATATTATTTTTTGAATATAGGTACGTTTACTACAATCCGGAGCTCTTTGGAATCTTATGCTCTACATGTTTGGTTATGATTATACCCTTGAAGAGGGAGGTGTAGAAAGAGATAAAGAAGCTAACACTCAAGAACTATATAACGAACTTGCTAAACAAGTAAAAGCAATTACATTTAAATACGTTTATTTTAGTATTTTTATTTACTGAAAATATTTAAATTTATTTCAATAGGCTGTCCATGCTTGTGCTCGCCTTGGTGGTTATCTAACTGGAGAATTAGCAACTCCAATTAATGAATTAGCACGGGGCGCTTTAAATTGCCTCTTAACACCATATTTAGCAGACCAATTGGCTCTAGGTCAACCAAAAGAATTACTTAAAATTCTTACAAGTAACACTGAAAATCCTTACCTTTTATGGGACAATGGTACTCGAGCTGAACTTCGAGAGTTCTTATTAGATCGTCGTCGAGATAAGCCTGAGGATGGATATACAATGGCAGAACTCGACATGAGTTCCTTTAACTATTCTAAACATAAGGGAGAAATTACAATTGGTGGTGTTTATATTAGAATTTACAATCAACAACCATCATATTTACTAAAAAATCCAAAAGGATTTACTATTGATCTCTTGGATTATATTAAGAAAAAATCCTTCACTCCTAACGACGAGGATAATGGTTTATACCTCGCTCTTCAATCTTTGCATCATGTGATAAATAACCATCCTAGAGTAGAAATGCAATGTATAGGTCATTTTAAATTATTATTTTCTCTTCTTTTACAAGAAAAAGTAGGTGAACCAGCTTTAAATGTAGTTCATATTGTGACTAGGTGTTTAGAATGTGTCCATGATATATCATCGGCGGATGTATTGCCATATCTCTTGCTTTCTTTGTATTCATTACCTGATCAGCAAATGATGGTATTAGATACACTCTATGCACTGGTGACAGTTACCAGAATGGTAAAAGAGATGCTCTCCAAGGGAGGAATACTTTATCTTATCGATTTATTTTGTAATTCCACGCGGGCAGAAATACGTGAACGTATTGCAGAGTTGATCGCCCGTATGTGTTCGGATAAGTTAGCAGGTCCTCCTGTTCGTCTTGCTTTCCAACGTTATCTACCTACAGTGTTTTTAGACACTATGCGAGAATCACCACTTAGTTGTGTCCATCTGTTCGAAGGTCAATATGATAATCCGGAACTTGTATGGAATAATGATTTTCGTCAAACGGTAGCCTCTTCAGTTCAAGAACAAGCAGAAAGGTATTTATTTTTATGAATTATAACTGAACAACTTGTTAATATAGATAACTAATTGTATATTGTTATATTCATAATTGATTCAGATTTCGAGAGTTGCAAAGAAAAAATCTTGGAACTTTATGGACACCACCTGAAAAATCAGCATTTGCTGAATATTCTCCTCCTGGTGAATTGATTGTCGATGGGGTTTATTTACGCTTATTTATTGCTAATCCTGGATGGTCTCTTCGACGACCAAAACAATTTCTAACTGAATTACTTGATTATACCATATCATTAATGTCAAGAGATTCTAATAGTTCTATAGGGGATGAACATTTGCAATTAGCAACCAATGCTTTGGTTTGTTTATTAAAGTCTCAGCCTCCATTAGCGGATCAAGTACCTGCCCTAGGTCATATTCCACAGATTTGTAGACAACTTTCTTCAGGTATATTATATAGTTCTCAATGTTTATACAACATTATATATAATTTTTCTTATGAATTTACAAGGTGATGGGTCGAGATCTGCAATTATGATTTTACATCAACTTGCTACAAGTGAACCCTGTATTCAAGCTCTTGGACACACGGATTGTATAGGGCCACTTAAGAAAGCCATGCAACGTAGCAGAGACTCACTTGTAGTTGCGTGTGAAGCCCTTCATCGACTCTTTGCCTCTAACCAAGAGCAATTAGTTAAACAAGTAAGTGGCAAAAATTTATTTTTATTAAAATTTTTATTAAATATAAAAATATAAAAGAAAATTTCTAAATTTTTAGGCTTTAGATTCTGGTTTGGTGCCTTATTTATTAGGACTTCTTGAAGGTCGTTTAGATGATATTGAACATTCAGCTCAAGCTAAAGCCCAATTGGTGAAAGCTCTTAAAGCAATGAGTCGGTCGACAACACCGTTTGGCGATCAAATAGCTGCTCTTTTAGAAAAATCTCCAATATGGAGCGAATATCGTGATCAGCGGCATGATCTTTTTATTGCTGCTACACCAACTGCTGGCTATCTCACCGGTATCTTTATAATAAAAAAATTAAATTTATTATATTAAAAGATAAATTCATAATTATTTTATTTATTTAGGTCCTACTTCAACAACAGCTGGTTATTTAACTCAGGGTGCTACAAAAGTTTTACCGGATCGTCCACCACCAATGGAAAGAGATGACTCTACTTTGTTATCTTGACCATCATTAGTGTAGATAAAAATAATTTGTGATCAAAGGCGGTTGTCTTTAGACAATACGAAATCGACTGCTTTGTAACAAAGCATTCCTTTATTTGTGCATCAATCCCTTTGAGTAGAATTAATACTTTACCCTCAAAAGGGTCTATTTTTATGAGGGTTTAAATTTGTTTCTCAAAGGGGTTCTATAATTTTTTTTTATTTTTAAGTTTCCATTTCAAGCGGGCACACTATAGTTCCTAGGTGCAAGCATTTTAATTGTTCCAAAGAGTTCCATTCTCTGAACTTAATAATCACTAAAGTGATGAGGATATTAATAAATAATTTTAATGAATCCAGTGAATTCTCTTTGTAAAAAAATAATAAAAAATCCTTAAAAAAAGGAAATTAAATATATATATATTTATTTATATTGATTAAAAGTATTTCAAAATGGTAATAAACAAAAAAAAAATTCAAGAGTTATGGAAACACTAATATTATTTTTAGGGAGAGCTTGATTTTATAAACCAAAATTATTTTTTCATAAAATGCCATTTAAAATAAAAATTATTCCTGTCCTTTTAGGAAAATATTTTCTCGTGGTCAATCCTTTCTTGCCATTAAGAAGATTTTTCTATGTGTATTACAACTAAAAAAGGCTCTAATATCTAATCATTCTTTTATATATTTAATTTAATTTTATAAGGATATATTAGATTTTACATGTGTATATTTAATTAGTTGATAATATATATTTTGAAAATTAATAGTGTTTTTAAACAAAATAAAAACAAATATAAATAATAAAAATAATTTTAACTATAAATTTTTATTTCAAAAATAAAGAGACTGCAAATATACAATGAAAATAAATAAAAGATACACATTTTCAAATTAAATAATAACCTTATTCTATTTTCAACCAACCAAATGACCAATAAAAAAATTGATTTTACTTTCTCCACTGTACTTATTGTAAATAAGAATTAAAAATTCTAAAATTCATACAAATGTATATATTTATTGGGATGCATATCTTTATTAGCAATGGATGGTCTTTTAGCATAATAAAAGCGGAATTCTTTTTAATAATATTAATTGTTACAATTTTATTAATTTAATTTTTGAAAAGATCTCTTTAATCATTTCATATTATTTAAAAAAATGTTAAAAATTATATGCTAGAGGAATTTTATTAATCAATTTCTTTCAATATCTATTGAAATATTATAAGAAAAGTATCCGCCTTTTAAGCAATATAAACCATTTACTTTTGAATTGTTTTGGCATTTATAATGATAAAAATAAACAAAGTATTTTATTTACTCAAGATATTTAATGTTTTATTTTATTAAAAAATGGAACTATATAAAAATTAAGTTTATATACAATTCTTTATCTCTATATATAAATATTTAAAACATATTCTTATTAATAAATTATACTCTTTTTGGAAATTCATTTTTTTTTTTTTTAATTTTATTTATAAAGAAAAGAATAGGTTTGATAATACTTAGTGGGCTTCGATTCCTCCTTCCACTGGAAGCCAACATGAACCTTCCACAGCATCCCATAAATTATAATCTCGTTCTATTGATTCATAATTTAATTTATCGATATCTATAGGCATACTGTGTTCTGTAAAAATAAATATTAAAAACATTAATATAATTTAATTTGATGATAATATTAAGTAGTCATTTATCTATTTTCCCGGAACATATATGTGATAAAATATATTATAATTAATTATTTCTATTTTTACTATTTATTTTTATTTAATGAATAAAATTATAGATATTAGTAATAATTTTATTTTACCAATAAGTTCCAAATCATCTTGGGCGGTATGCATTTCTTCACCATATTGGGGCATTTGATAAGCATATTGGCTGTAATCTGCCTGCATTGCAACTGCGTTAGGATCAGTAGTTCCGGATGTATCATAATAACTAAAAAATAAATAACAAATTAAAACACAACTCTTCTAAAAAATAATCGATTCCTATTTTACCAAAGTTATAATTCCTTGCTTGATTCAATTTTCATTTGATTGAGTATCATTCGTTTATATATATAAAGATATATATATTTATATCAAATTCAAATGAAATACAAATAAATAGATTTAACTCTGGGAAATGAGATTATTCGTAATTATAATCACAATAATGATATAATAGTAAAATATATTCATATGTATGATTACCATATATGAAAATCTTATTATTTGAAATATGTTAAAATATTTAATCTTACCTAACTGGTAGTACTTTACTTCAATCATATTATTTCTTTGCTTTTTTTATATTATAATAAAAATTAAAAAAAAATAGAAAATATTAAATTTAGTTAATAATAAGTTAATTAATTAGTTAATATAATTAATAATAAATATTAAAGAATAAACGCCTAATATTTATTAAATATTAATAGAATAATAAATAACATTGATAAATTAATTACCCCTGCCAAGCTTGTTGGTAACCTTGCCAATAAGTATTTGGGTCAGCTGCTGCAGCTGCCTGAGCAGCATAATATTGGGAATAATCTTGAGTGTAAGTTGTTGTTGTGGTTGCTGTAGGTTGATTAAGAGAGGTCGTGGAACCAGCTGTGGTTGTCGTCGTGGTTGGTGTTCCAGGCAAAGTTTGGGCAGTGGTTTTAAGTTTCGGTACAGCATTACTTATTTTAATCGGTTTGCCAAATCCTTTATAACCATTCATATGGAGAAGACATGCTTTTTGTTCTTCTTCACTGGCAAATCGTATAAATCCATAACCTTTGCTTACGCCACTGTTGTCCAAAATAACTAAACAAATAAGAAAATTTTTAATATTTAGTAAAATATTCAAAAAAAGAATTTTGTATATAAACTATAATTTTCATTTTTTCAATCCTTAGAATAAGAAATGAAATTAGAAAAACATTTTAATTCCATTCTATAAATATATATATTAGTAATGTTTTTAAAATAAATTATAAAATAAAATTTATTTGAATAATTTGAAAAATAAGAAGAAAATATAATATTTTATTAATTAGTAAAGCACTCCACATAATCTGTTATTAATTTTTCCTAAAGACATTGGCCTTTGAGCTATTCTCAAATTCTAAGAATGTTTGATATATTTATTAATGAATTTATATTTAAAAATAAACATAATTTCTATTTAATTTATTTTTAATAGTTATTTATGAATACAAAATAATTAAAAATGTTATTTTATATAGTTTACTTAAATATTTTTTTAAAAAGATAAATTAGATTTTTTGAATAAAATTACTTTCTTATAAATATATCTATATATATATATAGACGAGAGATTTTGATTATATTTTATTACAATTTAAATTAAAAATATAATTATTTAAAATGTTATCGCTTTTAATATACCTTTTGCAACGCGAATTGAAGGATAATGAGTGGCCATTGTTCTAAATAAAGTGTAATCATCAACTTCAGGAGTCAAATCTCCCACCCAAAGTGAAAATTCACGATCTGCTGGTGGTTTTCCTGTTGTACTGGCATGATTTAACTTAAATCGAACAGGCTAAAAAAAGAAAATTACAATTGAATTATTATTTAATTAAATTACATAATATTAAAAAAAATAAAAATTGAAAAGAAACTTACAGGGTCAGAATTAGGAATAACTTTTCCACTTAATTTGTGCATTGCATTGAGTGCCATTTCATCAGTTGGAAAATGAACAAAACAATATCCCGATGGTTCACCGGTAAAACGATTTCGAATTACTTTAACGCTTTGAGGAGTTTCGCCCATTTTACTAAACGATGCCATAATAAAACTTTCTGTCATATAAGGCTCCAACTAAATAAAAAAGAAAGAAAATTTATTTTTACATGCAAAAATTAAGAAAAACTTTGTTTAAACGAAAATGATACAACATATTAAAATAAGTCGCAGTCATCAGAGTTCTTAAAGTAGTTGGTTAAGAAATTAAAAAACTTTTAAAAATATAATTAATTGTGGTAAAAAAAATAATAGAGATTATCTTACGCCTCCCATCCATAATTGGCAATGGACCATTATTGTTTCTTGTTCAAGCACTGTAAATAATCTATTCTCTTTATTAAAAAATCGCAATATAAAATATATATATATAAATGAATATATATGTTAATCAAATAAACTCAATCCAGTAATTTTATAGGTTATTTATAAATGTGATTTTAAATTAAACTCTTGAATTTCATAAAATGGTCACTAGGTGGCCACATTAACTGAGATTCTATTTAAATTCAAAAATAATTTTTAAGTCTGATTATTTTATAAGCTTCGTAGAAAAATAATAAATTATACTTAAAGAAATTAGAATATAAAATAACGATTTTTTATTAATTCTCAACAAAAATTTATATTTAAAAAAACTAGTATAAAATAGATAGTATTTTGAAAAATATTATTTTCATATATGAATAGGTATAATTAGGGTTGCCATACGTCCCGGTACACCGGGACATGTCCCGGTTTCTGGCCCAATGTCCCGGTGTCCCGGTCCAAGCCTTAATTGTCCCGGTTCATCAAAAATTTAAGCATATCACTATCACTGCATTGGAATTGGAACTTTGAAACAAAGCGCCGCGCCGACGCCACGGACATCGCATCGTCGAGTTCCCGTTGAGTCCTACCACTCAAAAGTTCCCACTCCTATTACTTATTACTTGCAAAGCGCACGCGGCACACACTTACACAGGCAGTCGAATTCAACTCTTCGCGTTTTTTGTGTAGTTCTGTATTGTTGCTTGTTTTATGGAGACTGAAGCGTATGCATATCATAATGTAAAATTTCAGAACATCTTACAATAACTAATAAATTTACTTTTTTATTATTATTGTTGTGAAGACGGAACTGAAGATTGCATGGGTATTTAATTATTGTAATTTATATAGGCGGCATGCCAGTAATTATGATTAATTTTGCCTTTCAGATATTTGTTTGAACCTTATTAATAATTAATTTCAAATACCATCAACAATGCCAAAAAGAAAATGCCATTTTTCTGACGAATTCACCAAAGAGTGGCCATGCATTAAAAGGTGGAAAAATGAATACGAAGCATTTTGTTCCATTTGTAATATATATATATCGGTGAGTCATGGCGGAAAATCCAGTATCAGGGACCATATAAAATCATCAAACCACAAGTCTAAATCAATTTACATCTACATCAAAGGACGTATCTTCTTATTTTATTAAGAAAAATTCTCCGGAAAATATTTTAATAAGTGCTGCGGAATTAACGACAGGGTACAAAACAATCAAACACCACCAATCATTTAATTCGTTAGATTGCTCATCGAAATTGAATTCAATAATGTATCCCGATTCCGAAATTGCGAAGAAACAATCATGTGGGCGGACTAAAGCAACTGCGATAATTAAAAACATATTGGCCCCTCATTCTGTAAATGGAATTCAAAATGAAATGCAAAATATTCCTTTTTATGGAATATCTACTGATTCGAGCAATCATACCCCCTGCTCATCCATTATTTCACGGAAAACGATGGCTTGAAAGTGAAACTCCTAGAATTGCAAACCTTGCCCAATGAAACGTCTGATACAATAACAGCATTTTGTATGGGTGCAATAAGAAGATATAATATTCCGTTGAAAGGCCTCGTGGCATTTGGGGCTGATAACACAAATACAAATTTCGGTGGAAGGGAGAGGAGTGGAACAAATAATGTTTATTACAAATTGAACCAAACATTGTCAGCAAACATAGAAGGAGTCGGTTGCCCTGCACATGTTATACACAATACAGCTTCTACTGCCGCCGATGTATTATCAATTGATGTCGAATCTGTCGTTTTAAAATTATACAAATTCTTTTCAATATATACTGTGAGGAATGAACGTCTTAAAAATTTCTCCGAGTCTGCTGGGGTCACATATGCAAATATTCAATCTCATTCAAGAAGTAGATGGTTATCGCTCCTTCCAGCGATTAAAAGAATTCTACAATTGTGGGAGCCATTAAAAACATTTTTTCTGGAAGAAGAAAATCCTCCACAGGCTATAATGATTTTTTTTTCAAATCCTTTATCCGAAATTTATACCTTGTTTGTACACAGTCAGATGTTTTTGCTTGAGAAGCAAATTAAAAAGCTTGAAAAGTCAATCATAAGCGTCATTGAAGTGAAAAATATTTTAGAGGACACAAAAAGACAATTAATGCAGAGATTGACCAGCAAATTCCTGGGTATTCAAACCAGCCAGAAATATAATAAACTGAAAATGCACAAGGAAATTACGAAGGCACAGAAAGACGAATTTGAAAATAATGTAGAGAAATTTTTCAACGTTGGTATCATTTACTTAGAGAGGTGATCAGTTCCACTGGCGAAATATGATGTTTTTTCTTAGATGCTTCTCCACGAAGAACCCGAATGGGAACAAGTTGAAAAAACCGATGGGTATTTAAATGAACTGGGTATATTTTTTACGGATTCAATTTATGAGGAAGTAATGTATTTGAAGTCATTTATTCATAATGAAATCTGCAAAGAATGGGATAGCAAGGATGTGCACGGCAAATGGCAGTACTATTTTACAAAGACTGAAGAGTCCGAAAGGAAAGCGAACCTACTTAAAATATGCCAATATTTGTACGCCATTCCACAATGCGCATGTTGAACGAGTGTTTTCGTTAATTAAAGCTCAGTGGACAGATGAGCGCAATTTGCTCTCAATCGACAAAAGGATTTGCTTGAAAAAGCGACAAAATCTGATAAATACGATAAGAAAGGAGAATCAAACGAGGAAGAATCAAACTGATCAACCCATTAATCAGAGAATCAAACAATTAATTATTTAATTATACCCAGTATTGTTGTTTTGTTCTTGTTGTTGTTTTATTATTGTTTCCTGATTTTTGCTTTGAAATTAATAAAGATGTAAGCGTACCTATTTGCCAAGTGTTTTTTTTTGGGGAGCTGGGTGTCCCGGTCTGAAGTCCAACAATTATGGCAACCCTAGGTATAATGTATAATTATTTGAAGGGCAAATATGATTAATATAAAATATTTCAAAAATAAATAAAATATAATATTTTAACAACAATATTGAAAAAGTTTTCCCTTCACCCAAGATGAACTTAATTTATATATTTTTGTATAAAAAGAACATATTATAATTTATTTATTTATTATTATTTTTTTCCTTAAATTACATAGAAAATATTAATTCTATTTTAATAATTGAGATATCGATGAAATTTGAATTTATTCGTGTTTAGAATAAGAAATAAATAAGAATGATATATAATTCATAATTTTTATATTTCTATTTAAAAAAGTAGCATTTTCGGTAAAATCTTAATGAAAAATGTCGTTTTTTCTATGAAATCCACGAAAATAATTGAGATATCGATGAAATTTGAATTTATTCGTGTTTAGAATAAGAAATAAATAAGAATGATATATAATTCATAATTTTTATATTTCTATTTAAAAAAGTAGCATTTTCGCTAAAATCTTAATGAAAAATGTCGTTTTTTCTATGAAATCCACGAAAATAATTGAGATATCGATGAAATTTGAATTTATTCGTGTTTAGAATAAGAAATAAATAAGAATGATATATAATTCATAAATTTTATATTTCTATTTAAAAAAGTAGCATTTTCGCTAAAATCTTAATGAAAAATGTCGTTTTTTCTATGAAATCCACGAAAATAATTGAGATATCGATGAAATTGGAATTTATTCGTGCTTAGAATAAGAAATAAATAAGAATGATATATAATTCATAAATTTTATATTTCTATTTAAAAAAGTAGCATTTACGCTAAAATCTTAATGAAAAATGTCTTTATTTCTATGAAATCCACGAAAATAATTGAGATATCGATGAAATTTGAATTTATTCGTGTTTAGAATAAGAAATAAATAAGAATGATATATAATTCATAAATTTTATATTTCTTTTTTAAAAAGTAGCATTTTCGCTAAAATCTTAATGAAAAATGTCGTTTTTTCTATGAAATCCACGAAAATAATTGAGATATCGATGAAATTTGAATTTATTCGTGTTTAGAATAAGAAATAAATAAGAATGATATATAATTCATAAATTTTATATTTCTATTTAAAAAAGTAGCATTTTCGCTAAAATCTTAATGAAAAATGTCGTTTTTTCGATGAAATCCACGAAAATAATTGAGATATCGATGAAATTTGAATTTATTCGTGTTTAGAATAAGAAATAAATAAGAATGATATATAATTCATAATTTTTATATTTCTATGTAAAAAAGTAGCATTTTCGCTAAAATCTTAATGAAAAATGTCGTTTTTTCTATGAAATCCACGAAAATAATTGAGATATCGATGAAATTTGAATTTATTCGTGTTTAGAATAAGAAATAAATAAGAATGATATATAATTCATAAATTTTATATTTCTATTTAAAAAAGTAGCATTTACGCTAAAATCTTAATGAAAAATGTCTTTATTTCTATGAAATCCACGAAAATAATTGAGATATCGATGAAATTGGAATTTATTCGTGTTTAGAATAAGAAATAAATAAGAATGATATATAATTCATAAATTTTATATTTCTATTTAAAAAAGTAGCATTTTCGCTAAAATCTTAATGAAAAATGTCGTTTTTTCGATGAAATCCACGAAAATAATTGAGATATCGATGAAATTGGAATTTATTCGTGTTTAGAATAAGAAATAAATAAGAATGATATATAATTCATAAATTTTATATTTCTATTTAAAAAAGTAGCATTTTCGCTAAAATCTTAATGAAAAATGTCGTTTTTTCGATGAAATCCACGAAAATAATTGAGATATCGATGAAATTGGAATTTATTCGTGTTTAGAATAAGAAATAAATAAGAATGATATATAATTCATAAATTTTATATTTCTATATAAAAAAGTAGCATTTTCGCTAAAATCTTAATGAAAAATGTCGTTTTTTCGATGAAATCCACGAAAATAATTGAGATATCGATGAAATTTGAATTTATTCGTGTTTAGAATAAGAAATAAATAAGAATGATATATAATTCATAAATTTTATATTTCTATTTAAAAAAGTAGCATTTTCGCTAAAATCTTAATGAAAAATGTCGTTTTTTCGATGAAATCCACGAAAATAATTGAGATATCGATGAAATTTGAATTTATTCGTGTTTAGAATAAGAAATAAATAAGAATGATATATAATTCATAAATTTTATATTTCTATTTAAAAAAGTAGCATTTACGCTAAAATCTTAATGAAAAATGTCTTTATTTCTATGAAATCCACGAAAATAATTGAGATATCGATGAAATTTGAATTCATTCGTGTTTAGAATAAGAAATAAATAAGAATGATATATAATTCATAAATTTTATATTTCTTTTTAAAAACGTAGCATTTTCGCTAAAATCTTAATGAAAAATGTCGTTTTTTCGATGAAATCCACGAAAATAATTGAGATATCGATGAAATTGGAATTTATTCGTGTTTAGAATAAGAAATAAATAAGAATGATATATAATTCATAAATTTTATATTTCTATTTAAAAAAGTAGCATTTACGCTAAAATCTTAATGAAAAATGTCTTTATTTCTATGAAATCCACGAAAATAATTGAGATATCGATGAAATTGGAATTTATTCGTGTTTAGAATAAGAAATAAATAAGAATGATATATAATTCATAAATTTTATATTTGTATTTAAAAAAGTAGCATTTTCGCTAAAATCTTAATGAAAAATGTCGTTTTTTCTATGAAATCCACGAAAATAATTGAGATATCGATGAAATTTGAATTTATTCGTGTTTAGAATAAGAAATAAATAAGAATGATATATAATTCATAAATTTTATATTTCTATTTAAAAAAGTAGCATTTACGCTAAAATCTTAATGAAAAATGTCTTTATTTCTATGAAATCCACGAAAATAATTGAGATATCGATGAAATTTGAATTTATTCGTGTTTAGAATAAGAAATAAATAAGAATGATATATAATTCATAAATTTTATATTTCTTTTTTAAAAAGTAGCATTTTCGCTAAAATCTTAATGAAAAATGTCGTTTTTTCTATGAAATCCACGAAAATAATTGAGATATCGATGAAATTGGAATTTATTCGTGCTTAGAATAAGAAATAAATAAGAATGATATATAATTCATAAATTTTATATTTCTATTTAAAAAAGTAGCATTTACGCTAAAATCTTAATGAAAAATGTCTTTATTTCTATGAAATCCACGAAAATAATTGAGATATCGATGAAATTTGAATTTATTCGTGTTTAGAATAAGAAATAAATAAGAATGATATATAATTCATAAATTTTATATTTCTTTTTTAAAAAGTAGCATTTTCGCTAAAATCTTAATGAAAAATGTCGTTTTTTCTATGAAATCCACGAAAATAATTGAGATATCGATGAAATTTGAATTTATTCGTCTTTAGAATAAGAAATAAATAAGAATGATATATAATTCATAAATTTTATATTTCTATTTAAAAAAGTAGCATTTTCGCTAAAATCTTAATGAAAAATGTCGTTTTTTCTATGAAATCCACGAAAATAATTGAGATATCGATGAAATTTGAATTTATTCGTGTTTAGAATAAGAAATAAATAAGAATGATATATAATTCATAAATTTTATATTTCTATTTAAAAAAGTAGCATTTACGCTAAAATCTTAATGAAAAATGTCTTTATTTCTATGAAATCCACGAAAATAATTGAGATATCGATGAAATTTGAATTTATTCGTGTTTAGAATAAGAAATAAATAAGAATGATATATAATTCATAAATTTTATATTTCTTTTTTAAAAAGTAGCATTTTCGCTAAAATCTTAATGAAAAATGTCTTTATTTCTATGAAATCCACGAAAATAATTGAGATATCGATGAAATTTGAATTTATTCGTGTTTAGAATAAGAAATAAATAAGAATGATATATAATTCATAAATTTTATATTTCTTTTTTAAAAAGTAGCATTTTCGCTAAAATCTTAATGAAAAATGTCGTTTTTTCTATGAAATCCACGAAAATAATTGAGATATCGATGAAATTTGAATTTATTCGTGTTTAGAATAAGAAATAAATAAGAATGATATATAATTCATAAATTTTATATTTCTATTTAAAAAAGTAGCATTTTCGCTAAAATCTTAATGAAAAATGTCGTTTTTTCGATGAAATCCACGAAAATAATTGAGATATCGATGAAATTTGAATTTATTCGTGTTTAGAATAAGAAATAAATAAGAATGATATATAATTCATAATTTTTATATTTCTATTTAAAAAAGTAGCATTTTCGGTAAAATCTTAATGAAAAATGTCGTTTTTTCTATGAAATCCACGAAAATAATTGAGATATCGATGAAATTGGAATTTATTCGTGCTTAGAATAAGAAATAAATAAGAATGATATATAATTCATAAATTTTATATTTCTATTTAAAAAAGTAGCATTTACGCTAAAATCTTAATGAAAAATGTCTTTATTTCTATGAAATCCACGAAAATAATTGAGATATCGATGAAATTTGAATTTATTCGTGTTTAGAATAAGAAATAAATAAGAATGATATATAATTCATAAATTTTATATTTCTATTTAAAAAAGTAGCATTTTCGCTAAAATCTTAATGAAAAATGTCGTTTTTTCGATGAAATCCACGAAAATAATTGAGATATCGATGAAATTGGAATTTATTCGTGTTTAGAATAAGAAATAAATAAGAATGATATATAATTCATAAATTTTATATTTCTATTTAAAAAAGTAGCATTTTCGCTAAAATCTTAATGAAAAATGTCGTTTTTTCTATGAAATCCACGAAAATAATTGAGATATCGATGAAATTGGAATTTATTCGTGCTTAGAATAAGAAATAAATAAGAATGATATATAATTCATAAATTTTATATTTCTATTTAAAAAAGTAGCATTTACGCTAAAATCTTAATGAAAAATGTCTTTATTTCTATGAAATCCACGAAAATAATTGAGATATCGATGAAATTTGAATTTATTCGTGTTTAGAATAAGAAATAAATAAGAATGATATATAATTCATAAATTTTATATTTCTTTTTTAAAAAGTAGCATTTTCGCTAAAATCTTAATGAAAAATGTCGTTTTTTCTATGAAATCCACGAAAATAATTGAGATATCGATGAAATTTGAATTTATTCGTGTTTAGAATAAGAAATAAATAAGAATGATATATAATTCATAAATTTTATATTTCTATTTAAAAAAGTAGCATTTTCGCTAAAATCTTAATGAAAAATGTCGTTTTTTCGATGAAATCCACGAAAATAATTGAGATATCGATGAAATTTGAATTTATTCGTGTTTAGAATAAGAAATAAATAAGAATGATATATAATTCATAATTTTTATATTTCTATGTAAAAAAGTAGCATTTTCGCTAAAATCTTAATGAAAAATGTCGTTTTTTCTATGAAATCCACGAAAATAATTGAGATATCGATGAAATTTGAATTTATTCGTGTTTAGAATAAGAAATAAATAAGAATGATATATAATTCATAAATTTTATATTTCTATTTAAAAAAGTAGCATTTACGCTAAAATCTTAATGAAAAATGTCTTTATTTCTATGAAATCCACGAAAATAATTGAGATATCGATGAAATTGGAATTTATTCGTGTTTAGAATAAGAAATAAATAAGAATGATATATAATTCATAAATTTTATATTTCTATTTAAAAAAGTAGCATTTTCGCTAAAATCTTAATGAAAAATGTCGTTTTTTCGATGAAATCCACGAAAATAATTGAGATATCGATGAAATTGGAATTTATTCGTGTTTAGAATAAGAAATAAATAAGAATGATATATAATTCATAAATTTTATATTTCTATTTAAAAAAGTAGCATTTTCGCTAAAATCTTAATGAAAAATGTCGTTTTTTCGATGAAATCCACGAAAATAATTGAGATATCGATGAAATTTGAATTTATTCGTGTTTAGAATAAGAAATAAATAAGAATGATATATAATTCATAAATTTTATATTTCTATTTAAAAAAGTAGCATTTACGCTAAAATCTTAATGAAAAATGTCTTTATTTCTATGAAATCCACGAAAATAATTGAGATATCGATGAAATTTGAATTCATTCGTGTTTAGAATAAGAAATAAATAAGAATGATATATAATTCATAAATTTTATATTTCTTTTTAAAAACGTAGCATTTTCGCTAAAATCTTAATGAAAAATGTCGTTTTTTCGATGAAATCCACGAAAATAATTGAGATATCGATGAAATTGGAATTTATTCGTGTTTAGAATAAGAAATAAATAAGAATGATATATAATTCATAAATTTTATATTTCTATTTAAAAAAGTAGCATTTACGCTAAAATCTTAATGAAAAATGTCTTTATTTCTATGAAATCCACGAAAATAATTGAGATATCGATGAAATTGGAATTTATTCGTGTTTAGAATAAGAAATAAATAAGAATGATATATAATTCATAAATTTTATATTTGTATTTAAAAAAGTAGCATTTTCGCTAAAATCTTAATGAAAAATGTCGTTTTTTCTATGAAATCCACGAAAATAATTGAGATATCGATGAAATTGGAATTTATTCGTGTTTAGAATAAGAAATAAATAAGAATGATATATAATTCATAAATTTTATATTTCTATTTAAAAAAGTAGCATTTTCGCTAAAATCTTAATGAAAAATGTCGTTTTTTCGATGAAATCCACGAAAATAATTGAGATATCGATGAAATTTGAATTTATTCGTGTTTAGAATAAGAAATAAATAAGAATGATATATAATTCATAATTTTTATATTTCTATGTAAAAAAGTAGCATTTTCGCTAAAATCTTAATGAAAAATGTCGTTTTTTCTATGAAATCCACGAAAATAATTGAGATATCGATGAAATTTGAATTTATTCGTGTTTAGAATAAGAAATAAATAAGAATGATATATAATTCATAAATTTTATATTTCTATTTAAAAAAGTAGCATTTACGCTAAAATCTTAATGAAAAATGTCTTTATTTCTATGAAATCCACGAAAATAATTGAGATATCGATGAAATTGGAATTTATTCGTGTTTAGAATAAGAAATAAATAAGAATGATATATAATTCATAAATTTTATATTTCTATTTAAAAAAGTAGCATTTTCGCTAAAATCTTAATGAAAAATGTCGTTTTTTCGATGAAATCCACGAAAATAATTGAGATATCGATGAAATTGGAATTTATTCGTGTTTAGAATAAGAAATAAATAAGAATGATATATAATTCATAAATTTTATATTTCTATTTAAAAAAGTAGCATTTTCGCTAAAATCTTAATGAAAAATGTCGTTTTTTCGATGAAATCCACGAAAATAATTGAGATATCGATGAAATTTGAATTTATTCGTGTTTAGAATAAGAAATAAATAAGAATGATATATAATTCATAAATTTTATATTTCTATTTAAAAAAGTAGCATTTACGCTAAAATCTTAATGAAAAATGTCTTTATTTCTATGAAATCCACGAAAATAATTGAGATATCGATGAAATTTGAATTCATTCGTGTTTAGAATAAGAAATAAATAAGAATGATATATAATTCATAAATTTTATATTTCTTTTTAAAAACGTAGCATTTTCGCTAAAATCTTAATGAAAAATGTCGTTTTTTCGATGAAATCCACGAAAATAATTGAGATATCGATGAAATTGGAATTTATTCGTGTTTAGAATAAGAAATAAATAAGAATGATATATAATTCATAAATTTTATATTTCTATTTAAAAAAGTAGCATTTACGCTAAAATCTTAATGAAAAATGTCTTTATTTCTATGAAATCCACGAAAATAATTGAGATATCGATGAAATTGGAATTTATTCGTGTTTAGAATAAGAAATAAATAAGAATGATATATAATTCATAAATTTTATATTTGTATTTAAAAAAGTAGCATTTTCGCTAAAATCTTAATGAAAAATGTCGTTTTTTCTATGAAATCCACGAAAATAATTGAGATATCGATGAAATTTGAATTTATTCGTGTTTAGAATAAGAAATAAATAAGAATGATATATAATTCATAAATTTTATATTTCTATTTAAAAAAGTAGCATTTACGCTAAAATCTTAATGAAAAATGTCTTTATTTCTATGAAATCCACGAAAATAATTGAGATATCGATGAAATTTGAATTTATTCGTGTTTAGAATAAGAAATAAATAAGAATGATATATAATTCATAAATTTTATATTTCTTTTTTAAAAAGTAGCATTTTCGCTAAAATCTTAATGAAAAATGTCGTTTTTTCTATGAAATCCACGAAAATAATTGAGATATCGATGAAATTGGAATTTATTCGTGCTTAGAATAAGAAATAAATAAGAATGATATATAATTCATAAATTTTATATTTCTATTTAAAAAAGTAGCATTTACGCTAAAATCTTAATGAAAAATGTCTTTATTTCTATGAAATCCACGAAAATAATTGAGATATCGATGAAATTTGAATTTATTCGTGTTTAGAATAAGAAATAAATAAGAATGATATATAATTCATAAATTTTATATTTCTTTTTTAAAAAGTAGCATTTTCGCTAAAATCTTAATGAAAAATGTCGTTTTTTCTATGAAATCCACGAAAATAATTGAGATATCGATGAAATTTGAATTTATTCGTCTTTAGAATAAGAAATAAATAAGAATGATATATAATTCATAAATTTTATATTTCTATTTAAAAAAGTAGCATTTTCGCTAAAATCTTAATGAAAAATGTCGTTTTTTCTATGAAATCCACGAAAATAATTGAGATATCGATGAAATTTGAATTTATTCGTGTTTAGAATAAGAAATAAATAAGAATGATATATAATTCATAAATTTTATATTTCTATTTAAAAAAGTAGCATTTACGCTAAAATCTTAATGAAAAATGTCTTTATTTCTATGAAATCCACGAAAATAATTGAGATATCGATGAAATTTGAATTTATTCGTGTTTAGAATAAGAAATAAATAAGAATGATATATAATTCATAAATTTTATATTTCTTTTTTAAAAAGTAGCATTTTCGCTAAAATCTTAATGAAAAATGTCTTTATTTCTATGAAATCCACGAAAATAATTGAGATATCGATGAAATTTGAATTTATTCGTGTTTAGAATAAGAAATAAATAAGAATGATATATAATTCATAAATTTTATATTTCTTTTTTAAAAAGTAGCATTTTCGCTAAAATCTTAATGAAAAATGTCGTTTTTTCTATGAAATCCACGAAAATAATTGAGATATCGATGAAATTTGAATTTATTCGTGTTTAGAATAAGAAATAAATAAGAATGATATATAATTCATAAATTTTATATTTCTATTTAAAAAAGTAGCATTTTCGCTAAAATCTTAATGAAAAATGTCGTTTTTTCGATGAAATCCACGAAAATAATTGAGATATCGATGAAATTTGAATTTATTCGTGTTTAGAATAAGAAATAAATAAGAATGATATATAATTCATAATTTTTATATTTCTATTTAAAAAAGTAGCATTTTCGGTAAAATCTTAATGAAAAATGTCGTTTTTTCTATGAAATCCACGAAAATAATTGAGATATCGATGAAATTGGAATTTATTCGTGCTTAGAATAAGAAATAAATAAGAATGATATATAATTCATAAATTTTATATTTCTATTTAAAAAAGTAGCATTTACGCTAAAATCTTAATGAAAAATGTCTTTATTTCTATGAAATCCACGAAAATAATTGAGATATCGATGAAATTTGAATTTATTCGTGTTTAGAATAAGAAATAAATAAGAATGATATATAATTCATAAATTTTATATTTCTATTTAAAAAAGTAGCATTTTCGCTAAAATCTTAATGAAAAATGTCGTTTTTTCGATGAAATCCACGAAAATAATTGAGATATCGATGAAATTGGAATTTATTCGTGTTTAGAATAAGAAATAAATAAGAATGATATATAATTCATAAATTTTATATTTCTATTTAAAAAAGTAGCATTTTCGCTAAAATCTTAATGAAAAATGTCGTTTTTTCTATGAAATCCACGAAAATAATTGAGATATCGATGAAATTGGAATTTATTCGTGCTTAGAATAAGAAATAAATAAGAATGATATATAATTCATAAATTTTATATTTCTATTTAAAAAAGTAGCATTTTCGCTAAAATCTTAATGAAAAATGTCGTTTTTTCTATGAAATCCACGAAAATAATTGAGATATCGATGAAATTGGAATTTATTCGTGCTTAGAATAAGAAATAAATAAGAATGATATATAATTCATAAATTTTATATTTCTATTTAAAAAAGTAGCATTTTCGCTAAAATCTTAATGAAAAATGTCTTTATTTCTATGAAATCCACGAAAATAATTGAGATATCGATGAAATTTGAATTTATTCGTGTTTAGAATAAGAAATAAATAAGAATGATATATAATTCATAAATTTTATATTTCTATTTAAAAAAGTAACATTTTCGCTAAAATCTTAATGAAAAATGTCGTTTTTTCGATGAAATCCACGAAAATAATTGAGATATCGATGAAATTGGAATTTATTCGTGTTTAGAATAAGAAATAAATAAGAATGATATATAATTCATAAATTTTATATCTCTATTTAAAAAAGTAGCATTTTCGCTAAAATCTTAATGAAAAATGTCGTTTTTTCGATGAAATCCACGAAAATAATTGAGATATCGATGAAATTGGAATTTATTCGTGTTTAGAATAAGAAATAAATAAGAATGATATATAATTCATAAATTTTATATTTCTATTTAAAAAAGTAGCATTTTCGCTAAAATCTTAATGAAAAATGTCGTTTTTTCTATGAAATCCACGAAAATAATTGAGATATCGATGAAATTGGAATTTATTCGTGCTTAGAATAAGAAATAAATAAGAATGATATATAATTCATAAATTTTATATTTCTATTTAAAAAAGTAGCATTTTCGCTAAAATCTTAATGAAAAATGTCGTTTTTTCTATGAAATCCACGAAAATAATTGAGATATCGATGAAATTGGAATTTATTCGTGCTTAGAATAAGAAATAAATAAGAATGATATATAATTCATAAATTTTATATTTCTATTTAAAAAAGTAGCATTTTCGCTAAAATCTTAATGAAAAATGTCTTTATTTCTATGAAATTCACGAAAATAATTGAGATATCGATGAAATTTGAATTTATTCGTGTTTAGAATAAGAAATAAATAAGAATGATATATAATTCATAAATTTTATATTTCTATTTAAAAAAGTAGCATTTTCGCTAAAATCTTAATGAAAAATGTCGTTTTTTCGATGAAATCCACGAAAATAATTGAGATATCGATGAAATTTGAATTTATTCGTGTTTAGAATAAGAAATAAATAAGAATGATATATAATTCATAATTTTTATATTTCTATTTAAAAAAGTAGCATTTTCGGTAAAATCTTAATGAAAAATGTCGTTTTTTCTATGAAATCCACGAAAATAATTGAGATATCGATGAAATTGGAATTTATTCGTGCTTAGAATAAGAAATAAATAAGAATGATATATAATTCATAAATTTTATATTTCTATTTAAAAAAGTAGCATTTACGCTAAAATCTTAATGAAAAATGTCTTTATTTCTATGAAATCCACGAAAATAATTGAGATATCGATGAAATTTGAATTTATTCGTGTTTAGAATAAGAAATAAATAAGAATGATATATAATTCATAAATTTTATATTTCTTTTTTAAAAAGTAGCATTTTCGCTAAAATCTTAATGAAAAAATGTCGTTTTTTCTATGAAATCCACGAAAATAATTGAGATATCGATGAAATTTGAATTTATTCGTGTTTAGAATAAGAAATAAATAAGAATGATATATAATTCATAAATTTTATATTTCTATTTAAAAAAGTAGCATTTTCGCTAAAATCTTAATGAAAAATGTCGTTTTTTCGATGAAATCCACGAAAATAATTGAGATATCGATGAAATTTGAATTTATTCGTGTTTAGAATAAGAAATAAATAAGAATGATATATAATTCATAATTTTTATATTTCTATTTAAAAAAGTAGCATTTTCGGTAAAATCTTAATGAAAAATGTCGTTTTTTCTATGAAATCCACGAAAATAATTGAGATATCGATGAAATTGGAATTTATTCGTGCTTAGAATAAGAAATAAATAAGAATGATATATAATTCATAAATTTTATATTTCTAATTTAAAAAAGTAGCATTTACGCTAAAATCTTAATGAAAAATGTCTTTATTTCTATGAAATCCACGAAAATAATTGAGATATCGATGAAATTTGAATTTATTCGTGTTTAGAATAAGAAATAAATAAGAATGATATATAATTCATAAATTTTATATTTCTATTTAAAAAAGTAGCATTTTCGCTAAAATCTTAATGAAAAATGTCGTTTTTTCGATGAAATCCACGAAAATAATTGAGATATCGATGAAATTGGAATTTATTCGTGTTTAGAATAAGAAATAAATAAGAATGATATATAATTCATAAATTTTATATTTCTATTTAAAAAAGTAGCATTTTCGCTAAAATCTTAATGAAAAATGTCGTTTTTTCTATGAAATCCACGAAAATAATTGAGATATCGATGAAATTGGAATTTATTCGTGCTTAGAATAAGAAATAAATAAGAATGATATATAATTCATAAATTTTATATTTCTATTTAAAAAAGTAGCATTTTCGCTAAAATCTTAATGAAAAATGTCGTTTTTTCTATGAAATCCACGAAAATAATTGAGATATCGATGAAATTGGAATTTATTCGTGCTTAGAATAAGAAATAAATAAGAATGATATATAATTCATAAATTTTATATTTCTAATTTAAAAAAGTAGCATTTACGCTAAAATCTTAATGAAAAATGTCTTTATTTCTATGAAATCCACGAAAATAATTGAGATATCGATGAAATTTGAATTTATTCGTGTTTAGAATAAGAAATAAATAAGAATGATATATAATTCATAAATTTTATATTTGTATTTAAAAAAGTAGCATTTTCGCTAAAATCTTAATGAAAAATGTCGTTTTTTCTATGAAATCCACGAAAATAATTGAGATATCGATGAAATTTGAATTTATTCGTGTTTAGAATAAGAAATAAATAAGAATGATATATAATTCATAATTTTTATATTTCTATTTAAAAAAGTAGCATTTTCGGTAAAATCTTAATGAAAAATGTCGTTTTTTCTATGAAATCCACGAAAATAATTGAGATATCGATGAAATTGGAATTTATTCGTGCTTAGAATAAGAAATAAATAAGAATGATATATAATTCATAAATTTTATATTTCTATTTAAAAAAGTAGCATTTACGCTAAAATCTTAATGAAAAATGTCTTTATTTCTATGAAATCCACGAAAATAATTGAGATATCGATGAAATTTGAATTTATTCGTGTTTAGAATAAGAAATAAATAAGAATGATATATAATTCATAAATTTTATATTTCTATTTAAAAAAGTAGCATTTTCGCTAAAATCTTAATGAAAAATGTCGTTTTTTTCGATGAAATCCACGAAAATAATTGAGATATCGATGAAATTGGAATTTATTCGTGTTTAGAATAAGAAATAAATAAGAATGATATATAATTCATAAATTTTATATTTCTATTTAAAAAAGTAGCATTTTCGCTAAAATCTTAATGAAAAATGTCGTTTTTTCTATGAAATCCACGAAAATAATTGAGATATCGATGAATTGGAATTTATTCGTGCTTAGAATAAGAAATAAATAAGAATGATATATAATTCATAAATTTTATATTTCTATTTAAAAAAGTAGCATTTTCGCTAAAATCTTAATGAAAAATGTCGTTTTTTCTATGAAATCCACGAAAATAATTGAGATATCGATGAAATTGGAATTTATTCGTGCTTAGAATAAGAAATAAATAAGAATGATATATAATTCATAAATTTTATATTTCTATTTAAAAAAGTAGCATTTTCGCTAAAATCTTAATGAAAAATGTCTTTATTTCTATGAAATCCACGAAAATAATTGAGATATCGATGAAATTTGAATTTATTCGTGTTTAGAATAAGAAATAAATAAGAATGATATATAATTCATAAATTTTATATTTCTATTTAAAAAAGTAACATTTTCGCTAAAATCTTAATGAAAAATGTCGTTTTTTCGATGAAATCCACGAAAATAATTGAGATATCGATGAAATTGGAATTTATTCGTGTTTAGAATAAGAAATAAATAAGAATGATATATAATTCATAAATTTTATATTTCTATTTAAAAAAGTAGCATTTTCGCTAAAATCTTAATGAAAAATGTCGTTTTTTCGATGAAATCCACGAAAATAATTGAGATATCGATGAAATTGGAATTTATTCGTGTTTAGAATAAGAAATAAATAAGAATGATATATAATTCATAAATTTTATATTTCTATTTAAAAAGTAGCATTTTCGCTAAAATCTTAATGAAAAATGTCGTTTTTTCTATGAAATCCACGAAAATAATTGAGATATCGATGAAATTGGAATTTATTCGTGCTTAGAATAAGAAATAAATAAGAATGATATATAATTCATAAATTTTATATTTCTATTTAAAAAAGTAGCATTTTCGCTAAAATCTTAATGAAAAATGTCGTTTTTTCTATGAAATCCACGAAAATAATTGAGATATCGATGAAATTGGAATTTATTCGTGCTTAGAATAAGAAATAAATAAGAATGATATATAATTCATAAATTTTATATTTCTATTTAAAAAAGTAGCATTTTCGCTAAAATCTTAATGAAAAATGTCTTTATTTCTATGAAATTCACGAAAATAATTGAGATATCGATGAAATTTGAATTTATTCGTGTTTAGAATAAGAAATAAATAAGAATGATATATAATTCATAAATTTTATATTTCTATTTAAAAAAGTAGCATTTTCGCTAAAATCTTAATGAAAAATGTCGTTTTTTCGATGAAATCCACGAAAATAATTGAGATATCGATGAAATTTGAATTTATTCGTGTTTAGAATAAGAAATAAATAAGAATGATATATAATTCATAATTTTTATATTTCTATTTAAAAAAGTAGCATTTTCGGTAAAATCTTAATGAAAAATGTCGTTTTTTCTATGAAATCCACGAAAATAATTGAGATATCGATGAAATTGGAATTTATTCGTGCTTAGAATAAGTTTTATTCCGTGCTTAGAATAAGAAATAAATAAGAATGATATATAATTCATAAATTTTATATTTCTATTTAAAAAAGTAGCATTTACGCTAAAATCTTAATGAAAAATGTCTTTATTTCTATGAAATCCACGAAAATAATTGAGATATCGATGAAATTGGAATTTATTCGTGTTTAGAATAAGAAATAAATAAGAATGATATATAATTCATAAATTTTATATTTCTATTTAAAAAAGTAGCATTTTCGCTAAAATCTTAATGAAAAATGTCGTTTTTTCGATGAAATCCACGAAAATAATTGAGATATCGATGAAATTGGAATTTATTCGTGTTTAGAATAAGAAATAAATAAGAATGATATATAATTCATAAATTTTATATTTCTATTTAAAAAAGTAGCATTTTCGCTAAAATCTTAATGAAAAATGTCGTTTTTTCGATGAAATCCACGAAAATAATTGAGATATCGATGAAATTGGAATTTATTCGTGTTTAGAATAAGAAATAAATAAGAATGATATATAATTCATAATTTTTATATTTCTATTTAAAAAAGTAGCATTTTCGGTAAAATCTTAATGAAAAATGTCGTTTTTTTCTATGAAATCCACGAAAATAATTGAGATATCGATGAAATTGGAATTTATTCGTGCTTAGAATAAGAAATAAATAAGAATGATATATAATTCATAAATTTTATATTTCTATTTAAAAAAGTAGCATTTACGCTAAAATCTTAATGAAAAATGTCTTTATTTCTATGAAATCCACGAAATAATTGAGATATCGATGAAATTTGAATTTATTCGTGTTTAGAATAAGAAATAAATAAGAATGATATATAATTCATAAATTTTATATTTCTATTTAAAAAAGTAGCATTTTCGCTAAAATCTTAATGAAAAATGTCGTTTTTTCGATGAAATCCACGAAAATAATTGAGATATCGATGAAATTGGAATTTATTCGTGTTTAGAATAAGAAATAAATAAGAATGATATATAATTCATAAATTTTATATTTCTATTTAAAAAAGTAGCATTTTCGCTAAAATCTTAATGAAAAATGTCGTTTTTTCGATGAAATCCACGAAAATAATTGAGATATCGATGAAATTGGAATTTATTCGTGTTTAGAATAAGAAATAAATAAGAATGATATATAATTCATAATTTTTATATTTCTATTTAAAAAAGTAGCATTTTCGGTAAAATCTTAATGAAAATGTCGTTTTTTCTATGAAATCCACGAAAATAATTGAGATATCGATGAAATTGGAATTTATTCGTGCTTAGAATAAGAAATAAATAAGAATGATATATAATTCATAAATTTTATATTTCTATTTAAAAAAGTAGCATTTACGCTAAAATCTTAATGAAAAATGTCTTTATTTCTATGAAATCCACGAAAATAATTGAGATATCGATGAAATTTGAATTTATTCGTGTTTAGAATAAGAAATAAATAATAATGATATATAATTCATAAATTTTATATTTCTATTTAAAAAAGTAGCATTTTCGCTAAAATCTTAATGAAAAATGTCGTTTTTTCGATGAAATCCACGAAAATAATTGAGATATCGATGAAATTGGAATTTATTCGTGTTTAGAATAAGAAATAAATAAGAATGATATATAATTCATAAATTTTATATTTCTATTTAAAAAGTAGCATTTTCGCTAAAATCTTAATGAAAAATGTCGTTTTTTCTATGAAATCCACGAAAATAATTGAGATATCGATGAAATTGGAATTTATTCGTGCTTAGAATAAGAAATAAATAAGAATGATATATAATTCATAAATTTTATATTTCTATTTAAAAAAGTAGCATTTTCGCTAAAATCTTAATGAAAAATGTCGTTTTTTCTATGAAATCCACGAAAATAATTGAGATATCGATGAAATTGGAATTTATTCGTGCTTAGAATAAGAAATAAATAAGAATGATATATAATTCATAAATTTTATATTTCTATTTAAAAAAGTAGCATTTTCGCTAAAATCTTAATGAAAAATGTCTTTATTTCTATGAAATCCACGAAAATAATTGAGATATCGATGAAATTTGAATTTATTCGTGTTTAGAATAAGAAATAAATAAGAATGATATATAATTCATAAATTTTATATTCTATTTAAAAAAGTAACATTTTCGCTAAAATCTTAATGAAAAATGTCGTTTTTTCGATGAAATCCACGAAAATAATTGAGATATCGATGAAATTGGAATTTATTCGTGTTTAGAATAAGAAATAAATAAGAATGATATATAATTCATAAATTTTATATTTCTATTTAAAAAGTAGCATTTTCGCTAAAATCTTAATGAAAAATGTCGTTTTTTCTATGAAATCGACGAAAATAATTGAGATATCGATGAAATTGGAATTTATTCGTGTTTAGAATAAGAAATAAATAAGAATGATACATAATTCATAAATTTTATATTTCTATTTAAAAAAGTAGCATTTACGCTAAAATCTTAATGAAAAATGTCTTTATTTCTATGAAATCCACGAAAATAATTGAGATATCGATGAAATTTGAATTTATTCGTGTTTAGAATAAGAAATAAATAAGAATGATAATAATTCATAAATTTTATATTTCTTTTTAAAAAGTAGCATTTTCGCTAAAATCTTAATGAAAAATGTCGTTTTTTTCTATGAAATCCACGAAAATAATTGAGATATCGATGAAATTTGAATTATTCGTGTTTAGAATAAGAAATAAATAAGAATGATATATAATTCATAAATTTTATATTTCTATTTAAAAAAGTAGCATTTTCGCTAAAATCTTAATGAAAAATGTCGTTTTTTCTATGAAATCCACGAAAATAATTGAGATATCGATGAAATTGGAATTTATTCGTGTTTAGAATAAGAAATAAATAAGAATGATATATAATTCATAAATTTTATATTTCTATTTAAAAAAGTAGCATTTTCGCTAAAATCTTAATGAAAAATGTCGTTTTTTCTATGAAATCCACGAAAATAATTGAGATATCGATGAAATTGGAATTTATTCGTGTTTAGAATAAGAAATAAATAAGAATGATATATAATTCATAAATTTTATATTTCTATTTAAAAAAGTAGCATTTACGCTAAAATCTTAATGAAAAATGTCTTTATTTCTATGAAATCCACGAAAATAATTGAGATATCGATGAAATTTGAATTTATTCGTGTTTAGAATAAGAAATAAATAAGAATGACTATATAATTCATAAATTTTATATTTCTTTTTTAAAAGTAGCATTTTCGCTAAAATCTTAATGAAAAATGTCGTTTTTTCTATGAAATCCACGAAAATAATTGAGGTATCGATGAAATTTGAATTTATTCGTGTTTAGAATAAGAAATAAATAAGAATGATATATAATTCATAAATTTTATATTTCTATTAAAAAAGTAGCATTTTCGCTAAAATCTTAATGAAAAATGTCGTTTTTTCTATGAAATCCACGAAAATAATTGAAATATCGATGAAATTGGAATTTATTCGTGCTTAGAATAAGAAATAAATAAGAATGATATATAATTCATAAATTTTATATTTGTATTTAAAAAGTAGCATTTTCGCTAAATCTTAATGAAAAATGTCGTTTTTTCGATGAAATCCACGAAAATAATTGAGATATCGATGAAATTTGAATTTATTCGTGTTTAGAATAAGAAATAAATAAGAATGATATATAATTCATAAATTTTATATTTCTATTTAAAAAGTAGCATTTTCGCTAAAATCTTAATGAAAAATGTCGTTTTTTCGATGAAATCCACGAAAATAATTGAGATATCGATTAAATTGGAATTTATTCGTGTTTAGAATAAGAAATAAATAAGAATGATTATATAATTCATAAATTTTATATTTCTTTTTTAAAAAGTAGCATTTTCGCTAAAATCTTAATGAAAAATGTCGTTTTTTCTATGAAATCCACGAAAATAATTGAGATATCGATGAAATTTGAATTTATTCGTGTTTAGAATAAGAAATAAATAAGAATGATATATAATTCATAAATTTATATTTCTATTTAAAAAGTAGCATTTTCGCTAAAATCTTAATGAAAAATGTCGTTTTTTCTATGAATCCACGAAAATAATTGAGATATCGATGAAATTGGAATTTATTCGTGTTTAGAATAAGAAATAAATAAGAATGATATATAATTCATAAATTTTATATTTCTATTTAAAAAAGTAGCATTTTCGCTAAAATCTTAATGAAAAATGTCGTTTTTTCTATGAAATCCACGAAAATAATTGAGATATCGATGAAATTGGAATTTATTCGTGCTTAGAATAAGAAATAAATAAGAATGATATATAATTCATAAATTTTATATTTCTATTTAAAAAAGTAGCATTTACGCTAAAATCTTAATGAAAAATGTCTTTATTTCTATGAAATCCACGAAAATAATTGAGATATCGATGAAATTTGAATTTATTCGTGTTTAGAATAAGAAATAAATAAGAATGATATATAATTCATAAATTTTATATTTCTTTTTTAAAAAGTAGCATTTTCGCTAAAATCTTAATGAAAAATGTCGTTTTTTTCTATGAAATCCACGAAAATAATTGAGATATCGATGAAATTGAATTTATTCGTGTTTAGAATAAGAAATAAATAAGAATGATATATAATTCATAAATTTTATATTTCTATTTAAAAAAGTAGCATTTTCGCTAAAATCTTAATGAAAAATGTCTTTATTTCTATGAAATCCACGAAAATAATTGAGATATCGATGAAATTTGAATTTATTTGTGTTTAGAATAAGAAATAAATAAGAATGATATATAATTCATAAATTTTATATTTCTATTTAAAAAAGTAGCATTTTCGCTAAAATCTTAATGAAAAATGTCGTTTTTTCGATGAAATCCACGAAAATAATTGAGATATCGATGAAATTGGAATTTATTCGTGTTTAGAATAAGAAATAAATAAGAATGATATATAATTCATAAATTTTATATTTCTATTTAAAAAAGTAGCATTTACTCTAAAATCTTAATGAAAAATGTCTTTATTTCTATGAAATCCACGAAAATAATTGAGATATCGATGAAATTTGAATTTATTCGTGTTTAGAATAAGAAATAAATAAGAATGATATATAATTCATAAATTTTATATTTCTTTTTTAAAAAGTAGCATTTTCGCTAAAATCTTAATGAAAAATGTCGTTTTTTCTATGAAATCCACGAAAATAATTGAGGTATCGATGAAATTTGAATTTATTCGTGTTTAGAATAAGAAATAAATAAGAATGATATATAATTCATAAATTTTATATTTCTATTTAAAAAGTAGCATTTTCGCTAAAATCTTAATGAAAAATGTCGTTTTTTCTATGAAATCCACGAAAATAATTGAAATATCGATGAAATTGGAATTTATTCGTGCTTAGAATAAGAAATAAATAAGAATGATATATAATTCATAAATTTTATATTTGTATTTAAAAAAGTAGCATTTCGCTAAAATCTTAATGAAAAATGTCGTTTTTTCGATGAAATCCACGAAAATAATTGAGATATCGATGAAATTTGAATTTATTCGTGTTTAGAATAAGAAATAAATAAGAATGATATATAATTCATAAATTTTATATTTCTATTTAAAAAGTAGCATTTTCGCTAAAATCTTAATGAAAAATGTCGTTTTTTCGATGAAATCCACGAAAATAATTGAGATATCGATGAAATTGGAATTTATTCGTGTTTAGAATAAGAAATAAATAAGAATGATATATAATTCATAAATTTTATATTTCTATTTAAAAAGTAGCATTTACGCTAAAATCTTAATGAAAAATGTCTTTATTTCTATGAAATCCACGAAAATAATTGAGATATCGATGAAATTTGAATTTATTCGTGTTTAGAATAAGAAATAAATAAGAATGATATATAATTCATAAATTTTATATTTCTTTTTAAAAAGTAGCATTTTCGCTAAAATCTTAATGAAAAATGTCGTTTTTCTATGAAATCCACGAAAATAATTGAGGTATCGATGAAATTTGAATTTATTCGTGTTTAGAATAAGAAATAAATAAGAATGATATATAATTCATAAATTTTATATTTCTATTTAAAAAAGTAGCATTTTCGCTAAAATCTTAATGAAAAATGTCGTTTTTTCTATGAAATCCACGAAAATAATTGAAATATCGATGAAATTGGAATTTATTCGTGCTTAGAATAAGAAATAAATAAGAATGATATATAATTCATAAATTTTATATTTGTATTTAAAAAAGTAGCATTTTCGCTAAAATCTTAATGAAAAATGTCGTTTTTTCGATGAAATCCACGAAAATAATTGAGATATCGATGAAATTTGAATTTATTCGTGTTTAGAATAAGAAATAAATAAGAATGATATATAATTCATAAATTTTATATTTCTATTTAAAAAGTAGCATTTTCGCTAAAATCTTAATGAAAAATGTCGTTTTTTCGATGAAATCCACGAAAATAATTGAGATATCGATGAAATTGGAATTTATTCGTGTTTAGAATAAGAAATAAATAAGAATGATATATAATTCATAAATTTTATATTTCTTTTTAAAAAGTAGCATTTTCGCTAAAATCTTAATGAAAAATGTCGTTTTTTCTATGAAATCCACGAAAATAATTGAGATATCGATGAAATTTGAATTTATTCGTGTTTAGAATAAGAAATAAATAAGAATGATATATAATTCATAAATTTTATATTTCTATTTAAAAAAGTAGCATTTTCGCTAAAATCTTAATGAAAAATGTCGTTTTTTCTATGAAATCCACGAAAATAATTGAGATATCGATGAAATTGGAATTTATTCGTGTTAGAATAAGAAATAAATAAGAATGATATATAATTCATAAATTTTATATTTCTATTTAAAAAAGTAGCATTTTCGCTAAAATCTTAATGAAAAATGTCGTTTTTTCTATGAAATCCACGAAAATAATTGAGATATCGATGAAATTGGAATTTATTCGTGCTTAGAATAAGAAATAAATAAGAATGATATATAATTCATAAATTTTATATTTCTATTTAAAAAAGTAGCATTTACGCTAAAATCTTAATGAAAAATGTCTTTATTTCTATGAAATCCACGAAAATAATTGAGATATCGATGAAATTTGAATTTATTCGTGTTTAGAATAAGAAATAAATAAGAATGATATATAATTCATAAATTTTATATTTCTTTTTTAAAAAGTAGCATTTTCGCTAAAATCTTAATGAAAAATGTCGTTTTTTCTATGAAATCCACGAAAATAATTGAGATATCGATGAAATTTGAATTTATTCGTGTTTAGAATAAGAAATAAATAAGAATGATATATAATTCATAAATTTTATATTTCTATTTAAAAAAGTAGCATTTTCGCTAAAATCTTAATGAAAAATGTCTTTATTTCTATGAAATCCACGAAAATAATTGAGATATCGATGAAATTTGAATTTATTTGTGTTTAGAATAAGAAATAAATAAGAATGATATATAATTCATAAATTTTATATTTCTATTTAAAAAAGTAGCATTTTCGCTAAAATCTTAATGAAAAATGTCGTTTTTTCGATGAAATCCACGAAAATAATTGAGATATCGATGAAATTGGAATTTATTCGTGTTTAGAATAAGAAATAAATAAGAATGATATATAATTCATAAATTTTATATTTCTATTTAAAAAAGTAGCATTTACTCTAAAATCTTAATGAAAAATGTCTTTATTTCTATGAAATCCACGAAAATAATTGAGATATCGATGAAATTTGAATTTATTCGTGTTTAGAATAAGAAATAAATAAGAATGATATATAATTCATAAATTTTATATTTCTTTTTTAAAAAGTAGCATTTTCGCTAAAATCTTAATGAAAAATGTCGTTTTTTCTATGAAATCCACGAAAATAATTGAGATATCGATGAAATTGGAATTTATTCGTGCTTAGAATAAGAAATAAATAAGAATGATATATAATTCATAAATTTTATATTTCTATTTAAAAAAGTAGCATTTACGCTAAAATCTTAATGAAAAATGTCTTTATTTCTATGAAATCCACGAAAATAATTGAGATATCGATGAAATTTGAATTTATTCGTGTTTAGAATAAGAAATAAATAAGAATGATATATAATTCATAAATTTTATATTTCTTTTTTAAAAAGTAGCATTTTCGCTAAAATCTTAATGAAAAATGTCGTTTTTTCTATGAAATCCACGAAAATAATTGAGATATCGATGAAATTTGAATTTATTCGTGTTTAGAATAAGAAATAAATAAGAATGATATATAATTCATAAATTTTATATTTCTATTTAAAAAAGTAGCATTTTCGCTAAAATCTTAATGAAAAATGTCGTTTTTTCGATGAAATCCACGAAAATAATTGAGATATCGATGAAATTTGAATTTATTCGTGTTTAGAATAAGAAATAAATAAGAATGATATATAATTCATAAATTTTATATTTCTATTTAAAAAAGTAGCATTTTCGCTAAAATCTTAATGAAAAATGTCGTTTTTTCTATGAAATCCACGAAAATAATTGAGATATCGATGAAATTTGAATTTATTCGTGTTTAGAATAAGAAATAAATAAGAATGATATATAATTCATAAATTTTATATTTCTATTTAAAAAAGTAGCATTTTCGCTAAAATCTTAATGAAAAATGTCTTTATTTCTATGAAATCCACGAAAATAATTGAGATATCGATGAAATTTGAATTTATTCGTGTTTAGAATAAGAAATAAATAAGAATGATATATAATTCATAAATTTTATATTTCTATTTAAAAAAGTAGCATTTTCGCTAAAATCTTAATGAAAAATGTCGTTTTTTCGATGAAATCCACGAAAATAATTGAGATATCGATGAAATTGGAATTTATTCGTGTTTAGAATAAGAAATAAATAAGAATGATATATAATTCATAAATTTTATATTTCTATTTAAAAAAGTAGCATTTACTCTAAAATCTTAATGAAAAATGTCTTTATTTCTATGAAATCCACGAAAATAATTGAGATATCGATGAAATTTGAATTTATTCGTGTTTAGAATAAGAAATAAATAAGAATGATATATAATTCATAAATTTTATATTTCTTTTTTAAAAAGTAGCATTTTCGCTAAAATCTTAATGAAAAATGTCGTTTTTTCTATGAAATCCACGAAAATAATTGAGGTATCGATGAAATTTGAATTTATTCGTGTTTAGAATAAGAAATAAATAAGAATGATATATAATTCATAAATTTTATATTTCTATTTAAAAAAGTAGCATTTTCGCTAAAATCTTAATGAAAAATGTCGTTTTTTCTATGAAATCCACGAAAATAATTGAAATATCGATGAAATTGGAATTTATTCGTGCTTAGAATAAGAAATAAATAAGAATGATATATAATTCATAAATTTTATATTTGTATTTAAAAAAGTAGCATTTTCGCTAAAATCTTAATGAAAAATGTCGTTTTTTCGATGAAATCCACGAAAATAATTGAGATATCGATGAAATTTGAATTTATTCGTGTTTAGAATAAGAAATAAATAAGAATGATATATAATTCATAAATTTTATATTTCTATTTAAAAAAGTAGCATTTTCGCTAAAATCTTAATGAAAAATGTCGTTTTTTCGATGAAATCCACGAAAATAATTGAGATATCGATGAAATTGGAATTTATTCGTGTTTAGAATAAGAAATAAATAAGAATGATATATAATTCATAAATTTTATATTTCTATTTAAAAAAGTAGCATTTACGCTAAAATCTTAATGAAAAATGTCTTTATTTCTATGAAATCCACGAAAATAATTGAGATATCGATGAAATTTGAATTTATTCGTGTTTAGAATAAGAAATAAATAAGAATGATATATAATTCATAAATTTTATATTTCTTTTTTAAAAAGTAGCATTTTCGCTAAAATCTTAATGAAAAATGTCGTTTTTTCTATGAAATCCACGAAAATAATTGAGATATCGATGAAATTGGAATTTATTCGTGCTTAGAATAAGAAATAAATAAGAATGATATATAATTCATAAATTTTATATTTCTATTTAAAAAAGTAGCATTTACGCTAAAATCTTAATGAAAAATGTCTTTATTTCTATGAAATCCACGAAAATAATTGAGATATCGATGAAATTTGAATTTATTCGTGTTTAGAATAAGAAATAAATAAGAATGATATATAATTCATAAATTTTATATTTCTTTTTTAAAAAGTAGCATTTTCGCTAAAATCTTAATGAAAAATGTCGTTTTTTCTATGAAATCCACGAAAATAATTGAGATATCGATGAAATTTGAATTTATTCGTGTTTAGAATAAGAAATAAATAAGAATGATATATAATCATAAATTTTATATTTCTATTTAAAAAAGTAGGCATTTTCGCTAAAATCTTATGAAAAATGTCGTTTTTTCGATGAAATCCACGAAAATAATTGAGATATCGATGAATTTGAATTTATTCGTGTTTAGAATAAGAAATAAATAAGAATGATATATAATTCATAAATTTTATATTTCTATTTAAAAAAGTAGCATTTTCGCTAAAATCTTAATGAAAAATGTCGTTTTTTCGATGAAATCCACGAAAATAATTGAGATATCGATGAAATTTGAATTTATTCGTGTTTAGAATAAGAAATAAATAAGAATGATATATAATTCATAATTTTTATATTTCTATGTAAAAAAGTAGCATTTTCGCTAAAATCTTAATGAAAAATGTCGTTTTTTCTATGAAATCCACGAAAATAATTGAGATATCGATGAAATTGGAATTTATTCGTGTTTAGAATAAGAAATAAATAAGAATGATATATAATTCATAAATTTTATATTTGTATTTAAAAAAGTAGCATTTTCGCTAAAATCTTAATGAAAAATGTCGTTTTTTCGATGAAATCCACGAAAATAATTGAGATATCGATGAAATTGGAATTTATTCGTGTTTTAGAATAAGAAATAAATAAGAATGATATATAATTCTTAAATTTATATTTCTATTTAAAAAGTAGCATTTTCGCTAAATCTTAATGAAAAATGTCGTTTTTTCTATGAAATCCACGAAAATAATTGAGATATCGATGAAATTTGAATTTATTCGTGTTTAGAATAAGAAATAAATAAGAATGATATATAATTCATAAATTTTATATTTCTATTTAAAAAAGTAGCATTTACGCTAAAATCTTAATGAAAAATGTCTTTATTTCTATGAAATCCACGAAAATAATTGAGATATCGATGAAATTTGAATTTATTCGTGTTTAGAATAAGAAATAAATAAGAATGATATATAATTCATAAATTTTATATTTCTTTTTAAAAAGTAGCATTTTCGCTAAAATCTTAATGAAAAATGTCGTTTTTTCTATGAAATCCACGAAAATAATTGAGATATCGATGAAATTGGAATTTATTCGTGCTTAGAATAAGAAATAAATAAGAATGATATATAATTCATAAATTTTATATTTCTATTTAAAAAAGTAGCATTTACGCTAAAATCTTAATGAAAAATGTCTTTATTTCTATGAAATCCACGAAAATAATTGAGATATCGATGAAATTTGAATTTATTCGTGTTTAGAATAAGAAATAAATAAGAATGATATATAATTCATAAATTTTATATTTCTTTTTTAAAAGTAGCATTTTCGCTAAAATCTTAATGAAAAATGTCGTTTTTTCTATGAAATCCACGAAAATAATTGAGATATCGATGAAATTTGAATTTATTCGTGTTTAGAATAAGAAATAATTAAGAATGATATATAATTCATAAATTTTATATTTCTATTTAAAAAAGTAGCATTTTCGCTAAAATCTTAATGAAAAATGTCGTTTTTTTCGATGAAATCCACGAAAATAATTGAGATATCGATGAAATTGGAATTTATTCGTGTTTAGAATAAGAAATAAATAAGAATGATATATAATTCATAATTTTTATATTTCTATGTAAAAAAGAAGCATTTTCGCTAAAATCTTAATGAAAAATGTCGTTTTTTCTATGAAATCCACGAATATAATTGAGATATCGATGAAATGGAATTTATTCGTGTTAGAATAAGAAATAAATAAGAATGATATATAATTCATAAATTTTATATTTGTATTTAAAAAGTAGCATTTTCGCTAAAATCTTAATGAAAAATGTCGTTTTTTTCGATGAAATCCACGAAAATAATTGAGATATCGATGAAATTGGAATTTATTCGTGTTTAGAATAAGAAATAAATAAGAATGATATATAATTCATAAATTTTATATTTCTATTTAAAAAAGTAGCATTTTCGCTAAAATCTTAATGAAAAATGTCGTTTTTTCTATGAAATCCACGAAAATAATTGAGATATCGATGAAATTTGAATTTATTCGTGTTTAGAATAAGAAATAAATAAGAATGATATATAATTCATAAATTTTATATTTCTATTTAAAAAAGTAGCATTTACGCTAAAATCTTAATGAAAAATGTCTTTATTTCTATGAAATCCACGAAAATAATTGAGATATCGATGAAATTTGAATTTATTCGTGTTTAGAATAAGAAATAAATAAGAATGAATATATAATTCATAAATTTTATATTTCTTTTTTAAAAAGTAGCATTTTCGCTAAAATCTTAATGAAAAATGTCGTTTTTTCTATGAAATCCACGAAATAATTGAGATATCGATGAAATTTGAATTTATTCGTGTTTAGAATAAGAAATAAATAAGAATGATATATAATTCATAATTTTTATATTTCTATTTAAAAAAGTAGCATTTCGCTAAAATCTTAATGAAAAATGTCGTTTTTCTATGAAATCCACGAAAATAATTGAGATATCGATGAAATTGGAATTTATTCGTGCTTAGAATAAGAAATAAATAAGAATGATATATAATTCATAAATTTTATATTTCTATTTAAAAAAGTAGCATTTACGCTAAAATCTTAATGAAAAATGTCTTTATTTCTATGAAATCCACGAAAATAATTGAGATATCGATGAAATTTGAATTTATTCGTGTTTAGAATAAGAAATAAATAGAATGATATATAATTCATAAATTTTATATTTCTATTAAAAAAGTAGCATTTTCGCTAAAATCTTATGAAAAATGTCGTTTTTTCGATGAAATCCACGAAAATAATTGAGATATCGATGAAATTGGAATTTTATTCGTGTTTTAGAATAAGAAATAAATAAGAATGATATATAATTCATAAATTTTATATTTCTATTTAAAAAAGTAGCATTTTCGCTAAAATCTTAATGAAAAATGTCGTTTTTTCTATGAAATCCACGAAAATAATTGAGATATCGATGAAATTGGAATTTATTCGTGCTTAGAATAAGAAATAAATAAGAATGATATATAATTCATAAATTTTATATTTCTATTTAAAAAAGTAGCATTTTCGCTAAAATCTTAATGAAAAATGTCGTTTTTTCTATGAAATCCACGAAAATAATTGAGATATCGATGAAATTGGAATTTATTCGTGCTTAGAATAAGAAATAAATAAGAATGATATATAATTCATAAATTTTATATTTCTATTTAAAAAAGTAGCATTTTCGCTAAAATCTTAATGAAAAATGTCTTTATTTCTATGAAATCCACGAAAATAATTGAGATATCGATGAAATTTGAATTTATTCGTGTTTAGAATAAGAAATAAATAAGAATGATATATAATTCATAAATTTTATATTTCTATTTAAAAAAGTAACATTTTCGCTAAAATCTTAATGAAAAATGTCGTTTTTTCGATGAAATCCACGAAAATAATTGAGATATCGATGAAATTGGAATTTATTCGTGTTTAGAATAAGAAATAAATAAGAATGATATATAATTCATAAATTTTATATTCTATTTAAAAAAGTAGCATTTTCGCTAAAATCTTAATGAAAAATGTCGTTTTTTCGATGAAATCCACGAAAATAATTGAGATATCGATGAAATTGGAATTTATTCGTGTTTAGAATAAGAAATAAATAAGAATGATATATAATTCATAAATTTTATATTTCTATTTAAAAAAGTAGCATTTTCGCTAAAATCTTAATGAAAAATGTCGTTTTTTTCTATGAAATCGACGAAAATAATTGAGATATCGATGAAATTGGAATTTATTCGTGTTTAGAATAAGAAATAAATAAGAATGATATATAATTCATAAATTTTATATTTCTATTTAAAAAAGTAGCATTTTCGCTAAAATCTTAATGAAAAATGTCGTTTTTTCGATGAAATCCACGAAAATAATTGAGATATCGATGAAATTGGAATTTATTCGTGTTTAGAATAAGAAATAAATAAGAATGATATATAATTCATAAATTTTATATTTCTATTTAAAAAAGTAGCATTTTCGCTAAAATCTTAATGAAAAATGTCGTTTTTCGATGAAATCCACGAAAATAATTGAGATATCGATGAAATTTGAATTTATTCGTGTTTAGAATAAGAAATAAATAAGAATGATATATAATTCATAATTTTTATATTTCTATGTAAAAAAGTAGCATTTTCGCTAAAATCTTAATGAAAAATGTCGTTTTTTTCTATGAAATCCACGAAAATAATTGAGATATCGATGAAATTGGAATTTATTCGTGTTTAGAATAAGAAATAAATAAGAATGATATATAATTCATAAATTTTATATTTCTATTTAAAAAAGTAGCATTTTCGCTAAAATCTTAATGAAAAATGTCGTTTTTTCGATGAAATCCACGAAAATAATTGAGATATCGATGAAATTGGAATTTATTCGTGTTTAGAATAAGAAATAAATAAGAATGATATATAATTCATAAATTTTATATTTCTATTTAAAAAAGTAGCATTTTCGCTAAAATCTTAATGAAAAATGTCGTTTTTTCTATGAAATCCACGAAAATAATTGAGATATCGATGAAATTTGAATTTATTCGTGTTTAGAATAAGAAATAAATAAGAATGATATATAATTCATAAATTTTATATTTCTATTAAAAAAGTAGCATTTACGCTAAAATCTTAATGAAAAATGTCTTTATTTCTATGAAATCCACGAAAATAATTGAGATATCGATGAAATTTGAATTTATTCGTGTTTAGAATAAGAAATAAATAAGAATGATATATAATTCATAAATTTTATATTTCTTTTTTAAAAAGTAGCATTTTCGCTAAAATCTTAATGAAAAATGTCGTTTTTTTCTATGAAATCCACGAAAATAATTGAGATATCGATGAAATTGGAATTTATTCGTGCTTAGAATAAGAAATAAATAAGAATGATATATAATTCATAAATTTTATATTTGTATTTAAAAAAGTAGCATTTTCGCTAAAATCTTAATGAAAAATGTCGTTTTTTCGATGAAATCCACGAAAATAATTGAGATATCGATGAAATTTGAATTTATTCGTGTTTAGAATAAGAAATAAATAAGAATGATATATAATTCATAAATTTTATATTTCTATTTAAAAAAGTAGCATTTCGCTAAAATCTTAATGAAAAATGTCGTTTTTTCTATGAAATCCACGAAAATAATTGAGATATCGATGAAATTTGAATTTATTCGTGTTTAGAATAAGAAATAATTAAGAATGATATATAATTCATAAATTTTATATTTCTATTTAAAAAAGTAGCATTTTCGCTAAAATCTTAATGAAAAATGTCGTTTTTTCGATGAAATCCACGAAAATAATTGAGATATCGATGAAATTGGAATTTATTCGTGTTTAGAATAAGAAATAAATAAGAATGATATATAATTCATAATTTTTATATTTCTATGTAAAAAAGAAGCATTTTCGCTAAAATCTTAATGAAAAATGTCGTTTTTTCTATGAAATCCACGAATATAATTGAGATATCGATGAAATTGGAATTTATTCGTGTTTAGAATAAGAAATAAATAAGAATGATATATAATTCATAAATTTTATATTTGTATTAAAAAAGTAGCATTTTCGCTAAAATCTTAATGAAAAATGTCGTTTTTTCGATGAAATCCACGAAAATAATTGAGATATCGATGAAATTGGAATTTATTCGTGTTTAGAATAAGAAATAAATAAGAATGATATATAATTCATAAATTTTATATTTCTATTTAAAAAAGTAGCATTTTCGCTAAAATCTTAATGAAAAATGTCGTTTTTTCTATGAAATCCACGAAAATAATTGAGATATCGATGAAATTTGAATTTATTCGTGTTTAGAATAAGAAATAAATAAGAATGATATATAATTCATAAATTTTATATTTCTATTTAAAAAGTAGCATTTACGCTAAAATCTTAATGAAAAATGTCTTTATTTCTATGAAATCCACGAAAATAATTGAGATATCGATGAAATTTGAATTTATTCGTGTTTAGAATAAGAAATAAATAAGAATGATATATAATTCATAAATTTTATATTTCTTTTTAAAAAGTAGCATTTTCGCTAAAATCTTAATGAAAAATGTCGTTTTTTCTATGAAATCCACGAAAATAATTGAGATATCGATGAAATTTGAATTTATTCGTGTTTAGAATAAGAAATAAATAAGAATGATATATAATTCATAAATTTTATATTTCTATTTAAAAAAG